>CM038674.1:187793450-188993450 GCA_021605145.1 Aegilops bicornis
TTGAGCAGGTTGAGGTTGCTACCACCGTCCATTAGGACTTGTGTTAGGTGAAATCCATCGATGATTGGGTCGAGGACTAGTGTGGCCAAACCGCCATGGCGGATACTAGTTGGTTGATCTCGACGATCGAAGGTGATCGGGAATGATGACCACGGATTGAATTTTGGGGCGACTGGCTCTACCGCGTAGACATCCCTGAGTGCTCGCTTGCGATCCCTTTTGGGGATGTGTGTAGCGTATATCATGTTCACCGTTTTGACATGAGGGGGAAATTTCTTCTGCCCCCCAGTGTTCGGCTGCCGGGGCTCTTCGTCCTCGTCCTCACTTTGTGATCCCTTTTCTTTGTTCTCGGCATTTAACTTGCCAGCCTGTTTGAAAACCCAACAATCTATGTTGGTATGATTGGCTTGTTTGTCTGGGGTGCCATGTATCTGGCACGGGCGATCGAGTATGCGGTCCAGGCTGGATGGTTTCTCATTGTTCCTTTTGTAGGGCTTCTTCCGCTGGCCGGACTTGGAGCCGCTGGATCCCGCGTTAACTATGGTGTCATCGGTGTTATCGCCATTGCTTCGGCGTTTGTGTATATTGCGCCGGAGCTTGCCGGTGCAATTCTTTGCCTCGGAGGGGCCTGCCTCGCTGGCTGTGTTTTTGCTACAAGCTAGCCAGTTGTCTTCACCCGCGCAAAAGCGGGTCATGAGTGCTGTGACGGCTGCCATGGATTTCGGCTTTTCTTGGCTGAGGTGGCGGGCGAGCCATTCGTCACGGATGCTGTGTTTGATGGTTGCTAGGGCTTCGGCGTCCGGACAATCAACAATCTGGTTCTTTTTGGTTAGGAACCTAGTCCAGAATTTTCTGGCTGATTCTCCGGGTTGTTGGACTATATGACTTAAGTCATCGGCATCTGGTGGCCGGACATAAGTACCTTGGAAGTTGTCAAGAAAAGCTTCTTCCAAGTCCTCCCAAATTGCCGATGGAATTTTCAGGCAGGCTATTTAGCCAGTGTCTAGCTAGCCCTTTTAATTTTAGTGGGAGGTATTTGATGGCATGGAGGTCGTCTCCTCGGGCCATATGGTTGTGGAGAATAAAATTTTTGATCCACACTGCGGGATCGGTTGTTTTGTCGTATGATTCAATATTGACAGGCTTGAACCCCTCGGGGAATTCGTGATCCGATTATCATCCGTGGAAAGCGAGAGAGGGTGTCTTGGCGCCTCTATATTGGGCAGCGTCACGGCGCACCTCCGATGAAGTCCGTCTGCGGTTATCGGTCCGGGCGTGACTAGGTTTGTCACGTCCGAATAGGTAGCCATTGTCCCGAGTCGGGAAGCGTCCTCCCGATCCGTAGATTGATCTGGTGTGTCCTGCTCTATTGTCCAGGTCCTGCCGAAGGTCGTATGTATGGTCCCAAGCTGTTCTGTCCCTGTTTTTATGAGGTGGTGGGGCGGGCTGTTGTTCGGCCTGAGTTGCCGTTTTATCGCGACCGCGGGGTGGTCGGTCCACCGCACTATCCCCACCATGTGGTGGTCATTCCGCATTACGCGAGGGAGGTATGGGATCTGGTGCCTCCTCATCGAACTGAGGTAGCAATCTGCGCTTTGGGTAACTCTTGGCTAGGCGCTTGAGGCCGTATTCTTTGGCTGCCAGGACATTGGTCCATCTATCAATGAGTAGGTCTTGATCGGCTTGGAGTTGCTGCTGCTTTTTCTTGAGGCTTCTTGCAGTAGCTATTAGCTGGCGCTTGAAGCGCTCCTGCTCGAGGGTTGCCTCATGCACGATGAAATCCTCGCTGCTGAGGCTCTCCTCATCCACGGAGACTGGACGATAACTATCGTCATTCGGGTCATTGGGCATGGCCTGTTTATCTGGGTTAACTTGCCCGTTGTCTTGTTCCTCCTGTTCGGATGCTGCTTCAATAGGGTCTTCATTGTTTTCGGCGTCGCCCGGAGTACTATTTTCTCCGGTGCCAGTGTTTCCATCTTTTGAGCGACGAGGCTTAGAACGGCATTTAGGGCGCCGGCGCTTGGACTGTGTCTCAGAAGGTTTATTCGCAACTGGATCTTCTTTGTCATTGTCGCTAGCTTTTTTAGGTGTGTCAACCATGTACACATCGTACGAAGAGGTGGCCATCCAACATCCAGTGAATGGCGGGTCTTGGCCTTGCTCCTTGTCGGTATCGTCGTCCATACCGTCGATGTCTTCGGATCCATAATCAAGCACATCGGTTAAGTCATCGACAGTGGCTATGAAGTGGGTGGCGGGTGGGAAGCAAAATTCCCCATCATCAGCCTCTAGCTCGAACCGAACATAGTTCGGCTATGAGTCCTTCTCCAAGGACAAATTCTTTAAAGAGTTTAGCACATCACCCAAAGGTGAGTGCTGGAAGACATCTGCGGTGCTGAATTCAAAAATCGATAACCGATCCAGCTCGGTGTCCGCAGGCGTACATGGTCCAGAACTTATAGCCGGAGACGAGTCCGGAGTTCTGTTGACGCAAATACTGCAGGGTGTTGAGTCTATGTGCGGCTCCAACGCCACGGACTCTGTGGCCTCGGATGGCACTCTCCGGTTCTAGGGTCGTTGCAGCAACAGGAACCATCTCCTGGATGTGATCCAATGACAGATTTAAGTCATGTTCATCGGAGCGAGGGGGAGCGATCGCCACGGTCTCAAATCCATTGAAGATCAAGTCTCCACAGATACTCGTGACATAGTTCAAGCTTCCCAATCTGACCTGGTGGCCAGGGGCATAGCTATCGATCTGCTCCAGATGGCCAAGTGAGTTGGCCCGTAGTATGAAGCTACCGAACACGAAGATCTGCCCGGGGAGGAAAGTTTCTCCTTGGACAGCGTCATTATAGACGATCGAAGGGGCCATCGAACCTTTCGTCGACGACATAGTGGAACTCTCAATGAAAGCACCAATGTCGGTGTCAAAACTGGCGGATCTCGGGTAGGGGGTCCCGAACTGTGCGTCTAGGATCGATGGTTACAGGAGACAGGGGATACGATGTTTACCCAGGTTCGGGCCCTCTCTCTGGAGGTAATACCCTACTTCCTACTTGATTGATCTTGATGAATATGAGTATTACAAGAGTTGATCTACCACGAGATCATAATGGCTAAACCCTAGAAGTCTAGCCTGTATGACTATGGCAATGAGTATATCCTATCCGGACTACGCCCTCCGGTTTATATAGACACCGGGGGGATCTAGGGTTACATAGAGTCGGTTACATAAGAAGGAATCTTCATAGCTGGTCGCCAAGCTTGCCTTCCACGCCAAGGAGAGTCCAATCCGGACACGGGTACAGTCTTCGCCTTCATGTCTTCACAACCCATCAGTCGGGCCCATGAATAACGTGCGGACGCCCGAGGACCCCTTAGTCCAGGACTCCCTCACCCACCACCCCCTTTCGCTGGATTTTTCTCGCTTGCACTAAAAACCAAATCTCATTAAACTGGTGAGATCTTATTTTGTACTTGTTTTGGCAAGTGTTGGTTCAATTCAACTACGTAAACAATAGGTACTTAAGAATTCAGAGATCGCATCATATATGTGAGATCATCTATCTAAAAGACAAACATAAGATTTTTCTCGATAACCTTCCAAAAAAATCAAATATTCCTTAATAACAAATTGCTAGTCCCGCACACTATTCCATTTATTATTATCATTATCTCTACTATTAATTTGGCAACCACAACTTTCCTAATAGAAACAAAAATAACATATCTTTTCCCTTCTTACCAAATCACATATATTTTATTATCTTACCAAATTAATTATCCGTCTACTATTAAAGGGTAGTTAGTAGGCCACATCCATGCGCCCCCGTGGAGGGAAGCCGTGGCTAGACCTGATGTTGGTGCGATTCTAGAGAATGTGAGGGAATGGAGCATGACATCGAGGACGGCCATGGCAGCAGGCAGGTCGTCGGACCATCATGTACATGCGTTCGTGGACACGATCATATTTTATTTATTGTTAGGCATACAGAGAGCAAGACATGCTACATTGTTAAATCAAATGTGTTCATTCAAATGTCAAGAAATTCATTAAGAAAATGTGTCCTACAATACTCAGTAGGCCTTGTAGAAATGAATTCACTACAAAAACGTCTTTACCACCAAGGCTCAATCAAACAATACAAGAGGTGCTTCAAATGTATAATATCTCTACTATCAAAGGGAATGTTTACGTAGTTGTTGTTTGCTACCTCTTGAGCACTGCGTTGGATTTCCCCGAAGAGGAGAGGATGATGCAGCAAAGTAGCGTAAGTATTTCCCTCAGTTTTTGAGAACCAAGGTATCAATCCAGTAGGAGGGCACGCGCGAGTCCCTCGTACCTACACAAAACAAATAGCTCAACGCAACCAACGCGATTAGGGGTTGTCAATACCTTCACGGTCACTTACGAGAGTGAGATCTGATAGAGATGATAGATAATATTTTTGGTATTTTTGATATAAAGATGCAAGGTAAAATAAAAAGGCAAAGTAAAAATCAAAGCAATAATAAAGTGATTGGAGATTGATATGATGAGAATAGACCCGGGGGCCATAGATTTCACTAGTGGCTTCTCTCAAGAGCATAAGTATTCTACGATGGGTGAACAAATTACTGTTGAGCAATTGACAGAATTGAGCATAGTTATGAGAATATCTAGGTATGATCATGTATATAGGCATCACTTCCAAGACAAGTAGACCGACTCACACTGCATCTACTACTATTACTCCACTCATCGACCGCTATCCAAAGATGCATCTAGAGTATTAAGTTCAAGAAAACAGAGTAACGCCTTAAGCAAGATGACATGATGTAGAGGAATAAATTCATGCAATATGATAAATACCCCATCTTGTTATCCTTGATGGCAACAATACAATACGTGCCTTGCTGCCCCTCATCACTTTGGGAAAGGACACCGCAAGATTGAACCCAAAGCTAAGCACTTCTCCCATTGCAAGAAAAACCAATCTAGTAGGCCAAACCAAACTGATAATTCAAGAGACTTGCAAAGATAACCAATCATACATAAAAGAATTCAGAGAAGATTCAAATATTGTTCATAGATAATCTTGATCATAAACCCACAATTCATCGGTCTCAACAAACACACTGCAAAAAGAAGATTACATCGAATAGATCTCCATGAGAGAGGGGAGAACATTGTATTGAGATCCAAAAGAGAGAAGAAGCCATCTAGCTACTAACTATGGACCCAAGGTCTGAGGTAAACTACTCACACTTCATCGGAGGGGCTATGGTGATGATGTAGAAGCCCTCCGTGGTGGATTCCCCTTCCGTGAGCTCCTAACAGGCCCCAAGATGGGATCTCGTGGGTGCATGTAAGGTTGCGGCGGTGGAATTAGGTTTTGGCTCCGTGTCGATCGTTTGAAGTGCGTAGGTATATATAG
The DNA here is from genome assembly GCA_021605145.1 of Aegilops bicornis. Taxonomy (NCBI): domain Eukaryota; kingdom Viridiplantae; phylum Streptophyta; class Magnoliopsida; order Poales; family Poaceae; genus Aegilops; species Aegilops bicornis. Next base: position 187,798,871 of record CM038674.1, read on the forward strand.
GAGGAAGGAGTACGTCGGTGGAGCTTCGGGGGGCCCACGAGGCAGGGGGCGCGCCCTGGGGGGGCGCCCTCCGCCCTCGTGACCGCCTCGTGGCTTTCTTGACGGAGGGTCCAAGTCTCCTGGATCTTATTTGTTGAGCAAATCATGTTCCCGAAGGTTTCATTCCATTTGGACTCCGTTTGATATTTCGTTTCTTCGAAACACTGAAATAGGCATAAAACAACAATTCTGGGCTGGGCCTCCAGTTAATAGGTTAATCCCAAAAGTAATATAGAAGTGGAAAATAAAGCCCAATATAGTCCAAAACAGTAGATAATATAGCATGGAGCAATAAAAAATTATAGATACGTTGGAGACGAATCAGGCATTCCCAAGCTTAATTCTTGCTCGTCCTCTAGTAGGTAAATGATAAAAAGAGAATTTTTGATGCGGAGTGCTACTTGGCATAATTTCAATGTAATTCTTCTTAATTGTGGCATGAATATTCAGATCGGAAAGATTCAAGACAAAAGTTCATATTGACATAAAAATAATAATACTTCAAGCATACTAACTAAGCAATTATGTCCTCTCAAAATAACATGGCCCAAAGAAAGCTCATCCCTAGAAAATCATATAGTTTAGTCATGCTCCATTTTCGTCACACAAGAATGCTCTCATCATGCACAACCCCGATGACAAGCCAAGCAATTGTTTCATACTTTAATAATCTCAAACCTATAAACTTTCACGCAATATATGAGCGTGAGCCATGGACATAGCACTATGGGTGGAATAGAATATGATGATGGGGGTTATGTGGAGAAGACAAAAAGGAGAAGATCTCACATCAACGAGGCTAATCGATGGGCTATGGAGATGCCCATCGATTGATGTTAATGCAAGGAGTAGGGATTGCCATGTAACGGATGCACTAGAGCTATAAATGTATGAAAGCTCAACAAAAGAAACTAAGTGGGTGTGCATCCAACTTGCTTGATCACGAAGACCTAGGGCATTTGAGGAAGCCCATCGTTGGAATATACAAGCCAAGTTCTATAATGAAAAATTCCCACTAATATATGAAAATGACAAAACAAGAGACTCTCTATCATGAAGATTACGATGCTACTTTGAAGCACAAGTGTGGCAAAGGATAGTAGCATTGTCCCTTCTCTCTTTTTCTCTCATCTTTTTTTTCTATTTTTTTTTCATTTGGGCTTCTTTGGCCTCTTTTTTTATTTAACCTCACATGGGACAATGCTCTAAAAAATGATGATCATGACACTTTTATTTATTTACAACTCAATGATTACAACTCGATACTAGAACAAAGTATGACTCTATATGAATGCCTCCGGCGGTGTACCAGGATATGCAATGAATCAAGAGTGACATGTATGAAAGAATTATGAACGGTGGCTATGCCACAAATACGATGTCAACTACATGATCATGCTAGGAATATGACAATGATTAATGCGTCATAGTAAATGGAATGGTGGAAAGTTGCATGGCAATATATCTCGGTATAGCTATGGAAATGCCATAATAGGTAGGTATGGTGGCTGTTTTGAGGAATATAGAAGGAGGTTTATGTGTGAAAGAGCGTATCATATCACGGGGTTTGGATGCACCGGCGAAGTTTACACCAACTCTCGATGTGAGAAAGGGCAATGCATGGTACCGAAGAGGCTAGCAATGATGGAAGGGTGAGAGTGCGTATAATCCATGGACTCAACATTAGTCATAATGAACTCACATACTTATTGCAAAAATCTACAAGCCATCAGAAACCAAAGCACTACACGCATGCTCCTAGGGGGATAGATTGGTAGGAAAAGACCATCGCTCGTCCCCGACCGCCACTCATAAGGAAGACAATCAAAGAACACCTCATGTTTCAAATTTGTTACATAACGTTTACCATACGTGCATGCTACGGGACTTGCAAACTTCAACACACGCATTCTTCAAATTCACAACTACTCAACTAGCACGACTTTGATATTATCACCTCCATATGTCAAAACAATTATCAAGCATCAAACTTCTCTTAGTATTCAACACACTCCTAAGAAAGTTTTACTATTTTTGTATACCTAGCATATTAGAATTATTAAGCAAATTACCATGCTAATTAAGACTCTCAAAATAATCTAAGTGAAGCACGAGAGACCAATAGTTTCTTTAAAACAAATCCACCACCGTGCTCTAAAAGATATAAGTGAAGTACTAGAGCAAAAACTATAAAGCTCAAAGGATATAAGTGAAGCACATAGAGTATTCTATCAAATTCCAATTCATGTATGGCTCTCTCAAAAGGTGTGTACAGCAAGTATTATTGTGATAAACTAAAGGGCAAATTCTCAAATCATACAAGACGCTCCAAGCAAAACACATATCATGTGGTGAATAAAAATATAGCTCCAAAAAAAATTACCGATGGAAGTAGACGAAAGAGGGGATGCCTTCCGGGGCATCCCCAAGCTTTGACTTTTTGGTGTCCTTGGATTATCTTGGGGGTGCCATGGGCATCCCCAAGCTTAGGCTCTTGCCACTTCTTGTTCCATAATCCATCAAAAGATTTCACCCAAAACTTGAAAACTTCACAACACAAAACTCAACAGAAATATCGTGAGCTCCGTTAGCGAAAGAAAACAAAAGACCACTTCAAGGTACTGTAATGAACTCATTCTTTATTTAAATTGGTGTTAAGCCTACTGTATTCCAACTTCTATATGGATTATAAACTATTTTACTAGCCATAGATTCATCAAAATAAGCAAACAACACACGAAAAACAGAATCTGTCAAAATCAGAACAGTCTGTAGTAATCTGTAACTAACGCAAACTTCTGGAACTCCACAAAATCAGCCAAAATAGGAAGACCTAGGCAATTTTGTAATTGATCAGCAGCAATTGGAATCACTATTTTATCACGTTCTGGTGATTTTTAATAATTGTTTTCGTGAACAGAAAGTTTCTGGAAATTACAGCAAGATCAAATAACTATCATCCGAGAAGATCCTATATGTTTAACTTGGCACAAACACTAATTAGCATGGTAATTAGCATGATAAGACTCCATTATTCTCAACCAGGCATCTTCTAAATTTTCTCATTGTCTTTGTTTGAAGTGAAAGACTTCAAACTCAGGGGACAACAGAGTGGATAAGGGACTAGCCATAACGACAAGGCAATCGAGAAAAAGGAGAACAGAAAAGAGAGGGCGAATAAAACGGCAAGAGTGAAGTGGGGAGAGGAAAACGGGAGGCAAATGGCAAATAATGTAATGCGAGAGATAAGGAATTGTGATGGGTACTTGGTATTTTGACTTTTGCGTAGACCTCCCCGGCAACGGCGCCAGAAATTCTTCTTGCTACCTCTTGAGCACTGCGTCGGATTTCCCCGAAGAGGAGAGGATGACGCAGCAAAGTAGCGTAAGTATTTCCCTCAGTTTTTGAGAACCAAGGTATCAATCCAGTAGGAGGCCACGCGCGAGTCCCACGTACCTACACAAAACAAATAGCTCAACACAACCAACGCGATTAGGGGTTGTCAATCCCTTCACGGTCACTTACGAGAGTGAGATCTGATAGAGATGATAGATAATATTTTTGGTATTTTTGATATAAAGATGCAAGGTAAAATAAAAAGGCAAAGTAAAAAAGCAAAGCAATAATAAAGTGATTGGAGATTGATATGATGAGAATAGACCCGGGGGCCATATATTTCACTAGTGGCTTCTCTCAAGAGCATAAGTATTCTATGGTGGGTCAACAAATTACTGTTGAGCAATTGACAGAATTGAGCATAGTTATGAGAATATCTAGGTATGATCATGTATATAGGCATCACGTCCGAGACAAGTAGACCGACTCACCTGCATATACTACTATTACTCCACTCATCGACCGCTATCCAGCATGCATCTAGAGTATTAAGTTCAAGAAAACAGAGTAACACCTTAAGCAAGATGACATGATGTAGAGGAATAAATTCATGCAATATGATAAATACCCCATCTTATTATCCTCGATGGCAACAATACAATACGTGCCTTGCTGCCCCTCATCACTGGGAAAAGACACCGCAAGATTGAACCCAAAGCTAAGCACTTCTCCCATTGCAAGAAAAACCAATCTAGTAGGCCAAACCAAACTGATAATTCGAAGAGACTTGCAAAGATAACCAATCATACATAAAAGAATTCAGTGAAGATTCAAATATTGTTCATAGATAATCTTGATCATAAACCCACAATTTATCGGTCTCAACAAACACACCGCAAAAAGAAGATTATATCGAATAGATCTCCACGAGAGAGGGGGAGAACATTGTATTGAGATCCAAAAAGAGAGAAGAAGCCATCTAGCTACTAACTATGGACCCGAAGGTCTGAGGTAAACTACTCACACTTCATCGGAGGGGCTATGGTGATGATGTAGAAGCCCTCCATGGTGGATTCCCTTCCCATGAAGCTCCTAACAGGCCCCAAGATGGGATCTCGTGGGTACAGAAGGTTGCGGTGGTGGAATTAGGTTTTTGGCTCTGTATCTGACCGTTTGGGGGTACGTAGGTATATCTAGGAGGAAGGAGTACGTCGGTGGAGCTTCGAGGGGCCCACGAGGCAGGGGGCGCGCCCTAGGAGGGGCCCTCCACCCCGTGACCGCCTCGTGGCTTTCTTGACGGATGGTCCAAGTCTTCTGGATCTTATTTGTTGAGAAAATCATGTTCCCGAAGTTTTCATTCCCTTTGGACTCCATTTGATATTCTGTTTCTTCGAAACACTGAAATAGGTAAAAAACTGCAATTCTGGGCTGGGTCTCCGGTTAATAGGTTAGTCCCAAATGTAATATAAAAGTGGAAAATAAAGCCCAATATAGTCCAAAACAGTATATAATATAGCATGGAGCAATCAAAAATTATAGATAAGTTGGAGACATATCATTGTTCATAACAGCCAACAATGCAAAAATAATTTGGATATCAGATGTTGAATCAATTTGGAAACCAAACCAGTAAAGCAATTAATTAGCCAGACAGTGCAACTAATTAGGTCCATTTAAATTGAATTGTTTTCGCACAGAATCAATTTGGAAACCGAGTCATTGATGCAACTAATAAATTAGACAGGAAGTTAATTATGCCTACAGATAATTAGAAGTAGGGATTATTTTTCCCAAGTTGGCAGATAATTAATTGATTTGGTTGATAGGTAAGTAGTCTTGCAGAGAATTAGGTAGTCAGTTAATTATTTGGGTAATTAATTAATTAAGAAGGTAGTTAATCATGCTAAATCATTTTGAAAGTGCTCGCGGACAAGGACGGTCAATAGGCTCTCAGCGACATGGCCAAGCACCGCTTGCCAACATGGACAACGACCACTATGCGTCGCGATATGGGCGACCAAGCGTCACCATGATGGTTGACGACCATGCTCTGAAGGATGTCCACATGCTGACAGTTGTTGATACGTACGTTGGCGAGGGACAACACGTCACTACATTGGCCAGGTGATTCATGATATAGTAGAAAGGAGGAGTGTTCCAAGAATAAGAAGAAAAATAACTAAAGTGGCCAAGTGGTCCATGGTGTTGGAGACGAGAAAGAGTATTCCATAAATAAAGTGAAAAAAAGAAAGCAAGAGTATTCCAGGAAACAAGTAGGAACGAGAACTAAAACTGGCGAGGAAGGAGGAAGAAGAAGATGAGGCGTCGTTGACGAACACACTGATGTTGACGTGGTTCTGGTTGGCGCCAGCGAAACGGGTTGGTGAAGAGGCTAGGAGTAGAAGATATAAGGGAGGACAAGGAGAACGACAAGTATCCTTTCTAACAATGAATGGTGTGTAGGCTCAAGGTGGAGCTTATTAGTGACTAAAAATATGTTCAGGTTGCCACTCACACCCACGTTGGTATGCATTTGCATAGTTGAATGGACCTTTAAGAATGATTGATGTACTTATTTGTTGTTTTCCAGCAATATTCTATCACTGGGAATAATACAATACGTGCCTTGCTATCCTCGATGGCAACAATACAATACGTGCCTTGCTGCCCCTACTATCACTGGGAAAGGACACCGCAAGATTGAACCCAAAGCTAAGCACTTCTCCCATTGCAAGAAAGATCAATCTAGTAGGCCAAACCAAACTAATAATTCGAAGAGACTTCCAAAGATAACCAATCATACATAAAAAGAATTCAGAAGATTCAAATATTGTTCATAGATAAACTTGATCATAAACCCACAATTCATCGGTCTCAACAAACACACTGCAAAAGAAGATTACATCGAATAGATCTCCACGAGAGAGGGGGAGAACATTGTATTGAGATCCAAAAAGAGAGAAGAAGCCATCTAGCTAATAACTATGGACCCGAGGTCTGAGGTAAACTACTCACACGTAATCAGAGAGGCTATGGTGTTCATGTAGAAGCCCTCCGTGATTGATGCCCCCCCTCGGTGGAGCTCGAAAAAGGCCCCAAGATGGGATCTCACGAATTACGAGAAGGTTCTTGGCGGTGGAATTAGGTTTTTGGCTCCGCCTCTGGTAGTTTGGGGGTACGTAGGTATATATAGGAGGAAGAAGTACGTCGGTGGAGCAACGTGGGGCCCATGAGGGTGGAGGGCGCGTGTGGGGGGGGGGGGGTAGGCGCTGTTGGAAATATGCCCTAGAGGCAATAATAAAATGGTTATTATTGTATTTCCTTGTTCATGATAATTGTCTATTGTTCATGCTATAATTGTATTAACTGAAACCGTAATACATGTGTGAATACATAGACCACAACATGTCCCTAGTAAGCCTCTAGTTGACTAGCTCGTTGATCAATAGATGGTTATGGTTTCCTGACCATGGACATTTGATGTCATTGATAACGGGATCACATCATTTGGAGAATGATGTGATGGACAAGACCCAATCCTAAGCATAGCACAAGATCGTGTAGTTCGTTTGCTAAGAGCTTTTTTAATGTCAAGTATCATTTCCTTAGACCATGAGATTGTGCAACTCCCGGATACCGTAGGAGTGCTTTGGGTGTACCAAACATCACAATGTAACTGGGTGGCTATAAAGGTGCACTACAGGTATCTCCAAAAGTATCTGTTGAGTTGGCACGAATCGAGACTGGGATTTGTCACTCCGTATGACGGAGAGGTATCTCTGGGCCCACTCGGTAATGCATCATCATAATGAGCTCAGTGTAACTAAGGAGTTAGTCACGGTATCATGCGTTACGGAACGAGTAAAGATACTTGCCGGTAACGAGATTGAACAAGGTATAGGGATACTGACGATCGAATCTCGGGCAAGTAACATACCGATAGACAAAGGGAATTGTATACGGGATTGATTGAATCCCTGACATTGTGGTTCATCCGATGAGATCATCATGGAACATGTGGGAGCCAATATGGGTATCCAGATCCCGCTATTGGTTATTGGCCGGAGAGGTGTCTCGGTCATGTCTGCATGGTTCCCGAATCTGTAGGGTCTACACACTTAAGGTTCGATGATGCTAGAGTTGTTATGGGAAATAGTATGTGGTTACCGAAGGTTGTTCGGAGTCCCGGATGAGATCCCGGACGTGACGAGGAACTCTGGAATGGCCCGGAGGTGAAGATCGATATATTGGACGAAGGGTATTGGAGTCCGAAATTGTTCCGGGAGTACCGGGTGACGACCAGCGTGACCGAAAGGTGTTTCGGAGGCCCCGACAAGCGTTGGGGGGCCTTATGGGCCAAGGGAAGGGGGCACACCAGCCCACTAAGGGGTTGTGCGCCCCTCCCAACTCCTCTCAGATAACCTGGAGAGGTGGGGGTGCCTCCCCTAGGGCAGCCACCCCTCCCGGCTTGGGGGGCAAGTTTCCTAGGGGTGGGGGCGCCCAAACCAATCTAGGGTTTCTTTTGGGGATGTAACTATTTGTGTAAGCCGCCCAGGAGGGGCCGGGTTACGCAAGGAAGATTCACCAGAAAGAAGCCCAAGACCAAGCATGAAGATGGCGGTTCAATAAAGGGCCTAAGGCCCACAGGCGACTTAAGGCCCGTTGTAGTAAACCGTCATAATGGCATGACTTGTATCATAAGGTAGATTTAACTAGTCAGCGAGCCGGACATTGTTTATAAGCCCGCCGGGACTACATGAGGCCACCAAGGCGTCAACCCGTGTATATAAGGGGACGACACATTGGCGGCTTAGGGCGAAAAACAACCCATCGAGAGCCGGGCAAAGCGTATTCCGCTCCCTGGTCATCGAAACATCAAGCAATACCAACCCAACTAGACGTAGGCTTTCCTTCTCCGCAAGGGGGCCGAACTAGTATAAAACCTTTCGTGTCCTTTGTCCCGATTAACCCCTTTAAGCTTCCTAGTTGCGATGGCTCCACGACTAAGTCCTTGCAGGAGGACATCTGCCGTGACAATTCCACGACAGTTGGCGCCCACCATGGGGCCAGCGCATGGTGGATTTGAGTTCTTGAAGGGCAGCTTCGAAGGGCTCAAGGGATACGCAGTGGGCCGGATGACCAAGAGTCGCCGCGGCAAGATCTACATCGACAACGAAGGCTGGGGCCCCGAGGCCGACTCAATTGAGTACGGGTACCGGGTCCCCTTTGGCGGAATCCACGTCTTCATCGGCCGGATTGGTGAGCCGGGCCCTGAGCCGGACAACTGCACCGACCTCGTCGAGACAGCTCAGTGTGCGAAACCCGCCCGAGTTCAACCCGTCATGAAGCGTGCCTTCGTGGGCTGTATCCACAGAGAGGAACTTCCTGAAGGATCTAAAGATGGCGGAGAGACGGTCGTCCCATCGGATGATGATTTGTCCTCCGGTTCAACAGATTCTTTGTATCAGGTCCAAGAGGGCATGCTTGGGGGCTGTTCTGAAGACTCTAGCATTCCGGATTTCTATGAGCCGCCGAGCTGGGCAGGAGTCTTCATGGCTGGTACTCAACCCGGTAAAACTCGACGGCTGCAACAGCAATAACGTCTGGGTCAGGAGCGGCCGGGGCAGGAGGCCCTATGCGCCCGCCGGCTCAGGTGCTGATGGACCTTATGGACAAGTTGTCGGCCCTGTTAACCACCACGGCTATTCCTGCAAATCCAGATGAACATAACGCGGAGGTGGCAAAGGTGCGTGAGGAGATAGCCCTGGCCAAGGAGGCCTTGGCGGCTGAGGACACCAGGTTAGCTACGGAGCGGGCGGCTTTGGACGCACGGGCGCAGCGACTCGGTCGAGAGGCTTTCCAAATTAATATGAGTCTGAACGCATCCAATGAGGTCATGAGAAGGAGACATCGAAAACCCAGTCCCGTCTGCCTCCGGTTTACGATCCTCGAAATCTTTTCACGACACCGAGCTGGTCCCAAAGAACCCGCCTCAAGCCAATCAGTTTATGACACCGAGCTGGAGGGCCGGTTCAGCCCCGAGAGATGGCACCTCCTCACAGGAGTATGGCCCCGCCCCGATACATACCAATACCACCGGGCCACTTCTCCAACCCCATGGAGAACTTGATAGCAGCATCGGCGCGTTCCGCGGCTCTTCTAGTGGACGGTGATGACCCGACGGCGGTGGAAACTCGGAGGGTCAGATATCTTATTCAGACGGCCTTGGCGCAGCAGGAGACCTATTCTTACAGCAGGGATAGGATTCATTCAACTCCTCAGCCGTGGCTAGCACCTCGTCAAAACCAGAGACCGAGTTACAGTAGGCACATGGAGTCAGAAGCTTTATCAAGCAACGCCCAGCGTCGTAACCAGCCCGGTGGCTATAACTCTGCATAGACTGAATGCGTCGGCCAGGACGAGCAGGCGGCTCGTGGTGGCATATGAAGGTCTCCCAGTATCCGACGACTTACATTGGAGCAGGAGTGGCCACTAGAACCGGTGGTGTCCCTTGTTTGGTGCCGGCTCCGCGGGATGTACGTCTGCCCAAGGATTTCAAGGGACCTCGAAAGGTGCCGAATTACACGGCCGACTTATAGCCTGGGGCATGGATCGAAAGTTACGAGATGGCCATGGAGCTATTGGAGGACAGCGACGCAGCAATGGCTAAATATTTCACCATGATGTTAGATGGAACGGCCCGGTCTTGGTTGAAAAGTTTGCCTCCCAATTCCATCAGTTCATGGGCGGAGCTAAAGGCCCGGTTTATCCAGAACTTCAAGGACACTTGCAAGCAGTCTATGTCAATTGTGGACTTGACCAATTGTAAGGTGGAGGAGGGTGAATCCACAACTCATTGGGTGCGCCGGGTCAAGGAAATAATACACTCATCTGATAAGATGGATGCCGGCTCTGCAGTACTTATGCTTCATCAGAATTGTCGCTTTGAGCCGCTGAGATAGAAGGTGGGGTGCCTTAAGCGTGATTGCAATGATATGGGTACGCTGATGGCAGCCTTAGTCAAATACGCTGATTCTGATACGACCAATGATCCCGCGTCTGATGAGGAAAAGACAGGGAAGGGAAAGAAGAACGGCAATGGAAAGGGTCAGCAGCATAACCCGGTAAGCCAAGGAGGCAACAAGCGTAAGGCGGAGGGTAACCCGGAGTTTGTGGACAATGCTAATGCACAAGGTAACAACCAGAAACGTAAGGGGAGACCACCCCCTCGATCTGGTGGCTCAGGCCCATCTCTTGAGCAGCTTCTGAATGAGCCTTGCCTGAGACACGGTACTCGGGAGCGTCCTGCCACCCACTTATGGAAAGACTGCGAGATCATGAAGGCTTTCAAGAATTCCAACATGTTTGATGGCAATCACGGATCAGGCGGCGGCTCAGGGGCCGGTGGCTTTCATGGCCCGGATGGCGGTTCAATTTCCGGCTTTTAGGGAGGTCAAGGTGGCTATAATCAGCAAAGAACTCAAATATGGGGACAAAGCAGCTGACCGCAAAGTTATCAGAGCCATCCAAAGCAGCTGAATGGTGGGCAATACCATGTGTTCACCACTAACTTTTGCAAACGTGACCAGAAGGTTCATAAGAGGGCTGTCAATTCTGTTGAGCCGGCGGTTCCCCGTTACTTGAGGTGGTCAGAGCAGCCCATTATATGGAGCAGGGAAGATCACCTCCGGTTGATAACCCGGTCGATTAGCCTTGGTGGTGGCTCCTCAGGTTGGTGGATACAAATTCACTAAGGTACTCATGGACGGAGGAAGCAAGATCAATATTCTCTATTATGAGACCTTTCGCCGCATGGGGTTGACTGATAAGGACTTGAGGACGCCCAACACCTGCTCTTTCATGGGGTGGTACCTGGTAAATCAGCATATCCAGTTGGTAAGATCGAGATGGAAGTAGCCTTTGGAGATGAATATGATTCCAGGGCTGAGAAACTGACGTTTGAGGTAGTCAAAATCAGGAGCCCGTATCACGCTCTGTTTGGACGACCGGCTTATGCCAAGTTCATGGCACGACCGTGTTATGTTTATTTACAGCTCAAGATGTCGGGTTACAAGGGCACCATCACTGTGCATGGGAGTCGAAAGGTAGCCTTGGAATGCGAAGAAGGCGATGTGGCTAATGCTGAATCTGTTTGTGCCGAAGAGGAGCTGAAGTTTTATCAAAATAATGTTGACCCGGCGGATATGACCTCTTTAAAGAAGCCAACCACAGAGCAAGACTCGGCGTTGAAATTTAATTCGGCCGCCGAGACAAAACTGGCCGACTTCACTCCATGCGACTCTTCCAAGTAGTTCTACGTCAGTACCAATTTGGATCCCAAATAGGAAAGCGCGCTCATCGAGTTCATCCGTGAGAACCGGGACATCTTTGCATGGAAACCTTCCGACATGCCGGGTGTCCCGAGAGAACTCGCTGAGCACACTCTTAATATTGATCCGAAGTATAAGCCGGTCGTGCGCTTTCTTGGCGATTCAATGAGGAAAGACGAAAAGCTATCGGAGAGGAGTTCGCTTGGCTCTTATCGGCCGGTTTCATCGTGGAAGTCTTTCACCCGGAGTGGTTGGCTAAACCGGTGCTTGTGCTCAAGAAGAACGACACCTGGTGGATGTGTGTAGATTACACGGACTTAAATAAAGCTTGTCCGCCTGATCCCTTTGCTCTACCCTGTACTGATCAAATCATTGATGCTACAGCGGGTTGCGACGTTTGAGTTTTTTGGATGCTTACTCTGGTTATCATCAGATCAAAATGGCAGTTAAGGACCAGGAGAAGACGGCTTTCATTACTCCGTTTGGAGCCTTCTGCTATGTATCTATGCCATTTGGGCTCAAGAGTGCCCAGGCGACTTATCAACGGTGTGTGTAGAATTGTCTCCACAATCAGATTGGGCACAATGTTCATGCTTATGTAGATGACATTGTGGTGAAGTCCAGAGAGAAGGAAACCTTGATATCTGATTTAAAGGAAACCTTTGATAATCTCTGGGTCTATAAGATGATGCTTAACCCGGACAAGTGTGCATTTGGTGTACCGCAGCAAACTTTTGGGATTCCTGGTCTCAAACAGGGCATTGAAGCTAACCCGAGAAGATCAAGGCGATTACCTCTCCGCTAAACCGGGCGTGCATCAATGATGTTCAGCCGATCATGGTCGCGTTGCTGCTTTAAGCCGATTCATAAGCCGGTTAGGTGAGAAGGCTCTACCACTGTATCAGATGATGAAGAAAGCAGACACTTTTGTCTAGAGTGAGGTTGCTGATGCTGCCTTTGAAGATTTAAAGAGACAATTGTCTGAGCCGCCGGTTCTCGCGGCTCCCATTGATAAAGAGCCGTTCTTTGTTGTATGTTGTCGCTAACTCACGAGCTGTTAGTGTTGCCATCGTGGTGGAGCGTAAGGAGGCTGGCAAGGAGCATCCGTTTCAACCACCGGTTTATTACATCAGTGAGGTGCTCATAGAGTCCAAGCAAAGATATCCGCAGTGGCATAAACTTGTTTATGGGGTGTTCATGGCAAGCCGGAAGCTAAAGCAGTACTTCCAAGGTCATCCTATAAGCGTGGTAAGTTCTCGCCTTTGGGGACATCATCCGAGCAGGAAGCCACAGATTTAGTCGCCAAGTGGGCCATTGAGCTTGGGCATCACGGTTTGAAGTATATGCCACGCATGACTATCAAGTCCCAAGCCTTGGTGGACTTTATCAATGATTGGACGGAGTTGCGTGCACCAGAGGAGAAGCCGGATAACACGTATTGGACTATTCACTTGATGGGTCCAGGCAGTTGGAAGGCTCGGGGGCTGGAGTCGTTTTAACTTCCCCCCGAGGTGACAAATTTTGCTATGTGCTCCGGCTTATGTTTCCCTGTACTAACAATGCAACTGAATACGAGGCTTTACTCCATGGTCTCCAGATGTCCAAAGAGATGAATTTGAGCCGGGTAAGGTGCTTGGGCGATTCAGACCTCGTCGCTCAACAGGTGTCAGGCACGTGGGACTCCAAGGATCCCCTTATGGCGGCTTATCGTCGTGAAGTTGATGCGGTGGCCGGGCACTTCAAAGGTTACCAAGTAGATCACATTGATCGAAGGAAGAATGAGGCAGCTGATGCTTTGAGCCGGCTGGGGTCTCAGCGTAAGCCGGTGCCGCCTAACACCTTTCTTGACGTTTTGCATAACCCTTCTGTCAGAGTGCCTACAGAGGAAGAGCTAGCAGCTGCACCGGAGGCACAGTTGGTGGCGGCTCTCCACGCCATCCCAGATTGGACAGTCCCATATTTGGCCTATATGACCCGGGGAGAGTTGCCTGAGGACGAGATGTTGGCAAGACAAATCATCAGGCGGTCCAAATCCATGACAATTGTTCATGGCGAGTTGCATCACCACAGCGTCACTGGGGCGTTTCAACGTTGCGTATCGCATGTGGAGGGTCAGGAGATACTTCGTGAGATTCATGAAGGAGATTGCGGTCATCATGCCGGTTCAAAATCTTTGGTGGCCAAGGCTTTTCGTCATGGCTTCTATTGGCTGACGGCTCATGCTGATGCGGAGGATCTGGTCAGCAAATGTGAAGGATGTCAAAAATTCTCACGACGAGCTCATGTGCCGGCTCAAGAATTGAGGATGATTCCAATTACTTGGCCATTTGCGATGCTGGGGCTTGACATGGTTGGACCTTTCAAAAGGTCTAAGGATAAGAAGACACACTGTTGGTGGCAGTGGATAAATTCACCAAGTGGGTTGAAGCAGAGTCGGTCAGTAAGTGTGATGCAGCCACGGCGGTTCAGTTCATGAAAAAGATGATCTTTCGTTTTGGCTTTCCACTAACTGATAATGGTACGAATCTCTCCAAGGGTGCCATGGAAGAGTTCTCACAACGAGCACATCCGCTTGTTGTTTCGCCGTTGCTCACCCTCGCCTAATGGTCAAGGTAAAGAGCTAATCAAGAGATCTTGAAAGGTATCAAACCTCGGCTCTTAGTTCCCTTGCAGCGAACTCCGTGTTGTTGGGTGGAGGAGTTACCCTCCGTGCTATGGAGCATCAACACAACGCCTAACAGATCTACGTGTTATACACCTTTCTTCATGGTGTACGGAGCAGAGGCGGTTCTCGCCAAGTGATATCCGCATGATTCACCCCGGTGGCGGCTTACGTTGATGCCGATAATGAAAAAGCTCGTCGGGATGCACTTGACTTGTTGGATGAGGAGCGAGACTTGGCAATAGCCCACTCGGCGATTTATCGCTGAAGACCTGCGCCGTTATCACAGCCGCCCGGGTTAGAAGCGTAACTTTTCGGGAAGGCGATTTAGTGCTCGCTCATCCAGATCAATCGATATGCACAAGCTGTCCCCTCCTTGGGAAGGACCTTTTGTGATCAGCAAGAATCTGAACAATGGGTCATATTACCTCATCGATGTTCGAGAGCACAAAGACTCACGTAAGTCGGAGGAAGAGACCCGCCGGCCGTGGAACACAGCGCATCTTTGGCCCTACTATACTTAAGCCACCGGCTCTCAGAGTATATTTCTTTTTTCTTTTTTAGCAATGTATATATTATATAAAGCAATAAAGCGGGACCTCTTTTCTTTCCACCCTTCAAGGTTTATGTATCTTCTTTACCAGGTGGTGGGAACAACCAACAGGGAGCGGATCATATCTGAATCGGCTTTCCCTTTGGTCCGCTTATGATCATATCTGAATCTAGCCATGGTCACTTGGGGGCTTCTGTTCAAACATAGGTCGATTCGAACCAAAGAGAACATAGTCACGATACCCAATTGATCGGCATAATGCCAAACCCACTTGGGGGCTTCTTGATCATATTTGAATCATAGCTTAACCCCTTTGGGTCTGACGTGGATCGTATTCGAATCAGCGTCATTAAACAACTCTAATGGTCACTTGGGGGCTTCCTGTTCAAACATAGGTCATATTCGAACCAAAGAGAACATAGTTGTCGATGCCCACTTGATCGGCATCGCCAAAGCCATTGGGGGCTATATTATCGTATCCGAATCTTAGCTTAACCCCTTTGGAACGGTTCTACTGATCGTATTCGAATCAGAGGCCTTTGAAAATTAAGTATATTTTACTCTATAAGGGTAAATAATATTAAGGGCCAGGTAAACATTAAGCCGGTAAGGTATGCTTCAAATAAGATAGCAGGTATATTATTATGGTCATGATCATAAACCGGCTGTTTTTTTATGATGTTTTGGTTCATACTCCGGGTTATCACTATTCTATATGACCCCGGATGTGATAAGACGCCAAAGGAATTCTGTTTTTTTGTTTTATACACAGGATAAAGCAAGAAAGTTTTGGACGTCAAGGAACAATTCGCATAAGCCAGCAGTATACAACGATAGCGGCTTATGGCAATATTAAGCACCACACACATGCGCGAAGGCATGACAGAGTAAGAGGTTTTTCTACCCTATTACAAGACTCCCCGAGTCTGAATAATGAAGCATCATTTTTTCAAAGACATAGCACCAGGCGGGTTACTCCTTTGGTGGGCTTGAAGATTCTGGGTTATCCTTCTCCGCCTCTTCGTCTGTTGTTTTATCCTGGAAGGTTGACAAGGTCCAGTCAATGCTGCTTAAGGCTTCAAATTCAGCTTCATCATCTATTAAACCGGCTGGGTCAACTTCAGGAGCAAAGGTATGCTTACGAGTTGGAGGAATCAGGCTGACGTCATCATAATGAGGAGTTGGAATCCTCCGGTTCTCGTTGTCGTAACCCGGTTGATACTTGGTAAGATCAATATCATTGCCAATGATGGTGGCCACAGGACGTACAACTCTCACACAGGTGGTGAAGTCTGATTCATTGAATACAGAGCCATCCTCTTTTAAGCTGGGATATCCAAGAGCAACGTCTGCTAGGTCTAACTCTGGAAGCAACACCTTGGCTCGGCTTAAGGCAGCTATGGCCCCGGCTCTCGCAGATGCCCGCCTTAGTTCCTGAATCCGTTGGGGTAACACGGCAAGCCGTTTGAGCACATCCTGCAGGAGATAAGGAGCATCATTTGATAAAGCCACAAAAGCCAGAGCACGTTGTGACCCGGAGTATAGCTGTTCCACCAGAGTGTACACCGCCTTAAGCTTGATCAACATATTCTGCTTGAGGTTTGTGCTCCTGGGGCCTGCGTTTATACATATAAGGTAAGCCGGAGATAATGATTGAAATAGTCATCAAAGGAACCATGGTGATATTTACGGTTATACATAGTAACTTACCGAAGATTGCTGAGACCATTTGAGATATCTGGCGTTTTAAGCCGGACAGCTCGGCAGTTGCTTCGGCAAGAGTTGCTTCTGCTGTCTCGGCCCGGGTCACAAGTGAGGCCTTTTCATCTGCCCAGGTTTTCTTCTCCGCGTCAAAATTCTTCTTCAACTTCTCTTGTTCAGAGATGCTGAATGCAAATTTGGAGTTGGCTTTTTGAATCTCACATTCTTGGGCTGCCAGCCGAGTCTTCAGGTCAGCAATCTCCGACTCAAATTGACTGGTGGAGGCTAGCATTGATGTCGGGTTATAATTAAGGTTATGGTAAGATATCAATAAGTCCCAAGCACTTCGCAAGCAAAGACACTTGACACTTGGGGGCTAATGTATGCTGAAGAAAATTTTACTTTATAATGCTGGATTATGCATATTAAAAGTCTCAAGCACTTTACAAGTAAACATACTTGACACTTGGGGGCTAATGTGTATCGCATGTTCTAAAGTTATCATATTATGACCGGGTTAAGTATATTTTCTTTTAAACCGGACGAACTAACAGTAAGCGGGTATCTGAGTTTACAGCATATTTATTCATAAGCAGTAGACTTGGGGGCTGGTACAGTAAGTAAGATTCAGGAGAATAGTATGAGTTATACCTCAGATTTGTGCTGTATTTGTTTCACCATGTCAATTTCCAGGTCGCGGCTGTTATGCACTTGATTCGGATAGCCTGAGACTATATCACCAATGCTTAAGTGGGCATAATCAGCGATGTCCTGTTTGGTCTTCCGGCGATCGACAAATTCTTCCTTGGCAGTACATCTGGCAAGGATAGTAGGCCCAGTTCAACAAAGCGGCTTTTCGTAATCTCAACCTCCGGGTCAGTCGTCTTGACCGGGCTAGGAATTTCCGGATTATCGGAGCTGTTGAAAGTATCTTCGGTAGGCGGGTCAGAAGATGGCGCTGGAATTTCATATACCGGTTCAGGAGGTGGTTGATGAGTAGAAGCATCAGGTGCAGCTGTTCCTTTTTTCGGCTCAGTTGTGACCGGATCTTCGAATGGTTTATTCTTTTTTGCCCTCTTACTGGGCTTCACCTGCACGCTGTGGACAAAACAGAAGGGTGAGTACAAAATATGAGTAAGGCAAAGCATAAGGATAACAAAAGGTATATTACCTGAGGCGATCTTGAAGGCCGCATATTGGATTGCATAGATTCACGGAGGAAGGAGAGGTATCCTGATAATTGGAGTCAGATGAATTAAGAGGTTGACGAATTAACCCGGCCAAAGGATAAATAGAACGTAATTCGGAGATGACCTCAGCCCGACGCTTCCTGCTTATGTCGGGTAAGCCGGAAGAGAGTTCTCCATCCTTGCTGGTCCGAGTCTGCCTCCAGCTTTCAAGCTGTTGTTGCTTCAAAAGAAATTGAGGATCTTGATAAGCTAGAGGATGTGAAAATCTTACTTTCCGGGTCACCCGTCGGGTTTTGTGCTTTGGCAAAGGCTCTGAGTCGGAGGAGATTATAGTTACCTCTTCACCAGGAGCTTGGCTGTTCCCTGTATCCTCCTGAAAGGCGGAAACGTCAATAAAATAATAACAAAGGAGTTAAGAGAGTAAGGGATTACCTCTTCCTCATCTGAAGAAGAGTCATCCAATTTGAGCAAATCTGAGGCGCTGGGTTTCTTCTTCTTTGAAGTTCCCGTCTTGGCGGCTTTCCTTTTGGTTTTCTTGGCTGCCCTGGCTTGTTTGGCAGCCTCGTGGTCATATTTGACCTTCCAAAAATTATCACCGGCCTGTGGAAAAAGATAAAGAATTATAAGTACAAAGGAGGTAAACATGTTAAGGAATATTTATTAAGATCGGTAACTTACTGCAGGGGCCGGGTTCTTTTTGCAGAAGGGAAGTAAACCGAATGCATTGCTAATAACAGTGCCCTCCTTCAGCAATGACTGGGTTGTAGCATCAATTACATCATCTGGTAAGTCGTCGGGACTATGACGCATTGGGTCGTTCTTTTCGCCTGTATAAGTACACATTAAGCCGGAGCAGCGGCTTAATGGGAGTATTCGCCAAGTGACCCAGACTCGGACCAGATCGATGCCATTTAAACCATTTCCCAAAAGAGCTTTAATCTTCTTTATGGTGGGATTAAGAGGCAGACGTTCAACAGCGGTCAGTTTATCCGCCAGCGGATGGTTAGACTCAAGGCGCAGGGCGCGAAAGCCGGGCAGAGGCTTCTCATCAGCCGGAGAAGTGTCCTGACAGTAGAACCATGTCTGGTTCCAATCTTTTGGGTGACTCGGTAACTCAGCATAAGGAAACAGGCAGTCTCTCCGTCGTTGGATCAAGATGCCGCCAAGCTCAAGACTAGGCCCGTTGGCACGTTCATTCTGCCGGTTCAAGTAAAAAAGTTCTCTGAACAAAACCAGACTTGGCTCCTCTCCCAGGTACACCTCGCAGAAGACTTGGAAATTGCAAAGATTTGACACGGAATTGGGTCCAATGTCTTGAGGTCTAAGGTCAAAGAAATTCCAAACTTCTCTGAAGAACTTTGAGCCAGGAGGGGCAAATCCCCAGCTCATGTGGTCCGTGAAAACTATCACCTCCCCTTCTTTGGGTTGAGGCTTTTCTTCAGATGGGTCAGGAACACGATAAGACATGACCTCCTTTTTTGGCGAGATGGCGGACTTCACAAATTCAGCCAGTTTACTCTTAGTGACTGTGGATGGGACCCGATTGCGAATTACAGGAGCTTTGGTCGCCTTAGGTGCCATGACAACAGTTGGCCTATTACAAAATAAGAAGTTCGGTTCAAACTTTAACCCAGCGAAAATATCCAAATTATCAAGGTAGCGGCTTACGAAGGGCCTAATGATATAAGGATAATCTGGGCAACAATATTTAAGCCGCTACAAGCATTAAGAGCAGTTCAAAATTCTTAAAGTTATGAGAAGTAGGCAAGGTTCACGGATCGGTGGTATGCATTTAAACCGGGCACACAGACGATTATGTTTAAGGGCATTTAATGTAAGAAGTTTTCCGGGTGATAAAAACAGGTTTCATAATCTTCTGCTAAAATTTGAGATCAAAGGTCTGTTCTGATAAGAAAGTTTTCTAGACCTAAAAACCGACGCAGATGTGTTCATAGGCTCGAATGAGGCTTTCATACAGAGAAAGGGATCTGCTTTTTATCCAAGACAAGTGCAAAACAACTATCGCGGCTATTTTATATCATTCTCAGATTGGAAGAGGCATCTAGGAGGAAAACTAACAAGGATTTGGCTCCAATGGTGATGAACTCCGACGAACTCGAGGAAGCTCTAATGCGGATCTAAGCAAGGAAGGGAAGGGGACTTACGGATCTGGAGGAGCTGCGGAAGTTCGCTGTCGTTTTCTGATCTGATTCAGGTTGATGCAGCGGCCTGGGACGGTGAAGACAAGAAGCTCGAGAGGAAGCAAGAGGAAGAAGATGACTGGAAGGAGGAGAATGGGAGACCTAGGTCGCGCCTATTTATAAGGACAGGATAACTGAGACGGCGCGGGAAACGAGGAGATAAGAGTTATTATCCAGCGGCCCCGACGCCTCGGTTTTCGGAACATTCAATAAAGACAGAGATCCGTTAGAGGATATGGTGGAATAAAAAAAGGAAAGATGACGTCACGGCGGGTTAACACGGATCCAGAAAATGACGTCATGGTGGGTTAAAGAAAGTCTTTTGCACAGTCAGAAGACTGAAGATTTATGTTTTAAGGTATTTTAAGATTGACATGAACAGGTTCAAATCAATCTGGGGCCTAATGTTGGGGATGTAACTATTTGTGTAAGCCGCCCAGGAGGGGCCGGGTTACGCAAGGAAGATTCACCAGAAAGAAGCCCAAGACCAAGCATGAAGATGGTGGTTCAATAAAGGGCCTAAGGCCCACAGGCGACTTAAGGCCCGTTATAGTAAACCGTCATAATGGCATGACTTGTATCATAAGGTAGATTTAACTAGTCACCGAGCCGTACATTGTTTATAAGCCGGCCGGGACTCTGTAGGCCACCGGGCGTCAACCCGTGTATATGAGGGGACGACCTGTTGGCGGCTTAGGGCAGAAAACAACC
The DNA here is from genome assembly GCA_021605145.1 of Aegilops bicornis. Lineage (NCBI taxonomy): Eukaryota > Viridiplantae > Streptophyta > Magnoliopsida > Poales > Poaceae > Aegilops > Aegilops bicornis. The sequence goes on from CM038674.1 coordinate 187,819,594, forward strand.
CATCGAGAGCCGGGCAAAGCGTATTCCGCTCCCTGGTCATCGAAACATCAAGCAATACCAACCCAACTAGACGTAGGCTTTCCTTCTCCGCAAGGGGCCGAACTAGTATAAAACCTTTCGTGTCCTTTTTCCCGATTAACCCCTTTAAGCTTCCTAGTTGTGATGGCTCCACGACTAAGTCCTTGCAGGAGGACATCTGCCATGACAATTCCACGACAATTTCCCCTGTGGCCGCCGCCCCTCCCCTAGGGAACCCTAGGGCACCTCCTCCACCCCTCCCCCTATATATAGTGAGGGAGATAGAGGGCAGCCGCACCCCTTCCCTGGGGCAGCCCCTTCCTCCTCCAACTCTTCCATCTCCTCCGTAGAGCTTGGCGAAGCCCTGCAGGAATACCAGAAGCTCCACCACCACGCCGTCGTGCTGCCAGAGTCCTCCCTCAACTTCTCCTCTCCCCTTGTTGGATCAAGAAGGAGGAGACATCCCCGGGCTGTACATGTGTTGAACGCGGAGGCGCCATCCGTTCGGCGATAGATCGGATCTTCCGCCATTTGAATCGCCGCGAGTACGACTCCATCAACCTCGTTCTTGTAACGCTTCCGCTTAGTGATCTTCAAGGGTATGAAGATGCACTCCCTCTCTCTCGTTGCTAGCATCTCCTAGATTGATCTTTGTGACACATAGGAAAATTTTGAATTATTGCTACGTTCCCCAACAGTGGCATCATGAGCTAGGTCTATGCGTAGATTCTATGCACGAGTAGAACACAAAGTAGTTGTGGGCGATGATTTGTCCAATTTGCTTACCGTTACTAGTCTTATCTTGATTCGGTGGCATTGTGGGATGAAGCGGCCCGGACCGACCTTACACGTACGCTTACGTGAGACAGGTTCCACCGACTGACATGCACTTGATGCATAAGGTGGCTAGCGGGTGTCTGTCTCTCCCATTTTAGTCGGATCGGATTCGAGGAAAAGGGTCCTTATGAAGGCTAAATAGCAATTGGCATATCACCTCTGTGGCTTTTGAGTAGGTAAGAAACGTTCTTGCTAGAAACCCATAGCAGCCACGTAAAACTTGCAACAACAATTAGAGGACGTCTAACTTGTTTTTGCAGGGTATGCTATGTGATGTGATATGGCCAAAAGGATGTGACGAATTATATATATATGATGTATGAGATTGATCATGTTCTTTTAATAGGGATCACGGCTTGCATGTCGATGAGTATGACAACCGGCAGGAGCCATAGGAGTTGTCTTCATTTATTGTATGACCTGCGTGTCAATGAAAAATGCCATGTAATTACTTTAATTTATTGCTAACCATTAGCCATAGTAGTAGAAGTAATAGTTGGCGAGGCAACTTCTTGAAGACACGATGATGGAGATCATGGTGTCATGCCGGTGACGAAGGTGATCACGCCGCGCCCCGAAGATGGAGATCAAAAGGCGCAAGATGATATTGGCCATATCATGTGTCACTTTATGATTTGCATGTGATGTTTGTCATGTTTACATCTTATTTTCTTAGAACGACGGTAGCATAAATAAGATGATCCCTCGCTAAAATTTCAAGAAAGTGTTCCCCCTAACTATGCACCGTTGCAAAGGTTCGTTGTTTCGAAGCACCACGTGATGATCGGGTGTGATAGATTCTAACGTTCGCATACAACGAGTGTAAGCCAGATTTACACACGCGAAACACTTAGGTTGACTTGATGAGCCTAGCATGTACAGACATGGCCTCGGAACACAAGAGACCGAAAGGTCAAACATGAGTCGTATAGTAGATACGATCAACATGAAGATGTTCACCGATGATGACTAGTCCGTCTCACGTGATGATCGGACACAGCCTAATTGACTTGGATCATGTATCACTTAGATGAGTAGAGGGATGTCTATCTAAGTGGGAGTTCATTTAATAATCAGATGAACTTAATTATCATGAACATAGTCAAAAGGTCTTTGAAAATTATGTCATAGCTTACGGTTTAGTTCTACTGTTTAAGATATGTTCCTAGAGAAAATTTAGTTGAAAGTTGATAGTAGAAATTCTGCGGACTGGGTCCATAAACTGAGGATTATCCTCATTGCTGCGTACAAGGCTTATGTCCTTAATGCACCGCTCGGTGTGCTGAACCTCGAGCGTCATCCTCCCTCAACTTCTCCTCTCCCCTTGCTGGATCAAGAAGGAGGAGACGTCCCCGGGTTGTACATGTGTTGAACACGGAGGCGCCGTCCGTTCGGCGCTAGATTGGATCTTTCGCGATTTGAATTGCCGCGAGTACGACTCCATCAACCGCGTTCTTGTAACGCTTCCGCTTAGCGATCTTCAAGGGTATGAAGATGCACTCCCTGTCTCTCGTTGCTAGCATCTCTTAGATTGATCTTGGGGACACGTAGGAAAATTTTGAATTATTGCTACGTTCCCCAACAAGCGCCCCCCTACCTCGTGCCCTCGTGGTTGATGTCTTGACGTAGGGTCCAAGTCCTCCGGATCACGTTCGTTCCGAAAATCACGTTCCCGAAGGTTTCATTCCGTTTGGACTCCATTTGATATTCTTTTCTGCGAAACTCTAAAATAGACAAAAAACAACAATTCTGGGCTGGGCCTCCGGTTAATAGGTTAGTCCCAAAAATAATATATAAGTGTATAATAAAGCCCAATTAACATCCAAAACAGAATATAATATACTCCCTCCGTTCCGAAATAATTGTCGCTGGGGGTACCGTTCCGACCAGGTGAAACAGTGTGAAAGTACGATACTACCCCCGATTTGAAATCGATTGGGAGGTGTCTTCCTCCGTCGCTCCTCCCCTTCGCCCGGGCTTCTCCCGTCGCCGCTCCCTTTCGCGGGCTCCTCCGCCGTCCGCATCTCCGGCGTCCTTCCCGCCACAGTCCGCAGCTCCCTCGCCGGCCGGCCGCCCTTCCCCGCTGTGGTCCGCAGCTCCCTCATCGGCCGCCCTTCCCTGCCGCGGTCCGTAGCTCCCTCGCCGGCGCCCTTCCCGCCGGCTGCCTGCTCCACCACAGCTTCGGATCCTTCGCTGCTGGCCACAGATCCTTCGCCGGCCGCCTCCCCCCACTCCAATCAAGAGCTCGAGGTCAGCCCGGCCACGCAGATCCTTCTGCTGCTCCTCTCGTCTCTGCTCCTCTCCACTCCAATCAAGAGAGTCTGCAATTGATCCAAAAAACAGGTCAATTGATGTCAATTTGATTAACTAAATCATCCAAAAACCAGAATGATAAGTCCATATGATGTTTGACATCTTGTTGTTTGGATGTACTAGGATGGAATGGAAATCGCATCATTTTACCCCTGAATTCGTATGTAATTTGTGGCCCAGTCGATGTTTGTTTTTGTGTGGGCTCAGATGACTCGAGATATTACCGGTCGTTGTTCAATCCCCAATGTCTTTCTTTGTAAATTTTTGCCCCAAATCCTATTTTGCGGGGAACCATTATTACAAAGATTAATGTACACAATTCAGGTCTAAATGCAGATCCGTCTTTTCAAAATAATTCAGTCTGGTCGACAAGCGGCACGGAATAATGCAAAATGGATAAGGTGAAGAACCATATGAGGCTTTCCAACCAAAAATGTTCATCGCTGAGTTTCACCACTGGCATTCCTTGAATAATTGTGTGCTTTTACGCAATTTTAACAGCCATCCATGCAATTATAGCCTGCAGCTTTGTTCCAATAGCTAAATCACCTAGATATACTGAAGCATGGTTAGGAACTTGGCAACATGAATATACCTGCAGCTTTGTTCCAATAGCTAAATCACGGTGACTTGCTTTTGATAATAGCAAGATCAGTATTGACAGGAGTAAACACTTGCAATATTGACATGGAGTAGTTTATTTGTGAGAGTAACAATGCTTGATAGCACAAGATTGTTGTAAGAACTTGTACATGAAGAGCAGAAATGACAAGAAGATAATGTCTTTGGAGTATTTCAAGAGATAATGTAGCGCATAATATTGATATTTTTCTTATTTGGTTCGAACTTGATTGGATCGCAGGAGCTTACCCACCCATTGGTTCACAAGGGTGCTCTCATTTTAATTTTCTCTGACAAAGTGGAAATGTATATATGCAGCATTACAAGAGAAGAGGGAGTATATGTCAAAACTAATCTTGAGTGTGTGATTGTTTACTAGTGGTAACCACCTTGACCGTTTTTGGTGGTGGTAATACCATTCGTTTTATTTTGTGGACACAAAAACAACCCAGCCACACAAAAAGCAGTAGGGAATATGCATTCTTTTTTATTTTTGAGGGGAGAAATATGCATTACATTGGATGGCTTCCGTGACTAAACCTGATTTTCAACACCTTTGAACAAAGTCATGGTATAAATAAGGAGAATGAAAGAAAATATCTGAATATGACAACTACTCCAGCACAAACATAGTGAAAGTGCAATTAAACTCATGCTGAATTTGGTTCATAGATCACCCGCAACATTTAGGATTCTCAAACAGAATAAAACACACAATATTTATTCAGCACAAACAACCCAGTAAATTCCTACACTACTCCATTACACAGGTGGAACCAAGCAAGCTGGGCCTTGGTCAATGAGCAAAACTGAAACTAAATGGATTGCTTGATGCCGCCTTCATAACGATATCTGAGAATTTCTCATGTGTTTCTGTCACTTCATGTGTGCTGCAGACTGAAGAAGTACATCATGTTCGCTATGAACTCGTGCTCAACAGATCGGCAAAAATGGAGTAAGTTGCAACTTCTTTTTTTTGCCATCAAGATGACAAAAAGGTGAACAGATAAGGAGAGTGACAGAAATTTGAACCGAGGTACTAACAGGAGTACTCCTGTAATTGGGTACTAACAGGTCTACTTGCTTTTGGGGTGTAAACTGAATTTTTGCTACTGCTTGCTCCAAGAACAAATCCGTCTCCAATCTCCAGTAATTGAGTATTCTCAAACTGAAATTTTGTTGTTGCTTGCTCCAATCTCCTGTAATTGAGTACTCCTGTAATTGGGTACAAATCCTTCTGCTGCTGCTTGCTCCAAGAACAAGAAGAGAAGAGCAGCAATTTTGCACAAATCTGTCTGCGCTCGCTTGCACAAATGTCTACTCCGGCGAGAGCAAGGTCTACTGCTCCAAGCAAGCAAGCAGAGCAAGAGAAGATGACAGGAGAAGGGGAAAAAGGAGACCTTTTTACTCCGACGACCTCCCTGCTGAGCTCCTCCACCTGCATCTTTGCCTTGAGCGTGTAGCCGTCGGCGGACACGGGCTCTTAATATGCTTCGGGCAATGTATTCTTGAGTGAGAAATTGCTCCATGCACTCGGCAATACTGAGAACAAATTTAGGATACATGCTTGAATTTACATTAGAAACAGAATAGTTTTAATCAAATGCAGACTTGAGTACACACTTTAGTCCAGTAGGTAATCTGGGACAGTAAAATTGTAGCTTTCTCACAAATATCTTGTATCTATTTTAGTTTGAAGCCACCCAGTAGTTCTATGCCACGGCACCAATGGACCGTACTTTTTTGGACTGGATTTTGGTAATAGAATTGTATCAGTTCTTCTGAATGATGTTCTATCTGCTCATTTTTAAACTCACAGAATAAAAAGTTTTTCTTCTCAATTAAAGTAAAAAAAACTGCTTATGTTTTTTCATTACCAATAAATATTCTCATATGATATTTCTAAAAAAAACATATATTCTTTAAATTTCAAGTTGCATACACCCATACGTAAACTCTTACAGTTCCATATATTTTATAAACTCATGTCATTCAATTGACGGCAAACCCTAAGAGAGAATAAAGTTTTTATCAGTAAGCCACTTTACTGAACTGGGTATGTTTTTTGGAAGAGTTGGCAACCCTTTGCAACTTTTCTTACTGTTTTGCAGCAACGACATCAGACCCTCTATGCATATATAATAGCTCTTCCATTTGGGGTGTCCTTTCCATGACACCATTCACTGCTTCCTAAGAATGATATAGTGGTAATTCACCGCCAAATTTTTGTCTGAAAAGTGTGAGTGCTTTAAGGTAGCTGAGTTGGTTCAATGGATTGTAATATTCATATTTGCTTTTAGTCTTTTACATGTGTTTGTTGTCAATGTTTTTGGGCACAAACTATTGATAAATAACATCTTGGTCACTTAATATTATCAACTGTTTTGATGTACTTCCACACAAGAAATGGTATTTTTTTCCTAAAAGATTGTTGTGTTTATGGGCTCTATTGATCATATTCAAATTCAGAGCCCAGAGCAGCTAGGTCTTATTATTTTAGTTTACTGTTACTTAACCTCCATACCTTGCAATGAATCATCCACTATAATACCTTTATAGTAGTTAACAAAATATTTATACATATATTTATATCAACACTTATGAACCTATTGAAAAAATGGACGGGCGCAACAACGCGCGCCTTCAATGATCTAGTGATATAGTAGAAAGGAAGAGTGTTCCAAGAATAAGAAGAAAAAAACTGAAGGGGCAAGTGGTCCATGGTGTTGGAGAAGAGAAAGAGTATTCCAGAAATAAAGCGAAAAAAGAAAGGAAGAGTATTCTAGGAAACAAGTATGAACAAGAACTAAAAATGGCGAGGAACAAGGAAGAAGAAGATGAGGCATCATTGACGAACACACGGATGTTGCCGTGGTTCTGGTTGGCGCCAGTGAAATGAGTTGGTGAAGAGGCTAGGAGTAGAAGATGTAAGGGAAGACAAGGAAGAGAAGAATGACAGGTATCATGTCTAACAATGAATGGTGTGTGGGCTGGATGTGGAGCTTATTAGTGGCTAGGAATATGTTCAGGTTGCCACTTGCCACCCATGGCATGCATTTGCAAAGTAGAATGGACCTTTAAGAATGATCTCTATAGTTATTTGTTGTTTTCTGGCAATATTATGTGTTAGTTTAACCCAGTCTATTATATTGTAAACATAACATGCAGATAGTCCGGACAACCATATTTCTCCCCCGCATGGGGTTTGGATTTGGGTCATCCCTAACTGTCCAGGCGGTAGAATTTTGGGAAGCCTATTGGGTGCTCGTTTGATGTCCGAACATGCCCGGGCATATGAAGGAGAAATGGGCTTCAACATTGAAGACAACCTGAATCATTTGTTTGATTTATTTATATATGCATTATAGCCTGTAGCAACGCACGGGTGTTCTACTAGTAACTTATTCTAACATGGAAACTGAATGAACACAAAGATGGAACGAGACCATGCATCTTTAGGCATCAGCCGGCATGGCGCATGCACCAGCTCCAGCGAGCGATGATCTATCAGGGCATCCTCAACTGCTGCAACCCACGCGCCATGTCGGCCGTCTACGGCCACACACGCCATGGCATGGGGATGGCAATGTCCATAGGCATCTGGACACGACTGCGCCACACGACGAAGAGGAGGATGAGGAGCAGCATGCAAACCCCAAAACCTAGAAACAACGGGGTAAGGACGGTGTCCCAGGGCGTGGTAATATTGTGGGTACATTTAAGAGTTTTCCTAGAGTAGGGGGCAATGGCCCCCTTACCCCCCATGAAGCTCCGCCATTGTTCCTAAGGCTGCACCACTTTACCTTCTGTTGAAATTTTCCATGCACTCCTGCAAATTTCAAGTCATCTTCATTTTTGAAAGCAAAGAGATGAAAAGAAGTTTAGAACCAAAACAAAATGATTTTCTAAAGATTTTTTGGTCTTCATTAAAGGCAAAAGGATGAAAAGAAGTTTAGAACCCAAAATAGATTTTCACATTGCAAAGCTAAAAAATTGAGTAATATTAATATTTTGCAAGAACATGTACAACTGTACTCGAGAAAAAATGCACGTTACTTGGTAATGCCACAATAATATACTCCCTCAATTCCTAAATATTTATCTTTTTAGAGATTTCAAATGGACTACCACATACGGATGTATATAGACATATTTTAGAGTGTAGATTCACTCATTTTGCTCTGTAGGTAGTCACTTGTTGAAATCTCTAGAAAGACAAATATTTAGGAATGGAGGGAGTAACCATTAATAGCTACGTAATGGAGGGGGACCTGGATGTGTATTTATCATATTATATATAAGGCTAATAGTTTATGTTGTTAAAGTAAGTTGCGAGAAATCCTAAATGCAAGCAGGAATGTTGATAGCTATTCCAAAAAATGGAGTGAAGAATAAGGTTACTCATGAACATTTATAACACATATAGTATTAAAAGAGAATTACCGTAGTCGATTTACACATGTATATTTATTGAAAAAAATCATCGAGTTTGCACAAAAAATCAAATCTTAAATATATTATTTCTACATCTACTAAACTAATGTAATCAAGAGAATATGAATAAAAATATATAGTTTATTACTCGAAATTGGCATGCTATGGGATTGCTTGGATTTCATATCCAGAAAAAACATTGTTAGTGATAATAATTGCAATAATGACAAAAAAGGCATACTAGTCAATTACGTGTAGAAAACATGCACTCTTAATTCATACAAAAATTAATATAAAAATAACAAACTTTTAGTTGGATTGATCTTGGTTTACAATTTTCAATACAAGGAAAAGTAATCACCATCAATGAATATTCATAATTGCATACCTAAACAGATCATTGTCAATATACCATCTTAAGTTTGCCAAAAAAACATATCATCAATCATGTCTAGATCAAGTGTATAGATATTTTAAATTTTCCTAGTTTGAGTTAGCAAAAACATACATGTTTCTACAATCTCAATTGAGAGCTCTTTGTAATTATACCAACACATATCATGCATATCTACTTACTTCGACTTCGAGTACTTGGACATATCTGGTTATTTACATACCATGAAATTAACACAACTAAATCATGTATTTCACTGATCAGTATTTCAAGATACTGATTCTTGCTAGGAACTCCTTCCATGTGACTTTGACAAGAAACTCTTGTTGGCATTTTTCATACTAAAATGTTTTAATACTTTGTCAATATGTATTTTGGCTAAGCCATGATTATAAACTACTATCTCCATAGATAGATTATTATGTCTATTATAAGGACTATATTGCCTAAGTACTTTACTGAAAAACTATTTTCAATAAAGTCTTAATCTGTGTCAAGAAATTTATAGAATTTCCAATCAACAATGTGTCATGCACACACAATGCTTATAAATATTATCATGCTCCCACTTACTTTCTTATAAATAAAACCATCTTTCTTTCTACCGATGAAATCATATTATTTGATTAATTTATCAAAACAAATATTCCAACTCCACTATGCTTGCTTCAGATCATTACTGGATCTCTTGAAGTTTGCACACTTACTAGCATCCTCTTGATCAAGAAAATTACCTTGGATTGTATCAAATATACAACCTTGGTTCTATTTCCATATCATGAGAATCATTTTGACATCCATCTGTTATATCTCATAACTGGAATATTTAGTAATTGCTAGTTTAATCCGAACCAACTTTAAGTATTATTATGATGAGACAATCTTGTCATAATTAAGTCAGTGATCTTGTCATAAACTATTTGAAAAAAGTCAAGCATTATAAAACATTTTTATCTTTGTCAATTTATAGATCCATCACTACACTTTAGACTTTAAGTCTTTCAGAGGGTCTATCAAGTTCTAAACTTGAATTATGTGTATGTATACTATCTCGGATTATTTTTGCATATAGCCAATTCCGGAGTCAGGGCCCATCAACGCTTCTCTGTGTATCATAGGTTCATTGTTTGTTTGAACAATATTTGTTCTGCACACCTGGAAGGTTTCTACAATTTTCCAACCTACATAGTTTAGTTGCACGTTTGACCAAAGTCTCTATATCCTATGTAGAGGCTTCTATACCAGTCGCAGTAAGAAATTTTAGAACTACTTCTAGCGTTTCTTTTCTTTGACCTAATCAAAAAGATTCTGTAATCTCGTCGAATTGCACGATCCACCCACTCACTCTTTTGTAGAAAATATTGTATTCAGAATTTCCGCACTCTGTGACAAAACACTTTACCTCGGCGTAGTGATAGAGGAATACCCAACCATTTGGGATAACTTACATAGTAGAAATTATTTGAACAAATTTGATGGCACTCTTTTCAATGTAAAAGCCATGGTCTCTAAAGCATCATATTGAAAGTATATTGGTGGAACAATCAATGTCATCTCTGATCTCACCACGTCATACATAGCTTGATTACATCTACTCAAAACACTCTACTCTTAGTGGTGTTTCTAGGAGGTGCAAGCTATAAAATTCTGTTATAGCTCATCAGACATTTGATAAATTTGGAACTCAAATATTCTTTTTACGCAATCCAATTTTAGAAACACAATTTTCTAGTTACAATAATTTCTACTTCTTTCTAAAAATCTTTTTGAAACATTTCAAAAGATCTAGATTTATGTCTCGGTTAGTAAATATAAATATCTACTTGAGTCATCCTTGAAGATAGATAAATCCACTGTTTGCAACAACACTTATTGGACTACATACATCAATATGCATATTTCGAATTATTTTTGTTGCCCGTTCTTTATGGCCTGTGAACGGTATTTTAGTTTACTTCACTATTTGGATGAAAGTTGCAAGTGTTAGATGATTCATAATCATATGACTCCGAAATCCATCACTATGAAACTAGATGATGCCCTGCGCGTTGCGGCGGGAATGTGTAACACATGATGTTAAGAAAATAAGTGTAAACCTATGGAGTTATATAATATGATGGTATTGAAGTTTTAGATACCAAATAAATGGCTAGCGTCCAACTCATACTTTCATAATCATATCACAATAACATAAGGGTAATGATGAATAATTACCGAGCATATGTCCTGAGGCAAATTGACCATAGTTAAACAAAATTTCTATATTGCCCTATACTGCCAGCCATAATCTCCTTTTAACTTCTGATTAGTAATATCTGTTTCACTTCTCATTAGTAAACAACAAGCATGCTCTTATGAATAACTCTGATGGTCTGACATGTAAACTTGACAATATCAAGTATAATTATGAAATGAGTAATGTTCTGGATTCTTGGTCCATTTAGTCCTAGGAAAAAACTACAATCGTTGCTATTTCATGTCTACATCATCCAAAATAACAATGGAAGAGATGGCGCAAATCCAAAATCTCATGGTGAATTGTTTGAATAGAACCTGTTCAGAAACAACAACAGAATCTGTAACCTTATCAAACGTCTAATGCTCATGATTCCACATCAGCAACAAATTTTAGATCAAATCTTGCAATTTGGATAGAGTAGAATAGCAAAACATGACTAGGGATAATAGGAATAAAGTAAAAGAAGAAATTCATTAGGAAATAATAATATTGTCAATATTCTGATGGAAGGAATTGAAGAGAGAATGGACTCACTAAGGTATCGAGGCTATGGATCTTGCCACGGCAAAAGCAAGTGACCGCTGATTTCATCATCGGGGCTAGACAGAACTCACCTAGCATCGCGGGCTCATAGCCTCGTTATCCTTGAAGGCGTCTACCTGGATTCATATAAGGTGAACAATTGGTCCGACAATGGGAGTGATGCACACGGGATGGGAGCGCCATCACGGGTTGCACTCAGCTGAACCACCGTTGCCTGATGCGTGGTGGTGAAGGTGAGAGGAGCACAGTTGAGACGCGCCGGCGCCAATAAGGGTTCACCGCCACCGCGGGCAGTATTCTGACCTTCTACCGAGATGAGGCATCCGCCACCGCGGGCAGTATTCTGACCTTCTGTCAAGAGAGAGAGAGAGAGAGAGAGAGAGAGAGAGAGAGAGAGAGAGAGAGAGAGAGAGAAGGAAGGTGAGAAGAATCCGTGGCAATTTTTTGAGCGAATCGGTGGAGATTTATTCGGTGAGGGAGATGAAGGAACTTCCAGGATGAAAGGTCACGAGATAACACCCCAGGTCATTAGTCGGGATGAAAGGTCAAATAACTTTAACTGTCCTCCCCCGTGTAAATACTCCCATCATAATTAAATCTTTTTCCCCATCTTACTTCCGTGTTAATAGCTACAGGAGTATTTGCATGTGATCCTATATTGAAGGCTGCCCGTAGAACCATTGCATGTTCGTGTCAATTTAGCGATCCTATATTGATGACTGTTACATGCGGGCTGGGTGGATAGAAAATTGCTTTGAGGTGGCGAGAGCAAGTCTTATTTGAGAGAGAGACAAAGCAGATGATTGGTTGGTGTTTGCAAATGAAGACTGATGTGGCAAATATGGTGATGTGGACAGTGTGCATGTAGAGAGAATTGCTATAGTGGGGATCAACTTCTTAAGAATGTAAGATTTCTCCATGCGGGTTTCTCCAATGTGACTAAATGAAATGCCACACACATATGTGGTATTTTTAGTCTTGTGACATTTAGCATCAGTGTTATGGATGTTCAATTCTATCATCAATATTCATAACTTCAATCCTATTCACAATAGGAGTATGGCCCTTTTGTTCATTACATCGAACAACTATTGTTTTCTAACGAACAACCTCCTTGCAACTTCTATTCAATGGGCTAGAGTGTACAAAACTATAAAATGAATTATGAGAACAAATTCAGAGGTAATATGTTGATGAAAAAGTGTCATAACTATTACAAAAATTTCAACATGTATTTTAACCTCATTAATTTGTTGGTCATTAGGCCGTAGTAATTCTTGCATCGATTCACAACAACATGTAATCGAGTCGGTATTCTTGTGATCAACTTTCAACCACAATTTTCGAAGAATTTAGTGTTTAATAACAATTTAATCACTATTCTCAAGAATCACGTTTTACATGACCGACTTTCTCTACATCTTATAACTTGTATGATATTCATACCTGAGCTGGACATTCCAGACTTCTTTTTTTTCTGCCTCTAAATTCTTATTTTTACTTACAATATTTCTCCCACTCAACAGAAGAACCATCTTACTTTTAAGAGTGGCGCAAGCCCTGAACTTCCCTAGGTATGTAAGTTCTCGCCATCAACTCATGGTTGGCGTTCTTCCGGGTCTTACGCATTTCAGTCTCAAACATAGTTGAATAGTTCACTAGGTCTTGCAAACAAAAAACTTTTTCAGATATCACATATCTTTTAACCTTCTTTTGTTTGTTTCTGAAAACAATTTTCAGTTCGAAGAGTATCACATAACTATCCCAAACATTTTTGAAGTTCGGTTTTCTCGGAAGCGAGCAGACCGAAATGCAATTCTAGCTTTCAGATTAAAGGACGTGAGTCTCCTCATCCATGGGAGGAGAACATTGCAAGCATGCAGTTGGACAAAATCCTTCTTGGCACTCTAGAGGACGATCCTCTCAATCACGAGGATTCAACCAGATAAATAACAGTCAACCGATTTTAATAACAAAGGTGGAACCGTGGGCCATAATTCTACAACTATAATTCAAACTACACATAGACATTATTCATAATTAATTTGCACTAGTGATTAAACTAAATTAATACATAATTGTGCTCCCACTCAAATCAATATCTCTCATAATTTATTTTAAGTAATTCAAGATCCAAATCTAGTTCTCAGGCATGGATGTGGATATCACTGATGACGAGAATTTTGACCAGTGGGCAAACTATTGCCGATCATATCACCATATGAATCTTGTTCATCTTTCGATGCTTTGTGCTGCGAGCTCAAAATGATTCTTCTAGAACTTGAAGACAATCGAGTGCTATCTGCATAGATGGTCTGACCATCTCCATCTTACACCTCTCAACTCGTTTGTACTTTTGTGGACATGACATACTCCGAGATGCTAGAATGTCGTTGACGGTTGCAACACTGGGAAGAGCACCTTTTGACTTGAAATTTACTATGAGAGATCATCCTAATAATTGACTACTATACAATCAAATGGTGCAGACAATAAAAGGGATAAACACCTCAGGCAGCTCATAAAAGCATGATATAGTATAGCCCTGGGTGCTAGGAATCTCCATGATAATCTTCAATCCCCATTTGAAGCGTCGTAATGGCCAATATTTCATTGCCATGGGAACCGTTTCAAAAATGTTGCTGTGGCGGCAATTTCAGAAAATTGCCATGGCGACTGTTTCAAAAATGTTACCGTGGCACCAATTTCAGAAATTTTGTCAGGGCACGAAATTATAGCTCCTCGTCCCGCGCCATGTACACCTTCTCCTCATCGGGGTCCTCCATGTATGGTTGCTATTGTTACCTGTAACCTTTATGCTATCTCTACGAATTTTACATTAACCTGGCAATCTTGTGGATCCAGTCATCATGACGTGACGCGCAGGCCACTTAACATTACAACATATAACCATCTCATACATAAAGTCATTATCATGACGAAGGCTATACCACATCATATGCATACCCTCCAAAACCAAGTTAGACGTCCCCTATTTAGTTTTGGCACAATTTTAGTTACGTGGTTAACGAGTTTTAACAAGTAACACTAGCTAGGTCCACAATTTAGACAATGATTCTTGATGCTAGATTAAGTTTCGGGGTGTGTGAAACAAGAGACTTAATTAGAATCTCTAGCCCCACACTAAACTTCGTCAATACATGTGACCCCCTAGAAGATCATCCATTTTCGACACCCTTTTGTGCACGCGACAGTTCACTATTCTCAACTATGGTGAAGCCCAAGGAACTGTTAGCAGATCGCCGACAGCTAGAGCCGATCGATTGTCAGAACCTTGTAACGAAGCGACACCATGCCGTCGATGAATTGAACCGAAGCAACACTCGAGGGAAGCATAGAAAGAACATCAACCCTCACAATCACATGTGGTCTAGATCGCAACCTGCATCTACTCATAAAACCGCTCATGATGCCACTTTTGGGAAATGTAGTAGAAAACAAAAAAAAACACCTACGATCATCCAAGATCAATATGAGGATGCATTACGGGCTAGGATCACGATCGTTACCGTCAACGAGTTGCATTGGAAGAACAAGGTGTCGGTGTAGACAGTACTTGGAGTCACTCGAACCGTCGATGAACGATCCCTCGTACCGCGCACGAACAGTCCCTTGAACCAAAGACTGAAAGCACGGCCTCTCTACTTGGTTTCAAGCGTTCAGCCTTCACGAATAACGATCTGGCAGCCCTTCGCCATCCAGAGCTAATCGTCACCGGAGAATTAGAGGGAGGAGACTAGAACCACACTGTACTTCTAAATTATGAGGACAAGAGGATTTGCCTAGCTCTAATTAGTCAACTAGGACCAACTAGAACTAGAACTAGAAGAACTAGAGAAGGCTCCAAAACTTGTGTAACAAAAGAGCACAATGCCTCATGTATATATAGGTTTAGGGGAGAGGGAGGGCATCCACCAAGGGAAATGAATCCCCCTTGGTGCGCCAGCCATAAGGGAGGAGGAGTCTGGCTCCTCCCTTAAACCAATTCAGATTCCTTCCCTAAGGAAGGAGGCACTTTCCCACTTGGGCCTTTTTGGCCCAAGTTGCCTTCCACCACTTGGCCTTTTTAGGTCCGTTGATATTAAACTAAATATAAAACAATTCTAAATATTTTCAGACCATTATATATATATATATATATAATTTAACATCTCTGAAAATATTTTCCACCTATATATATTAATCGGCAATACCCGGTATTATCCGATATTCACCAAAACCCTTCCGGTGACCCCGAAACGCTCCCGAATCCTCTCGGAACTATTCCGAATATTAATGAAATTATTCCACAAATATATTCTCATCACTCCGTCCTACTAACACTTAGAAGATCGTGATTGCCTTAAGCTTGTGACCCCGTAGGTTCGGTAATTCATAGACATGAATGAAACCGTTCGTTCAATGACCGATAGCGGGACCGTGGACGACCATATCGATCCCTATGAGCACACGAATGATATTTGATTGAACCTTTGGTTATCATGTGATGTTCCTTTCGCTTCGCGATATTTCAAAAAACCTGGGATGCATCAGTATCCTCCTGAGTCATCACCAAGCTCACTATACCGAAATCCTCGTTACCAGTTTTGTTCTTCTTTCTCGTTATTGTTTTTCGGCATCCTCGTGACGTAGTCACCTGTGTCTGGCCAGACTATGATTAATGTCCTCACACCGAGAGGGCCCTAATAATATATCTCCATCGTCGGAGGAGCAAATCCCACTCTCGAGCTATCGTGTCACTTCTTAAACTTTCTGATGAACCTGTAAGTTGTCGTTATAATCGCCGTGTTAAAGGTGATGTTTGAGAAACTCAAAAGCCCATCGTACGGTAAGAAGTGACCACAATACTCCCATGTTCTAAGGAGAAATATCACACGTTAACACTCTGTATTATTACAACTGAATGCAGACGATATTAACTCAATTCATAACAAACAAGATTGGGTCAATTCAATATGATAGTTCTTCCAACGTCATAATCTCAATGTTGTTTTAGGCCTATCGTTATACTTAACGACATCCTAAAATCAGGAAAACGTGATCACCAACAACACTTGAGCTAGTCTTAGAGGTGAGAGTAGGAACCTTTTATTTACCATTTATCGTTCCACAGTGCATATGAGTTTTCCACTAAATCACATATTTCAGGATCATAGCAGTTATATCATAGATATAAACTCTTAACTATGAATATGGAAATATAATAATAAAAATATTATTGCCTCTAGCGCATATTTCCAACACATAGGGCACCTCGGACAAAGGGTCAAACCAACACATCAAGAAGAAGTTGAGTTGTTAGATCTGCTTTTGCAGACGCCATCCTTGGCCGGGGCGAGCACTCCAAACCCCACCGTGTGGGTGAAACGAATTAAACCATGTCACTCTTGCGCTCTCGTAGAGATGGCTAGCAGCCTAGGGTTATGTCACTTAGAGCAAAATAACCGATGCATATGCGACCATACCAGTGTGCAAATCGCCTCCTTACAAGGACTAGGAAGATGGGTCGTCGCTACTGCCAGGAAATGGGAGCCGAAAAGATTCACCGCCCTGACAAATAGGGAACGAAAAGCCTCCACCGTAAATCACCACCAGCATCATCGACACCACGACTGGCCGTCACGCTCCCCGCAGAACCGCTGGGGCATGGCTACCACCTAGATGTTTCAGGGACGCCACCCATTATCCAACTTTTGCCCATGCGTGCGTTGTTCATGGTCGCCACAATGCGAGTGAGTCCCACAGCACAATAAGATGCGCCAAAAACATCTAGCAGACAGGCTTTGTTCGCCGGCTTCCTCCGACGACTGCGAGTTGGGTGGGGAGAGGAGGAGACGGGGGCGGCAAATAGGGTTTCACATGACCGCCCCCTTGAGCGGGCTAGGTGTTAGGGGAGGAGTCAGGATAGGAACAACACCCAACTCGCCCATGCGTGTGTCGTCTATGGCAGTCATGTTTTTTTTTCTTTTTGGTAGAGCTAGAAGGCTGGCTTGTTCCTTGTTTGTTTGTGTTTATGAGGTGGGGTAGTTGTGGCTTTCGGGCGCGTAGTCCACAATAGGAGGTTTGGCATATGCTTGTTGTATCATTGCATCATTTTTTATCCTGGTTTTGATAATAAAATGGGCAATAAATTTTTTTATTAACTGAACGACCAAAGCTATTGCCTCAGGGTTAAAAATAATAATCGTTCGGGATATCTTAAGCAATTTTGCAGCTACAAAAGGCCAACATCTAAGAGCATCTACAAATGGACTTGGCAAATCCGGCACCTTAAACGCCCGCGGACGTGTCCGGGCATGCCTGCGGACGCATTCAGATGGGCCCTCATATTTCCTTTCGTGTGTCCACATATCTTAAATCCGGACTCTCAAATCCATGCAAATACATACACGTCAATCATGCACCACAATGTAGGACGTAAATAACAAATTTTGGTATAAAGCATACATAGTGTTTACATAAAATTTATTTGAAGTGCCAAATTCAAGCATTGCCTCCTGATACGTCTCCGTCGTATCTACTTTTCCAAACACTTTTGCCCTTGTTTTGAACTCTAACTTGCATGACTTGAATGGAACTAACCCATACTGACGCTGTTTTCAGCAGAATTGCCATGGTGTTATTTTTGTGCAGAAACAAAAGTTCTCGGAATGACCTGAAACTTCACGGAGATTATTTTTAGAAAATATAAAAAATACTGGCGAAAGAATCAAGGCCAGGGGGCCCACACCCTTTCCACGAGGGTGGGAGGCGCGCCTGCCCCCCAGGGCACGCCCCCTGCCTCGTGGGCCCCCTAGAGCTCCACCGACCTCAACTCCAACTCTATATATTCGTGTTCGGGGAGAAAAAAATCAGAGAAAAAAATCAGAGAGAAAGATTCATCGCGTTTTATGATACGGAGCTGCCGCCAAGCCTAAACTCTCTCGGGAGGGCTGATCTGGAGTCCGTTCGGGGCTCCGGAGAGGGGAATTCGTCGCCATCATCATCATCAACCATCCTCCATCACCAATTTCATGATGCTCACCGCCGTGCGTGAGTAATTCCATCATAGGCTTGCTGGACGGTGATGGGTTGGATGAGATTTATCATGTAATCGAGTTAGTTTTGTTAGGGTTTGATCCCTAGTATCCACTATGTTCTGAGATTGATGTCGCTATGACTTTGCTATGCTTAATGCTTGTCACTAGGGTCCGAGTGCCATGATTTAAGATACGAACCTATTATGTTTTCATGAATATATATGTGTTCTTGATTCTATCTTGCAAGTCTATAGTCACCTACTATGTGTTGTGATCCGGCAACCCCGAAGTGACAATAATCGGGACCACTCCCGGTGATGACCGTAGTTTGAGGAGTTCATTTATTCAATATGTGTTAATGCTTTGGTCCGGTACTCTATTAAAAGGAGGTCTTAATATCCCTTAGTTTCCACTAGGACCCCGCTGCCATGGGAGGGTAGTACAAAATATGCCATGCAAGTTATTTTCCATAAGCACGTATGACTGTATTCGGAATGCATGCCTACATTATATTGATGAATTGGAGCTAGTTCTGTGTCACCCTATGTTATGATTGTTACATGGATAACCGCATCCGGCATAATTCTCCATCACCGATCCAATGCCTATGAGCTTTTCACATATTGTTCTTCGCTTATTTACTTTTCCGTTACTCTTTGTTACAATCACTACAAAACCCAAAAATATTACTTTTGCTACTATTACGTTACTATCATACTACTTTGCTACTAAATACTTTCTTTGAAGATACTAAGTTATCCGGTGTGGTTGAATTGACAACTCAGCTGCTAATACTTGAGAATATTCTTTGGCTCCCCTTGTGTCGAATCAATAAATTTGGGTTGAATACTCTACCCTCGAAAACTGTTGCGATCCCCTATACTTGTGGGTTATCACCTCCCTGGTTGCCATTGTTGATCCACACGTGCTCCGCAAGATCATTGAGTATCTGCGTGTGCACTTGCTGATTTTGAAGATTCTGATGCATCTGCAGAAAGTTCATAAGCTGAGCCGCATCTTGATCTTCTAGGATTTCAACTTGTTCTCCGGGTGCTTCGAAATCATGGGTTTGGGCTACACTATCACCCTCATCCTCGATAATCATATTGTGCAGAATAACACAACATGTCATCGGCTGCCACAAACTTTCTGATTCCCACATCATTGCAATGCTCTGCACAATTCCTCAACGAGCCTGAAGCACACCAAATGCCCTCTCCACATCCTTTCTAGCCGCTTCCTGCATTGTTGCAAAGTGGCTCTGTTTATTGCCACGTGACACAGATATGGTCTTCACAAACGCCGCCCACTGAGGATAGATACCATCGGCAAGATAGTACCCCATGTTGTAGTCCCGACCGTTGATGGTGTAGTTGCACGACATTGATTCCCCATTGCAAAGCCTCCTGAACACCGGAGATCTTTGAGGCACATTGATGTCGTTGTGAGAACCGGGCATTCCAAATAAAGCATGCCAAATCCATAAGTCATGTGATGCGACCGCTTCTAGTATGATGGTGGCCTCTTTGGTGTGACCTTGATACATTCCC
This sequence comes from Aegilops bicornis, assembly GCA_021605145.1. Lineage (NCBI taxonomy): Eukaryota > Viridiplantae > Streptophyta > Magnoliopsida > Poales > Poaceae > Aegilops > Aegilops bicornis. The sequence continues at coordinate 187,839,583 of CM038674.1, forward strand.
CGTAGACCTTTGGGGTAGTTTTTCCATTGTGAATCCGTGCAATCAATTGATCCGAGCATTCCTGGAAACCCCCTTGCCTCTCCAATAGCCAACAACTTCTCCGTGTCGTGCGCATTTTGTTCTCTGAGATACTCCGGTCCAAACACCTCAACCACCGCGCGAGCAAATTTGATAGTAGTCTTGAGGCACGTGCTCTCCCTCTTCCTGACCATCTCACCAACGACATCTGTAGCAGTACCAAGTGCAAGCATCCTCAGAGCAGCCGTGAACTTCTGCTTGGCCAAGAAAGAGAGTTGGCCGCAACAATCCCTTCTCGGATTGAAGTAGTCGTCGTGTGCCTCCACTCCCTCCATAATGCGCGAAAACAATGGTTTCCACATGCGAAAATGACGACGAAACCATGGATCATCCGGAAAAGCAGGTGTGGGAGCAAAGTAGTCATTGTGCAGTAGCTTTGCTCCAGACACTCTGTCCCGGTTGATCACTCTTCTCCCTTTGATTGAGCCCTTGAAGTTGAGAATATGCTCCACTTGCCGGTCCATTTCCTCTTGCATGCTCATGAGCATGATCATATCCACTTCTTCGTTCAAATCCGACGAATCGAATAACTCATCTTGAATCATTTGGCCAAGCTCCGTCGGTCAATACTTCTCGTCCGACGAAGCATTGGAATCCATCATGTACCTAACAACATAACAATAATTCTGGCCAGTCAATGTGTCGAACACATCAAGCGCAAGGCGGAGCCGAAGAGTAGCCGGACATACCACAGTGGCGTCCGGGCCAGCGACAACGTCCCCCGCGGCGAGGACGGAAGCGCTCTTTCGAGCTGGCAGCGGAGAGCCTGGGAACAGCTGCGGAGCGGGCGTGGCGGTGGAGCTGCGAGCCGAACGACGTGGAGGAGAAAGAACAAAGGAGAGAGCAAATGGATCCGGCAGCTCGGGAAGGGGGGGGGATTTGGTGCAATTTTAGATGAGGTTGGGTTGTCGGGTCTGACGTGGTGGGCGTGCCCGGGAGCCCCTATATCCGCTTCATATTTGAGCTGAATATAGAGGGTGCCGGTCAGCCCGGGCGTTTGAGTGCCTGTTTTAGAGACTCGTCCGAGTCAAAAAAATCATGACAAAACGGCCTGTTCGGACGTTTACGACGGATTTGAGGAGTCCGGTTGTAGATGCTCTAACAACAGTTGTACGCAAAGTTTGATATACTAGTAGTAGACTGTAAAGAGCGTCACCACAAGTCCAGAACCGCACCGATGACGACGAACGACGACGACCACTACTACCGCTGAAACAGCAGCAGCCACATTTAACCTCGTACCGTACATGCACGTTATTCAAACCTTTAACAGAGCGATCGAAGGTTATTCAAACCTTTAACAGAGCGATCGAATGACTAATCACACGTGCATACCCAGAGCCCTTCCCCTTCCCCACCGAGCCCGCCGTGCACCACTCCGGTGTCGGCGTCCACCCCACCCGCCGTCCACCGCTCCGACCTCGGCGGCCACCCCTCCCCGCCGCCTGCCAGTCCGGCACCGGCGGCCCTTTTCCCCGCTCCCTCTCCCTCCCTGCTGCTCGGTGGTGCGTCGTCATGGAGGACAGCCCCCGCTCGGCGTCCGCTTCGTCCCGTGGTGCCGGTGATAGGCCGGTGGTGTCTAGGCTCGGGCTCTCCTCGAGCTCGGAGGCGTCGGGCGCCCAGGACGGCCTTGCAGTGGCGGTGGTGATTGGTGGCGACCCGGATGTGGGGGAGTCGCATCGCAGGGAGGCGCCCTGGATGCAGCGTGCTCCCTCCAAGAAGACCCTTTGGCGGCGCCGCATCGGAATGGAGGAGGACCCTGCGCGGCCACGCCGTTCCCTGACGCCGCCGCGCCAGCCCTCGCCGCCGCGCCGAGAGATCTCGCCGGAGATGGAGAACAAGTGCTTCAGATGCCTTCTGGAGGGGCACTTTCGCAAGGACTGCACTAATGACATCGTCTGCATCCGCTGCAGGCTATCTGGGCACGGCTCCCGCGACTGCAAGCGCCCGCGTAGCCCCTCTTCTGCGGAGGATCTCAGGCGCGAGGCGGCGGCTAAAGTGGCGCGGCGCGAGCTAGAGCAGAGAGCTCCCATCTCAACCCGGTCGTCTCCGCCCGTTCCCGGCAGACCTGCCCCTCCTCCTCCACCACCGCCCCAAGGCGGCCTTCCCCCGACGCCGGTGTGGCCTGCACTGTTCATCCCACGCCTTCAGCCACCACCTGTGCCAGAGGCAGAGTCGGCAGACATCTGCGTGGTGCGGCGCTCGCGGTCCATGGAGGATCTGGAGCGCCGCTTGCAGTTTGCTGTGGTGGCTTATGCCGGTGGTGCGAGGAGGGATATCCCGCCGGAGTTCGTTCTGGAGGCGCTCAGGGCTCAGGTGGATGTTGATCGGGATTGGATGTCAGTGATCTGTTATCAGCCGGAAGATTTCCTGGTGGTCTTTGCTCGCGCTGAGCACCGGAACAGAGTCAGTGCTCTCCCCTTCCTTGAGCACCGTGGGGTCAGGCTCTACTTCCGTCCATGGAACCGTCAAGCGCAGGCGGTGCACGCCATGCTGGGCTTCAAGGTGCTGATCGAGATAGAGGGCATTCCGCCACATGCGTGGGATCGGGAGGTGGCGGAGCAGTTGCTCGGCTCGGCGGCCATGGTGGATGAAGTTACACCGGAAACTTGCTCCCGCACGGATCTTGCATCGTTCAAGCTGTCTGCTTGGACTGCTGACCCGGAGTCCATTCTGTCTCTCTGGTGGCTTGCTGTTCCAGAGCCTGGGCAGGTGTCGCCGCTCATGGAGCCTACTATGCTGCATTATCGGGTTCTGATTCACATTGATGCGGTTCGGGATTACTCGGCCGTGGTTGAGCCGCCATGGCGGGATGGAGGATCGTCGAGCAGCGGACAAAGCGGGATTCCAGATTCCAGCAACAGCTCTGGTGGTGGTGGTGGTGGGCCAGTAACTCGGCGACGACAATGGCAGAGGGGAGTTCGTGACAATCAGGCAATGCATGGCCCTGGCCAGGGTGGCGGCAGTCGCCGGAGTTCTGGGCGCGAGGCGGCTGCTGGTTCATCTCCGGCGATGCAGGATTGGAGGCTGCCTCCAATGGAGCCGTTGGCTAAGACAGGTGGTGTGCGTCACAGGGTGACGATTCAGGATAGGGTCTCCGTCAGGCCATCGGCTTTTGATCGCATAATGAGACCGGAGACCGCTCCTCCCAACAATTCAAACAGAAGGATCGAGAGCACTGTGCGGCGTCCTGCCCAGCCAGAGGGCATGGGGTCAATGATTGGAGATGCTTCGGAGTGCAGCCCGCCAGTCAGGAACTCGCAGCACACGACCGGGGGAGCCAGCTGGTGGAGAAAGACCCATTGGGCGACGCCACTGCTGTGGGGCCGGAACCAATGGGGGTGATCATTGCTGTGGGGACAGAACAAACGGATGAGGCTGCTACAGTGGGGCCTAGGGATGTGGTTGTGGTGGGTCCATCACACCGGACTGGGCTCGTGGAAGGAGGTGCCGCACCAACACCAATGGGTGCGCCGATTCAACAAGAGGCCCCACCATGTGCGGCCCCAGAACCCCACCCGCTCGGGACAGAGGAGGCGTGCCATTCTCATGCAGACAAGACAGAAGATAGCGCCAGCCTGGTTGGGCGTGCCACAGCCGATGTCACTTTCGCACCTACCTTGGAGATCACACCGCGGGATGTCGCTGTTGCGCAGATCCCGGAGAGGATTGTGCAGGGGATGGAATTGCAAGAGTTGCAGTTGGCGGATGGGACGGATGCATGCATGCACGTACCTGTCACAACACCCAGTGTTTTGGAGCTTAACGCAAATCTGGATTGCCAAGGGCCTAATGATCAGCAAATTATGCCAGTAGAGAGGGGCTTGGGTATGACACCACAGGAGGAGGTCGCATACGCGCGCATGAGGGCCTTTTGTGCCAACATAATTAAAAGGCTAGCCCCCCTCCCCCTCATCAAGGAAGTTCAAGCTACCTCTCTGAACAATGAGGCTATCCCATGTACACCTCGCCGCACCACTCGAGCTACCAAGAGGACGGGAACGGCGGCTACATCGAAGGCAACACCGGCGGAGAATGTCCTACTCCGGCCACTTGGCCTTGTCCCGGATGATTTGAGCCGGACGAGAGTGTGGTGCAGGAGCTCAAGGAGTTATTTGACTCACCGCTCCGCGAGCAGCATGTCAGGGTGATTGCTGCTATCTTTGGCAAGACACCACCGCCGAGGACGGAGATCGAGGGCAGCGCTACGGTGGTCATGGCTGCATGATGCCGAGCGCATGGAGCATGGAGTAGGACGTTTGTGCGAGGCCTTAACAACCCAGCGAAGCGGAAGGCGGTTGGAGAGTTTATCTCCTCGGTGAAGTGCAACATGGTGTGTTTGCAGGAGACTAAGTTGGATGTTATAGACCAATATATGATTTTGCAATGTATTGGACCATCTTATGATGGTTTTGCTTATCTTCCGGCGATTAATACGTGCGGAGGAATTGTGTTGGCGTGGGACTCCACGGCGCTCGAGGTGGACATGATTCTCACGGACACGCATTCCATAACCAGACTCGTGCACAACAAGGACGGCTTCAAATGGTGGATCACGGTAGTTTATGGCCCTCAAGGAGATGCGCAGAAGTTGGCGTTCTTGCATGAACTACGTGAGCGCAGGGCAGGGTGCATTGGACCGTGGATGCTTTTGGGTGATTTTAACATGATCCTCAGGGCGTCGGAGAAGAATAATGCCAACATTAACCGGAGGATGCTAAATAGCCTCAGAGCATTTGGGGATGATATGGAAATGAAGGAGCCATATATGCATGGGAGACGTTTCACTTGGACGAATGACAGAGACTGCCCGACCCTAACCAAGATAGACCGCGTACTCGTGTCAGTGGATTGGGACTTGGCGAACCCAGATTGTTTCTTGCAAGCCGTGGGGACTAATGTTTCTGATCATGCCCCGCTGCTCCTCACAACAAATGCGATCTGCAGCCCAAAGCGGAGATTCAGATTTGAGTTGTTCTGGGCCAAGCTGGAGGGATTCGAGGATGCGGTTAGGGACGCTTGGGTCTGTGATGAGAGCATCACCGATCCTTTCAAACGTCTGGATGCTTTGTTTCGTAACACGGCCGTGGCCCTGCAAGCGTGGGGACAGAGGAAGATGGGCAACATAAAGCTTAAGCTAGCGATAGCTAACTGGGTAATCTTGCGGCTCGAACAAGCACAAGAGGGCAGGCCATTAACTTGTGACGAGCTTTGGTTGCGTCGTTCCTTGAAGTTGGCCGTCCTGGGGCTCGCCTCCCTGGAAAGAACCATCTCAAGGCAACACTCCAGGATCCTATGGATTGGGGAGGGGGATGCTAACACAAGATTGTTCCAAGCGGTGGCAAACGGAAGGCGTACCAAAAACTACATTGCGCATATCAAACACGGGGATGAAATCATCACGGAGCAGAGTAGAAAGGAGGAAATCTTTACCGAGGAATATAGGGCCCTGCTGGGCAAGCAACAAGTTCGAGATTATACCCTGGATCTTGACTACCTTCGAATGGAACAGGTGGATCTTCAGGAGCTCGAGGCAATCTTCACCGAGGAATAAATATGGAACGTGGTCAAGGAATTACCCCCGGATCGTGCGCCGGCACCTGATGGCTTCATTGGGATATTCTATCAGAAGGCATGGTCGATTATTAAGCACGACATCATGGCTGCTATCCTGAAATTGTATGTGGGCGATGGAAGAGGGTTCGCTAAACTTAACAAGGCACTGATCACACTCATTCCCAAGAGGCCGGACGCGGAGGTTGTTGGAGATTACCGCCCCATCAGCTTAACACACAGCTTTGCCAAGCTTTTTACAAAAGCTCTTGCATGTCGAGTAAGGAATAGAATGCGAGAGATCGTTACCACGAACCAGTCTGCATTCATAGCAGGGAGATGTTTGCACGACAACTTCCTATTGGTGAAACAAATAGCCCGGAAGTTGCATGCTCGGAAGACCCCGGGAGTGTTTCTTAAACTTGACATCACCAAAGTGTTTGACTCCCTTGCATGGCCATTCTTGTTCCAAGTTCTGCGCAAGAAGGGGTTTGGGGAAAAATGGATGAGGTGGATTGCAATACTCCTGCAGACAGCTAGCACTAAGATCTTAGTTAATGGCAGCCCTGTGTCGAAGTTTTGCTCATGCTTGTGGCCCTCTGGCCGGGGAGATCCGGTGTCCCCCCTTCTGTTCGTGATTGCTATGGAAGCTCTGTCTTCCTTGTTCAGGAAGGGGGCAGAAGTTGGGGCAGTTAGCTCTTTCCCTGGTATCTCAGCGACTCAAAGACTGTCCATTTATGCCGATGATGTAGCTCTGTTCATCAGATCCACCAGCCAAGATCTCAGTTTCGTCAGGATGGCTCTTGGCTGTTTTGGCACGGCATCAGGATTGGTGGTGAACTATAATAAGTCCATGGCAATCATGATAAAAGGAAATGAGGAAGACCAGCACCGTGTGAGGGACACTCTGCAATGTGCGTTGGGCAGCTTTCCTTGCAAGTATCTGGGCATCCCGCTGGCAATTAAACAGCTCACGAGGGGTAATTGGCAGCCTCTAATCGACCAGGTTAGGAAGTTCATTCCTTCTTGGCAAAGAGGACTCATTCAAAGGCCAGGCTGTTTGGTTCTTGTCAAATCGGTGGTTGCGGCGAGACCCATACATCAGCTAATGGTTCTCAATGCCCCAGATTGGGTTTTTGAGGAGATTGATGCTTGGATGAGATCCTTTTTTTGGGCAGGAAAGGAGAAAGTTAACGGAGGGCAGTGCCTTGTCGCTTGGAACACGATATGCCGCCCAACGTGTTATGGGGGTCTTGGTATCAAAAACCTCAAGCTGCAAGCGCTCGCACTTAGAGTGAGGTGGGACTGTGGGAGTGGTTGAGGAGGACTAATCAGGATAGGCCGTGGTAGGGCATACCGTTCATGATCGATGCTGATGCTCGAGAGGTGTTTAATAGTTTGGTTCACATTACAGTTGGCATAGGGGAGCGAGTCCTCTTTTGGAAGGATAGATGGATCAATGGCGCAGCGGTGGCTGACATAGCACCAGCCATTTTGTCCTTGGTTCCGACAAGAGTGCTGAACGTGAGAACAGTGTGTCAAGCATTGACAAATGACCAGTGGGAACAGGACATTATTGGAGATACACCTTTCATGGCCTTGATTCAGCTCATGCACTTGCGTGCGGCCATTGCGGGAGTGCAGAGGGACCGTCTTCAGCCTGATGTGTTTACCTGGCCGTGTGATCGCTCTAGCAAGTATACGGCCAGTTCTGTGTATCAAAGGCTTTGCATCGGCCTCATCAGATCGCCAACATATGAGTGCATTTGGAGGAGTGGGGCCACTCTTAAATGCAAAATCTTCGCCTGGCTGGCTGTTCAATATAGGTTGTGGACATCTAACAGGAGGGCTAGGCATGGCCTGCAGGATGACACAGCTGCTTGCTTCCTATGCCTCCAAGAGGAAGACGCCGTTGATCACATCCTGGTTCACTGTAGCTATGCCAAGGAAGTTTGGCATCTTTGCTTTGTAAAGGTTGGAGTTGCCGCACCTTACCCGGAGCATAATGAGACCTTTACCGCTTGGTGGCTTCGGGCTAGGCAGACCGTGATCGCGAAGCATAGGAGAGGATTTGACACGATGGTCATAGCCATTGCTTGGTCTGTCTGGAAACAACGCAATGCGCGGGTGTTTGGTCGCATCGGGCAACAAAGGATACCTCACCTTTTGGTGGACCAAATCATGGTGGAGCTCAAGGATTGGAAGACCGCGGGAGTTGGTAGATTAGATCATTTTGTGAGAGAGTAGGCTATCTTTTTCGTGTGGTGTGGGTGTCGCTAGCCGGATGTTCGCATCCGTGTCTAGTATCTTGTAATTATGTTGCTTCCTTCTATAAAAATATGGTACGTCATTGGCATACTCTTGAAAAAAAACAAAGCGATCGAAGCAATGGTACGAGCTTGCGTGCGTGTCGCGGCCCGCACCCTACACACACCGAGCAACACATGCCGCAACATGCCCAGCCATATATGGGGCAAGTGCGGCAGTTGCAATTTCTGTAGCCGCATCGCATGAGCCGGGCGCGTCTGCGTGCCTCCTCGTCGCCTTGCGCCGCCTATCTGTGAGGCCATCGGCGAGACCACGAGGAGCATCACGCAGGAGACGAACATCTTGTTCTTCAGCAGTGCTGCCATGCCGCCGCCGGAGGCCATCGCTTCTGCTGGCTACATGTGACGTCCGGATAATTAGGCTACAGTAAAACTCTGCTAATGATGCCACATCACCTCCGTTACTGTTGCTAATTCCTCGTTAGTTCAAAAAAACCGATTCAAGATTCAAATTCCAAATATGGCATACATCAAAAGTTTTCAAATATTAAAAACAAAATGTTCGGGTTGTGCCAGTTAATGCATAGATGGTTTTGATGAAGAATCCACATTTTTATAATGAATAAATGCTCTAAAAAGGTTTAAACGGTAGCAAAAACATTATTTCGATGCCTTTGGTATTTTATAAAACACTAAACTATTTTTAGTTTGGGTTAAAACCTTTTGTGGCTGACGGTTATTTTGAAACGTTATTTTAGGAGCTATGGTCATATTTTACTAAGTAAAATTAATGTGGAATTAAAATTAAAAAGAAAAGAAAAGAAAAAAAAAACAAAAGGAACCCCACCTCTCTCCCCTGGACTAGGTGGCCCAACTGGCCACCCCAGACCAGCCGGCCGCCCGAGCAGGCCGGCCCACCTAACCCACTCCCTTAACCCCCCGGGCGACGAAACCCTAACCCCCTCCCCCACTCACCCGCACGATCCCCACCTCTCCTCTCGCCCCACTCCTCCCCGATCCAATCGGATCGGGCCCAACCATCGCCGCCTCCCCATCGCCCAAGGCGCCACGCCCAGCGTCGCCCGATCCCACGACCCGCTCCTCCCTCTCCCCGATCTAGATCGGGGCAACGACGCCCTCGCCCGAGCACCATCGCGGTCGCCGCCCGGTGGCTTCACCGGCCGAGGCCACCTCGCCGCCGCCCGTCATCGCCCCTCCTTCTCCTCCCGTCCGTGTGCCGCCCCGGCCCCTCCACCCCCAATCTGGAACGGGGGCTCAACCCCGCGGCGCCCCAAGCCCCGATGCCGCGCCGTCGCCACCGCCGCCACCCGAGGACCGCTCCGCCGTGTCGACAACTCCGCCTCGCCGGACCTCCTCGCCGGTCGGCTTCCTCCACGACGCGTCGTCCCAGCGTCCTCCTCAACTCCCCATCGCTTAGACCCTACGCGCCCCTCCCGTGAGCACCTCCCTCCTCTATGTTCCGTCCGGCCCGCGCTCACCGCGTTAGCGACCCGCTCCCCCACCGCGCCCCTCGCGCTCGTGCGGTGCACAGCCATCGGCTCGGGCGCCCATAGAGCCACCGCCGACCTTATGCGTCCGCCATGCGGCGCTCCGGTGCTCCTCCGTCGCCGCCGGTGGTCACCGCCATGGGGCCGCCACCGCCATGGCTCGCCCCTTCTGCGGGTGCCCGATCGGTCCCGCCCGCTTTGCGCCCAAGATATTACCGCTTATGGCCCCCTCGTACATCGACTGTAGGGCCCACCCAGAACGTTTAAAAAAAGGAAATAAAAGAAAATATTAAATAAATAAATAAATAATAATTAAAATAATTAAAATATTAATTAGTTAATTAAGTAATTAATTAAGTTAATTAATCCTAATTAGATTAACCTAATCACTAATTAAACTAAACCGTTAATTAAGCTAACTAATTAACCTAAACCCTAATTAACCTAAATAGAGGATGACAGGTGGGTCCCCCTGGACCCACATGTCAGGTTGACCAAGTCAACTCTGTTGACTGCTGATGTCAGCATGACATCATGCTGATGTCATTAATCTGTTTTCGAATTAATTTAATAATTAATTAAATTACAGAAATTAATAAAATCTTTATAAAATCATATCTTTTAATCCGTAACTCGGATTAAAATATTTTCAACATGAAAGTTGCTCAGAACGACGAGACGATTCCGGATATGCAAGCCGTTCGTCCGCCACACCCCCCTAACCTATCGAACTCGCAACTTTCCCCCTCCGGCTCCTCTTCCCGAAAACGCGAAACACCGGGAATACTTTCCCGGATGTTTTCCCCCTTCGTCGGTATCACCTTTTACCGCGTTAGGGCACACCTAGCACCGCACATTTTCTTGTCATGCACCGTCATGCTTATGTTTGCATTATATTTATTGTTTCTTCCCCCTCTCCTCTCCGTTAGACACCGAGACCGACGCCGCTGCTACCCAGTACGACTACGGAGTTGACGACCCCTCTCTCTTGCCAGAGCAACCAGGCAAGCCCCCCCCCCCCTTGATCACCAGATATCGCCTATTCTACTCTATACTGCTTGCATGAGTGTGGTGTAGCATGTTCTTGCTTTCCGTTATACCTATCACGATGCATAGCTTTGTCCTTGTTACTACTGTTGTTACTTTTACACCTTTATCCTACTTGTTTAGTATAGGATGCTAGTATTTTAATCTGTGGCCCTACATTCTTGTCCGTCTGTGTGCTATACTATCGGGCCGTGATCACTCGGGAGGTGATCACGGGTATATAATATATAATTTATACATGATACATGTGGTGACTAAAGTAGTGTCGGCTGGTTGAGCACCCTCGAGTGGATCTTTGTGGCTGAGTGATAGGGCAGTTTGAGACCGCCTAGGAGAGAGGTGGTCCCGCCTGCTCGGGCGTTTGCGGATACTTAACACGCTTAACGAGATCTTGGTATTTGATCCGAGTCCGCTCACGGGCCTATACGCACTAACCAACTCGTGGGAGAGATATGGGCACTTTCGGCGTCGTGGTATCACCGAAGCACTTCGTGACGCCGTGGCCGAGCGCGCCGGATTGGATCGAACGCCACTAGGCTAGGTCTGCTTCGGTCGCCCACGCAACGTGCAGGTGTGCTCGAGGCGATGGGCCTGCACCCTGGCGCTTAGGTTTGAACCGACGTGTCGACCTCTCTGTTGAGCCTAGGTGGGGCTGCGACGTGTTGATCTTCCGCGGCCGGGCATGACCCAGGAAAGTGTGTCCGGCCAAATGGGATCAAGCGTGTTGGGTTATGTGGTGCACCCCTGCAGGGAAGTTAATCTATTCGAATAGCCGTGATCATCGGTAACAGGACGACTTGGAGTTGTACCTTGACCTTATGACAACTAGAACCGGATACTTAATAAAACACACCCTTCCAAGTGCGGATACAACCGGTGGTCGCTCTCTCGTGGATACGAGGAGGGATCGCCGGGTAGGATTATTGCTATGTGATGTTACTTGGAGGACTTCAACCTACCCTCTTCTACATTGCAAGGCGAAGGTGACGAAGCGTAGTCTTCGATAAGGCTAGCTATCCCCTCTTATTACGGCATTCTCAGCTTCGGTCCGATATGGCCCTTTACACATATATCCATGCATATGTAGTGTAGCTCCTTGCTTGCAGTACTTTGGATGAGTACTCACGGTTGCATTGTTTCCCCCTTTTCCCTATCTCTACTCGATTGTCTGCGACTGCACGATGGATCCTGTGAGCGAGACGCCACCGTCGATGACGACTACTACCCGGAGGTGCCTACTACTACGTGCAGCCCGGCGGCGATGACCTGGAGTAGTTTAGGAGGATCCTGTGCGGGAGGCATGCGCCTCTTCGATCTGTATCCCGGTTGTGCTAGCCTTCTTAAGGCAAACTTGTTTAACTTATGTCCTGTACTCGGATATTGTTTCTTCCATGACTCATCTATGATCGAGCACTTGTATTCGAGCCCTCGAGGCCCTTGGCTTGTATTATGATGCTTGTATGATTTATTTATGTTTTAGAGTTGTGTTGTGATATCTTCCGTGAGTCCTGATCTTGATCATACACGCTTTGCGTGCATGATTAGTGTCTGATTGAATCGGGCGTCACAAGTTGCTATCGAGCCGATCGCCTATAGGAATCCCCTTCCACACTCCTTGGCGAAGTCGAGTCTAGACTTTACTAAACTTTTACTAACATGGTTGTGTGTCTTACGGGCTGCGCCGCCATTGGGTGGTATTAGGATCTTTTACTCCTCGACCTTGACTGCGGGATTACGAACGGCTCTTCTATTCGGGTTAAATGAATTTTACTAAATCTAACATTAGGATCTCGTTATCACTTTCACCGGAGAGCCCCTTATTATCGATGATCGTCTGCTGCACTGTAAGACCACGAAGATACTCTCCGCTGTTAACTCGAGAACATATGTTCATCGCGTTTGCAATTCCCCTTCCACCGTTAACCCTTATGGATAACTACTTGCAGTTGTTATTCTTACCCTCATCCCCAGTTGGTCTTATTATTACAAGATACCCTGAAAAACTCGTCGTTGTTTCGATAATCCTTTGAGCTTACTGCCGTGTTGTTCCTTGTCACCTGAATACCCCTACGGTTAATTCTCGCACTTACCGAGTATCCGCTCATCCCCCAATTGTTCCTGTGTTACACAAAAGTCTTCGAAATACTATTTGATCTTCCGAGAATCCTCAGCAGCTTATTGCCCTTGGAATTCTTGCTTGCTGCATTATGGTTAATCCCATAAGTAATCTTATTGGCATCCTTGTCACTATCATTTTGAGTCCATTGGTTCAATAAGTTGCGCTCGCGATCCTCAATCAGATCCTAGAATTCATCCTTCTGGCTCAGACGTCATTTCGAACATGAGCTGGATCTCGACTAATCAAAATGCCATCGATTGTACCCCTAAGGCTATTCAACTTATCCATCCCTAATCAGAGCATTGTTTCTGATCCCTTGATTTGAAAATCATAATTCCTTTGCATTTGAGCTCTGGATTAGTTAGTTGTTTCCATAATCCAATGCCTTTGCATGGTTACTTCCTCTGGTTGTGTGCCGATGCTCACATTAGCTCTGTTATGGACCGGCAGATCCTTTAATGGATTTTATCCGACATCGTCCTCCATATTCAATAACCTTGTGAGATTTCCCTTGGATACGTAATGCCTTTGGTAAATTGTATCATCTACTTGCTCAACCTTGCTCTACTTTCGAGCTGGTGGTATCTACTATTGAAGCTTGGGGTATATGTTTCCATGATGCCCCGATAGGTTAAACCTATGCCTTCCTTAATATTTGTGAACTCGGAAGTTCCCACGAGTCATACTCTTCTGGTATTTTGCCAGATAAAATTTCAACAATACAACTTCATCGAATGCGAGAAGTGGATGAAAGGTTATGCATTGGAGAAGTGGGAGTCGACCTTGAACTTTATGTTCATGCCCATGGACACGATGTACATCTTCTCATCGAAGCTTCTTTTAAAATTAATTATTCCCTTGATATAAGTTCATCTTATATCCGGGTCCGCCTTTACAATCGTGGTTACGACCATGTTCTCCTTTAAATACCATTTTCGATGCAAGTGTAAGCACTTGTCTTACGTGGATCAATACCCGGTACAACCTCTACTTTGATGCCGTCGAGTAATACCCCTGGTATCTCAAGAATATCACGGAACTGCATAACTTTTATGAGTTCATCAAGTACTACCTTCCATCGATTCCAATTTTTCACGGGCTCTGAGTTATTAAACACTCAAAGACACCGATAACTGAACCGAGTCGGCACTACGGTTCAACAACTCTTAGTAATCTTCTTTAAGTACGAGTTTGTACCCGATCATGTCGTTCCTAGCCTGATCGACTATATCCCTGTCGTGCTAAATTTTAAGTGTGCTTCCTGGTCCTTCTTCCCGGAGCACCAAAAATTAGCTTACGTCGATCTTCCTCGTCATATCAGTTCGCCTTGGACAACAATCCTGATTTCAAGTTGGTGTCCTACCCATGGTTCCAATAACCTTCCGCTACCTCATTCCTTTGACTTATTGTCGTCGCTGATTGATTACATCTTCATGGAATCTCTCGACAAATGTATCGTGATCATCATGACCGTTCTAAGCTCTTCTAGGATATCATCTGAACTCATGATGACAAATACCTTCCTTTCCCCTCGTTGATTTGTGTTATCCTTGCCAACATTATTGCCTTCCCTCCGAGGCAAACCTGCTCATGTTTTGTGTTATACCTTGAGTTCCTTGCTACCCGCATTGTTCTTCTTTACCTTGGAGTATTACCACCTTTTATGTCAAGAATGTCATGGGAATTTCACCACCTCTTAAGAATTCTTGGTATAGTGATACTTCTCACTATCACCAATTCCTTCTTGGTCCTCGTGTTGATTCCAACTGGGGTACCAATAAGTGAACGGTGATGTTTGGATTCCGCACTTCTAGCAACCCTATTTCTGTGAAGATTAATGGTCGGTCGTTTATTCTTAGACTATTGATTATTGAATCACCAATCTGACATTGGTCGTGCAACCCAACCCATATTTCGGGCGCACCTTTCAACCAATGTTTAATTGTGTATGTTTTCCTCGAGCATACATCATTATACCATTTGATCCGACAAATGTTATCTCCTTGTTCACATAATTGTGGAAATCCATCTTGTCGGAAATTTTGATGAATTGTCATTTGAGTCCCTCAGTCACCTCCTTGTCCTCTCCTTGATTTAATGATGAACTCTTGTTTCGGAACTCGCTTCCATAGTTCAATTCCCGAGAAATCTTATGCTGTCATCTCGACAATTTGTGTTGCACCTTTGTCCTCGGACATCCTGAGTCTGAGGTAACATGACACCAATCGGATCTGAATCTCGGTCAGATATGATGGCTGGGACAACTTTCCAAGAGTTATGATATTGGTCCTTTGATGAACCGGTAACATGATGTCATGCCTAGCACCCCCCCCCCCTGGGTGGAGGACCGATCATTATAAATTCTTTTGCAAGGATAACCATTCTTCCTGGAGGAAATTGTAAGACTTATTCTATAAGTTATTCCTGATGAATCCTTTGTGTATCCGAAGTATGATCTTTACATGAAGACCATGTCAATGCTATCTCGAAGCATGTCTATGGTACTCGATGTTTCAACAAGAACATTTGAAGCCCAATGCTAAACGTTTCTTGCTCAATTATCCAAACACCGCTGTATGGATAATGTCATGAAAATTTCTCTCCCCTCACCTAGAGGCTTTTCTACTTAATATCATGTCATGGTTATCATGTTCTGCTTGTCCTTGTGAAGGATATACCCCTGACATATGCGTTTGAACACATTTTTCTTTCCACTGTTCTGTTTAATCTGATGATCACATTTTCCTTTCCATTGTCTTGTTTAACAATTCTCGTGGTTTATATGATCTAAGCGGTAATGATTCGCTGCTTATATAAACACCTCAGTTGTACAACTCTGTCAATAAGACCTGTTACTATTGTTGATGACATCCCGATAACCACCGATGGACGAGAACTTTGCCTATTGGTCCGCCTCGTTCAACGAGCAGGAAAATGGTTCTCTTCGTCCCTCGCCCTTGGTACCGATGTTGTTGTCGACATAACCGGCAGACTAACCTCTGACATGCCTTGCTTACATGACTGTGCAAGATGTCAACGCCCTTCCTACTTTTAAACCACATGGTGGGCCCATAACCCACAGTTCCACAGGATCAAAACCTGACTCTCCTGTACACCTCCTGTTCCCAAAGTTATTCCTCCCGCGTGGACTCGTATGTAATTCATGAGCCACCTTCCGATGAGATCATCAACTCTGGCATCGGTAACAATAATTATTCCGTTGCTTGAAACCCCTTTCACCTTCTGACTAGGCATTGAACGATTGCCTGGCTGCCTGAAACGTCTTGTTGGACCTTCCAACTTTACTCTCGATGTGTTCTATTTGTTCAACTCGAGAGGTACTCATATGCTCATTCATGGGTTAATCCCAGGTTATTACCCTTATAGCATTCTGTCGTTTCCGATCTACCCCATGACCTATTCGTAAGTACGATGGAGTTTCCAAAGAAAGGATGCCGACTTCCTCTTAATGACCTGAAGCAGAAAAATGAAGACATCAATGTATTGGACCGACCACTTCGATAAGTGCAACTATGACCGAAAAGAATCGTTAGGTTTTTCGCTACCTACACCTCCCCCCCCCCCCTTACTCCACCGCTTAAATCTCGGGACGAGATTTCTTGTAGTGGAGGAGAATTGTGACGCCCGGATAATTAGGCTACAGTAAAACTCTGCTAATGATGCCACGTCACCTCCATTACTGTTGCTAATTCCTCGTTAGTTCAAAAAAGCCGATTCAAGATTCAAATTCCAAATATGGCATACATCAAAAGTTTTCAAATATTAAAAACAAAATGTTTGGGTTGTGCCAGTTAATGCATAGATGGTTTTGATGAAGAATCCACATTTTTATATAATGAATAAATGCTCTGAAAAGGTTTAAACGGTAGCAAAAACATTATTTCGATGCCTTTGGTATTTTATAAAACACTAAACTATTTTTAGTTTGGGTTAAAACCTTTTGTGGTGAGGGTTATTTTGAAAGCGTTATTTTAGGAGCTATGGTCATATTTTACTAAATAAAATTAATGTGGAATTAAAATTAAAGAAAAGAAAAGAAAAAGAAAAAAACAAAAGGAACCCCACTCTCTCCTCGACTAGGTGGCCGAACTGGCCACCCCAGACCAGCCGGCCGCCCGAGCAGGCCGGCCCACCTAACCCACTCCCTTAACCCCCCGGGCGACGAAACCCTAACCCCCTCCCCCACTCACCCGCACGATCCCCACCTCTCCTCTCGCCCCCACTCCCTCCCCCTCCCCCCCGATCCAATCGGGATCGGGCCCGAACCATCGCCGCCTCCCCATCGCCCCTGGCGCACGCCCCCGACGTCGCCCGATCCCACGACCCCGCTCCTCCCTCTCCCCCGATCTAGATCGGGGGGCAACGACGCCCCTCGCCCCGAGCACCATCGCCGTCGCCGCCCGGTGGCTTCACCGGCCGAGGCCACCTCGCCGCCACCCGTCATCGTCCCTCCTTCTCCTCCCGTCCGTGTCGCCTGCCCCTCCACCCGATCTGGAACGGGGCTCAACCCCCATGGCGCCCGAGCCCCGATGCGCCGTCTCCACCGCCCGCTCCGCCCGCGTCGACAACGCCGCCTCGCCGGACCTCCTCGCCGGTCGGCTTCCTCCTGACGCGTCGTCCCCGACGTCCTCCTCAACCCCCACCGCTTAGACCCTCGCGCCCCTCCCGTGAGCACCTCTCCTCTATGTTCCGTCCGGCCCAAGGCTCACCGCGTTGGCCCGCTCCCCACCGCGCCCCCTCGCGCTGCGGCTGGCCCGCCATCGGCTCGCCATGCCCATGATCCTGCCGACCTTTGCGTCGCCACCAGCCTCCGGTGCTCCTCCGTCGCCGCCGCCGGTGGTCACCGCCATGGGGCCGCCACCGGCCATGGCTCGCTTCTGCGGGTGCCCGATCGGTCCTCGCCCGCTTTGCCAGCCAGATACCCGCTATGGCCCCCTGTGCCACTGACCAGAGGGGCCCACCCCAGAACGTTTAAAAAAAGGAATTAAAAGAAAATATTAAATAAATAAATAAATAATAATTAAAATAATTAAAATATTAATTAGTTAATTAAGTAATTAGTTAAGTTAATTAATCCTGATTAGATTAACCTAATCACTAATTAAACTAAACCGTTAATTAAGCTAACTAATTAAACTAAACCCTAATTAACCTAAATAGAGGATGACAGGTGGGTCCCCCTGGACCCACATGCCAGGTTGACCAAGTCAACTCTGTTGACTGCTGATGTCAGCATGACATCATGCTGATGTCATTAATCTGTTTTCTGAATTAATTAAATTCCAGAAATTAATAAAATCTTTAGAAAATCATATCTTTTAATCCGTAACTCGGATTAAAATATTTTCAACATGAAAGTTGCTCGTAACGAGGACGATTCCGGATATGCAAGCCGTTCGTCCGCCACACCCCCCTAACCTATCGAACTCGCAACTTTCCCCCTCCGGCTCCTCTTCCCGAAAACGCGAAACACCGGGAATACTTTCCCGGATGTTTTCCTCCTTCGTCGGTATCACCTTTTACCGCGTTAGGGCACACCTAGCACCGCACATTTTCTTGTCATGCACCGTCATGCTTATGTTTGCATTATATTTATTGTTTCTTCCCCCTCTCCTCTCCGGTAGACACCGAGACCGACGCCGCTGCTACCCAGTACGACTACGGAGTTGACGACCCCTCTCTCTTGCCAGAGCAACCAGGCAAGCCCCCCCCCCCCCTTGATCACCAGATATCGCCTATTCTACTCTATACTGCTTGCATTAGAGTAGTGTAGCATGTTACTGCTTTCCGTTATACCTATCCTGATGCATAGCCTGTCCTTGTTACTACTGTTGTTACTTTTACCTGCTATCCTACTTGTTTAGTATAGGATGCTAGTATTTTAATCTGTGGCCCTACATTCTTGTCCGTCTGCTGTGCTATACTATCGGGCCGTGATCACTCGGGAGGTGATCACGGGTATATACTATATACTTTATACATGATACATGTGGAGACTAAAGTCGGGTCGGTTGGTGGAGCACCCATGGTGGATCTTTGTGGCGGAGCGGCAGGCGAGTTGAGACCGCCTAGGAGAGAGGTGGGCCTGGCCTTGTTCGGCGTTCACGGATACTTAACACGCTTAACGAGATCTTGGTATTTGATCCGAGTGCAGCTACGGGCCTATACGCACTAACCAACTACGTGGGAGATATGGGCACTCGGCGTCGTGGTATCACCGGCACTTCGTGACGTCGGCGACGAGCGCGCTACCGGATTGGATCGAACGCCACTAGGCTAGGTGCGCTTCCGGCCGCCACGCATAGCGTCTTTGTGTGCTCGAGGCGATGGGCCCCGGACCCTGCGCGCTTAGGTTTAGACCCGGCGTCTTGACCTCTCTGTTGAGCCTAGGTGGGGCTGCGGCGTGTTGATCTTCCGCGGCGGGCATGACCCAGGAAAGTGTGTCCGACCAAATGGGATCAAGCGTGTTGGGTTATGTGGTGCACCCCTGCAGGGAAGTTAATCTATTCGAATAGCCGTGATCATCGGTAACAGGACGACTTGGAGTTGTACCTTCACCTTATGACAACTAGAACCGGATACTTAATAAAACACACCCTTCCAAGTGCCAGATACAACCGGTGGTCGCTCTCTCAGGGATACGAGGAGGGGATCGCCGGGTAGGATTATTGCTATGTGATGTTACTTGGAGGACTTCAACCTACCCTCTTCTACCTGTTGCAAGACGAAGGTGACCAGAAGCGTAGTCTTCGATAAGGCTAGCTATCCCCCTCTTATTCTAAGGCTAGCTATCCCCCTCTTATTCTGGCATTCTGCAGTTCAGTCCACTGATATGGCCCTTTACACATATATCCATGCATATGTAGTGTAGCTCCTTGCTTGCGAGTACTTTGGATGAGTACTCACGGTTGCATTGTTTCCCCCTTTTCCCCCTATCTCTACTCGATTGCTGCGACCAGACGATGGAGCCCAGGAGCCAGACGCCACCGTCGATGACGACTACTACCCCGGAGGTGCCTACTACTACGTGCAGCCCACGGCGACACCTGGAAGTAGTTTAGGAGGATCCCAGGCAGGAGGCCTGCGCCTCTTTCGATCTGTATCCCAGTTTGTGCTAGCCATCTTAAGGAAAACTTGTTTAACTTATGTCTGTACTCAGATATTGTTGCTTCCGCCGACTTGTCTATGATCGAGCACTTGTATTCGAGCCCTCGAGGCCCCTGGCTTGTATTATAATGCTTGTATGACTTATTTATGTTTTAGAGTTGTGTTGTGATATCTTCCCGTGAGTCCCTGATCTTGATCGTACACGTTTGCGTGCATGATTAGTGTACGATTGAATCGGGGGCGTCACACTACAATCAAGAGAGAACGAGAGATACACACCGTCACCGACGGTATGAAGATATGAGTATGACTGACTCATTAGTGATTACCCATCGAGAAATACTAGGAGGAGTAGAACATCTTACGTGATGAGAGTGGGACGAAGTTAGCTGTTGGTGCTGCAAGGAGGAGGGAAGGGCTGACATATAGGAGAGGAGATGGCTGGAGAGGAAGCCAGTGGCTGGGATACAACAACCAAGCCGGACGCCATTGTTGAACTGAGCACCGCTCCAACGGAACGCGTACAGAGATGCAGTGTATTTGTAACCAACAAGTGAAGCGGTTTAGTCACCGAAAAACTTTTCATGGGTACTTTCAACTCCGTCTGCTCATCTTTGCGAAAGAGAACGTCAGGCTCATCTTTTCTTCAAATGTTTGTTTTTTTGAAAATGTTTGCATACGACAGCGCTCGGCCGGTCAGGCGTGCGATGTCTGATCAGAGCACATCCAACCTTCGCCATCACGCCACGTGCATGAGTCCACACGCCTTTTCTCTCCTTACCGTTATCTCTTCACAACCACTAGTTTTTTCTCCACGACTTCTTCCTTCTCTCCTTCTTTCGTCGCGCCACCTCCATGACTTCATCTCACGCATGATTTTTCGCTCCCCCACTCACTACCACCGTCGTCTACCTCTCACTCAACACGGCCGCACCCGATTTTTGCAGCAAGGAGTGGCCGGGGGCGACGACGCCATGCCCTCTGATGTGCTGCCTGTCCGAATGCTGGGAACAGCAAACGCAGATGGTACATGCGGCCATGAGGTTTATTGGAGGGGGGGGGATGTTGGAACCAATGTCGCTAGAAGCTGCAGACGTTGCCTGGGGGAAGTTGACTACCACCGAAGCTGCATTCACAAACAATGGTGCGACGGCAGTGACCTTTTTGCTGTAACCATCGTCCTTTTTTGTTACTACCGGCGAGGGAATTTACTACATCCTTCATGGCAAGCTGCATGGTGCTACGACCTAGCATACGTTTTTCTTTTGCTGGAACCGGCTGCTAGCGGAGCTACAAGCCTACAACCACACGATGCAGATGCTGGAACCATTGCCTAGGAAAGTTGGAAGCGGTGCTGTGATGACGATGGTTGCTGCCTCGGTGGACTACAATCGGCATCAACAAAAGCTACATCTGCCTTTTTCGTTTTGCTGCGATCGTTTATAGTGGGTGAAGCAGGGGAGTCCAGGAGATGATGGGGAGGGAGGCAGCAGATGGACACAACCCGCACATCGTGCGTTATCGGCGAGGACAGTGGGGTACCGCAGCCCAATGCTGCAACCATGGGGCAGCGCGCTGCAACCATGCCGGTTGGTGCTAGGAACGTCGCTGCCAGAGCAGCGTCCATGTCCAGGAGATGCAAGACGAGGCAGTCATGGCGAGGGACGCGAACGGCGAACGATGACTGCAAGGTTGCAAACAGACCAACAATGACGGGGGTGTGCCCATGGCTGGGAGCGGGGCGGTTTATGGCGGTGCTCGCCATCGCGTGTTCCGAGAGAAAGACGACTCAAGGGGAAGAGGATGAAACAAAGGGGCTCGCACACAGATCTGACCACTCTCGCTCGCTGCATTGGACGGCTGGGGCACGACCGGCCCAACGCCAACGCTTAGTACTAGACTTTTTTAGTGGTTCTTGAAAAAAGTAGAGGCAATAGCGGTTCTCAATTGTCGGTATTCTACCAGAGTTTGGAAACGTGCTAAGGAATTGGATCGGCCTCACGGGGTTGCAACCTAATCCATAGTCTAACCTAACTTTTAGGAATATCGCACTTTATTGATCAAGTATAATCAAGAAAGAGTGCCTCCCGAATACAATTCGGGGTTACATGAAAAATAGAGTCACTAGAGGAATCACAAGATCTAGCTAGAATATGTGCCGCGACATTCGACAAATGATTTACATGACTAAAGCGAACAGATGAGAAGAACGACGCCAACTTCTTATATCAGCAGTGGTGAGCCCCACTGGCGAGCGATCAACCGTCGAAGCATTACTTCTCTGAATAATTGACAAACAGTCTGACTAGAAAATGGCCCTTGAAAATCCTTCCTCGCGGATGAGAGCACCGCACACTGTAGGCCGTAGCACTAGTGCTTCAGCTAATTCTGGGGCAGTAACCTCGTCAACGTGCTCGCGGCAAGCCAGCAAACAATCTCCGATGTGGTTCTTGATTATCACGCCAATTCCCATCCGTCGAGACTCCTTAAAGAGTAAAACCTATTTGGGGTGTGGCTATACCTCACTTCTAGGAGAGTCTCTATATGCCACCAGTGTGCGTAAAAGGAGTTAGCTTGGCTGAAGCCAGGGCGCTTGGGCCGGCCCACTACGGCCCCAAACTTTTTCAGTTCGAAGGATAGAACTAAAAAAAAAGGTACTGTAGCAGCAGGTTCACTGTGGCGTTCAGTTTTTTGCTCGGTTCTTATTCAAAAAATTTGAAAATATGAATATATATGATGAACAATTTTTAAATACACATTAAACATTTTGTAATGTACGCTGAACAACTTTCGAATATGCATTCAGCCTTGGTGTAATGTACGTTGAACAATACTTTTTGTTGAGAATACGTTGAACAATTTGCGAGTACACATTGAACATTTTGTTTAATATATATGAACAACAATCAAATACATAATGAATATTTGTAGTATTTATCAAAAAAATCTTAATATGTGATAAAAAAATTTATAATGCATGGTGAACTTTGTAGTCATATACAGTTAACATGTTCTTAATATACGACGAACATTTTTGTAATACACACTAAACATTTTTGTAAACACTGAATTTTTGTATAATACTAAAAAGGAGAAAATTAAACATATAAAAATAAAAAGGAAAAATAAAAAATAAAATAAAAATAAATTGAGAAAAGAAAAAGGAAATAGAAAAGGATAAAAGAAGAAACTGGAACAAAAACAAGAAGAAACAGTGAACAACGACCGTGGCCGGCAAAAACTGGGCGTCGGGGCTCGGGGGTGTGGGGCGTCGGGGTGGGCGCCTTGAGCGAAGCCACATCTATGTGCTGCTCGCGGGCGGCAAATAGGATTGGCCCGTTTCTAGCGAGTCCGATGGAGCCAGATGGGCCGGCCCAGGCGCAAGGGAGGCCACAGCTCGTTTTTTTCTTTCCTTTTTTCACATTATTATTTTTTATTTTCTTATTTTGTACTGTTGTTTATACTTTCAAATATTACAAAAAACACTTTACATAAAAACATTCGAAATTTTTTACCAAGCATTTAAAGAATGTTAAATGCGTAGAGAGAAAAGGTTTCTCATGTATACAAAAAATGTATAAAGAAAGAAACAAATGTGTATGAAAAAAATGAGCATGTATTTATAAAATATTTATTAAGCATTTGATAAAAATATTAATCTTGTATTTTGAAAAATGTTAACCAAGGGTTTGAACGTTTTGGAATATGATGATTATTTTTTTTTTTGAAAATTCATGACTTTTTTAAAATAGATGAACCTTTTGAATTTGATGAACAAACTTTGAATTTGTTGAACAAATTCTGAATTCAAAAAATGTTCATCCTGATTTGGAAAAATATTCGAATTTCAAAAGATGTTCACCTGTTTGAATTTTTTCTGGATTTTAGAAAATTTCATCAAAATTTGGAAGAGAAAAAAAGATAAAGGAAAAAATGGAAAAGAAGAGAAGTAAAAAAGTAAGAAAAGAAAAAGAAAAAACGGTTTGGGAAAGTTCTCGAACCTTCATGAAAGCAGACATCATCTAGTTGGGCTGGCCCACATGTATGCAGAGGGAAGCCGGGGGCGTGCGCAGCGGGAAGCCGGGGGTGTACACGCGTGGTCGCTATCGGGCGACCTACGCGCGGAATAGGATCCCCTTCGGCGATCATGCATCAACATCCATTCAGGGTACACCGCGCAAGTCCACCTCGTCTCTCCATCATTATCTCATGGGAGATATGGAACGAAAGATATACACGGGTTTCCTTTTGTCAAGATCAAGACCGAGGCCGGACTTGGGTCCACTGCCCGGGGTTCGGTGCCAGTGACGTTGGCGCCCACTGGCATCATTTACTTGATGGCGTTGCCGAAGAGCCTCTTCTCCCTATGCTAGGTCTCTTTAGCGTGTGGTTGGTGGATTGCGCCTGGTGATAGAGTCTAGCTTCGTTTAGGGGGTCCTTGTGTTCGTCTTTGGGGGTTTTGCACGATTGTTCTCTAACCGACCATGTAATTGTGTGACTTTCGGCCTAGTTTTCTTTATAAACTAGAGCAACTCTTTTCTTCTTAATGAAACTGCAGGAGCACACTGCCTGTGACGAGGTTTCATAAAAAGCATTTGAGTTGTACTATAGCGCAAGAGTAGTCAGTTGTATCCTTGACTTTATGGTCTATTTTTATAAATTTTTCTTGTTTGATGAGATGAGGCAAAGCACTTTTGCATCCCTTTCTCAAAAACTAATAAGCTGGATTCGACTATTCGAGGTTTACCTTCCAGATAACCTGAAGCAGACACTTGTAGAACAAAACAAGTATATGTATGCATAGGATATCCTCGATACAAAAGGCAAGTCGTATTCGGAAAATACACAGGAGCTCCTGGGTGCTCCACCCATTATATGAATATTAGATTAAAAAGTACAAGGAAAATAAAAAAACAGAAATCTTGGGATGATCAAGACGGGTGCCCAATCTACTCCCGTATGAAGTTTCATGAAGAATATGACATATGTGGTATCCGTACACAGTCTGTCCCACGATCCATCCAAACATTTTTTTTATAGTTAGGAATTTTTTGTCTTTTTATTGAGAATCCCATGGATGTCATTTTTTTCACGGAACTTGACACGGGAGTAGATTGGGCACCCAAGTTGATATCCCAAAAATTTAGTTTGTTTTTTGAATTTTGCTGGATTTTTTTAATTTAATGTTTATATATGGTGTGGAGCACCAAGGAGCTCCAAATCCTCTCCCAGTCATACTCATACTATACAAGTGGGAATATATCTCTGGGACAGGCTTTGTGAACACAATCTGTGGACTATAACTACATCAGTGGGTAAGTATTTATATGGTAGAAATAAATAAAAATGAAATTGCTAAGAATACATCATGGGAAGCCACTCTCTTTGGGACAAACTACAGACGTGGCAAAGCTACTGAAGCACCAAGGAGAATCGAACTACAGATGTGGCCTTGGAGGCACACTGAATCTAAGCACGAAACCTATAGTAGCCAGCTATAGTACATTACCGAAATCCAAACTACATATACGATCTTTTACGCACACGTAAATTGTTGCAGCTGTGATGCTTGCTGCTTGCAGCCGATGAATCAATGACCTCGATGCTAGTTGTTGTTTGAAACTGTGAATGGTTCTTTTACACAGTACTGAATGGTTCTTAGGTGCTAGCCTTCTGCTATCGCTTTGCAATATAATGCAAAAAAATCAGAAAATAAATCCAAAAAATAGAGTTGATCAAAAAAGGATATCAGGTTGTTAACCAAAATAAAAAAGATTACACATTCACTAGAATAAAATAATATTTTGAAGGCCCAATTTGCTAATTCTGCACATCAAAGAATGTAATATATCATTGTTGTTTCGAAATATAATTCCTTGCAAGCTGACAAGGCAAAATGATCTAGTGTCATCTCTATGTCTTCAGCAGTTTGCAGGTAACCATTATTATTCTTGCCTTGCTGACAGCCTGACACTCTAGTTTGGACATTGTCAAGTTTCTTAGTGCTAAAGATGATATTGCTACTCAGCCTGGTTGCCCTTTCATCGGATGAACACTTCTTGGGAAGCTCCACGGATGGTTTATTTGGTCCGCAAAATAAACCAATGCGGTTTAGCACTCCCAACAGGGCTTCCAGCATGGGGTTATTTCCCAGTTCTCAGATAATTAAATAATACTAGTAAATTGTTAACACTCTTCAAACATGATAACTTGAAGTTACCACATCTTGGACTTATTTGTAGGCAAAGAAACTGAGTTCAGATGACTGTAGATGTCTTCTTGGTCAGATGATGTACTAGAATTTATTGAACTCTTGTTGAATGAAGCCATGTAACTTGAAGTTACCACATCGGGAGTAGTCATTCCTTTCAGTTCGCTGCTCCCCTCTCTTTTGTGTATTCTGACCAATGCTTCTCTTGATGTGTGTTTTTGGTTGACAAAACCATTAACTCTGTACATAGTTTAAGATTTTTATTGCAAAAAATGAGTTGCACATAGGGTCTTGCAGCGATGGATGAAGGTTTTCTGCCCATTTTGGTTGTTATCCTATAGATTGAAGGGTGGAATGTTTGTGGTTGAATCTGCTTGGGCCTAAAAGAATCCAGTCCAAGATCTACTATTGTGGGAGTTTGCTGAAACTGAGAAACTGCCATAGTAGTCATATGGCTAAATCTGTTTCCCATTTTTTTCTCTTGAAAACTAATGAAGCGATTACTGTTCACTTTTCTCTTTGGGACAGCATAGATCGTGCATCTGAGTGAGAAAATTGCATATTAGAAGCGGTCATCGTCTTTTGCTGATTTTTCTCCAGGTTAATCTTCACCTAGCACTGCTATTATTCTTGCCTAGCCGACACTCTAGTTTGGATATGGTCAAGTTTCATGGTGCTCTAAAATGATATTGTTACTCAGTCTGGTTGCTCTTTTCATTGGATGAACACTTCTTGGGGAGCTCCATGGATGGTTTATTTGGTCTGCGAAATAAATCAACGAGGTTTTGTACTCCCAACATGGGGTTATATTGCCCAGTTCTCAGATGTTAACTAATAAATTGGTACACGTTGTGCCCTTTGCCAGTTGTTGTTAGAGTACGTAATGGGCCCATTAGTCTTAGGATTAATTAGAGATAAGGGTCGCTTGCTTAGGGGTCAAGTAAGCTTTACTTAGGAGTCAAATAAACCTTTTTATATAAAGAGAGGAGATGTATCAATCTAATCAAGCAAGAATTAAGAAGGAAATCCCTTCCCTCTTGCCCGGCCGCCGCCCATCCCATCGCTTTCGCTGCCGACCGTCACCACCGCGCCGCTGGCCTTCTCCACCGCACCGCTGCCCTCCCCGTCCGTGCCGCTGGTCGCATCCTCCGGCGCCACCATCACCCAGATGACGGCGCTCTCCACCGCACCACCGCCCGCCGTCTACTCCCCGGCGGAGATCACCGGGGTTCTCAACGATCTCGTCACCGCCGTCCAGGGGATACAGCTATACCTAGCCGACCCCTACGGGCCGCCCGGCCGCCGCCGCGACCGGGCCACCACCGTGGTATTCGGCACCAGCGCGCCGACCGGGCCACTACACCACCATCGCCGCTTCAGCCGCCGCCCGCCGCCGCTTCCCCAATGGCCGTGGTGGCGCCGCCCTCGCCACGCCACCCACGCCACCCGAGTCCTCGCCGCCACCGCCAGCAACCACAGCAGCCGGCGACCGCTGACCACCGCGACGGCGCTGGTCGGCCATCGCAGCCCTCGCCGCAGCTACAACCAACCCGCCACCGCCTAATCGCCACAATGGCGGCCGCGTCCATCGCCGCCCCGCCGCCTCTCTGCCGTTTCCGAGCGGCGGCTACCGCTATTGCCGGCGCCTCCGCCGCACCGGCTGACCACAACCCGCGTCGGCGGGTGTCGTTCAACAAGTCACTTGGTTCTCGCCCTCGCCGTCCCGACTTCCGGCACAGTTGGCGGGGCGTCACCGCCGCCAGATCTACACCATGGCAGCGCGGACCAGCGGCGCCCTCACTGCCGTCTGGCCAGGCCCTCTCCGGCTCCAGCGGGTTTCCTGGCCCAGCTTCAGCCACCGCTTTCCTGCGGACCACCTATGCACACCGGACCAACGCCATCCTCTTTGCTGCTCCGTATCGCCGAGCCATACACTCACGGCGGTCATGCTCAGACACCGCCGCGCTTCGTCAAGCTCGCCTTCGCCACCTATGACGGCGCCAAGGACCCCCTCAACTGGCTCAACCGGTCGCGGCGGTTCTCCGGGGGCAACAGACGCTCGCGTCGGACCGCACCTGGCTCGCCTCTTATCACCTCCGCGGTGCCGCACAGACGTGGTACTACGCCCTCGAGCAGGACAAGGGCGGCATGCCCCCATGGGAGCGTTTTCGCGAGTTATGCCTCCTTCGATTCGGACTACCGGTACGTGGGAGCCGGCTGGCGGAGTTGGGCCGCCTTCCCTTCACCTCTACGGTGCAGGACTACACCGACCGCTTTCAGGCTCTGGCATGCCACGCGTCCGGCGTGACGGCTCACCAGCGGGCCGAACTCTTCGTCGGCGGTCTGCCAGATCATATCCGCGTGGACGTCGAGCTGCAGGGACCCCAGGACCTCCAGACGGCCATGTGTTACGCCCGCGCGGTGGCCATCTATCAGGCATCACCGTCCCGGGCCGGATGTTCCCGCGCAGGGTCGGCCTGCTCAGGCTTCCGCGGCACCCCTTGCCGCGACCGCGGCGCGCCCGTTCCGCCGGCTCACCTCGGCCGAGCTACTCGAGCGTCGCCGCCAAGGGTTGTGCTTCAACTGCGACGAGACCTACATGCCCGGCCATGTCTGCCCCCGACTCTTCTACCTGGATGCTGCAGACTACATTGAGGAGGAGGCCGTCGCCGCCGGGCTCGGCGATCTGGCTGCCCCAGCTCGCGGAGGTGTTTGACGCTGGTTGATCACCTCGAGGAGTTCAGCAAGCGCTTCCCCGCCTTACAGCTCGAGGACAGGCTGTTTGTGCAGGCGGGAAGAAGTGTTATGATCGGCATATTAGGGGCTTAGCCCAGTGGGCTATGGCCCAAGTTATCTTATCGTTATTAGGGGCTTAACCCAATTATCTTATCGTTATTAGGGTCGTTTGCTTAGGAGTCAAGTAAACCTCTCTATATAAGGAGAGGAGATGTATCAATCTGATCAAGCAAGAAGCAATCAGTATTTGCTCGGCTTCCCTTAGGGAGTCGGGAAACCTAACCCTAGCCGCCTCTTGCGCCGCCGCCGCCTCTTCTCCACCACGCAAGGACGGCACCCAGCCGCCGGCCGACGCGCCCTCGACCTCGTATTCCTCCATCTTTCCCCTACAATCTCCGCCCTAGAACCGGCAGAACCCTAGCTCCTAACACCTAGTGTTAGAGTACGTAATGGGCCTAATGGGCCCATTAGTCTTAGGGTTAATTAGAGATAAGGGTCGCTTGCTTAGGGGTCAAGTAAGCCTTGCTTGGGAGTCAAGTAAACCTCTCTATATAAAGAGAGGAGATGTATCGATCTAATCAAGCAAGAATTAAGAAGGAAATCCCTTCCCTCTTGTCCGGCCGTGGGCAAAAGGCCCCGGCCAGCCCTCGCGCCCTCCTTCTAGTAGCGCCATAACAATTTGGTATCAGCTAGCTTCGGTTCGATCATGTCTTCACCGCCGCCAAGCCCGTCTCTTCCGTTGCCGGTCACCTTGTCGCCTCCGGCGACCACCACGACTGTCGCCCCGCTCTTGCCACCGGGATCCTCTGTCGCGCCCGCCCCGCCGTCCTCACAGGAGGAGGTGTCCGGTGCTGGGACCTAACCCAGCGGTCCAGAGATCCACATGTTCTTGGCCGGGTCCTCTGGGCCGCCCCTAGTTGCACCGCCCATCGCCGCCCGTGCCATTGGGCTGCCGTGGCGCCGCCCGCACCAGTGGCCTTCGCCGCTTGTCGCCGGGCAGCAATCGCCATCCATCGCCACCATCGCCCAGCCACAGGCTGCGATGGCAGCCGCCCGCTCCTAGCGGCCTCCGCCCGCACCCGGCGCTTTGCCGCAGCGGCCGCCGCCATCGCTTTCGGCGCGACACCGCAGCGGCAGCTGCGGTACGCAACCACCACCGATCAGCTCCGCCGCCCGGTATGGGATGCCCTGACGGAAGTCACGGCGACCTCGTTCCATCAGCCGCCGCCAACCCAGGCGTCCACGTCAGCAGATCAAGTCCTCGCGTCGCCGTCACCGCTTCCGTCTTGGATCGCTACCCGCCATGTGTCGGCGGCGGTGAGGTCTGCAGGCTGTGTCGCCTCCTAGCGCGTCGGCGTGTGCGGGAGATGCGTGGTCTGCAGATGCCGCTCCTTCAAGTTGCCCTTCGCTGTGCAAAGGACCTCGATCTCGTCCGCTGCGTCGGGGATCTTGGGCATGCAGTTTCCCCTACGGGCAGTTGGCATGCTGTTTTCCCCACGGGCAGCGACCTCAAAGTCTACAACATCGGCGGTTGGGGGGGCGCACCCCTCCTCTTCATTCTCCATCGCAAGCCCTCCACTCTTCCATGTGTGGTGCAGACCAACAGCCATACACATGCACTCCTTTTGTCCAGGTGGTGTCCATGGGATCCAGGTGGCTGCACGTCCAAAATAAAGCGTCCTAGTCTATTTCAGGTTAAGAGTAATAACACAAGCCGAGATGTAAAAGGCTTGTTTTTAGGTGTTAGGTTTGTATTGCGTCGAGTCATGATTATAAGTTGGTTAGGCTGCAGCTCGAGGACAAGCTGCATGTCCAGGTGGGGTGTAGTGTTAGAGTACGTAATGGGCCTAATGGTCCCATTAGTCTTAGGGTTAATTAGAGATAAGGGTCGCTTGCTTGGGGGTCAAGTAAGCCTTCCTTGGGAGTCAAGTAAACCTCTCTATATAAAGAGAGGAGATGTATCAATCTAATCAAGCAAGAATTAAGAAGGAAATCCCTTCCCTCTTGCCCGGCCGTGGGCAAAAAGGCCCCCGGTCGGCCCTCTCGCGCCCTCCTTCTAGCAGCGCCATAACAGTTGTAGTGTTCAAGAATTATAACTTCACCTTGTACTGGATGTACACTCAAAAAGTCACTATGAAGGACGGGTGCATTGGAGCCCTATTTCTTCTAGTAGTAATTGATGGGCAGCATGACCTTTGAGCAATGAGAAATACGTTTTTATTGCTTCTAGTTGCAGTTGATACAATGTATGGCCGTATGCTTGTTTATTATTGCAGTAAAGACTGGGTTTTTATTAGATATTGTGGGGTAATGTCATACTATACGTCATTGTGTTATTACTTGTCACTTGTGCTGCCCTTGTAAATTTGTAATGAGATTTTGCGCTCTGTAGAAATAAAGTTGAACTAAATCTATCCCTATGGTACCAAACACCCAACAGTGATGGGTGGGGAAAGGGTTTAAGGTGGAAAAAGGGGGATTGGGTGACAGCAGGGGTTTCACCAAATCCCTGGGGGGATAATCCCTTGTAATCCCAGATTTTCCCCTCCTGCCAAACAAGGCCTTAGTGTGATTCAATGTCTCCAGCTTTTTTATGCCAATTAGGACGTCATGTTGTCATTATAGACAATACCTTACTATACTCTTATTTGTGAAGTACAAGATCAAGTCAAGTGAAGAACTAAAAGCTTATGTGCCATTGAAAATACTATGTGATGGTTGCTTTTCAAACAAAAGGCATGTCTTATTTGTGCAGTACAAGGGCAAGTCAAGTGAAGAACAAAAAGCTTATGTGCCATTGAAAATACTATGTGATGGCTGCTTTTCAAACAAAAGACATGTCTTATTTGTGCAGTACAAGATCAAGTCAAGTGAAGAACTAAAAGCTTATGTGCCATTGAAAATACTATGTGATGGCTGCTTTTCAAACAAAAGGCATGCCTTATTTGTGCAGTACAAGATCAAGTCAAGTGAAGAACTAAAAGCTTATGTGCCATTGAAAATACTATGTGATGGCTGCTTTTCAAACAAAAGGCATGTCTTATTTGTGCAGTACAAGATCAAGTCAAGTGAAGAACTAAAAGCTTATGTGCCATTGAAAATACTATGTGATGGCTGCTTTTCAAACAAAAGGCATGCCTTATTTGTGCAGTACAAGATCAAGTCAAGAGAAGAACTAAAAGATTATGTGCCATTGAAAATACTATGTGATGGCTGCTTTTCAAACAAAAGGCATGTCTTATTTGTGCAGTGCAAGATCAAGTCAAGTGAAGAACTAAAAGCTTATGTGCCATTGAAAATACTATGTGATGGCTGCTTTTCAAACAAAAGGCATGTCTCATTTGTGCAGTACAAGATCAAGTCAAGTGAAGAACTAAAAGCTTATGTGCCATTGAAAATACTATGTGATGGCTGCTTTTCAAACAAAAGGCATGTCTTATTTGTGCAGTACAAGATCAAGTCAAGTGAAGAACTAAAAGCTTATGTGCCATTGAAAATACTATGTGATGGCTGCTTTTCAAACAAAAGGCATGTCTTATTTGTGCAGTACAAGATCAAGTCAAGTGAAGAACTAAAAGCTTATGTGCCATTGAAAATACTATGTGATGGCTGCTTTTCAAACAAAAGGCATGTCCATTGCTCTCCGAAGGTACAGTATTGGTCATGGATGCAATTCATGCAATATTATTAAAGG
Organism: Aegilops bicornis; assembly: GCA_021605145.1. Lineage (NCBI taxonomy): Eukaryota > Viridiplantae > Streptophyta > Magnoliopsida > Poales > Poaceae > Aegilops > Aegilops bicornis. Next base: position 187,871,924 of record CM038674.1, read on the forward strand.
GAGAGGAGATTCAAATATAAATATGCTATCTTCGAAAGTACTAATGTGAGCCCGAGCTGCAGTGCTCTCTTTATCTGTACCACATGGCTATCTCGTGATGCGCAGCGGCAGCAGTGTGGGTGTATAGCTCTATTTTTGGATTCTGGATTTTTTATTGTGACCTTTGGCCCACCAGTCGGAAGGACTTCTGGTTAAGCCGTCAGAAATCGCCGTCACGGATCAGGATACGCTGACGATATGAGCTGGTTCTGCCCAGATTCTGGACTAACGCCGGCACCAACTTCATTAATGTATCCACCAGTTGGAACTACCAATTTTCATGAACACGCTCCTCTTCATAATCTCCTCCATCCAGGCGACACCTCACCCATATCTGCAGCTCCACCAGAACCCACTCGAGCCATTGCCAGCAGCTCCACCTCTTCCTAGCCATGTCTGCATCGTCCTCGTCCGTAGGCTATGACGAGATTTTGCCTCTTGTTCCATGCAAGGACTGCGGCGCCCAGATATACACTTGGATTGCTTGGCTGAGATTGTGCCCCTTGATTCACTGATGACTATGAAGCTGCACCTTCCTGAGATGCACAAGCGATGGGCTTCTGAAGATCAAGAGGTAGAATTGTAAGCTGGCAGGGCTAAGTTCAAACTTACCTATATCGCCGGCAAACCACCCAACGAGCAGTCTTTGGAGCTGGTGACACCAGATCCAGTGAGGAAGAAACCATTTTGATCCATACGACCTCCTCCTGCAGTTGTTTCGGCGATACCCTTCGACACGGAAATTTGTACATCTCCCTGGCTTCCATGGCTGCTTTGGCACATCCCCGTGATGAGGGCATGTTGTCCACTTGTGTCCCTATCGATGACAAGTCGTGCAGAATCTTGTTATGTTGTTACTCAGCCCTTCGTACGACGCGTTCTCTCTGAAATATAACATAAAATTGTTTTGAACACAATTATTCATTACAGACAATCAGAGTTTTCCAACTTATGTACAGCTTCAAAATTTACTTGCTGCCTGTCAATTGGTGGAATCCATTTTTTTATGCACGACGTAAGCATCAAGGACTACCAGTCATCTTCTATCCTACAAAAATATTCAAGCCTAATATATTGGGAGTGACTAAACATCAGACGTCTGTTTTTATATTTGTTTCAGGTCATTTTTGTTCCAAACATGGTTTGACAGGTGTCTACACTGAGTACTCGGTCTAAACTCAGTTAAAAAAAGCATCAATTTCCTTCCTGGGATCAGGTCGACACCGGCCTCTTTGCGTTCGATTGATTAGCATGTTGTCCTGTACCTAACGGGCCGCCCAACCAACCCGTTAACACACAAAAAAAAGTCTCACGTCTTCCCTACTTTCCCCTGTCAGTGGGCCGGGCTACAGCCCTCGACCTCCCATGGTATAGTACCCCAGTCCAAGCCTTTCATTTCCACCACTGACCCCGAAAGTTCAGAGAACAAAAATACTGAAAACAGAGAAGATAATCTTAGTAGGTTGAAAAAACATAGATGAAAAAATCTGAAAAAGAAAAAAAGTAAATGTGAATTCCTCCCATTTCTTTACCAAAAAGGAGAGCACATGGGTAACACCTACTGCTATGTGCGTCTTATCAAAAAAGAAAAAAAGAGGACTCAAAACAAAAAATGAAAAACACAAGAACTTGACTGCATCTAAATTCCCATTTCTTTTCAAACAAAATGATGAGTACTAGTGGCAGATTACCCCTGTGGCAACAAAAATATGAAGATTAAACTCAAAAATGAGGTTACTACTTGTACTGCATACTGATAAAAAACACATAGAAAAACTCTAAAAAATAAAACATATAGAAACTGAAAACCTGACAAATAACTTCAATAAAAAACAATGATGGGAGGATTAGATTTTACCAGCATAGCAGACTGAGGACTGGCACAAGGAGCATCCAACTTCTTCGCCTGAGCTTCATTTTCCCTGTATGCTAGATTCAATAAAAATATTTTTTATGTTAGTGCGCTGAATTAAAAAAATGAATATATAGCAGTGTTTTGAGTGCTTCAAGTAAGAGGGGAACTTACTTGGGTCCTTTGATAGTATACTGAATTTCAGATAATTGAAAGTTACTCCCAGCAATGAAATGATTGGTCCAAAAATTCCAAAAAGAAAAACAAAGCTGAAGAAAACTAAACACACAGCCTCTCCTGTTCCAGCCCTCCACCAACTAACTAAAGAACATAGGAAAAACCACATCTGAATGGACAAAAAAAACTAAATACTGACATTAACAAAAAGAGTATAATAACTGACCAATGACATAAAATTAAGACTGGATAAACAGAGGACTAGCATTTAGAACCTACATCAAAATTGAAAAAGGCAAAAACTATGGTCATAGCGGAACTGAAATTACTGGAAAAAATAGGTACTAGGAAATACTGATATCTATGAATCAAGTACCACACGAAATCATAAAAAAAGTTTCAGACTCCATATTACATACTTCTTGACGGTGCATACCACCACAATAACAAAATAAGAGAAAACAAACATAGTTCGTCAAACTGCGGCGCCACATAGTTAACACACAGCAGAACAAAAGGCGGTGGTCATCTTAGATCGGGTTGACGACAACCATCATGTGTCAGTTCGTCCAGTGCACTGTTCCTGATGATGATTAGCACCGCTCTGCCAACCTTAGGTCGTTCTCCTCCATGAATTCCTACCACCCATCCTTGTTGAAGGCGATACGACCATCTGCTACTGTCTTATATGCGACAGTGCTTATGATACCTCCCCCAAGGCGTAGCCCAACCATGCCTGTGGTCGGGGTGGTTGTCAGGCTAGAAGCTACCTTAAAAGGTTATTTCTGGTTTTTTGCCGTCCGTCTAAAAGGAGAAGTAAAAAAAATGTCAGTTGCCAACTCACAAATTATTTTTAATAAAATGAATAGCACAAAAGTAAAATGAATTATGAAGAAATCAGACTGAAGAAACATGACTGATGCCTGATACAAATAACTTAAAACACGCGAACTGATACTAAGAACTAACCAAGCTGAGAGAAAAAAAGTAAAACCATGCTAAAATACAAAGTATTTTACTGTAAATTATCTGCACTAAACTAAGCCGTCAGGGTGGCTTAGTGCACGCAATAGTTTGAGATGGAACTGAAGAATAATTAAATATACGGAGATGGATCTGTTATATATGAGCTGCAGTTTGTCATTTGAGCTGCACTAGCTCTGTTATATCCTTCTCACGGCATCCGCATCAGCAATTGTGCGCTTAAAAGAAAACAGGACAGAAACTTATGTCTCAAAAACTGAAGATAATGTCTAAACTGAACCGTGACGAGCTAAATGCTTCTCTTGACAAGTAGTTGTAATAACCTGAAAACTAAACACTGCACACACATACCCTGATCTATAATGATAAATAGTGATCTGAATAAGAAGTTAATGCATGGTTGCCACACTTGAACTGAAGACTGAAGAAAGAAATAGATTACTGAAGAACAATCCACTAAGAAGAAGGCTGGAAATATCATAGGATAAGGCTAAAATAATTTGCACTGGAAGACAAATTCACTCGAAATGAAACACTGAAAAAGAAAGATTAATGATAGAATTAACCGAAGACATTGGCTAAAAAGGACAAGACTGAATAACAGTGGAAAACAGAGAACCCTGAAACTAAAGGCAAGCTAATGAAGAAAAGATTAATGATAGAATGGAAGACTGAACACCATAGGACAAAATGAGGACACACCTACAGAAGATTGATGATGAATTTCTTCATTGATCGAAGCAGAGACCTACACAAAACCGAAGGCAAGCTAATTGGAAGACTGAAAAACAAAGAGAAACTGAATATGACTGAAGAAATTTAACGGAATATGACTGAAATTGGAGACTGAACTAAACTGAAGATTCATTAAAATTGATAATTGAACTGAAGAGCTCATGACCGAATATATTTACTGTCCCTGGCTGATTATATTTGTATATTCAATTTCTGTAATACACTACCTCTCTTGCAGTTGCACACAATGCAATCATGACAACCACAACTATTTTTCCGCAATTTTTCAAATTTAGTTGTGTCCTCATCTTATAACATAAGCCAGAGATTCGTTCTGAAGCATTTTTCATTTATACGTACTTGTGTGCGAGCCTAAATTTCATACCTTCATGTCCAGCCAGGGGTCTTTGGATCAATCTGCTCTATGGAGTTTTCAGATGCCTGTTGCTTATATCCACCCCCCCCCCCTCCACACACACACACTCACTTGAAGCAGTTGTCTTTTACCTCCTCAATAAGAGTTCTACTGCACACACACACACACACACACACACACACACACACACACACACACACACACACACACACACACACACACACACACACACACACACACACACACACACACACACACACACACACACACACACACACACACACACACACACACACACACACACACACACACACACACACACACACACACACACACACACACACACACACACACACACACACACACACACACACACACACACACACACACACACACACACACACACACACACACACACACACACACACACACACACACACACACACACACACACACACACACACACACACACACACACACACACACACACACACACACACACACACACACACACACACACACACACACACACACACACACACACACACACACACACACACACACACACACACACACACACACACACACACACACACACACACACACACACACACACACACACACACACACACACACACACACACACACACACACACACACACACACACACACACACACACACACACACACACACACACACACACACACACACACACACACACACACACACACACCGGCAGCACTAAGATTTAGATCTCCAGAATCTCCAAACCCAAATCGCGGGCGAGAAAGCACAGACATGGATAGATTCGCACCTGTTCAATGGCTGCATCAAGAACTCCATGTGCGCCGGACGAGAGAGTCAGCAACCCTAAAAAGCTTGTGGTTTCGCCGCCGAGCCGCCCTCAATAGAACCAGAGCGGCAGCAAGGAGAGGTAGGAGCAAGCTACACCCAGCTACCCATATCGCATTTACTCCAACCCAGTGACGTCGTTACCGGAGACTGATCCACGGATCAGGAATACGCTGACGACCCGAGCGACGGCTCCGACGCCAATTCGCGACGGCCTCGGCCTCGAATGGACATGCCGTTCTGGCCCTCCGTCCAGGAGAATTTCTCCTTTTCTTTTTCTATTCCACCTCGTCTGCTGGGCCCTGCAGCGGTCACGTGTGTTTGGTAAAACGAATCACGAGGACATATCGATGGGACATTCCGAGAGCGCTCATGATCAAGGTGGTGTTTGGTTCTCTAGTTAGTCCTAGGACTTTTTTTAGTTTATACGACTTTTTAAAAAACTCTTAAGGAGGTGCTTCTAAGAGGGTGTTTAGTTTCAGGGACTTTTTTGTGTTGGGACTAAAAAAAGTCCCTAAAAGTCCCTAGCAAACCAAACAGGGGGGACTTTTTGCTAAAAGTCTTTAGAAACACCTCCTTGAGAGTCTTTTTCAAAAAGTCCTAGGGACTAGAAAAAGTCCTAGCACTAGAGAACCAAACCCACCCAAGGACTTTTAGCAAAAAGTTCCAAAAAAGTTCCCCCTGTTTGGTTTGCTAGGGACTTTTTTTAGTCCCAACACAAAAAAGTCCCTGGAACCAAACACCCCCAAATTCCTCTGCGTCCTACTATCTTGGACATCTTTTATTATTGTGAGCCCCCATCTACTATTTTCTGTATGGTCAAATAGTTGATGTTGGACAAGGAAGACAACGTAATGGGTTATGTTTGCTTGCATTCACATAGAAGTTATATTGTCATGGATCCTCTAACATGTGGTGCTTGTTTAGAATATTTTTCTAGCCAAAATTCGCACTAAGTACAGATACTACTTGTGCATCGAAAACCCTTAAACCCAGTCTCTTGCCATGAGAATCAACCATATCTACCTATGGATTGAATAAGATCCTTCAAGTAAGTTGTCATCGGTGCATAAAGCAATAAAAATTGCTCCTAGATATGCATGATCTTTTATGGTAAGGGAAAATAAGCTTTGTATTATCTTGTGATGGAAAGAAATAAAAGCGACGGACCACATAGTAAAGGTTGCTATCATAAGGGGCAATATAAAGTGGTGTTCCTTTACATTAAGAGATTGCACATCCTAAAAATAAAAAACACATGACAACCTCTGCTTCCCTCTGTGAAGAGCCTATCTTTTACTTTTCTATATTTACATTTATGCAAGAGTCAATAGTGATTATCCCTATTCTTTTCTTATTTATCCTTTAAGTGGCATGTGTGGTGGGGAAAGATCCAGGCATATATATCCACTTGGATGTAGGTGATCATGAGTTATTATTATTGACATTATCCTTGAGGTAAACAAGTTGGGAGGCAAAAACAATGAGCCCCCATCTTCCTTTGTGTCTGACGGAAACGTTTGTTCCAAAAAAATATGCATTGTGTGTTAGCAATCATAGAAGACTATATGATGGTTGAGTATGTGGACTTGCTAAAACAAAAGCTCTTACATAGACTCTTCCTGGAAATATGATACATTGTGATTGTTTCGATGACTCAGAACATTGTTTGTTTGTTTTCAAGAAAAAGTTTATGCTTCGTACTTCACGGTTCTGAACGAATTGTTACTTGTTTATGAAAAGCTATATGATAAATATTTGCTGCTATGTTAGTATCATGATACTATCATGTCCGTATATTGTTTTTATTGACATCTCTCTCTCTCTCTCTCTCTCTCTCTCTCTCTCTCTCTCTCTCTCTCTCTCTCTCTCTCTCTCTCTCTCTCTCTCTCTCTCTCTCTAAACAGTGGTTATGATTATCGAGTTCGGCTTTCGCTTGAGGACAAGTGAGGTCTAAGCTTGGGGGAGTTGATACGTCCATTTTGCATCATATTTTCCTACTGTTATTTATATTATTTTTGGTCATTATTCCATTTTATGATGCAATTCTAATGCCTTTTCTCTCTTAATTTGCAAGATTTACATGGAGAGGGAGATTACCGGCAGCTGGAATTCTGGACCTAAAAGAGCTACAACAGAGATGCTTATTCTACAGAGCTCCAAATGACTTGAAACTTCATGGAGATTTTTTATTAAATATATAAAAAATATCAAAGCAAAGAAATACCAGAGGGTGGCCACTAGTTACCCACAAGGAAGCAGGGCACGACCACCCCCCCTAGGCGCGCCCTGATGCCTTGTGGGGCCCATAGCTGGCCGCCGATGCCCATCTTTAGTTATATGAAGGGTTTTGACCTAGAAAAAAATAAGAGGAGACTTTCGGGATGAGGCACCGCCATCTTGAGGCGGAACCTGGGCAGGAGCCCTTTTGCTCTCCGGCGGAGCGGTTCCATAGGGGAAACTTCCCTCCATGAGGGGAAAATCAAAGCCATCGACATCACCAATGATCCTCTCATTGTGGGAGGACTTATCTTCATCGACATCTTCACCAACACCACTTCATCTCAAACCCTAGTTCATCTCTTGTATTCAATATTTGTCCCAAAACCTCATATTGGTACCTGTGGGTTGCTAGTAGTGAAGTTGGTATTCGTTCGATATTTTGATGGTATATATGTAAGTTGTTGCTTCCTTTAGTGGTGTCATGTGAACATAGACTACATAACACTTCACCATACTTTGGCCTAAGGGAAGGCATTGTGGAGTAATAAGTAGATGATGGGTTGCTAGAGTGACAGAAGCTTAAACCCTAGTTTATGTGTTATTCCGTAAGGGGCTGATTTGGATCCATATGTTTCATGCTATGGTCAGATTTATCTTAATTCTTCTTTCGTAGTTGCAGATGCTTGCGAGGGGGGTAATCATAAGTGGGTTGCTAGTTCAAGTAAGAACAACACCCAAGCACCAGTCCACCCACATATCAAATTATCAAAGTAGCGAACGCGAATCAACTGAACATGATGGACGTGACTAGACGACAATTCCCATGTGTCCTCGAGAGCACTTTGATTTATATAAGAGAACTTTCCGGCTTGTCCTTTGCTATAAAAAGGATTGGGCCACCTTGTTGCACTTTGTTACAATTGCTACTTGTTAGTTGTTACGAATTATCTTGCTACAAAACTATCTATCACCACTACACTTTCAGTATTTGCATAGAATACCTTACTCGAAACCGCTTATCATTTCCTTCTGCTCCTCGTTGGGTTCGACACTCTTAATTATCGAAAGCACTATGATTGATACCCTATAATAGTGGGTCATCAATCATGTGATGTTCCCTTTGCTTCGTGATACTTTACAAAACCCGAGGTGAGATATATCGATATCCTCTTTAGTGATACACATGCTCACTATACCGGTCTCCTCGTTGCCGGTTTTGCTCTTCTTTCTCGTTGTCGTGTTCCAACATCCCCGTGATGTAGTCACCTGTGTCTGGCCAGACGATGATGGATGCCGTTAGACCGAGAGGGCCCTAAGGATATCTCTCCATCCTCAGAGGAGCAAATTCAACTCTCGAGCTATCGTGTCCCTTGTCAAACTTTCTGATGAACCTGTAAGTTGTTATTATGATCACCAAGTTACTGATGACGTTTGAGCAACCCCAAAGCTCATCGTACGGCAAGAAGTGACCATGATACTCTCATGGTCTAAGGAACTTTAACATCCGTGTTATAACAATTGACTCATGACGATATTATCTCAAAGTATAACAAACAAGTATTTGGGTCGATTCAATATGATTGTTCGTCTGCCATCTGATACGTCTCCGTCATATCTATAATTTTTGATTGTTCCATGCTAATATTATACAACTTTCATATACTTTTGGCAATTTTTTATACTATTTTTGGGACTAACATATTGATCCAGTGCCCAGTGCCAGTTCCTATTGTTGCATGTTTTTTGTTTCGCAGAAAATCCATATCAAACGGAGTCCAAACGGGATAAAAACTGATGGAGATTTTTTTGGAATATATGTGAATTTTGGGAAGTGGAATCAACGCGAGAGAATGCCCGAGGGGCCCACGAGGGTGAGGGGAGCGCCCTGGGCCCTCATGTCCACTCCGTAAGGTGGTTGGTGCCCTTCTTTCGCCGCAAGAAAGCCAATATCCGGATAAAAATCGTGTCCAAATTTCAGCCCAATCGGAGTTACGGATCTCCGGGATTATAAGAAACTGTGAAAGGGCAGAATCAGGGAACGCAGAAACAGAGAGAGACGGAGAGATAGATCCAATCTCGGAGGGGCTCTCGCCCATCCGCCGCCATGGAGGCCATGGAACAGAGAGGAAACCCTTCCCCATCTAGGGAGAAGGTCAAGGAAGAAGAAGAAGAAGAAGGGGGGCCCTCTCCCCTCTCTCCCGGTGGCACCGGAATGCCGCCGGGGCCATCATCGTGTGACGGCGATCTACACCAACACCTCCGTCATCTTCACCAACATATCCATCACCTTCCCCCATCTATCTACAACGGTCCACTCTCCTGCAACCCGATGTACCCTCTACTTGAACATGGTGCTTTATGCTTCATATTATTATCCAATGATGCGTTGCCATCCTATGATGCCCGAGTAGATTTTCGTTGTCCTATCGGTAATTAATGAATTGGTATGATTGGTTTAATTTTCTTGTGGTTATGTTGCTGTCCTTTGGTGCCCATCATATGAGCACGCGCGTGGATCACACCATAGGGTTAGTTGTATGTTGATAGGACTATGTATTGGAGGGCAAGAGTGATGTAAGCTTCAACCTAGCATAGAAATTGATGCATACGGGATTGAAGGGGACCAATATATCTTAATGCTATGGTTGGGTTTTACCTTAATGAACGTTAGTAGTTGCGGATGCTTGCTAATAGTTCCAATCATAAGTGCATAGAATTCCAAGTCAGGGATGACATGCTAGCAGTGGCCTCTCCCACATAAAACTTGCTATTGGTCTAGTAAAGTAGTCAATTGCTTAGGGACAATTTCGCAACTCATACCACCACTTTTCCACACTCGCTATACTAACTTTATTGCTTATTTACCTAAACAGCCCCTAGTTTTTATTTACGTGTTCTTTATATTCTTGCAAACCTATCCAACAACACCTACAAAGTACTTCTAGTTTCATACTTTTTTTAGGTAAAGCGAACGTTAAGCGTGCGTAGAGTTGTATCGGTGGTCAACAGAACTTGAGGGAATATTTGTTCTACCTTTAGCTGCTCGTTGGGTTTGACACTCTTACTTATCGAAAGAGGCTACAATTGATCCCCTATACTTGTGGGTTATCAAGACCTTTTTCTGGCACCGTTGCCAGGGAGTTATAGCGTGGGGTGAAATTCTCGTGTGTGCTTGTTTGCTTTATCACTAAGTAATTTTTATTTGTTGTTCTAAGTTGTTCTCTATATTTAGTTATGGGTAGGAAACGCAAAGTAGCAAAAAAATTAGTTGTGCCTACTACACCAATGGTTGAAGAACCACTCAAAATCTATCACACTCCTGAAGCTTTTTACTTGGATCATCTTTGATCCCTATGTGCTCGTGTTGAAACCTCAACTAGCTTAGTTGAGGGCAAATCTTTAGATGAGCATGCTTGTTATGTGTGACACCGCGTATCTCAAAAAGGGAAACTTTTACTGGATCAAATTCATCGTTTGCAATGCTATGCTTGGAATTTATGTGAAATATATGATTTTACTTGTTGTTCTGAAGACCCTTAAGAGACACCTTCCCTACCAATGTGAGTTTAGTAATAATGGAATCCTATCTTTGTATGCTAAGGGTGTTTATAATTACTATGATGTTTAACAAATTGAAGAATTTGTTGCTTTTAAGGGTGCTTATGAAATTGCTTCTTTGATTGGAAAGTATGATGCTACTCTTTACAAATCTGAAAATTTTGCCATACTTAAATATTGTTATGATAATTATGCTTATAATGCCTATGTTAGACCATATATTGAGGACTCCTCCGCTGTCCAACAAGAGACTAATATTTTGCAGGAGTCTATGGAAGAAGGTATTGATGAAACTGTGGGCTCATTGGATGAAAAAGATGATGAGGAGAGCGAAGAACAAAAGGAGGAAGAGCGGATTAGCTACCGGTGCCTACCTTCTAATGAGAGTAACTCTTCAACTCATACATTGTTTAATTTCCCTTCGTGCTTACCGAAGGATGATTGCTATGATGATTGTTATGATCCTGTTGATTCTTTTGAAATAGCCCTTTTTGATGATGCTTGCTATGCTTGTGGCCAAGATGCCAATATGAATTATGCTTATGGAGATGAACTTCTTATAGTTCCTTATGTTAAACATGAAATTGTTGCTATTGCACCCACGCATGATAGTCCTATTATTTTTTTGAATTCTCCCGACTACACTATATCGGAGAAGTTTGCCCTTATTAAGGATTATATTGATGGGTTGTGTTTTACTACTACACATGATGATTTTGATAGATATAACATGCATGTGCTTGCCGCTCCTACTTGCAATTATTATGAGAGAGGAATTATATCTCCGCCTCTCCATGTTTCCAATATGATAAAATTGCAAGAAACTGTTTATACTATGCATTGGCCTTTACTATGTGTGCATGAATTGTTCTTTTATGACATGCTGATGTGTAGGAAGAGAGTTAGACTTCGTTGTTGCATGATATATGTTACTTTGTACTCACTACTAAGTCACAAATCATTGTTAATTAAAATTGGCTTTGATATACCTTGGGATCCGGGTGGATCCATTACTTGAGCAGTATATGCCTAGCTTAATGGCTTTAAAAAAGCGCTGCCAGGGAGACAACCCGGAAGTTTTAGAGAGTCATTTATTTCTGTTATGTGCTTTTATAAAGTTTAAAAATAAAAATAATGTGCCAAGATTTTCCTTTAGGATGTTTACATTGCTTGTTGGTTTGTGCGGTGCAAGATGTAAACTTTTGGTAATGTCTTGCGATTTTACATTTTTTTTACTGGAATGTCAAACGGTTCTGAAACTTTTTGCACTATCTTTCTATACAAATTGTTTATTTTTCCTAATTTTTTCAGAATTTTTGGAGTACCAGAGGTATGGTGAATGTTCAAATTACTACAAACTGTCCTGTTTAAGACATATTCTGTTTTTGATGCATAGTTTGCTTGTTTTGATGAAGCTATCGATTTCTATCAGTGGATTAAGCCATGGAAAAGTTATATTACAGTAGCTACAATGCAAAAAGAAAATATGAATTGGTTTGTAACAGTACTTAGAGTAGTGATTTGCTTTATTATACTAACGGATCTTACCGAGCTTTCTGTTGAGTTTTGTGTGGATGAAGTGTTCGAGGATCGAGGAGGTCTCGGTATGAGGAGAAGGAGGAGAGGCAAGAGCTCAAGCTTGGGGATGCCCAAGGCACCGCAAGTAACACTACAAAAAAAATACACTTCCGTGATGATACGTGTTTGTCACAATAGGTCGCGTTTTTTGTCATGCATGTACATCCATGACAAATTTATGACAGAATCGAGATAGTCATACCTGTCGTCAGAGAAGTGTTTGATGACATTACTAAAATTATCATCACGGAAGTGTCCACTTCCATGACGATAAATCGTCGTCATGAAGTGCTTTCGTCAAGGGTGACCGACACATGGCATCCACCGTAGCAGGAACGCCCGTTAAGCTATCGGGTCAGTTTTGGATCCGATAACCCGTTAACAACCCGACCAATGGGGATTTTCCACGTGTAAAATCATCATTGGCTGGAGGAAACACGTGTCGACTCATTGTTGGGACAGATGTCATCCACTCATTGGATGTATAGGCGCCTATGATATGTCGACACGTGGCACGGCCCAACAGAGGCCCATTCCTGTGAAAAGGCTGGCCCGTTTGACTTTGTCAAAAGGTGACGGGACGGCCCATGGAAAGCCTGTTAACGGCCTGTTCGCATATAGCCCATTTAGAGCCCACTAACCCAAGGCCCGTTACGCCCTATCCAAATTAGGCCCAGTAGCGTCATCTGGGCCATCCAATATGATTCGGCCCGTTTTCGCCACGGCCCATGTATGGCCCATGACGTCTTTCGACCCATATGAGGCCCTATGTAACTCTTGGCCTATTAACGGCCCGTGGTGAAACTGGCCCGCGATAAACAGTGTATTACTTTAGACCCATTAACGGTCCATGGTGAAACTGGCCCGTAATGAACAGTGTATCGCTTTATACCCATTAAGAGCCCGTTATTCAGTTGGGCCGTTTACAGCCCATGTTATCTTTTGGCCTTCTCAGAGCCCATTTATTCTTGGGCTTATTTGCAGCATTCGGTTACTTACGGCCCGTTACTGTCATTTTCTGCTTGTGGGCCAAATTCAGCCCGTCATTACAGTCGGCCCGTTTGTGGTCCGTTAGTTTGTTGGGCCATTTTCATAGCATCACCAAATACGGCCTATTAACGGCCCGTTATGGTCAGCCAATAAAACATACGATTTCCATTATAGGCCCATCTACGGCCCATTAAAGGCCAGTACAAGACCCATAAATGAGTCAGTGGCCCATGGATCCTACATGACGTAGAAGGCCCATGGATCCTGCGAGACGTAGAAGGCCCATGGACACTGCGAGACGTAGAAGGCCCATGGATCCTGCGAGACGTAGAAGTCCCATGGATCCTATGACACGTAGAAGGCCCATGGATCCTACGAGACGTAGAAGGCCCATGGTCGGGCGAGTTAGCCCCCGTTTGAACGATATAGCATATTCAAAGAATTATCCTACTCAATACTATCACCTCTAAAAAGCATACACTATACAACAAAGAGATCAAGGCATAGAAAGGTATAATAATCCTACACTATACAATAAAGAAATTACAGCCGATTATACCCACTGGGCATTATGGTGCAACACGGTGATAATAAAGCATACACAAATAGCAAATTACATACACTGGGCAAATCTGGCTCATACATCATGGGCCTTTATCAACTTAACTCCATTTGAACTATAATCTCTTCAGAAAATAGGATTGGCCAGATTCAGATAGCACAAATTTCAGTCTGCAAAATCTCCAATTACTTCATGGTTACCTCAGTGTCTTGTTTCATTTTTTGACTCCTGCATCTAATACACCGCATGCCCAGTCTCAACTTGTTGATTATCGTTGACAATCATGTACACGTTGTCTTGCCACCTCTAGTTGATGCTCGAGAACATCAAAGCACATTCCAATTCCAATCCATAATCATTCGGTAACGGCCATGCCACCTTTGCTTTCATGATTTTTGTGTTGATGTCACTTCATCCTGAAATGTTTACGTAAGTACACATGACTAGGGCAAAATATAGTTACAACGATTGAAGCGAACAAGACACTATTTTGTACTACATGGCAAAACAGGACTAACAATAATGTTACACGTCACTTTCACAAAAAATGTTACACGTCATGAAGCATAAGCGGTGATATTTTAAAAATTATAAAAAGATAGTCTGTAAGCCTGCATACGTAAATCCCTCTTAGCTCACCGGAGGAGCATGATGTTGGGGCCCAATCGAAAACACAGACAAGTTACAAATTTAGGCAGCACGTTGCATTATAAGTAAGCAAGCAGTTGGCCATTACGTACCTCAATTAAAGTCTTAGGGAGCATAATGAACAGCAGAGGGTTTCATACAAACATACTACAATGAGGCAAAACTATGCAATCATTAGCATAGTATAAACTAGATTGTGAGCCTCATGCAATAATAGTTGGTTAATAGACTTCAAAGCTTTAGGCACACTTCGGCAGAGTAATTAAATGGTAAGGCCTTTAATTATGTCAACTAATAGTGATACATAGTACCGAACATCAGGCATAATTATTTGGGCATCTCATTAAGTGAGGATAAATAAAGCAATTGAAAAGAGAAAATTAACTATGCCTGAAACAAACAAGGAATTGAGCTGTTGAGTTGCATACAGTGACTTACCTTAGCAGGTTGAAGAGGCTCAGCGCAGCTCCTACTTCTCTTGCAAGGCTCCTTCCTAACATCTTGTACTTGGAAATCCTCAATCTTATCTTCATTGCACCCCCTCCGCAAGGTGACACAAACTAGTTACTCGTCTCCTTGGAAGATAAATATGCATACTTTCGGTCTGTGAACACAAAAGGATGAGATTATAACAAAACAACACCACATAATGAAACATGTCGCATCTATTGCACTTGCACACAATGAAATGAGCATTTACTATGTCTCGCACTATGTAAAAACTAGGCATACCTTGAACTGGATCTCCGTGTACTCTTGGAGAGCCCATCAGTAGTGTACAGACCAAACCTTTATTCACCTATGAGTTAGACAAGGCCCCACTACAGCAGCCTTTAGTGTTTAAATCGTTGACAAGCTCTGTTAGAGTGTTAGGTCAAGAACGACAAGTAATCAAAGCAAACAGTCCTAGTATGGCTGGCTGATGCAAACAAGCAATTGAGCAGATGTGTGAGCAAATCTTACATATCAAGAAAAGAAGCAAGGAAGGAGGCTTAAAGACCATCACTTGGTGACCAGATTTAAGGGCATTTAAACATCATGTGCAACGTATGAACTAACATAAACATTGCATATTCTAGATTCTACAATGGAAAGCACATGTATTAGGTTATGCCATGTATGATGATGCCTAAATGTACAGATAGCGACGGAGTGATTCATCATTGCACGCACAATTGAATTGCGAGTTAAGGACCGATTCGATTCCGCCTTTTCAGGTATATTGTCAAAATAAGCCATAAAAGATGTAAAGAAGTCATTTTTGAGTTAGGGCTTGGGCTTAACTAATTTAAACTTTGGAGGGGTGTTTGGGTAGAACCTCACTAAAAATTGAAGGGAAGGGAATAGTGAAATGACTCTGTTGTGCGCCTATATTACACTCAAAATGCAATCACGGCCTTTGTGTCACACGACCCTCAAGTAAAAACAAACACGCAAGCATTCATTGCCACCCGCTTGCATCTCCTCTCCCCTTTCCATCTACCTCGATCCCCTACATGCAGCACTAGGGTTCCTCCAGCGAGCCGTCGCCACTGGTCCCATCTGGCCTGGTCCTCGACGATGCTATGTCCAGCTAGGCTACATGGCCGGCGGGTAGGGGCAAACCTCCCTGGCTGCTCCTCCCTCTGGCGCCGCCCCTCATTCTCATGGTCTCCAGCAGCTGCTCCACTGTGGTTCGTCCAACGCACTACTCCAGCGGGCGCTGCACAACTACGGCTGATGCCACACTGCGGCAGAAGGCACCTTGTTCCCCCTCCCCTCCTCCCAGGCCATGGCCTTGAGGTGCTGTTGAAGGATGAATTGCTATGAGCTGCTGCTGGTATATGATGAATTGCATACTGATGTTGTTGTATGATGAGTTGCAATGAGCTGCTGCTGCTGCTGCTATATGATGCTTTCAGGTGGTGCTGCCATATGATAATAACCAGCCGCTTGGACCATCGAATTTCAACAAATCATTGTTCTTCATTTAAATGTGGGTCATGCGTTCTTCGTTTAAATTAGGCAATGGGATCTCTATGGAAAACATTGACCAAAGTAGATTGTGCCAAGTAGATGGTATCTTTGTATTTGCATTTTGAGCAAATAGTGATGGTCTGTTTTCCTATCATATTAATTACTGCACTGGGTTCAATTTGTGATGTTTGCAAGTCAAATTAATTTCCACATATAATGCAATCTAGACTTTCCACTGATCATACCAAAGATAAGCTGAAAACGTAATGAAAAGAACTGGTTGGCGTATTACATGGAGCTTATATTCACATGTGCTTATTTTCTTAGGATAACTCATAATAACTGTCCCTAAGAAACTTGGCTAATAGAACTGGCATACAAATAACATGTCACGATGATTGCAATGGAGGAGTGACGTACCATAGCATTAATCGTATAGGCTCACCGCTGCTTCTCCTTTTTTTGCGATGTTCCATGAAATTGCCACATACATCTTGTACGTTTTCATTGTGTAACCCTATCTGCAAGTTGACACGGCTAATTTCAGACATCTCTACATGATACTACATTGCATATCCCTTGCGCGTATTTAAATCACCAATTAAGATTGTGTGCGTACCATAAACTAGCCATGACTCGTATCTTTGGTGGCGGGCACTCTCTGAGGAGCCTAATGTAATGCAATCGGAATTCCTACATGCCACCTACGATTTTTTGTAATGTACTTGCCCTGTTCCTAAATATATGTCTTTGTAGAGATTCCAAGATGGACCACATACAGATGTATATAGATGCATTTTAAGTGTAGATCCACTCATTTTGCTCCGTATGTAGCCTATAGTGGAATCTCTAGAAAGACTTATATTTAGAAAGCGGAGGTACGAGGTAGTATCATGTATGACATCTACATATCTAATTTAGCAGCCAGTGGTAGAAATCATTATGCGCACAAAGGAGTCTTGGTCGAAAATCCTAGCAAAGCATTGGCGGGCATAGAACAATACAAGAGAGAGATGCGCTTACAAGATCATAGCAATGCCTCGATCCGAGGATCTTGGTTGGCCAAGCTGTTAGATCCGGAAGAAACATCGTCCTTGTAGTTTTTGCCACCGGCATAACAGGTAACAAATGACCGGTTAGTATATTTGAAGTACATCGGGCATGTGATGTTGGACGGGTTTAAAGGTGACAAGTACCTAGGCCGTGGCGGGTGCTTGGCATCTCTCCAGATGGTGGGAATCAGGTTAGAAACGTCGAGGGTGATGACGCTGCGCTGGTTGTCGGGGTCCGATAAGGAGATCTAGAACCGTCGAGTAGGGTGTTTGTGGAGCGGCTCCGGTAGGGTGGACTACTGTTGTGGTAAGCGGATCTGTGGCCGTGGACGAGGGCGTAAGTGAAGCTGCTCCGGTGGTTGGGTTAAGGATGGTGTCGGCACGCGGATCTGCGGCCGTGGGCCAGGCGTCGGCTGCTCCGATGGTTGGGTTAAGGATGGTGTCGACGATGCGGATCTGCGGCCGTGGACGGGCGTCGAAGTTGCTCGGTGGTTGGGTTAAGGGTGGTGTCGACGATGCGGATCTGCGGCCCGTGGGCCAGGCGTCGGCTGCTCCGGTAGGTTGGATGAGGGTGCGAGGAAGCGGATCTGAGGCCGTGGACTTGTGAGTTGGCAAAGCGGCCCCGGTAGGGTTGAGAATGGTATAGGCGAAGCTACTCCGGTAGGGTCGACGCTGGTGTCGGCGAAGTGGCTCCGGTAGGGTTGAGGAAGGTGTCGGCGAAGCGCCTCCAGTAGGGTTGAGGAAGGTGTCGGCGAAGAGGATCAGAGGCCGTCGACGGGGGCGTTGGTGGGGCAGCTCCGGGGGGTGTGGATGAAGCGTCTCCGGTGGGGAATCTGAATGAGCAGCTGCGGATCTTGTGGCGGTTGACGAGAGTACCCGTGAAAGCTGATCCGGCGCCGTGGACAAGGCCCGGCATTGAATGGGCTGTGGTACAGTGGTGGATGAGCAGTCTACTTGTTTCTAGGGAGGTGGGAGGGTAGATGCGGCCGCAGAAGAAGATCCGGTGAGGTGGGCCTTGTTGGCGATGAATGGGCTATAATGCGCGGTGGATGAGCGATCTAGGGTTTCGAGAGGGGAGGGAGAAAGGGTGATGAAATGCAGACGGCGTGATGTAAGATGCTCTGGTCTTTGTGGAGTTAGTCGTTTTTGCGGGAGGAGGAGAGGAAATGGGGTGGCGTGTAGTGGGGGAACCGAAGTTACCAAAGCAGCCCGACCTATCATGTAGATGAGGCGGTATTGTAATGTTGGTCTCCGTGCACCAAGGACAAAAGGGGATTTCGCATGCTAAAGACTAAGGTGGCGGAAATTTTAGAAGGAGCCGGAGATTTTGCCGCCAGCAGGATCGTTAAATATCCGATTTCAACTAATTTTGGACCGTGCTAGCGGGAAGGTCATGCTAGGCTGTGTACACGGGCACGCATCAGATTAATAAGCGGTGTGAAGTCCACCCCAAAAAAAGACAATAACTCGGGATGATGCGTCGATAACTTGGCGTTCACACGGGCACGCCAATCGTCTGGTGTAGTGGCGCGTTCACAAAAAGGGATCAAGCGCCAGCCTATGTATTTCTCGTGTAAATAGATAATTTAGTGCCATTGATTATTTACTTTAAACATAATGCATTGACGTGTTAGTGTAGAGGCGCACAAAAAGAAATGGATATTGTAGTTAGCTACTTAAAAGTATTACCTCATATGATTACATAGCCTCCATTTAATAATTTCCGTAACCGTTGAATTCATATATGAATATTACATATATATTACTTCAAAATAGAAACTTAAATCATCCAAGACTAATGAATTTGAAAGCAAGAGTAACAATGGTGCATGTGCATGATAGCTACATTGGTTGTTTGAAGAAACATCAGTGTAACTTTGGCATGCACAACTGAAAAGGTTTATTTAAATAGAAAAAAATGTGATATGTGAGTGTCCAATCTTTATAGCGTTGAATCGATATTGTACCTTTGGCCACGATACGAAGTAGATATTGACTTATGTTCAAGCGATGCACGTCCACGGTCGCTAGATAGTGATACGTGAATGAATTGTGCAATCTCTCTCACACGCATACATATCTCATTTCCCTGTGGGCATCGGAATCACACACGCGCCGTGTATTTCTCTCCCTCCGTCGGGAGTTAATTTCGTCTTTCGACCCGGTCCTTCACGTCTCTCACACAGAAACACACACGCTCTCTATGTCTAACACGCCCACCCCTTTAATTCCGCCCACCCACAGCCACTAATGTCTCAAAGTATAATAATGTCTCACACATATGCTATCTACCTATCCCTTAATATAGCTAGATATGTGTCACACAAACTCCTTCTCCCTACTAGCAAGATGCCCATGTGCGTTGCGGAACATCAAGATGCATTTGTATGAGAAGTTTATCTTGTGAGGGAAAAGGATGAACGAGGGAATGCCTTGTTTGCAAATGCGGAGAGGGGTGTGGGTATCTTTTTGCAAAATTGCCATATTTTCCTTCATGTCTGTCGGATATAAATCGGATGGCCTATATTGCAGGATGGCAGGAACACCATCATCACCAACTCAATTTTTTATAAGAGTAGAGATATGTGAGTGTCACTGCCCCCTCCCCCCCCACACACACACTTCCCAACACCGAAGGAGTAGGGTGACACCTCGATCTTGATACTAATCTATCGACTGGCTTCTCTCTCAAACATACACACACACACACACACACACTACCCGGCACCGAAGGAGTAGGGTGACACCTCGATCTTGATACTAATCTATCGACTGGATTCTCTCTCAAACATACACACACACACACTACCCAGCACTGAAGGAGTAGGGTGGCACATCGATCTTGATAATAATCTATCGACTCCTCTTTCAAACACACACACACACACACACACACACACTCGCTAGTTGTGCCTCTGTGCCTACCGCGCACACTCTCGATACGTCTTTCTCTCCCTCCCCCCCAAAAATGACAGCAGAAGGGTGACAACTCGATCTGATCATAATCTGTCAATTGGTTTCTCTCTCAAACATTGTGTCTCGGTGCCTCGCTCGATAGCCCCCTCGATCTGCAGACTTCTCGCGCGCGCACAACTATAGTGACAATGACGCTGAACCCAGTGTGCCTTGTTTTTAGCGGCCTCATGTGATAGTTTTCACCCTGTTTTCTGTTAATTAACAAGGCAACCTTTTCTTTGTTACTACTCCCTCCATTCCAAAATAGATGACTCAACTTTGTACTAACTTTAGTATAAAGTTGGATCATCAATTTTGGAACAGAGGGAGTACTAGTGAATCTGAAATCATTCGGGGCAGACATAAAACATATCACTTCAATCCAATTATCGCAGCAACTACTTTAAAAGAAATTAGCTAGCTGCCCGTGCGTTGCACGGAACATCAAGATGCATTTGTATGAGTAGTTTATCTTGTGAGAGAAAAGGCTGAACAAGGGAAGGCCTTATTTGCGAACGTGGAGAGACGTGTGGGTATATTTTTGCAAAATTGCCATAGTTTCTTTACTATCCGTTAGATATAAATCCGACGGCCTATATTGCAGGATGGCACGCACACCATCATCACCAACTCTATTTTCTACTCCCTCCGTCCGAAAATACTTGTCATCAAAATGGATACAAATAGATGTATCTAAAACTAAAATACGTTTAGATACATTTCCTTTTATCCATTTTGATAACAAGTATTTCCGGACGGAGGGGGTATTTGTCTTTTTAGATATTTCAACAAGTGACTATGACCGGACCTTACCAACACACTCAAAAAAGTAGTCCATAATTTTGATGTTACCCTCTTTTCTTGGCGGTGCAAAGGCCATCTGGATACCTCATAAATAAATCAAGGACAAATCTGACCCCTTCATGAAAAGACATACGTAGCAAAATGAGTGAATCTACACTCTAAAATATGTCTACATACACATTCGTATGTGGTAGTCCATTTGAAATCTGTAAAAGACAAATATTTAGGAACGAATGGAGTATATATAAGAGTAGACATGGAGATATATCTCCAGCATGGTCTACAACAAAAATGTGCTGGGCTGGTTAGCGCCGGATGCTCGCAACGCGATGACATGAGTTTGAATTCTGTCTTTTAACTTTAGATTTGTATGTTATATATTACTCTACTTATTTAATATATACTTCTTTCGCTACTGTACTGACAGTGGAACCCACAGAGTACTTAGAATATTAAGGATGAACTTGTTTCTTTTTAACTTTTTGTACGAAGTTGTAGCCTCACTGCAATTCACGTGTACACTGTACTTGCAATTAACTTTTTATAGAGGTTCAATCATACAGCAATTAACTCAAATGGATTGGATGTCACTCTATTATTTCCAGCATAAAGAGCATCTCCAACGGCAGCCGGCAAATTTCCTCCGCTTCCTTCATGGAGGGCGACATCAAACGCCATGCATACATTTTTACAACTCTAACCAACCAGATGAAATTCGTGCAAACACGGACTGATTTCATATA
This sequence comes from Aegilops bicornis, assembly GCA_021605145.1. Classification (NCBI taxonomy): domain Eukaryota; kingdom Viridiplantae; phylum Streptophyta; class Magnoliopsida; order Poales; family Poaceae; genus Aegilops; species Aegilops bicornis. The sequence continues at coordinate 187,894,009 of CM038674.1, forward strand.
AGCATGAAGGATTTCGTATAAAAAGCGGATCTTCATATAAACATGATGGATTTCATTACATTTACATGAACTAAGAGGTGCCAATCCGGCTCTCTTGTATAATTAATACTCCCTCCGTCCGAAATACTTGTCCTAGAAATGGATATATCTAGACTTATTTTAGTTCTAAATGGTCACCATGATCCCTTTGTCTTCCTCATGTCCGTCGGACACTTGCGGGTCGACGAAGGTCCTCGGAAGAGGCAAGCAGCAAAGAAACCACCTGAATCGCGGTCGTCGCCTCGATGGTGGCCTTAATGGGACCCAAGCAGCGCCGGCCTCCCGTATTCTACTTCTCCTCGATGAAGGCGGCGATGTGGAGAAGCTGGCCACCGACCGTCGCTCTCCACGCACCCGACTTACATCTCTCCGCCGCATGGCTGCCCGCCAAACACGGGAGGCGCGCCCACAGACACGGGAGGCGCGGCCACCGCAGACACTGGTGGCACGGTACGACGCGGCAGCGACGGCGCTCGTATCGGCGTGCTCGCCGCCGTGCCGGCATGGAGCAACTCGCCACTCCTCATCGAGCTAAACTGGAGCGGCGAGTTGCTGAACCATGCGCCTGCTTGGGGCGGCAACTGGCTCCGTCGGGCCAAGCAAGGTTAGTGAAGCACCGAGCGGCCTCGCCCGTATCCGGAGGGCTCGGCGGGCCACCCAGCCGGGTAATATGCCGGAGAACGGCTCATCGGAAGCCATCGGAAGGGTGGAGAAAATGGTGAAGGAGGAGATGGGGAGCGGCGGAGGTGCGATTCTTGCCCGTTGTCTCCGGCCTCATGTAAATAGAGGGCGGACGGTAGGAGCTTGGCCGGCATCTGGCCTCGTTTAAACTGACGGCGTACGGGAGGAGCTCGGCCGGTGTTGCGTTTAATTCCGGCCCGCTCATGAACGGACGTGTGGCGGAGTAGGATTCTCGATTTGCATGCGGGTTTAACGGAGGGTTTAATGGAGGCGCCGGGTGTGCAGCGGCGTGAAGATTATTCAATTTGACAGCATTAATGAGCCATCAAATCACAAAGGCCCTCGCCTCTCGTGAAACCGACCAAGCTAGACTGCCCCGCCCTCTATCCTTTTAAAAAATGTATATACTCCACTTTTGCACAGTAGTATTATCGATGGATTGCGCCATGGAGCAAAACTTGACATTAAAAAAAAGATGGTACATATAGAGAGCGCTCGTGAACTATGTGTCATACATGGCAATAAATAAAGTACTACATGATACTTATATGATACATGGCGCAGGAGTACTAAGTATTATTAATACAGTTTTGCTAGAACTCATCTAGATGAGATATAATTTGGTCTCATTCATCTTTTATAGCCATTGGATGTGATGCTATAAGATGCGTGTCTTGGCGTGGGTTGTATTTGTTCTTGTGCAACGAACTGACCAACGCATGTCATGTATGATAGTCTCAAGTCATTAAAAGCATACAAGCCCCACATCTCTTCTTGGTTGATTCCTCTATTTATGTCAAAAATAAGAAACAACGTGAGAGTTAATGCACCACGCCTATGTGTTAGACTAGCCACAATGGTGAGTAACATACACTAGTAACATACACATATCCCTAGACTATGTTACTACCTTCATAGTGGGTACTACCTCCGTCTGGTTTATAGGTCCCTTTTATAGTTTGTGCCAAATTTTGACTAAAGATTTAACTAACAAAATGTTAATGCATGTCAAAAAAAATTATCTCATTGGATTCGTCTTTGAACATAGTTTTGAAAAATATAATGTTTGGTGACATGCGTGAACATTTTCTTAGTTTAATCTATGGTCAAAATTTGGCACGAAATACAATGGGGACCAAAATTTGGCATCACCGTAACTAGTACTCCATCCGTCAATTTATAAGTTGTGCTTACCTTTTCCATCAACTTAGGTAACGCAGCGGGCATCTTGCTAGAAACACTAGAATATGTCTATATAATCCGTATGTGATATTCCATTTGAATCTCAAAAAAGACAAATATTTAGGTACGGAGGGAGTAATATATTAGGAGATGAACCGGCCGGTGGTGGCGTGGTTCGCGACTCACTCGTTCGAGATGAACCGGCCGGTGGTGGCGTGGCCGTGGCGAGGGTACCACAGCTGGGCGTCGGGGCGTTACGAGGCGTAGATGGCCACACCTGCGGGTACTACCTGTAGTACATAAGTACTCCAGCTAAGGATTGATGCCCGGGACCAAATGTGTCACAGCCGCTGGATGAAAATTCGATGGTGCGGGAGTACGGATTGGAGCACAGCAGCAGAGCAGGCAAACCGTGTCCAATCGGGTGTGTCTGTGGTAGAAAGTTGATGGTCGCCGCAGTTCAGCTGGCCCGCATGTCATGCACACAAAGGCAGAGGACCGGTAGGGCCGAGAGGGATGAGGGGCACGAACAATCCTACCATTACATCATCGACATGTGGGACCCATAAGCGTGGGTCCCACCTGTCAGCGAAGGAAAGGCAGGGCAAGGCAGTGATAGCCACGTCAGAGGATCCATGTCCACGTCGGGGGACGTTGTGCCGTGGGTTGGAGCGGCGTCGTGGGAATCGCGTGTGGGTGTGGCAGTGGTAGAAACAAGAAACGTGATGGTCGCCGTGGTTCAACTTCCATGGACAAGCTGTCGGTTCTGTTGACACATGTATATCAAAACTAGAGTGTTTATATTTCAAGCACGTGAACAAGTATTATTCTACTAGTTTGGATCCATTGCAACGCACGGGCCAAAGACATTGGTAGTAGTAGTGTCCATCTCTATCTCTAGAGGCCTTCCCTCGTTCATCCTTTTCTCTCACAAGATAAAATACTCATACAAATGCATCTTGATGTTCCGTGGAACGCACGAGGATGTTTCCTTGGGGTTCTCTCCAGCGCGGCGTGGCCGTGTTGCAAGTTGACGCCCCTTGAGATGCCGACGTCAAGGGGCACTCGGATTTCCTCCGATGAGCAGGTAAGATGAGTTTGATCACATAGTAAATGCATTCTAAAGACTACTTCCGTGTCCATTTCCTAATTCTCCCCACCTTGCTGTTTCACGTGCTAGGCTCGGTCTTGAGTGGAGATTGGCTTGCATATGTACGGAGGGTACCAACATCAATTTGCACAACATTTACAATGGTGACACCGTTCAGTAGAACCTTTGTCCAACATTGGGATCAGCCATGCAACGGGCCACTGCATGAATTGGTACGATGGAACCACGGTGAGATTGAATAAAAGATAGCACGAACCTTGCACATGGCGGTCAAAGGCGGACCATGCTGTCTGCGGCCGATTTGTTGCCGTACGAGTAGGAAGACGATGTGCTCCTTTCTAACCGCATCTTCGCGATGACAAACCAGGGGACTTATTTTGTATGGGACACATCCTACGATGTACTCCCTCTCTCCCAGTTTATTTGTTTTGAATCTTTTCGTTTTATAAGTTTCAAATTCAAATTTAGAGCTCCCCATCACATGTTGATATTACAATGTCCATTAAATTGTTGCGTGCATGTATAGTAAAGAAACAAATCTCGAATTTGGCACGAGTTCGTGCTGCGGGAGCACCACAAGCCCTGCGTAGGAGTTACATTTCCCTCTCAGGGCCGTCGGGACTGAGCTTCAGCGCCTTACTACAACTACCTTTGACTCAATAACATGTGGACCCGATAGGTGACTGGTCCACATGTAATGCTCCCGAAGGCAGAGGGGCAGTGGGGCCAAAAGGGGTGAGTCGCAGGTCAGGGGACGTGTGGTTTCATGGATTCGAGCGGCGTCGTGGAATCACGGGTGGCTGTGGTAGAAACTTGATGCTCGCCGCATTTTAGGTGGCCCACATGTCATGCACACAAAGGCGTAGGCGGTGCGGCCGAGAGGGGTGAGGCGCACGTCGGGGGGCGTGGTGCCGTGGGTTGGAGAGGCGTCGTGGGAATCGTGAGATGAAACGTGATGGTCACCGTAGTTGAACTTCCATGGACAAGCTGTCATGTCTCATGCATACATGCACTCAGATACCGATCACGGAAGGAGTAGCGAGAAAGCTATATATGCGGATAAATAGTTCCTTATAGTCAAGCGGACCCACGCTACTACTCTGTTCAAAGACATGCACACCATCGAAATAGTCCATCTATATCAATATACACCGAGAGGGAATAATTTTTACAAGAGAGGAAATAGTTCATCCATCCATAATGCCCTCCCTCTTTGGTGCAACGCTTTCTTCTTCTTCTTCTTCTTCTTCTTCTTCTTCTTCTTCTTCTTCTTCTTCTTCTTCTTCTTCTTCTTCTTCTTCTTCTTCTTCTTCTTCTTCTTCTTCTTGTTCTCATTCTCTATGGGAGACGGCTTCGCAACAAGCTCTTTGGACCCTGCAGCTATCTCGAAACTCACACGGGCATCAAGGGAAGCATATTTTATCCGCTCGTACGTCAAGGGATAATTCTCCCATCCAGACGACCTTAATGCCACCGTCTCGTCACCCTTCTGAAGATTTGTACCGAGCACAAAATTTGCTACGTCGAATAGGGATGGTGTATGTTTAGCACAATCTTCTACAGGAATTTTGGTTCTGGTTTGTAGGTCAGCGATGCTTTTCAAATCAAGGTTGTATGGCTCCAGCTTCTGTTTGTCCCCTTCGATGGCTGCCCCATAGAAGTATACGTCCTCCCGAGACAAGAAATCGTGAAGCTCACCTGGTATGGAGGGCGAGTGTATGATGTGGTACACCAAAACATCATCTTCGAGGCACGGTGAAGGACGGCGGCGCTACCGGATCTTCCCAGGCACGCTCCGTACTCAGATCGAGACCGATGACCCTCGTCTCTACCTTTTTGAGGGAGTTGGATACATTGTTGATCCACTGCCGAACAACCCTTGGGTGGACGGTGACGGTGGCAACTATGCGCATCGAGCCTTCGACGAGGACATGTTGGACGCTAAAAACCTACATCTCGATCTCTTTCGCCATTTGGAACCGCTGGAATGGAGGGCTATAGTTTGGAGAATTAGTATTAGATGGCTAGTCTAACTGAAGTAGTAGATGATTATTTAAAGAGGTTAAAATAATGTGAACGCAGTGGGGTTTGGATGCAAATGAAGACGAAGGGGAGGTGAAGAAGCCGAGGCGAATCGGTTCCCGATGGAGAAGTAAATGGGAGAAGTGGCATGCATGCAGTTGATTAGACGGCTAGGTAGACTAAACGAAAAGGCTATGCGGGTAGACTGAGGAGTCGTGCACTGTTAGGTATGCGTGCCCATCCTTCCTGATAGGTGGGACCTACGCAAACAGATAAGAACATGTGTCGTAGCTTTTTTTTAGCCCGTGAGTGGGAGACACAACATTCTCTGGTTAAGGAATACTCCCTTCGTTTAGGTGAGTATAAGTCACCTTATGAAAATCAGGTTTTCCCAAAACCGTTAGGCGTGGAGCATTAACTTCTTGCTCGATCCCCTCCCAGCCTCGTTAGCCAGCGTTCTCTTCCTCTGCTGCCCCGTTCTACCTTTCCATTTTTCCTCTTCTCAAGTGTGGAACGATCTGCATGCCGTCCTTGATGCACCAGAACGACCACTGCATGCATCGCGGTATGCGTTGATTGGGCATGCACGAGAATTTGGTTACGCTGCATAATATGGATGATACCTGAACGATGAAGTGAACAGGCATGCTAGCATGGGAGACCTATTTCCGCTATACAATACTGGAGTACTCATGTTCCTACTAGTAGTAGTAGTAGTAGTAGTACAACTTTGGTACACTTGATGGTCAAAATACTATTAATCCGGTCCTCACAGTGAAGTGACAACACCCTGCGCCTGACACTAGTCCAGGCGAGGCGGTGTGTTCAGGTTACCAAAGTCAGCCTCACCACAATGCCTTTGTCTGGTCTGTCACCGCTTGTTGTCTGACACATTGGCGCCTCGCCTCGTCTCCCTCTCCGCTCCCATAGCACCACTCCATCTCCATCTCCTTCTCCGTCTCCGTCTCCGTCTCCATCTCACTGTACCCCCGTGTACCGTCGCCTCACTCGCCTCCCCAAGTACCACTATTCCCTCGCTAGCCGCTCTAGCACCGACATCTTTTTCCCCCCTAAATCAAGCCCCCTTCCAAACTCCACCATGGCCGAACGCGAACCGCGCAGCATCCATATGAGCCGCGATTGGAGCAATCTCCCCGATGACACCCTCGACCTCTGTTGTTCGTGTATGGATATGTTGAGCGCCCTGCGGCTGGCTGCATGCTCGAGGGACATGCACACGGCCATCGTCGAAGCGAGGCCTAAGCTTTTCAAGACACCCTACTTGCTGCTATCTGGTCTTGCGAGATTGGCTCACCATGATACGGAGGCGTGCATGATGCCCCTCGACTTCAATCCAATCTCCATTAGCCGAAATTTCTTTGCAGGTATGTAGTGTGTCGCCGTACATCATTTCCCTCGACATCGACCCGATCACCATCGCCTGAAACTTCTTTGCAGGTATGTACTGGGTCGGCATGAACTCCCACTAGATGGCTGCCTTCAGAGAAGACGGTAAAAAGTTGGTGCTCGTGAACTTCCAGACCTCCCATGAGATTATCCTTCTTCCGTTGGATTATATAGAGTATTACCATCGCGGTCCAAGTCATCTAGATTACTACGCCGCTTGACGGACCTTGTTTTGCGTAAGATTCTAATCTGCCAAGTACCCACACGACATGCGAATTAAGCAGACTTCAAGCTAATTGCCTTGTTCGACATCAGACTCGACTATCTTTATGCAGGTGCCTTTTTTAGCTGGAGTATACTCGGCTCTCAGTTGATCATCGTCAAAGCTGATACACTCTTCTGTGATGCTATTGAACACAATGGCATCATCTACGCGATCGACAAAGCAGATGGCACCACGTATTGCTTTGGGACTGCGGCGTGTAAGTTGTTTCCATCTCATGTTAATGATGACGCCATGACACCTTTATTTGAACTTTTTTGATGATTGGCATATCCCTGTTTGAGCGTAATGTGAGTAGAACTATGGCAATATATTAGAGACGCCTAAATCAGCTATATTTGGAATGAGTTAATTCATGCGATTGTGACCATGTCATTACAGCCAATTTGTACCCTGAATAATCAAACGGTTAGGAATATATGGATATTATCCTTATTTTACAGTAATCTATATACTACTACTAAGTATGAGTGTCTATCAACGGCCATGTTAGTTTCCTCATTTTTATGATGTAGAAACATGCACCACACTGTTGGTTTCATCTAACCATACATTAGGGAAGTAAATGTGCATATGGAGAACTCTATATTTGGAAGTAGTGAAATCCTGCAATGCTTACCAATGGTACATGCCTATATTCGCCCTTCAGCAATCAATGACTAGAATAATATTCTCACAAAATATTTGCCCACAGAACACGAGTATATAACAATGCATGGTCTGTTAGTTACCTTGAAGAATTTGTTTGTGAGGACAGAACATGATTACATAACATGCATGACATGGTAGTTTCCTGTGATAACATGAGTATAACCATGCATGGCACTTCTATATTTTCGAACCCAGTATAAATTTCCCTGTATTTTCCTCCCAGTTCCAACAGGGACATATCAATGTTGTTTCTTGCATTATCCTACTCATACTCTGAACAATGCTGATCTTACATTAACAATGCATCCTTTTGATATGATGCGGTGTCCCTCTGATTCTATCGCCTTTGTAATTACACCACCTTTGCCAAAAATAGGGAAGCACAACTGGTTCCTCGCTTGATCAGACGACGGCAAAAGACTGATGTTCATTCGGACACATGAGCCGAAAAAGTTATATTGCCAAAACCCCATTGGATACAAGCACCGTGTAATACGTGAGTATCCGGACAGTGGTTGTTACGTCTATGAGCAGGATACCAGCTTGTTGGGGCCTTTAGGATTTTTTAGTTGGAGGCGGGTAAACAGCCTTGGTTCACACTCTCTGTTTCTCGGACTCAATTATCCGATTAACCAGAAGATCACCGTTGGCAAGGACCTTGATGGCAGAGAGGCTCTGTTTGCTATGGAAAACTGTGTCTACACGGCGAGCCCTAGGAGTTCGGGAGCATACTCCCCTGATTGTCAATGATACAGCCTGCAGCCAAAAGAAGGTGAGAATGACAAAGGCATCCGGATTAACTTTGATCCTTGGATGTCTCAATTACGACAGTGATGATGTGGTTCAAGCCTTCAAAGTTGATAGGTAATTGGGTTGTTGCATCGAAAGGGTGGAGTAATCGTGTCTCCGGATCACTTTGGTCATTGAAGCGGGGCTGCAAATTATGATGGTGTTGGATCATCTCTTGAATGACTTTGTTGTCTTTGCTTTGCTGGTTACGGATGGGTAGTTCTTTCTTTTGTTATGCATATTCCTTGTCATTTGGTCATCCTCATCTATGTCACTCTTTCTATGTAATAGTTGCTTCGCTTAGAATGTCATTCTAAATGCGGATGACGAGAGTCCGAGCGCAGATGGGTACGCTTTTGGTGGTGTAGCAAGACTTCTTATGAACTATCATGTCTTGTTGTTTATGTCGATAGTAGTCACCGGGTCGGTGTTTGAATGTTGTATACATCGTTGTTTGAACTGTTTATTGTCTCGAACTCACTGGTGGGCTAAATGAGGGCATCACCATTCTCCGGTGTTCAGAGTATATCTCCTTTTTCAAGTTATATAATTTGAGCTCACCGTCTTTTCGATGATGTACACTTGTTTGGGCCAGTGAGGTGTCGTTGAATATGGGCCGAGTAGTAACGCAATGCCAAACAGGTCAATTATGACTCTCGGGCCGGGCTCTCAAAAGATCCTGAAAAAAGGCCGGGCTCTCCAAAAAAGAAAGAATAAGGACTCTTAGGCCGACATGTGGGCGCCACCGGTGTTTTCGTGCGCTTGCGCGCCGAGAGCATATTGGCGCGTGCTCGAAATTCATGCTACCTTTTCATCCACAGTCTCCCACTCCTCCCCACCTCTGGAATCTTGATTCCTACTCCAGTTCCCCCAAATCCCCCTCCTGTTCTCCCTGTACTCAAGCACACTATCATGTCACCGGTCAACGCGGATCTCCGAGCCGGAGATCCCGAGGTCCGTCCTGCCTTCGGTCGCTGCGTGTTGTCGCTCAACAGTGGCATGGCGGCGCTTGACGACCAGTTTGCTGGCAAAGTGCTGATGGTAACCATCAACGGCGACCGGCCTCCCGTATCACCAGACGACCTTGTCAAAGCTCTTGGCATTGCACACGGCATCCAAATAAGTGACTTTCTTGTCGAAGTCTGTCCGCCACCGACTGATTTCTTCGTCAGGTTCCGAACAACTTTTGACTGCAATCGTGTGTTCGAATCTTCCCGGCGTTTGTTCTGCTATGGCGCGCTGGTGAGCTTTGATCGGTGGCACCCAGGATGGTGCTCGGTGCCCTCTGAGCTTGAGTTTTTAACAAAGCTTACCTTCCACGGCATGCCTCGATGTGCTTGGAACAGCGAGTCCATGAAAGAGCTTATCAACGACCTTGGAGGTGAGCTCGTAAGTATGTTTGTTCCTCCGCATACCGGCTCGACGATTATGGCATGGATGAAGAAGTCGCCCACCATACCGAAGGTGATTGGTGTTGAGATACCGATGCAGAACCGGGTTGTACTATTCGTCTCCACCAAGGCCGCCGCGGACCACGTTAGGGATGTACCAGATCGAGTGTTCGTGCATGTCGAAGAAGAGGTCAATCCATCAATCGAAGTCTGCCGCCCAGCTGGTGCCATGGTCCGTCGGCACGACGCCCATTACAGAGTCAACGTCGGACTTTCCCGTGTTGCTCGGAACGATGGATGGCACAGGCCTACTCCATCGCGCGGCGGAGGCCATCGCTTCTTTGGGAGAAGAGGCGGGGCTGGCTGCTGGATGTGCTCTAATTTGAAGTAACAATCAATCTTGTCGATAGTACTAGTTAAATCCGAGCTATGGAGTCCGAAGCACCGATATGCCAAGTACATTTGATTGTGACCTGTTCTAATTTTGTACCTGAACTTTTTTAGAAAGGGCTGTACGTCAACTTAATGTGCTAGCAGAACTTATTGTGTTGTCTGCATGCATTTTCTTTGCACAACATTCAAGATATTTCCCCATCATTTATAAAGGCGATGAACCGTTATGTACGACTTCGTTGGTTTCAACATAGCCCTTCCCGTAGCAATCCACCGCTTCCATCCTGATTGTGTCGCTGCGTGAAATTTGTGTATGCAAGTTCGATTGTGCTATGATGTTCTATATGATTGTGTCAACTATATAAGTTTTTACTGAGCATCAGCAATGCATATGGCTGAAAGATGTATTTACGAGCATCGACCGATGGGTCTCTCTCTCTCTCTCTCTCTCTCACACACACACACACACACACACACGCACACACACACGCGCACACGCACAAGTGGGACCCGTTGAATTATTTATTTGCTCATGACAGCTTTTAATTAGGTTCCACTGTAATCTAACTTTTTTCTTAAGTTATTAATTGAGCTCAGTGACTTCAAAAAGTTATCTGAAGCCTTGTTTGGGCCTTTCCGATCCCCTGAATGTGGGCTGAGTAACCATGTTAGGTTGTATTGTACTACATGTGCCTTTTTTTCAACATCGACAATGCAATCGGGCGAAAAGTTGTACACAATATCCGGGTCAACTTGTTATCCGCCCCGCTGGGCTGCAAAGTTTCCTAGGAGGTACGCATTAGGCTTAACAAGAAAATGGACTTTAAGAAATAATAAATGGGATGTAATTATAATAACTCGGCAATTACTATGCACCAAACACGTAATTAGTTTGAAAAATATATTATTTTTGGAATTTATAAATTTTAATTTCATTTCTTGTTGCGCGCGCAATATTCGTTGGATTTTAACGCCATACAACTTTATTTTGAAATTATATTTAACCTGACTAGAAATTTCGGATAAAAATATTTCGGATCCCATTAAAATGTGGGAATTTTTTTTGAATTCTGTTTTGAGCGGTTGTTTGAAATTATTAATTGTTGTCCTACCTAGTAGTTGGGCTGTACTTTTAACAAACCCGTAAATGGGCTGTAGTAAATTCCATTAGAATTGAAAAATGGGATGTACATTCTTACAAATCGCAAATGGGCTATATGTTCTCTACCAAATCCGAGCTGTGGGCCTACTAAGTTGACGCATACCAAGGGCTTTGTCAACTTAGTCAATATAAATGATTCTAGCTGCAGTGATCGTACGATGTCCATCCAACGGCCGTAGTGCTTCTTCAACCTCTGGTCTTCTTGCTCCAGCCTCCCAAAGCAGCGCCCGGTCGTGTCGCGTGCTCCTGCCTCCCATGGCGGTTGTGATGCCGCTGGAGGCCTCACCGCCCGATTACTCCCACCGCTGGCCGTGCCATCCCTCTACTCACCCACACCCCCTGTTATTCTCAAGCGGCGACGGCCGAACTGGTGAACCTCGTACTCCTCTCCGCACGGGCTACCACTGTTGCGTCTTCCCCGGCTCCGCGTCGTCCCCTTCCTAGGCCTCGCCGTCGTCCAGACCACCGCCCTGGTGCTCTCGGCGCGGCGTGGTCAACGTGGTCAATGACCGACTTCCATCGGAAGAGTACTGTACGTGGAGAGGCTGACAGCTGGGTCCAGGCGGCCGCAAGGAAGTGCCTCCTTATTACGCGCAAAATAATTATTCCTCCACCTGACAGCAGGGACCCACCGGACGGGCCACCTTATTTCGCGAAAAAAACGTTTCCCCCCTGACTGCTGGGACCCATCGGACGGGCCAGCGTATTTCGCGAAAAAAACATTCCCCGCGCTGTCATCTTGGACCCACCGAAAGTGCCTCCTTATTACGCACAAAAAAATGAATACTCCCCCTGCTAGTTGGGACCCACCATGGTGGGAGGCTGACTTGTGGGCCTACTAAGTTGAATGGGACGGGGGCCTTTGTCAACTTTAGTCAATATGACCGATTCTAGCTCCAGTGACCGTACGATGGCCATCCAACGGCCGTAGTGCTTCTTCAACCTCTGGTGTTCTTGGTCCAGCCGCCCAAAGCAGCGCCGGTCGTGCCGCATGCTCCTGCCTCCCGTGGCCAGGCTGTCTTGCCATGAGGCCTCACCGCCTACTATTCCCACCGGCTGGCCAGCCTCGCGGCGACGACCCTCACACCGCAGCCTAACCGGTGAACCTCAGACTCCTCTCCGCGCGGGCTTCCACTGTCGCGTCTTCCCCGGCTCCCCGTCATCCCCTTCCTAGGCCTCGCCGTCGTCCACCACCGTGGTGCTCTTGGCACGGCGTGGTCAATGTGGTCAACGACCGACTTCCATCGGAAGAGTACTGTTCATGGAGAGGCTGACAGCTGGGTCCATGGCAGCCGCAAGGAAGTGCCTCCTTATTACGCGGAAAATAATTATTCCTCCACCGACAGGGACCCACCGACGGGTCACCAGATTTCAGCGAAAAACGCTTTCCCCGACTCTGGGACCCACAGACGGGCCACCGTATTTCGCGAAAACGCCCCCCAGCCGTCGGCTCGGACCCACCGGAAGTGCCTCTTATTACGCACAAAAATGAATACCCCCTGGCTGGGACCAACCTTGGTGGGAGGCTGACTTGTGGGCATACTAAGTTGACTGTGACGGAGGCCTGTGTCAACTTTAGTCAATATATGAACGATTCTAGCTCAAGTGACCGTACGAAGTCCATCCAACGGCCGTAGTGCGTCTTCAACCTCTGGTCTTCTTGCTCCAGCCGCCCAAAGCAGCGCCGGTCGTGCCGCCTGCTCCTGCCGCCCGTGGCCGGCTGTGATGCCGCGGAGGCCTCACCGCCCCTACTACTCCCACCGTTGGCCAGGTCATCCCTCTACGCACCCACACCCCCTGTTATTCTACAGCGACGATAGCCTCACACCGCAGCCGAACGAGTGAACCCTCATACTCCTCTACGCGTGGGCATCCACTGTCGCGTCTTCTCTGGCTCCGCGTCGTCCCCTTCCTAGGCCTCGCCGTCGTCCCTTTGCCACAGTGCTCTCTCGGCGCAGGCGTGGTCAACGTGGTCAAGGAATGGCTTCCATCGGACGTGGACTGACGTAGAGAGGCTGACAATTTGGGTCCACGACCGCAGCAAGGAAGTGCCTCCTTATTACGCCGCAAAATAATTATTCCTCCACACGACAGCGGGGACCCACCGGACGGGCCATCAGATTAAGCGAAAAACGCTTTCCCCGCTGCTGGGACCCACCAATTACATCTTCGCACGCAAGGAAGTGCGTCCAAAAACCATTCGCCCCGATCGCTGGGACCCACCAATACATCGTCGCCGCAAGAAAGTGCGACGGTCGGGACCCACCTGGTCGAAGCGTGCGTGGCGTTGTCATTCGGTCGCGAACGTAATGCATACATATATCTTGGTGGATGTAGAGGCGCCGCGACGTAGTCGTGAGTAGAGGCGCCGCACGTAGCATATACACGTACGCATTAACGGCGAGGGTGCAAGAAAGAAAATACGGCCACGTACGTACATACGGGCAGGGTCTCTAACGCCTATCGCGCATACGTACATGGCTGGGTCGGAACGGAAAAACAGCGTCGTCATCATGTTCATGGGGATCCAACCGGCTGGGTCGGAACGGAATGCGTGGTCGTGTTCATCGGGAGGGCTTGGACGGAACAGGCGATGGAAACGAGGCCTGGCGTACCGCACAACGGAGGAAACGGCCTTGTGTTCGACCGCCACGTTCAAAATGGGGTCCCTGTTGATCGGAGGGGCCCTGGCGTGCCGCAAACGGAGGAAACGGACCTCCTACGGTCAAACGGGGTCCCGTTGATCGGGGTGTGGCGTCGCAAAACGGAGGAAACGGACCTCCCACGGTCAAACGGGGTCCTGTTGATCGGGAGGGTGTGGCGACGCCAAAACGGATTTAAACGGACCTCCTACGGTCGAAACGGGGGTCCTATTCATCTGGAGGGGTGTGGCGTACCGCAAAACGGGACTCCACTGGATACTGTTCATCTCCACCGTCGACCTCCTCCAGCCTCCACGGGCTACCGTCGACCTCCTCCAGCCTCCACAGGCTACCATCGACCTCCTCCAGCCTCCACGGGCTCCTGTTCATCCAGCCTTCACCGCGCGCTACTCCACCGCCATCGCTCAACTACCCCTCCACGGGCACCCTCCACCGCTTCATCGCTCATCCAGCCCTCCACACCGCGGGGTCCTGTTCAACCACCCCTCCACCGTCTACTGTTCATCCAGCCATCCACACCACGGGTTCCTGTTCATCCAGAGGCAACGCCACCGCTCACTGTTCATCCACCCCCACCCCGCAACGCTCACTGTTCATCCCAGAGGCAGCATCGATCGGCTTGATTAGTAGCGATAGCGAAGAATAGCTCCATCGGGTTCGATTAACGACCATCGATCGACCCCTCGAGTTCGATGTAGCGTAACTGCAGTAATCGCCGGGTTCGATTAGAGCCCAACGCCTCGCTCGGGTTCGATTAGAGCCAACGCCACACACACGCCACAGACGTACGAGAGAAACGCGCATCGCTCGGCCCCGACCTCCCACCGTAACCGGCAACTCCCCGAAATTTTCCTCCCCCTCGCTTCTACCACGGTTTTTTCCGTCATGGACGGCCCAAAGAATGTCATGCAGCTGCGTCTCCAGCCCGCCCAGGACGAAAAGCCCATTTTCTGTCATGATTTTTTGTCATAGAAGTAGGAGCCCACCACATCTATGATGATACCGGGTTTTGTCACAATTATCGTCATAGAAGTGTCATATGTATGACAGAAAAAAAATTCGTTCGGCCCAAAATGTCACGGATGTGTCTTTTTTTGTAGTGTAAATATTTAAGGAGACTCAAGCATCTAAGCTTGGGGATGCCCCGGAAGGCATCCCATCTTTCTTCAACAAGTATCGGTATGTTTTCGGATTCATTTCGTTCAGGCGATATGTGCAAATCTTGGAGCGTCTTTTGCATTTAGTTTTCACTTTTATTTTATGCACCATGCTGGTATGAGATAGTCCGTGGTTGATTTATAGAATGCTCTTTGCACTTCACTTATATCTTTTGAGTATGGCTTTATAGAATGCTTCATGTGCTTCACTTATATCTTTTGAAGTTTGGATTGCCTGTTTCTCTTCACATAGAAAACCGCCATTTGTAGAATGCTCTTTTGCTTCACTTATATTTGTTAGAGCATGGTCATATCTTTTGTAGAAAGAATTAAACTCTCTTGCTTCACTTATATCTATTTAGAGAGATGACAGGAATTGGTCATTCACATGGTTAGTCATAAAATCCTACATAAAACTTGTAGATCACTGAATATGATATGTTTGATTCCATGCAATAGTTTGCGATATAAAGATGGTGATATTAGAGTCATGCTAGTGGGTAGTTGTGGATTGTAGAAATACTTGTGTTGAAGTTTATGATTCCCTTAGCATGCACGTATGGTGAACCGTTATGTAACGAAGTTGGAGCATGGGGTATTTATTGATTGTCTTCCTTATGAGTGACGGTCGGCGACGAGCGATGGTCTTTTCCTACCAATCTATCCCCCTAGGAGCATGCGCGTAGTACTTTGTTTTGATGACTAATAGATTTTTGCAATAAGTATGTGAGTTCTTTATGACTAATGTTGAGTCCATGGATTACACACACTCTCACCCTTCCATCATTGCTAGCCTCTTCGGTACCGTGCATTGCCCTTTCTCACCTCGAGAGTTGATGCAAACTTCGCCGGTGCATCCAAACCCCATGATACGATACGCTCTATCACACATAAGCCTCCTTATATCTTCCTAAAAACAGCCACCATACCTACCTATCATGGCATTTCATAGGCATCCCGAGATATATTGCCATGCATGACTTGAGCATTTATTGTCATATTGCTTTGCATGATCGTAAGATAGCTAGCATGATGTTTTCATGGCTTGTCCGTTTTTGATGTCATTGCTACGCTAGATCATTGCACATCCCTAAGACAATCACCGGAGGCATTCATATAGAGTCATATCTTTGTTCTAGTATCGAGTTGTAATATTGAGTTGTAAGTAAATAGAAGTGTGATGATCATCATTATTAGAGCTTTGTCCTGGAAAAAAAAGAAAGGCCAAAAAAATGAAAAAGGCCAAATAAAGAGAAAAGCCCAGAAGGGACAATGCTACTATCCTTTTTCCACACTTGTGCTTCAGAGTAGCACCATGTTCTTCATATAGAGAGTCTCTTGAGTTATCACTTTCATATACTAGTGGGAATTTTCATTATAGAACTTGGCTTGTATATTCCAACGATGGGCTTCCTCAAATGCCCTAGGTCTTCATGAGCAACAAGTTGGATGCACACCCACTTAGTTTCAGTTTGAGCTTTCATACACTTATATCTCTTAGTGCATCCGTTGCATGGCAATCCCTACTCCTCGCATTGACATCAATTGATGGGCATCTCCATAGCCCGTTGATTAGCCGCGTCGATTGAGACTTTCTCCCTTTTTTGTCTTCTCCACACAACCTCCATCATCATATTCTATTCCACCTATAGTTCTATGTCCATGGCTCACGCTCATGTATTGCATGAAAGTTGAAAAGGTTTGAGAACATCAAAAGTATGAAACAATTGCTTGGCCTATCATCGGGGTTGTGCATGATTTGAATATTTTGTGTGGTGAAGATGGAGCATAGCCAGACCATATGATTTTGTAGGAATAACTTTCTTTGGCCATGTTATTTTGAAAAGACATGATTGCTTTATTAGTATGCTTGAAGTATTATTGTCTTAATGTCAAATGATAGACTATTGCTTTGGATCACTCGTGTCTTAATATTCATGCCATGATTAGATTACGTGATCAAGATTATGCTAGGTAGCATTCCACATCAAAAATTATCTTTTTATCATTTACCTACTCGAGGACGAGCAGGAATTAAGCTTGGGGATGCTGATACGTCTCCGTCGTATCTATAATTTTTGATTGTTCCATGCCAATATTATACAACTTTCATATACTTTTGGCAACTTTTTATACTATTTTTGGGACTAACATATTGATCCAGTGCCCAGTGTTGGTTCCTATTTGTTGCATGTTTTTTGTTTCATAGAAAATCCATATCAAAGGGAGTCCAAACGGGATAAAAACTGACGGAGATTTGTTTGGAATATATGTGAATTTTGGGAAGCGGAATCAACGCGAGACGATGCCCGAGGGGCCCGTGAGGGTGAGGGGCGTGCCCTGGGCCCTCGTGGCCACTTCGTAAGGCGGTTGGTGCCCTTCTTTCACCGCAAGAAAGCCAATATCCAAATAAAAATCGTGTCCAAATTTCAGCCCAATCGGAGTTACTGATCTCCGGGAATATAATAAACGATGAAAGGGCAGAATCAGGGAACGCAGAAGCAGAGAGAGACAAAGAGACAGATCCAATCTCAGAGGGGCTCTCGCCCCTCCGCCGCCATGGAGGCCATGGACCAGAGGGGAAACCCTTCTCCCATCTAGGGAGAAGATCAAGGAAGAAGAAGAAGAATGGGGCCCCTCTCCCCCTCTCTCCCGATGGTGCCGGAACGCCGTCGGGGCCATCATCGTGTGACGGCGATCTACACCAACACCTCCGTCATCTTCACCAACATCTCCATCACCTTCCCCATCTATCTACAGCGGTCCACTCTCCCACAACCCGTTGTACCCTCTAATTGAACATGGTGCTTTATGCTTCATATTATTATCCAATGATGTGTTGCCATCCTATGATGTCTGAGTAGATTTTTGTTGTCCTATCGGTAATTGGTGAATTGCTATGATTGGTTTAATTTGCTTGCGATTATGTTGTTGTCCTTTGGTAACCATCATATGAGCACATGCGTGGATCACACCATAGGGTTAGTTGTATGTTTATAGGACTATGTATTGGAGGGCAAGAGTGACAGAAGCTTCAACCTAGCATAGAAATTGATGCATACAGGATTGAAGGGGGACCAATATATCTTAATGCTATGGTTGGGTTTTACCTTAATGAACGTTAGTAGTTGCGGATGCTTGCTAATAGTTCCAATCATAAGTGCATAGAATTCCAAGTCGTGGATGACATGCTAGCAAAGTGGCCTCTCCCACATAAAACTTGCTATCGGTCTAGTAAAGTAGCCAATTGCTTAGGGACAATTTCACAACTCCTACCACCACTTTTCCACACTCGCTATACTAACTTTATTGCTTCTTTACCTAAACAGCCCCTAGTTTTTATTTACGTGATCTTTATATTCTTGCAAACCTATCCAACAACACCTACAAAATACTTCTAGTTTCATACTTGTTTTAGGTAAAGTGAACGTTAAGCATGCGTAGAGTTGTATCGGTGGTTGATAGAACTTGAGGGGATATTTGTTCTACCTTTAGCTCCTCGTTGGGTTCGACACTCTTACTTATCGAAAGAGGCTACAATTGATCTCCTATACTTGTGGGTTATCACCATCACACTCTCAATCTTGTTTTGGGACTATCGTTACACTTAACAATATCTCAAGATCCATAAAACATGATCACCAATAACGCTTGAGCTAGTCTTAGAGGCGGGACTAGGATTATTATTTACCATTCATCGTTCTACACGTGCATATGAGTTTTCCACTAAATTGCACATTTCAGGATCATAGCAGTTATAGCATAGAATATAAACTCTAAATTATGAACATGGAAATATACTACCGAGAGACTAGATTTCATCCCCAAAGAAGCAATACTCAAAAAATCCATATAAGCTCGAGGGCTATGCATGTGTAGTGTATCAGGGGTGGCCCATCAACCTGGAAGCCAGACACTGGGTCGGCCTCAGGGCCTAGGGGGGCGGTGGCAACTCTATCCTAGTGTGCAGTCCAAGGGCCCAATTTGAAGGAGAAGTGTGTTCTGGTGTGCAAGCCAAGAAACCCTTGTTGGTAACACTACTGGAATCTAGCATTTTGCCTTCCACCACGTATTTGTTGTCTGCCAGCTGATGGCAAAGAGGCACTTTGTCGTCCGCTTCCACAACGCAGACGGCAAAGAAAGTGCATATGGCAAAAATGTATTTGCCGTCAGCTGCTTCTTTGCCGCCGCCACCGACGGCAAGAAAGAGGTAGATGGCGTATTTACAAAGAGCCAGGTGGGCCCCACAGGGCACGGCGTGGCTAGGTCAGATTCTTTGCCATCCGCTAGCGGACGGCAAAAGAGGTGATTACTTTGCCGTCTGCTGGCGGACGGCAATGTTAGTCCTTTGTCGTCTGCTTACGGACGGCAAAGAGGAGAGGTGGACCAGCCCTAACGGTGGCCCTCGTTGCCGTCTGCTAACAAACGGCAAAGAAGGCCCACTTTAACGGGCCGAGCCGTCTCCCCCCTCTCTCTCTTTCTCTCTCTCCCTCATGTGCGCCCGCCTCTCTCCTCTGTCGCCGCAGCCATCCCCGCCTGTCGCCTCCCGCCTTGCCCCGCCTGGGCCGCCCGCCGCCCTGGCCGCCCCATCGCCTGCGTGGCCCCGCCTGTCAGCCGGAGTGGCCTGCGTCAGCCGCCCTGTGGACCCCTCCCGGGTCCTCACTGCCCCGCCTCACGCCGTCCTCCTCCCCGAGGTAATTTTTTCTGTTTTTTTCCTGTTTTTTGTTCTCTATTTTCTTGATTTGTTTTAGGTTAGTGCTAGGTTTAATTAGGTGTAGTTTTGAGTTTTTAGGTTTAGGTTAGTGCTAGGTTTAGGTGTAGTCTTTTCCTGTTTTGTTTTAGGTTAGTGCTAGGTTTAAGAAGAGGAAAAAGGAGAAGAAGAAGAAGAAGAAGAAGAAGAAGAAGAAGAAGAAGAAGAAGAAGAAGAAGAAGAAGAAGAAGGAGAAGAAGAAGGAGAAGAAGAAGCAGAAGAAGAAGAAGAAGAAGAAGAAGAAGAAGAAGAAGAAGAAGAAGAAGAAGAAGAAGAAGAAGAAGAAGAAGAAGAAGAAGAAGAAGAAGAAGAAGAAGAAGAAGAAGAAGAAGAAGAAGAAGAAGAAGAAGAAGAAGAAGAAGAAGAAGAAGAAGAAGAAGAAGAAGAAGAAGAAGAAGAAGAAGAAGAAGAAGAAGAAGAAGAAGAAGAAGAAGAAGAAGAAGAAGAAGAAGAAGAAGAAGAAGAAGAAGAAGAAGAAGAAGAAGAAGAAGAAGAAGAAGAAGAAGAAGAAGAAGAAGAAGAAGAAGAAGAAGAAGAAGAAGAAGAAGAAGAAGAAGAAGAAGAAGAAGAAGAAGAAGAAGAAGAAGAAGAAGAAGAAGAAGAAGAAGAAGAAGAAGAAGAAGAAGAAGAAGAAGAAGAAGAAGAAGAAGAAGAAGAAGAAGAAGAAGAAGAAGAAGAAGAAGAAGAAGAAGAAGAAGAAGAAGAAGAAGAAGAAGAAGAAGAAGAAGAAGAAGAAGAAGAAGAAGAAGAAGAAGAAGAAGAAGAAGAAGAAGAAGAAGAAGAAGAAGAAGAAGAAGAAGAAGAAGAAGAAGAAGAAGAAGAAGAAGAAGAAGAAGAAGAAGAAGAAGAAGAAGAAGAAGAAGAAGAAGAAGAAGAAGAAGAAGAAGAAGAAGAAGAAGAAGAAGAAGAAGAAGAAGAAGAAGAAGAAGAAGAAGAAGAAGAAGAAGAAGAAGAAGAAGAAGAAGAAGAAGAAGAAGAAGAAGAAGAAGAAGAAGAAGAAGAAGAAGAAGAAGAAGAAGAAGAAGAAGAAGAAGAAGAAGAAGAAGAAGAAGAAGAAGAAGAAGAAGAAGAAGAAGAAGAAGAAGAAGAAGAAGAAGAAGAAGAAGAAGAAGAAGAAGAAGAAGAAGAAGAAGAAGAAGAAGAAGAAGAAGAAGAAGAAGAAGAAGAAGAAGAAGAAGAAGAAGAAGAAGAAGAAGAAGAAGAAGAAGAAGAAGAAGAAGAAGAAGAAGAAGAAGAAGAAGAAGAAGAAGAAGAAGAAGAAGAAGAAGAAGAAGAAGAAGAAGAAGAAGAAGAAGAAGAAGAAGAAGAAGAAGAAGAAGAAGAAGAAGAAGAAGAAGAAGAAGAAGAAGAAGAAGAAGAAGAAGAAGAAGAAGAAGAAGAAGAAGAAGAAGAAGAAGAAGAAGAAGAAGAAGAAGAAGAAGAAGAAGAAGAAGAAGAAGAAGAAGAAGAAGAAGAAGAAGAAGAAGAAGAAGAAGAAGAAGAAGAAGAAGAAGAAGAAGAAGAAGAAGAAGAAGAAGAAGAAGAAGAAGAAGAAGAAGAAGAAGAAGAAGAAGAAGAAGAAGAAGAAGAAGAAGAAGAAGAAGAAGAAGAAGAAGAAGAAGAAGAAGAAGAAGAAGAAGAAGAAGAAGAAGAAGAAGAAGAAGAAGAAGAAGAAGAAGAAGAAGAAGAAGAAGAAGAAGAAGAAGAAGAAGAAGAAGAAGAAGAAGAAGAAGAAGAAGAAGAAGAAGAAGAAGAAGAAGAAGAAGAAGAAGAAGAAGAAGAAGAAGAAGAAGAAGAAGAAGAAGAAGAAGAAGAAGAAGAAGAAGAAGAAGAAGAAGAAGAAGAAGAAGAAGAAGAAGAAGAAGAAGAAGAAGAAGAAGAAGAAGAAGAAGAAGAAGAAGAAGAAGAAGAAGAAGAAGAAGAAGAAGAAGAAGAAGAAGAAGAAGAAGAAGAAGAAGAAGAAGAAGAAGAAGAAGAAGAAGAAGAAGAAGAAGAAGAAGAAGAAGAAGAAGAAGAAGAAGAAGAAGAAGAAGAAGAAGAAGAAGAAGAAGAAGAAGAAGAAGAAGAAGAAGAAGAAGAAGAAGAAGAAGAAGAAGAAGAAGAAGAAGAAGAAGAAGAAGAAGAAGAAGAAGAAGAAGAAGAAGAAGAAGAAGAAGAAGAAGAAGAAGAAGAAGAAGAAGAAGAAGAAGAAGAAGAAGAAGAAGAAGAAGAAGAAGAAGAAGAAGAAGAAGAAGAAGAAGAAGAAGAAGAAGAAGAAGAAGAAGAAGAAGAAGAAGAAGAAGAAGAAGAAGAAGAAGAAGAAGAAGAAGAAGAAGAAGAAGAAGAAGAAGAAGAAGAAGAAGAAGAAGAAGAAGAAGAAGAAGAAGAAGAAGAAGAAGAAGAAGAAGAAGAAGAAGAAGAAGAAGAAGAAGAAGAAGAAGAAGAAGAAGAAGAAGAAGAAGAAGAAGAAGAAGAAGAAGAAGAAGAAGAAGAAGAAGAAGAAGAAGAAGAAGAAGAAGAAGAAGAAGAAGAAGAAGAAGAAGAAGAAGAAGAAGAAGAAGAAGAAGAAGAAGAAGAAGAAGAAGAAGAAGAAGAAGAAGAAGAAGAAGAAGAAGAAGAAGAAGAAGAAGAAGAAGAAGAAGAAGAAGAAGAAGAAGAAGAAGAAGAAGAAGAAGAAGAAGAAGAAGAAGAAGAAGAAGAAGAAGAAGAAGAAGAAGAAGAAGAAGAAGAAGAAGAAGAAGAAGAAGAAGAAGAAGAAGAAGAAGAAGAAGAAGAAGAAGAAGAAGAAGAAGAAGAAGAAGAAGAAGAAGAAGAAGAAGAAGAAGAAGAAGAAGAAGAAGAAGAAGAAGAAGAAGAAGAAGAAGAAGAAGAAGAAGAAGAAGAAGAAGAAGAAGAAGAAGAAGAAGAAGAAGAAGAAGAAGAAGAAGAAGAAGAAGAAGAAGAAGAAGAAGAAGAAGAAGAAGAAGAAGAAGAAGAAGAAGAAGAAGAAGAAGAAGAAGAAGAAGAAGAAGAAGAATACTTGCTACGTTATTCATCTTTCATTTTAAATGTGCAGTTATTTCGTTGCTGCGAGGGTCTGGTGTTCGACGAGCTCTTCCCCTGCGTTCCTTGGTGAGCACAAATGACAACTCCTCCCCCCTTTATTTGCTCTGTTCTGGTCTTCGTGCCGATGAAACTTGCTAGCAATAGGTGTCAATCATCAAGATAAGCGTGAATCACTATGCTTCCCGCTCGAAGGGTTACATCTATAAATATGCATGCATTTGCATATTTATAATCGTGATTCTTTCAATTGTCCAACGTTATCCATGGATAGTTCGGTATGTGTAGATCGGGTTTGTTTTCTCCCATATGCTCGCCTCCGGATTCGATGCATTTACAGCAATTCCTCGTTGTTCTCCTGCACACATCCTCTCGCTATTGTCGAGACGGTATCAGAGAACAACGGGAGGTGTCAGCCGAAATTTTGTGTCGATCCGAGCAGAAAGCATGGGAAAACGAACCCGATCTACACATACCGGGTGGGATTAGGACCTATCTTTACCTATTAGCGTGTAGGTTGCATGGACGTAATAAAACTAACAAACTCCATTAACTGATGGATATGATTTGCTTAATTATGTATATGTATTTCTTGTGTGTGCAGTAGGAAGTCAATACGAGTGATCGTGCATGGATGTACATCTAATGGATATGATTTGCTTAATTATGCAAAGGCCTTCACTAAAATGTTGGAGTCCTCAAAATGTCCTCTCCATGAGCACACTGAGCTTTGTCAGCTGGATGCCATCTCACAAATAATGGCTTTGAAGGCTCAATTCAACTTGGGCAAAGAATGCTATGACGTGATGATGACAGTATTCGGACGATTTCTACCCAAAGGCCATGTGCTACCTCCAAACCTGTGCCAGTCAGACAAAATCCTCTGTGTTCTTAAGGTGCCCTATGAGAATATACATGCTTGTGAGAAAGGATGTGTCTTATTTAGGCTTCAGTATGAGGAATTGAACTATTGTCCCATTTGCAATTCTTCCAGGTATGTTGTGGTAGACAACGGTATGGGTGAGAAGACGCAGCACTAAAAATACCTGCTAATGTTCTTTAGTATATGCCAATCGCATTCAAGACTTCAACGCCTTTTCATGGTCGAAGAGACGGCCGCAGACGGATGACATGGCACAAAACGGGCAAAAGAACCGAACTAGATGCAGATGGGAATGTGATGATGGTGCACACATCGGATGGTGAAGCGTGGAAGCGCTTCGATGCATTACATAAGGAAAAAACGGCAGATCCAAGGCATCCTCGAGTCGCCGTCAGCACAGATGGGTTTAGTGTGTTTGGTCAGATGGCAACCCCATACAAATTGCTGGGTCTGTTTGTCATTCCACTCAATCTCCCCCGGGCAGATTATGCAAAGAAAGAACATTTTCCTGACGTTGATAATTCCAGGGCCCAACTATCCGGGTAAGAATATGAATGTGTACATGCAGCCGCTTAAGGACAAATTGCAAGAAGCTTGGGATAATGGGTTCAAGACATACGGCGTCTTTAGCAAAGAGAACTTCATAATGCGTGCCTGGTACATGTACTCGACGCATGATTTGTCGGCAGATGCGCTTATTCGCTATCGGTGTGTGCATGGAAGGTTCCCGTGCCCCACATGCAAGGGAGCTCTTGAGTTTCGCTATCGACGACAGGCACAAGTATAGTTGCTTCGACTTGCATAGACCGCTTTCTACATCCCGCCATAAGTTCGTGAAATACAAGAAGAACTTCATCAAAGGTAGAGTTGTCAAACACATCGCACCACTGCGCTGACAGCCAATGCACTTAGATCGCTTAAACGCCTCGAGCCGCATCCAGAGCGCCTAGGGTATTTCAAGGGTATAATAAGGAACACGCTCGACTCACAAGACATGCTTCGATCTGCCTTACTTCAAAGACCTCCTTTGCCCACACAACATCAACGTGATGCACATCGAAAAGAATAACGCCAAGCCATTTTTGGTACATTGTTCGCATAGAGGGGAAATCAAAGGATAATACTAAGGCTAGAGTCGATCAAGAGGAGCTATGTGATAGACCGTTACAAAACATGAAAGAACCGAAAGGAAAGGGGAACTGACGGGCGAAAGGCATGGTTCAATCTTGGAAGGCCAGCTATGAAGGAAATTATTCTGTGGGTGAAAATGCAGTTGATGTTCCCCGATGGGCATGCAGCAAATCTAAAGAGGGGAGAGAATCTTCAAAAATTGAAAATATTTGGTCTAAAAAGTCATGATTGGCACATATGGATTGAGCGGATAATGCCGATGATGTTGCGTGGCTTCATCCCTGAGGATAAATGGCTAGTACTGGCAGAGCTGAGCTATTTCTTCCGTGTTCTTTGTGTGAAAGAACTATCGCCTGGCCTCCTAGAAGAAATGGAACAGTTCGCACCAGAGTTGATCTGCAAGTTAGAGAAGATCTTTCCGCCAAGCTTCTTTAATCCAATGCAACACTTGATTTTGCATCTCCCGACCGAGAGACGATTGGGGGCGGTAAAGTCATTGGTGCTACTCAGCCGAGAGGATGCGTAAGACGCCGAGCAAAATGAAAAATAAACGAGAATAGAAGCATCGATGGCGGAGGCATTCATCACTGAGGAGGCGGCAAACTTCGTGACAACACACTACGAAGCCAAAAATCATCATTTGCATAATCCGAAGCTTCGGTACAATGCTGACGAACCTCAAAAGGGTCAATCCAACCTCAGCCTATTCAAAGGGAATCTCGCATCACCAAAGGGTTGGGAAACCGTAAGGTTGGATGTTTAAGAATGGCTGACCATTTCACAGATCTCTTCAACAACCTAACAGAAGTGCGGCCGTACATCGAGTAAGATCTCAGTACATTGTTTCACAACTTCTAATTCCTTTGAACTTCTCTTATTCCTAGATATTTGATGCAGTCGATACGTCGCCATATTCTCGTATGGGGCGGTGATCCAAAAGGATTACGTCGAAGAGTATGAGCTTCTGGCAAAACAAGGAGCCGAACATCCTGGTTTCATCTCTTGGTTCAAAAAAAGGGTAATTTCCATTAGACCCTTTATTTTATTTGGCTAATTTGCGATTAATGCAACAATCCTTTCGTATTAAACTTGTAGGCTAATTCAGACATTATGGATGCCGAATTAAGACAAGTAGCTAATGGTTTTGACTATAAGGTCCGTTCATTTGACAAATACGACATCAACGGGTATCGCTTTGCACTCATGGCAAAGAGCTATCTATGGCCGACCGAAAGTCTACAAATTGTTGTGTCTCTGCTATCGGTGAAGGAGGTATCGAGTACTATGGAAGAGTTGAAGCAATTTATGAGCTTGAATTCTATGGTGAAAACCCACCAAATGTCGTAGTCTTCAGATGTTATTGGTTCCAGCCGAGGGAGACTAGAAGGACTCATGAACATATAGGGCTAGTCGAAATCAAACAAAGCACCCATTTGGATGTTCCTGATGTCTATATTACGGCTCAACAGGCAACCCAAGTTTTCTATCTACCGTGGGCCTGCTAAAGTGATCCAAATCTCAGTGGTTGGGACGTCGTTTATGAAGTGCCGCCACGTGTTAGACCACCTCCCCCCAATGAAAAGGATTATGAACCTCATATTAACCAAGACACATATGACGAAGGAGAATTCTTCCAAGAAACACGTCTTCCCAAAAAACATTCAAGAACCGCTCTACTCCACCCCAGAACATTGAAGTAGACAACGATAGTGAATCCGACTTCACCCCTGAGTCGAAACAAGAAGAGCCAGAAGAAGAAGAAGTTACTGATGCAGATGACCTGTCAATGCATGAGCGATTACGTAAAGGTGGCCTTCCACATGATGATGCATTTATTAATGATGACGATGAGCACGTCATTACCGATAGTGATGATGATGATGCTTTTATTAATAATGATGACGAGCACGTCATTACCGATAATGATTATTAGGTATTCAAATTTTTATGTTGTACTTGATTTATGTATTTATTTGTATGATTGTATGATTTATATAGTTGGTATTTATAATTTTCTTACTTTGTATGATTGTTTCTTATACATGGTGCCATGGTCTTGATTTTCGTCCCGGTCGGCCCTCACCCGCTTTATGATTCGGATATGGTAAAATCTCTTTCATAACTATTTGTTGCATTTCACATTTATGACAATTATGGCCATCAAGTTGACATAGAGATATTTTAATCTAGGAGGTATGTGAACCAGAATTTGAAACGGGCCCTCTTGTCGAGAAGTTAAATTTAGTTGAAAAAGAAAATGAGCATTTGAAAGGAAAAATTAAAAGAATTGAAGAAGAGAAGATGACATTGGAGTTGTATGTTGCCGATGCCATCGATGATCACAAGATGAAGATGAATGCAATGCGCTTGAAGATGGATGCAATGCTACCAAGCTTAAGAAGATTAGAAAATATGCCATTGATAATGAGGCTTGGTATCATTATGCCATTGGACCAATTGTTACCTTAGTTGCGATCTTCATCACATTTGTTGTGATGAGGGTAAGTTTTCTTTAGTGTTTTGCTTTACAAATGGATACTTAGCTTATTTTCCTCCTAAATGGCATAATTACCTAAGTTAGATAAAAAATAAGCTATACTTATCTTATTCAGTTCATTTATGACATACTTAGCATACTTAGGTAAAAATGGCATGATAATCTTTGTTAGCTCCAAAATGATATAGATTTAGCTTATTTTCCTCGAAAATGACATAATAACCTTACTAAGCTCCAAAATGACCTATTTACCTACCTTAGCTCTAAAATGACCTACACTTAGCATTTTTACCTAGCTTAGCAATAAAATGAAATGTTTACCTACCTTAGTTAGAAGAAGAAGAAGATAAAGAAGAGTAGAGGAGAAAAAGAAAGAGAAGAAAAAAAATCTTCTTCTTCTTCTAACTAGTCTTCTTCTTCTTCTTCTTCTTCTTCTTCTTCTTCTAACTAGTATTCTTCTTCTTCTTCTTCTTCTAACTTTCATCTTTCCTAATTTGCAGATTTGCTTTACATGAGGAGGCTTGGATTCATGGAGTGTACTATTCTTCTGGTGCTTCCTTGTTGTTTATGAAAACTTGTTTGGATATGTATGTCTATATGGATATGTTGTTGGAAACTTGTTTCTCGGGTTATGTATATATGGATATGTTGGACTTTGTTGAACTATGTTGTTGGATTGGATGAAATATGTTGTTGGACATGCTGTTGGATATGTTGGATATGTATGCATGTATATCTGTGTTTGAAACCATGTCTAATTAATGGGATTTAAATAAAAACAGGGGATATATAGCCTCTTTGCCGTCGGCTAGCAGACGGCAAAGAGCTTTGCCGTCCGCTAGCAGACGGCAAAGAGGACACGTGGCGCCACCGCTCAAACCGGGAACACCGGCTGCCTATTTGGTCATTTTTGCCGCTCATTGGCAGACGGTAGTGATTAACTATATGCCCGCCAAGAGACGACAAAGATTCAAACCTCTTTAACGCTTCATCGCGGACGGCATATTCGACACGTGGCAGCTTCCTGCTGCTTAGTTGGGCTTTTTTTGCCGTCGTGCCAGACGACAAAGATCTTTGACTCTTTTTGCCGTCACCGGGCGTACGGCAAAGAGCGCCATTAACCCCCTAACGGCTCTCACGCCACCGCACTGTCGTCCGCTGTCTTTGCTGTCTGCTGGCCTCGGATGGCGGACGGCGTAATCCTTTGCCGTCCGTTTCTAAGAAACGGACGGCAAAGAAGGCCTTTGCTGGCAAGCGTTCATCCGGACAGTTTGCCGTCCGCTAGCGGACGGCAAAGAATTTTGCCGTCCGTGATCTATGCCTTTGCCATCCGCCATGGCGGACGGCAAAGAAGCTGATTCCAGTAGTGTAAGGTTGGTTAGGAGCTCTGTAAACCCTAGATCTAGTCCCCATTATAAGGTGAGGCTAGGGGTAGCTCAAGACATATGTTCCATCATAAACAAACCTCGGTAGCCATCATCATCCTCCATTTGTAACCCCTTCAGATTAGGTGCTCCCACATCAATCTAAAAGAAAGCAGGGGTAGGG
Organism: Aegilops bicornis; assembly: GCA_021605145.1. Taxonomy (NCBI): domain Eukaryota; kingdom Viridiplantae; phylum Streptophyta; class Magnoliopsida; order Poales; family Poaceae; genus Aegilops; species Aegilops bicornis. Next base: position 187,922,749 of record CM038674.1, read on the forward strand.
TATTACCTCAACCACGAGGGTCCGAACCTAGGTAGTCATTATCATCCTTGACTTGTAACCCCCTCGCATGAGGTACTCCCACATCAGTCTAAAAGAAAGAAGGAACAAGATATTACCTCAACCATGAGGGTCCGAACCTAGGTAAACCCCCGTGTGTGAATTCCCTTCTGGTACTTTCGGCTATGCTTATCACCCTACCTAGGGCACTAATGGTTGTTTGCGCCGCCAACGACACAATAATTATCTCTCGGTTTCTTTTTTTACTTTGCCTATTAGTTTTGTCTTAAGTTAAATCTTCTGAAGTTTGGTCCAGTTTACAGAAAAAAATATCAACATCCGCCATACTAAATCAATATCATTAGATCCAACTCAAAAAATATCATCAGATCAATCATGTAATATATTTTTGTATTGTATTTATTTGGCATAGTAGATGTTATATTTTTAAATTCAAATTTGGTCACATTTTTAAAGTTTGGGTTAAGATAAACTTAACATGTGAAGTAAAAAACGAAATGAGGGGGTACCAAGTACAAACAATCAACAATATAGGAGTACATGTTAGCATTGCGTCCTAATGTGGCACCACATAATCATTACTGGCTAGATTGTTGCCTGAACTTAATACTAGTTTATAGCAATTTAATATCCTCTACAAACTATACATATTGGTCATTAAATTTTATTTTATTTTGAAAATATCGTAATAATCATTCACAAATAAGTTGAATACAAAATTTTACAAATTATACACAAAGTATATTTCATTTAGCATAAATGGTGTCTATAACCTGAGTATCCATGAATCTGTTCATCTATATTTAGATCAATTTACCGAAAAAGGCTTTCGCCCCGCTTTATAAATAAAGCAAACCACCACAGCCACAAAGTAACACATAAGTTCACCCGCACACACAGAGAAACTTGCAAAACATAGAGTACAAGAGGGTTCTGCTAAGGGCACAACTCAACAAGCCCTGAAAATGAAAACAAAGGCGGATAAACCATAATAGCAGCTAAGAAGCTAATCCAGCTCGGGTGGTGGAGGAGGAAGCGGCGGCACCAAGCGGAGAGCCATCGTGCGGAGGTCGGCAATGATGTTTTTGATGGCGTCCCGGTCCTGGTGACGGCTAAGTGGCCGCCAGAGCTGCAAATAACCACATTTTGAATACAGCATCAGTAGCACGTCGAAGAGGGACTCGCTGGATGACAAGCTTATTACACATGGTCTAAAGCGTCCAAGCAAGGACCGCAATGAACAGAACTATGACGTGAACTCGTCGGCATATTGGAGGAGGGAGACCTCCCTCCACTAGGTGCGGGACTATGCCGTGGATGTGGCCAGCGGCCTTAGCCCTATCAAGGATCGAGGCCAGGGCGTCGACCACCATGTTGAACAGAAATGGAGAAAAGGGGCCCCCTGTCTAACCCCACATAAGGTGGGGAAATAGGGCCCGATCTCCCCATTAATGTTCACCGTGGTGCGCCCAAAGGTCACCATCTGCATGACCCGGGTGACCCAGCGATCGTCAAACCCTTTCCTGAGAAACACTTCTCGAAGAAAGGACCAGCTAACCGTGTCGTAGGCCTTGTGGAAGTCAATTTTCAGGAAGACTGCTTTGAGGTTTTTGGACCGGACCTCGTGCAGAACTTCGTGAAAGACAAGGGCCCCATCCAAGATATACCTGCCTTGGATGAAGGCGGACCGATCCGGGTGGGTGATGCAGTCAACCAAAGGGGCCACCCTATTGGCGTACCCCTTTGCCAGAATGTGGAAGATCACCGTGATCGGTCGGAACTGACGGATGTCCGAGGCGCTAGGAACCTTGGGGATCAATGTGATGATCCCGTAGTTAAGGCAATGGAGGTCAATGGTGCCCACATGGAACTCCTCAAAGAGGGCCATGACCTCCGGTTTTATGGCAGACCAAAAGGTCTGGAAGAACTTCGCAGGCAGACCGTTGGGACCAGGGGCGGACGAGGGATTCATCCCTTTATTCAGCAGCCACACTTCCTCCTCAGTGAACGGAGCCGTGAGGGCTATATTTTCCTCGGCCAAGATGCACTGGGTGCCAACCCAGAAGTCTGAAGCAAGGGACAGGCCCCCCCTAGGGGTGGAAAAACGGCTTTATAGAAGCCATATACATGAGCACGGATGTCATCCGGACGCTGCAAGAGGGTCTCCCCATCCCAAAGTAAGAGGATGGTATTACGTCTCCTACGACCATTGGTGATGGCCTGGAAGTAGGCGGTATTGGCGTCACCCTTGAGGACCCACTTTTGGGTTCCCCGCAGTCGCCAATACGCCTCCTCGTTGGTGTAGATGACCCTGAGCTGATCCTCAAGATCGCATCGAAGCATGCACTTATCGAGGGCTAGTCCCATCTAGTCGGCCTGTAGGTCTAGTGCTTGGATGGAGGCTAGGAGGGCCTTCTTGCGGTCCCGAAGGTCCCCTCCAAGGTTCATGCCCCAACCCTTCATAAACCGGCGAGAGCGCTTGGCACAGAAGTGCCAGTCATCCACCGCAGAGATGGATCGGTAACGAGTGAGCCGGGCTTCCAGCCAGCGAGCCCGAACGGCCTCGGTAAAACCGTTCTGTTTAAGCCAGAACGTCTCGAAGCGGAACCTAGGCGCAGTGGGCGGGCGGTCATCCTGAGAAGACAGGAGCAGAGGTACGTGATCTGAGACAATACGGATGATGGATCGGAGGGAGGCAAGGGGGCATCGAGGCTCCCACTCAGGCGAGACCAAGACGCGGTCCAGGACGGAGCGGGTCGGGTCTACCTGGCGGTTGGTCCAGGTGAACCTGTCCCCAACCTATCTAATTCCCGCAGACCGAGCTTGGTGATGCAATCATTGAGCATCTGCATCCGCGGGAAGTTTACTAGATCATTGCTCTTATCCTCCGCAAAACGGAGTAGGTTGAAGTGCCGCCCACTATGACCGGAAGGCGTGCGGCCGATACCTCCCTCTTGAGCTCCTCAAGGAAGGACGCAGATCGGCAGTGGTCAGCGGGGCCATACAGAATGATGATCTCCCACTTGAAGTTGAGGGCACGCTCGAACAACTCCATACTGACAAAATACTCTCCCCTATCCATACCACCCACCTCAACGGTGGCATCATTAACACCTAGAAGGATGCCACCCGAGTGCCCGGCGATCCCACTAGAAGGGAGCCAATGCCAGGCAAATAGGTGGGTGCTCAGCTGCTCAAGCTCAGACAAAAAGAGAATTCGGTGCACATGGTCTCTTGGATTGCTACGATTTCTATCCGCTCATCTCGCATGTACTCGATGAGTTGGCGGTGACGGCCATCCTGTCCGAAACCGCGAATGTTCAGAAAAGGGTCTACATTAAGCCGCCATCGGGGTCTGCTTGATCCCAGGACACGGGAGGCACTTTGGGCACGGAGGGAGGCGATGTGGGAGCGGGTGTGGCCACGGATCTCCAGGGCCGCCTGCGGGGCTTGGCTATCTGACTGGGTGGGTGCAAGGGGTCCACTGGCCACGGGGGGAGGAGGTGTGGCCATGAGGGCCCGAGCCTCAGCCAACCTCCCATCCAGGATTTCCCGTGCCTGGATTGCCTCGATCTGGACTAAGGGGGAGCCACCTCCCCCCTGAAAACTATAGCAGAGTCGGCCACAACCTTAGCCAAGTGACCAAGCGGCGCCGACTCCAAGGCAGAAAACGAGCAAGTAGAAGAACTAGCTGGGATGACGGGGTACCTGGCTCGAGGTTGCAGACTGCGGCCCGTAGGGTCATCATGCTAGTTTAGTTAATAACATGACACTGCATTTGGATTTCCTTGATCTTTGTTGAAGTTTAGAGTCCATTCATGCAGTAACACTATGATTTCGCAAAATAAAATGAAAGATGCAATGACACTAGGGTTAAGACATTACTACTAAGTGAAATGACATGCGGTGCCCCCATGTGTGGTTTTGGTAATTGATGACATTCTCTATGGACTAATGGTTGCATTGAGTTATATTTGAAGGATTTGTCCATAGGAATTTCTTGAAGTACATGTGTTGGTTTCAAGGAGTTTATGATTTGACCAAGGTGGTATTAAGGAATTATCCAAAGATTGGTCATAGAGTTGGAAAGAGTCAAGGTTGATCAAGACTAAGTACAGAGAGTGATTCAAGTTGATCATCACACAAAGCGTAGAAGATACACCGAGTAGGATCAAGTGATCTCATGGTATGGTAAGCATTGTCCATTGTGCTATGTGTACTAACCCATGGTCTATGTGAGAGTTCTGTGTGGGGTTAGGTACGTGTTCATGGGCTTGCGTCAAGAGGAAGATTTCACTCAACCAATGAAGAGGATGACATCAAGTGGTGATCGTCATCAAGAATCCCGTGCGCAAGTTCAAGTGGAGCATCATGAAGAGATCAAGTGCTTGATGCTTGCCGTCCATTGTTGTGTCAATGGACTTGTGAAGATGTGCCGAAGAGTGGCTCACCCATAGTGGAGTATGGGGAGCAATCATCTAGTCTTCATCGACCCAACGCAATCAAGAAAGGTGGTCCGACTTGAGGGATTCAAGATCATCATCATCTAGCTCAAGTGGACTTCATGCAAGGCAGAGATTTTCCCTTGATATGTTTTATATTTTACCGGTCTCGTGGTGATAGTTTGGAGATCGGGTTATAGGATCGATAGCCGTACTATCAAAGGGGGCTCTCAAGTGAGTAGTGTGATCGTATCGTTTGTCGAGAGCTCAAACCATTGCATAATTGCATCATATTTCTTGATTCTTATTTGTATTTTATTTTGAGGTTTTAGAGATTGTGGTTATCTTCGTGACAAGCTCTAGTACATCGAAAACGGATTTCATATGCTTCTTCTATCGCGTTTTCGGTGTTGGAGGTTTTACCGGTCTTTTTCGAGGAAGGGTTCTCACCATTTTCTCTTGGGACTTTTCTAATTTCCTTATTATTGTTAGTTCTATCAAGATTGTGTTAGCCCTTGTCGCTAGCTTTCCAACAAACTTGGTTTCGTTGATTTCGGAGTCCGTTTGCAGAAGTTGTGGCAGTTTTGGTGTCCTGAAAAGGCTGCAGCGGTACTACCGCGGACAGGAGCGGATGTAATTTTTACTACCGCTCCAGAGTGGTACTACCACGGCTACTACAGTGGTAGTACCATTCCGGACCAAAAACTTGTCACAAGTCCAGCGGTGGTAGGCACGGATGTATTGTTTTAGTACCGCTCGCAAGCAGTAGTACCGCTACCCTTTGAGGTAGTATCGCTACCCCTAGCGGTAGTACCGTGAGGTCGAGCGGTAGTACCGCTCTGTGACTATAAAAGGGGGTCTTCTTCCCCAATGAACTTTATCTCTTGATCTCGTGTTCTTCCCCCGTTGTTGACCTTCTTCGAGCTTGCTAACTCTCAATCCCTCCATGGATTCTTGCTAGTTTTTTAGGGAAAAGAGAGAGGAGATCTAGATCCACATTTCTACCAATCACTTTTTCCTCTATGTGAGGGGACCCCTTGGATCTAGATCTTGGAGTTCTTGGTGTTCTCCTTCTTGTTCTTCCTCTCATTTTCCTCCCTAGCATTAGTTGCTTCAGTGGGATTTGAGAGAGAAGGACTTGGTAACTCCGTGTGCCCTTGCCATTGCATTTGGTGCATTGGTTTGAGTTCTCCACGGTGATACGTGGAAGTTACAAGTTGAGAAGCTTATTACTCTTGGGTGCTTGGTACCCTTGAGCTTGTTCCTCTTGGGTGCTTGGGCGCCCTAGACGGTTGGTGGTGTTCGAGCTCAATCATTGTGGTGTAAAGCTCGGGCAAGCGCCGGGTCTCCAATTAGGTTCGGAGATCGCCTGAGCAATTTGATCGGTACCGTGACCGCCCCAAGGGTTGCCAAAGTGTACGGGTTCGGTGACCGCCCCAAGGGTTGCCATTTGTATGCGGGTTCGGTGACCGCCTCAAGGGTCCCTTAGTGGAATCACGGCATCTTGCATTGTGTGAGGGCGTGAGGAGATTATGGTGGCCCTAGTGGCTTCTTGGGAGCATTGTGCCTCCACACCGCTCCAAACGGAGATTAGCATCCGCAAGGGTGTGAACTTCGGGATACATCGTCGGCTCCGCGTGCCTCGGTTATCTCTTACCTGAGCTCTTTACTTATGCACTTTACTTTGTGATAGCCATATTGTTTCTTGTCATATATCTTGCTATCACCTAGTAGTTTATCTTGTTTAGCATAAGTTGTTGGTGCACATAGGTGAGCCTAGTTGTTGTAGGTTTTGTGCTTGACAAATTAACCGCTAGGTTTATTCCGCATTTGTTCAAGCCTAAACCGTAATTTTTTTAAAGCGCCTATTCACCCCCACCCCCTCTAGGCGACATCCACGATCTTTCACTAAGTACTCCCTCCGTCCAAAAATACTTGTCATTAAAATGGATGTATCTAGATGTATTTTAGGTCTAAATACATCCATTTTCATCTATTTTGATGACAAGTAATTCCGGACGAAGGGAGTAAGTCTTATGGGTGCTCAAACCTAGAGATCTTTGACTAGTAAGATGCCCGGGTACTACTAAGTAACCTACGCGGGTGCATGATAGAATAAGCGGTGCCCAGGTCCTGGTGCAGACCGGCGTCGCGTGCGCCCAGGTCGGTGATACGTCTCCAACGTATCTATAATTTTTTATTGTTCCATGCTAATATATATTCTGTTTTGGATATTTAATGGGTTTTATTATATATACACTTTTATATTATTTTTGGGACTAACCTATTAACTGGAGGCCCAACCCAAATTGCTGTTTTTTTGCCTATTTCAGTGTTTCGAAGGAAAAGGATATCAAACGGAGTCCAAACGGAATGACCTTCGGGAACGTGATTTTCGAAACAAACGTGATCCAGAGGACTTGGAGTGGACGTCAAGCAATCATAGAGGAGGCCACGAGGCAGGGAGGCGCGCCTGGCCACCTTGGGCGCGCCCCCCACCCCCGTGGGCCCCTCGTAGCTCTCCTGACCGACCTCTTTCGCCTATATATACTCATATACCCTAGAAACATCAGATACGGAGCCAAAACCCTAATTCCACCGCCGCAACCTTCTGTACCCGTGAGATCCCATCTTGGGGCCTTTTCCAAGCCCACGGAGGGGGCATTGATCACATAGGGCTTCTACTTCAACACCATAGCCTCTCCGATGATGTGTGAGTAGTTTACCTCAGACCTTCGGGTCCATAGTTATTAGCTAGATGGCTTCTTCTCTCTCTTTGGATCTCAATACAATGTTCTCCTCGATTCTCTTGGAGATCTATTTGATGTAACTCTTCTTTTTATGTGTGTTTGTTGAGATCCGATGAATTGTGGGTTTATGATCAAGATTATCTATGAACAATATTTGAATCTCCTCTGAATTCTTTTATGTATGATTGGTTATCTTTGCAAGTCTATTCGAATTATCAGTTTGGTTTGGCCTACTAGATTGATCTTTCTTGCGATGGGAGAAGTGCTTAGCTTTGGGTTCAATCTTGCGGTGCTCGATCCCAAAGGATGAGGGGAAACGACACGTATTGTATTGTTGCCATCGAGGATAAAAAGATGGGGTTTATATCATATTGCATGAGTTTATCCCTCTACATCATGTCATCTTGCTTAAAGCGTTATTCGCTCTTATGAACTTAATACTCTAGATGCATGCTGGATAGCAATCGATGTGTGAAGTAATAGTAGTAGATGCAGGTGAGTCGGTCTACTTGTCACGGACGTGATGCCTATATACATGATCATACCTAGATATTCTCATAATTATGCACTTTTCTATCAATTGCTCAACAATAATTTGTTCACCCACCGTAATACTTATGCTATCTTGAGAGAAGCCACTAGTGAAATCTATGGCCCCCGGGTCTATTTTCCATCATATTAATCTTCCGTCAACAAGCTATTTCTATCTTTGTTTATTTTGCAATCTTTACTTTTAATCTTTATCATAAAAATACCAAAAATATTATCTTATCAAATCTCACTTTTGCAAGTGGTCGTGAAGGGATTGACAGCCGCTTTATCGCGTTGGTTGCAAGGTTCTTATTTGTTTGTGTAGGTACGAGGGACTTGCGTGTGGCCTCCTACTTGATTGATACCTTGGTTCTCAAAAACTGTGGGAAATACTTATGCTACTTTGCTGCATCACCCTTTCCTCTTCAAGAGAAAACTAACGCAGTGCTCAAGAGGTAGCAAGAAGGATTTCTGGCGCCGTTGTCGGGGAGGTGTATACCAAGTCAAGTCAAGATTTGCTCCCGACAACGAGCCATTTCTGGCGCCGTTGCCGGGGAGTCTACGCACAAGTCAAGACATACCAAGTACCCATCACAAACTCTTATCCCTCGCATTACATTATTTGCCATTTGCCTCTCGTTTTCCTCTCCCCCACTTCACCCTTGCCGTTTTATTCGCCCTCCTTTTCTGTTCGCCTCTTTTTCGCTTGCCTCGTCGTTATGGCTAGTCCTTTATCTACTCTTTTGTCTCCTTAGAATGAAGTTCTTAATTTTAAACAAAGGGAGGGAGAAATTCTAAAAGATGCTTGGTATAGAATTTGCAATGCGCAAAATAGATCTACTAGGAAGCAATCTACTTCTGTTCTTCTTCGCAATTTTTATGTAGGCATCACTCCCTGGAATAGATATATTCTTGATACCATTACCGGAGGGAATTTTTGTAGCCATACTTTTGATACTTATAATGCTATGATAGATTTGTTTGGGCCACCACCTCTCTTGGTTAATGGAACTATTTTAACTTTGGAACATGTGATGCAAAGGCTTGAATTATTTAAAATAAAGTCGCTACAATAGAGTTGATTGAAAATTTGCATAAAAAGATCCACAACTAGATTACCCAATATGGATCTAAGGTAGGAGTTGCTCTTAAAAATTTCAAAGAAAAGGAACCCATGGTTAATGAAAAGATAAATCAAGATTCCACTAGAATTGATAAAATTGAGGATATTATTACCAACTTAGGTTCAGCCTTTTCTTCCATGAAAAATACTCCAAAACCTCCTACTAAAATTGCCAAATTGATGTATGTTCCTAAAAATATGGGTGAAACTTCTAGTAAGGAAAACGCGGATCTCAAATCCATAAGAGTTCACCCCAACTTTCTTGCTATCATTAAGGAACCTTTTGCTACAAATGATTTTCTTGATTTCTTGCCTAGGGGTTTAATAATTAATAAAAATAAGGAAACTTCTAAGGGTTATAAGTGTTCTATTGAAGAGTTGCCTCCCAAAGAGGGCAATACCTAGATCTATCCTTGCTTTTATGCCTAGCTAGGGGCGTTAAACGATAGCGCTTGTTGGGAGGCCATCCAATTTTATTTTAGTTTTTTTTATTTTTGCTTCTGTTTGGGAATAAATCTTTGATCTAGCCTCTAGTTAGATTTTTTTGTTTTAATTAGTGTTTGTGCCAAGTAGAACCTATAGGATATTCTTGGATGATAGTTATTTGATCTTGCTGAAAATTCCAGAAACTTTCTGTTCACGAAAACAATTGTTAAAATCCCCAGAACGTGATAAAATACTGATTCCAATTGTAGTAGATCAATAAATAAATTATCTAGGTCGTCCTATTTTGGTAGAATTTTTTGAGGTCCAAAAGTTTGCATTAGTTACAAATTACTACAGACTGTTCTATTTTTGACAGATTCTGTTTTTCGTGTGTTGTTTGCTTATTTTGATGAATCTATGGCTAGTAAAAGAGTTTATAAACCATAGAGAAGTTGAAATACAATAGTTTTGACACCAATGTACATAAATAATGAGTTCATTACAGTACCTTGAAGTGGTGTTTTGTTTTCTTTCCTTAACGGAGCTCACGAGATTTTCTGTTAAGTTTTGTGTTGTGAAGTTTTCAAGTTTTGGGTAAAGATTTGATGGATTATGGAACAAGGATTGGCAAGAGCCTAAGCTTGGGGATTCCCATGGCATCCCAAGGTAAAATTCAAGGACAACCAAAAGCTTAAGCTTGGGGATGCCCCGGAAGCCCCTCTTTCGTCTTCATCTATCGGTAACTTTACTTGGAGCTATATTTTTATTCACCACATGATATGTGTTTTGCTTGGAGCGTCTTGTATGATTTGAGTCTTTGCTTTTTAGTTTACCACAATCATCCTCGCTGAATACACTTTTGAGAGAGACACACATGATTCGGAATTTATTAGAATACTCTATGTGCTTCACTTATACCTTTTGAGCTATATAGTTTTTGCTCTAGTGCTTCACTTATATATTTTAGAGAACAGTGGTGGTTTTGTTTTATAGAAATTATTCTTCTCTCATGCTTCACTTATATCATTTTGAGAGTCCTACAAAACAGCATGGTAATTTTCCTAAATTATGAAATTAGTCCTAATATGATAGGCGTCCAAGATAAGTAAAAACTTTCTTATAAGTGCGTTGAATACTAAGAAAAGTTTGATATTTGATGACTGTTTTGAGATATGGAGGTAGTGATATTAAAGTTGTGCTAGTTGAGTAATTGTGAATTTGAGAAATACTTGTCTTGAAGTTTGCAAGTCCCGTAGCATGCACGTATGGTAAACGTTGTGTAACAAATTTGAAACATGAGGTGTTCTTTGATTGTCCTCCTTATGAGTGGCGGTCGGTGACGTGCGATGGTCTTTTCCTACAAATCTATCCCCCTAGGAGCATGCGTGTAGTGCTTGGTTTTTGATGACTTGTAGATTTTTGCAATAAGTATGTGAGTTCTTTATGACTAATGTTGAGTCCATGGATTATATGCACTCTCATCCTTCCATCATTGCTAGCCTCATCGGTACCGTGCATTACCCTTTCTCACCTTGAGAGTTGGTGCAAACTTTGCCGGTGCATCCAAACCCCGTGATACGATACGCTCTATCACACATAAACCTCCTTACATCTTCCTCAAAACAGCCACCATACCTACCTATTATGGCATTTCCATAGTCATTCCGAGATATATTGCCATGCAACTTTCCACCGTTCCGTTTATCATGACACGCTTTATCATTGTCATATTGCCTTGCATGATCATGTAGTTGACATCGTATTTGTGGCAAAGCCATCATGCATATTATTTTATACATGTTACTCTTGATTCATTGCCCATCCCGGTAGACCACCGGAGGCATTCATATAGATTCATACTTTGTTCTAGTATCGAGTTGTAATCATTGAGTTGTAAATAAATAGAAGTGTGATGATCATCATTCATAGAGCATTGTCCCAAAAAAAAGATAAAGGCCAAAAAAGGCCCCAAAATAATAAAAAAGGGGACAATGCTACTATCCTTTTTCCACACTTGTGCTTCAAAGTAGCACCATGATCTTTATGATAGAGAATCTCTTGTTTTGTCACTTTCATATACTAGTGGGAATTTTTCATTACAGAACTTGGCTTGTATATTCCAACAATGGGCTTCCTCAAATGCCCTAGGTCTTCATGAGCAAGCAAGTTGGATGCACACCCACTTAGTTTGTTTTGTTGAGCTTTCATACATTTATAGCTCAAGTGCATCCGTTGCATGGCAATCCCTACTCCTTGCATTGACATCAATCGATGGGCATCTCCCTAGCTCATTGATTAGCCGTGTCAATGTGAGACTTTCTCCCTTTTTTTCTTCTCCACATAACCCCCATCATTATATTCTATTCCACCCATAGTGCTATTTCCATGGCTCACGCTCATATATTGCGTGAAAGTTGAAAAAAGTTTGAGATTACTAAAGTATGAAACAATTGCTTGGCTTGTCATCGGGGTTATGCATGATGAGAGCATTCTTGTGTGACGAAAATGGAGCATGACCAAACTATATGATTTTGTAGGGATGAACTTTCTTTAGCCATGATATTTTGAGAAGACATAATTGCTTAGTTAGTATGCTTCAAGTATTATTACTTTTATGTCAATATTAAACTTTTATCCTGAATCTTTCAGATCTGAATATTCATGCCACAAATAAGAGAATTACATTGAAAATTATGCCAAGTAGCATTCCACATCAAAAATTCTATTTTTATCATTTACCTACTCGAAGACGAGCAGGAATTAAGCTTGGGGATGCTTGATACGTCTCCAACGTATCTATAATTTTGATTGTTCCATGCTAATATATATTCTGTTTTGGATGTTTAATGGGCTTTATTATACACTTTTATATTATTTTTGGGACTAACCTATTAACCGAAGGCCCGGCCCAAATTGCTGTTTTTTGCCTATTTCAGTGTTTCGAAGAAAAAGGATATCAAAGGGAGTCCAAACGGAATGAAACCTTTGGGAACGTGATTTTCGGAACAAACGTGATCCAGAGGACTTGGAGTGGACGTCAAGCAATCAACGAGGAGGCCACGAGGTAGGGAGGCGCGCCTGCCCCCCTGGGCGCGGCCCCCACCCTCATGGGCCCCTCGTAGCTCTCCTGACCGACCTCTTTTGCCTATATATACTCATATACCCTGGAAACATCAGAGACAGAGCCAAAACCCTAATTCCACTGTACCCGTGAGATCCCATCTTGGGGCCTTTTCCGGCGCTCCGCTGGAGGGGGCATTGATCACGGAGGGCTTCTACATCAACACCATAGCCTCTCCGATGATGTGTGAGTAGTTTACCTCAGACCTTCGGGTCCATAGTTATTAGCTAGATGGCTTCTTCTCTCTCTTTAGATCTCAATACAATGTTCTCCTCGATTCTGTTGGAGATCTATTTGATGTAACTCTTCTTTTGCGGTGTGTTTGTCGAGATCCGATGAATTGTGAGTTTATGATCAAGATTATCTATGAACAATATTTGAATCTCCTCTGAATTCTTTTATGTATGACTGGTTATCTTTGCAAGTCTCTTTGAATTATCAGTTTAGTTTAGCCTACTAGATTGATCTTTCTTGCGATGGGAGAAGTGATTAGCTTTGGATTCAATCTTGCGGTGCTCGATCCCAGTGACAGTAGGGGAAACGACACATATTATATTGTTGCCATCGAGGATAAAAAGATGGGGTTTATATCATATTGCATGAGTTTATCCCTCTACATCATGTCATCTTGCTTAAAGCGTTACTCCGTTCTTATGAACTTAATACTCTACATGCATGCTGGATAGCGGTCGATGTGTGGAGTAATAGTAGTAGATGCAGGCAGGAGTCGGTCTACTTGTCACGGACATGATGCCTATATACATGATCATACCTAGATATTCTCATAATTATGCACTTTTCTATCAATTGCTCGACAGTAATTTGTTCACTCACCGTAATACTTATGCTATCTTGAGAGAAGCCACTAGTGAAACCTATGGCCCCCGTGTCTATTTTCCATCATATTAATCTTCCGTCAACAAGCTATTTCTATCTTTGTTTATTTTGCAATCTTTACTTTTAATCTTTATCATAAAAATACCAAAAATATTATCTTATCATCTCTATCAGATCTCATTTTTGCAAGTGGCTGTGAAGGGATTGACAACCCCTTTATCGCGTTGGTTGCAAGGTTCTTATCTGTTTGTATAGGTACGAGGGACTTGCGTGTGGCCTCCTACTGGATTGATACTTTGGTTTTCAAAAACTGAGGAAAATACTTACGCTACTTTGCTGCATCACCCTTTCCTATTTAAGGAAAAACCAACGCAGTGCTCAAGAGGTAGCAGTCGGGTCCGAGCCAGGGCGCGAGCAAGAGCGTGTGCATGCGTGAATGAGTGTGGTTGTGTGTGTATGTGCATGTGTGTGTCTGTTAGCGACATAGCCGGGAGGTGAACGCGTCGCTGCACTCGAAACGGCCGCGTCGTTCGTTTCGGAGCGCGACGGCTGCGCCGGCCAGTGAGTCGCAGGGAAGGCGTGGACCGATGCATGCGGAGTCAAGCTGCACCCAACATGTAGGAGCGTGTCGTGGGGCGCACGTAGTGAGTGCATGCAGATCGTGGGACGCGAAGGGCAGAGTTTTAACTCTCCCCAAAATAAAAAGTAAGCATTGGAGGAACTGGAGAAGGTACATCTGGGGACTCGATTCGTCGAGACGCAGGCATGTCGGCTACTCTGCTGTGTGGCCTAAGAAACGTAGAGAGACGACGGAGCTTGAGGCTCCTGCTGAAAAACGATGAGCAGTCTAATGAAACGATGAGCGATGGAGGCATGTGAAATAGTGTCCGGTTAAGTGATTCGAGAGAAAGCAGTGAAATAGGGGCCGGGAGAGAGCATGTGTTTTCGGCAAAGAACGAACGGTTCGAACTATTTTCTGATCACCCTTATGAAGGTGCTCATGCGTGGCTTGAGCCAGTGCATGCATGTGCTGGCTAACAATCCAATAAATAGTGGAGCAAATTTACTTCATTAAATTTTGGCCGAACCTAGCGGATGCTCTATATATAATTAACGGGGCATTTCATTTTCGACCACTAAAGCACATTTCTTTGCTTCTTTGTTTCATGTGCATGCAAGGACAGAGCTCTTGTGTAGCCACTGGTGTCAATTGACACCTGTGCGTTCCAGTTTTTCAACTAGTGAGGAGTGGGAGCTTTTTATCTGAAATATGAGTATGAAATGTGTTTGCTTTGAGAGACAATGGTCTAAGCAGAACACCACCTATTTTCATCATGTGGAGAAACATCAAGTGGGGGTGCATACAGCTTGCTTGCTCATGAAGAGCTTGAGCATTTGAGGGACCTTGACATCGAAATATACAAACCAAGTTCTATAATGTAGGTTCCCCACTAGTATACAACACGAAACTCGTGAACATTTTCTACTCTACAATGCATAAAGTGGTGCTACTTTGAAGCACTTTGTACATAGTAAAAAGGATGATGGCGTTGCTCCTTCTATCATCCTCACCTTTTTTTGTGGCACCTCGATGGTACATCTTTTATTTGGTCTGTATCTCTTTTTTATTTTGGGTAGAAGCAACATCTTACATGAATGAACAATACACATTCCATTGACATACTTCAACTGAATGTAATCGTTACTCAATATCAAAATCATGATGTGGTTGGTCTCCGAACTCCAGGATTTGTCGCTCCCGCTGAGGCGAATTGTATCAATATCATTAGATCCAACTCAAAAAAATATCATCAGATCAATCATGTAATATATTTTTGTATTGTATCTATTTGGCACAGTAAATGTTATATTTTTAAATTCAAATTTGGTCAAACTTTTAAAGTTTGGCTTAAGATAAACTTAATAGACGAAATGAAGGGAGTACCAAGTACCAGCAATCAGCAATATAGGAGTATATGTTATCATTGCGTCCTAATGTGGCACCACATAATCATTACTGGCTAGCTCGTTGCCTTAACTCACTAGTATATAACAATTTAATATCCTCTACAAACTACGCATATTGGTCATTAAGTATTTTTTGGAAATATTGTAATAATCATTCACCAATAAGTTGAATACAAAATTTTACAAATTATACACAAGGTATATTTCATTTAGCATAAATGATGTTTGTAACCTGAGTATCCACGAACCTGTTCGTGTATATCTAGATCAATTTCGACAAACTGAGGGTCATCATGCTAGTTTAGTTAATAACATGACACTGCGTTTGGAGTTCCTTGATCTTTGTTGAAGTTTAGAGTCCATTCATGCAGTAACACTACGATTTCGCAAAATAAAATAAAATGCAGTAACACTAGGGTTAAGACAGTACTACTCTACTAAGGAAGTCTTATGGGTGCTCAAACCTAGAGATCTTTGACTAGGAAGTAAATAAATAAATAAATATGTTAAAAACGACTTAGATTTCAGGTTACAACTGGACACGCCTTCCTTGGAAACTGATAATTATTTTAAGAAGGTAGAATCGTCTCCCCTCCATTCTTGTCCGCTTCTTCCGTCCGTCACACACAGCCCGCAAAGCGCAGGGAGAACCGGTCACACACGCCGCAGATTGATTACTCCTTCGGTCGTGGCACTCGCGCTGGCATGGCGGAGTGATACACACATGCATGTCTCCGCGCGCGTGGATCAGACGTACGGCCCATGCCCCACCAGGGCAGGCCACCAGACCGTTCATGTAGCTGTTCTGCACTGCACCACTCACCGAACCCTGTGAAGGAAGGACCGGTACGAAGTCAGGAGGTTTGGATTTTTCCAAAAACGGATAGACTCTGTTGCCAGCCAGCCAGGCTAGAACCCGCGCGCGTGCACACACGCCTGTGTCGAGAATCTAGTCCAATCGGAAAAGATAAGAGCACCTACCCTTCTTCGTCAGGGCAGGGTTTTAACTGCCCCCAAAAGAAAAGGTAAGCATCGGAGGAAGCGAAAAAAGTAGATCTGGGGGCTCGATTCATCGAGACGCAAGCATGTGAAGAAAGCCCGGCTACTTTGCTGTGTGGCCTCAAGAAACGTAGAAACGTAGAGGGACGACGGAGCGTGAGGGTCCGACTGAAAAGCGATGAGCAATTAACGAAACCGATGAGCGACGGAGCAGTG
Organism: Aegilops bicornis; assembly: GCA_021605145.1. NCBI lineage: Eukaryota > Viridiplantae > Streptophyta > Magnoliopsida > Poales > Poaceae > Aegilops > Aegilops bicornis. The sequence goes on from CM038674.1 coordinate 187,939,180, forward strand.
ACGGAGCTTCATGGGGCTAAAGGAGGCCTTCCCCTCTTACTCTACAAAGACTCTTAAATGTACGCCTAATATTATTAGGCTTGAATATCAAAGATCTATTAAATTTCATGCATAACTTATCTTCTTCGCCCCCTCAACAATCTTCATCAAGCTCCGCCACTGTGACGGATGCATGTGAAAGTTAAGTGATTCGAGAGAAAGCAGTGAAATAGTGGCGGGGAGAGAGCATGTGTTTTCGGCGTGCACATGCGTGGCTTGAGCCAGTGCATGCATGGGCATGCTGAGTAATCCAATAAATAATGAAGCAAATTTACTCCATAAAGTTTTGACCGAACCTAGCCGATGATTTATATATAACGTAGTAAAAATAATTCAATGATAAAGCAGTGAAGTAGTGACGCCAGAGCGTTTTCGGCAAAGAGCGAACGGTCTGTCCAACTCTTTTCTGATCACACGTACACATGCATTATATCAAGGTACACATGCGTCCCACTTTGAGTCGAGTGGCTTGAGCCGGTGCATGTGCACGCTGAGCAATCCAATAAATAGTGGAGTAAATTTACTACATTAAGTTCTGGCCGGACCTAGCCGATGCTTTATATATAACGTAGTAAAAAAATTCAATTTGCATTTTATTTTCGGCCACTGAAACACATGTCCAACTATGAACTATGCAATTCCGGTCTAAATCAAACACTAGGATCGCACAGGCAGCCCCGACTGGGCCGGCCCACTACCGAATGAGCGAAGCCAGCGGTGCCAGCGATCGACTACTGTAGCAATTATATAAATTCGCAAAAAAAGGAGCATTACCAACGATCGAACAAAAGAGCTCCATCAAACAAGATTTTCGGGCTAGCTACCGTACATAATGAGAACTAGTGATTACTTGCCAGCGCAAAGACTATAACAACAATACGAAGATATATCCAGAAATTCCTTTTCCTTATTTTTACTTTTGTTATTTTTTTTGCTTTTCTGTTCGAAATTCCAAAAACATGTTCTCGAACCTGAAATTTGTTCAAAAGTTCAAAAAAAATGGTCTGTAAAAGTGTGCACCTTTTTTGAATTTCTGAACATTTTCATAGACAAAAGAACATATTTTTTGCATATGCGAACAAAAAAATTGAAACTGCAGAAAATGTTTTTGAAAAATGTCAAACATTTTTTTAAGTTGTGAACAAATTATGAAATTCCGAACAAATTGTTAAACCACGAAGTATTTTTGAATTTTCAAACAAATAATTGAAAATGGAACATTTCATGAAATTACAAACAAAAATTGAAACTGCAGAAAATGTTATTGAAAAAAGTAAAACATTTTTGAAGTTGTGAACAAATTATGAAATTCCGAACAAAATTTTAAACCATTATTTTTTTTTGAATTTTGGAACAAATATTTGAAAATGGAACATTTCATGAAATTACGAACAAAAATTGAAACCAGGAACATTTTTTTAATTTGTGACAAATATTTGAAACCGGAACTTCATGAAATATCTGAACATTTTTTGAAATTCCTGAACACTTTTTCATACTCAAATTTTTTTGAATTTCAGATCAAAATTTGCAACCGCAAACATTTTTTGCAATTCTAGAAGTTTTTTTGAAAATATGAACATTTTCTAAATTGGTGAATAATATTTTGAAATACATGCACGTTATTTCAAATTCCTATACATTTTTTGGAATTCAAAACATTTTGAATTTGTAAACATATTTTAAACAATGGAACATATTTTTAAAATCTGAACAAAATTTTAAATTTTTGGAAAAAAGGAAATATCGACTTGAAAAGGGAAAAAAAGTTGAAAATAAAAAAATAAAAGAAAAAAACAGAAAAGGAAAAGATAAGAAGAAAAAAAATAGAAAAACGGAAAACCAAATAGAAACAGAAAAAACCGGATCAGGGAACCTTCTAGAAGGTTCCCCAAACCGGAAAACCTGGCTGGCAAACTCTAGAAGGTTCCCAAAAACCGGATATGCGGGAACACGTTAAATGGGCTGGGCCAAGTCATTGCTCGATCGGTCTGTGCGAAAGGTCGATAATTTGACACAACGTGCCTCAAATATTCCCCCATTAAAACATCCCTTCGAGGATGTCATAGTACGACCGCTGAGCTCTAACCACGGCGCCATCGCCCTTCTAGTGTGCCTAGTTAATTCGCTCCTGCGTTTTTATTTCGTTTCTTCTGGTTCGCGAAAGCCTGGTTTTGGTAAGCTTCCAAAAGCTTTTCAAACCAGTTCTCTCCGGTTTGCGGTTTAGTTTACAGACGGTTTTAGTCGCATTTCCCTTTTTTCTATTCTTTTTTTGTTTTTTAAATGAGTGATTTTTAAAATAATTTCATGTTTTCAAAATCGATGGATTTTTTTTCAGATTTGACTATTTTTTTTGCAAAAGTGATGACTTTTTTTCAGATTACATGAACTTTTTTTAAATTAGATGAGATTATTTCAAATTTGATGAACTTTTTCTGAATTTGATGAACTTTTTTTCAGAATTGATGAACTTTACGAAATTTAATTAACTTTTTTCAAATTTGGTGAACTTTTTTCAAAATCGATGAAAATTTTTCCAGTTTCATGAACTTTTATTTCAAATTTGATAAAAAATTCGAAAATCAATGAACTATTTTTGAAAATCGATTAATTTTTTTTTAAAATTCGATGAACATATTTCAAAACGGCTTAACTTTTTATCAAAATTGATGAATGTTTGTCAATTTTATTTTTTTCTTATTTTAGAACTCTGTGAACATTTTTCAGATTTGATGAAATTTATTGCAAAATCATTGAACTTTTTTCAGGTTTGTGAACTTTATTGCAAAATCGTTGAACTTTTTTCAGGTTTGTGATCTTTTTCTTCAAAAATGAAAAACTTTCCAAAATCACGATCTTTTTTCTGAATAATTTAAAAAAATTAAGTGGTACAATAGATGAATGGCTCTGTTCAATATAAATAGCGCTGCGGGCTTGTTATTACGTGTTTGCATCTATTACTAATCACAAACGGCAAGTAGGTCGTGTGGCTGGTGGCACCTGTACGTTAACACGATGTTGGGAGTTTGAAACATGTAGAGAGTATTTTTTTTCTTTTTTGCCAGCTTTTTTGCATTCACTTGTTCTGCACGTTTTGTCGGCCGGCCCAGTCAACGGGCTTCACGGACTGAGGAACGTGGCCTGATTTAATTCCATGTGGTGGGACCCGTCCTACTTAATGAAATAAAAGACATTAATCTTTAATTAGCCCATAAATGCCGTGTGGAGATCCTATACGGTACCGCGCACGCGAGCGCCGTGGCGCGTACCGCCCCTCGCCCGCTGCTGTTTCTATGGGCCGGCCCATTTCGGGGTTTAACCCCCAACCGGCTTTGGAAAGGGTCTAGATCCTTCCCTGAACCGGGTCTAGATCCTTTCTGTTTTCTTTTCATTGTTTTCTTTACTTTTATGTTTCCATTTTTATTCTTGTTTTCAATCTCCAAAAATCTATTAATTCGCGATTTTTTTTCGTTTTTTGAATGATGACCATTTTTTCCAAAATCATGGTTTTATTTTTACTAAATCGTTACTCTTAAATCATGAATATTTTTTAAAAATTGTGAACTTTTTTTTTCAAATCATGAACAATTTCTTAAGAAATTTGTGAATATTCCCTTAAGTCAAGAACATCTTTTTCAAATCATGGACATTTTTCTTGAATAATGAACATTTTAGAATTAAAGACTAATTTTTCAAAATCATGAACATTTTTTCGAATTAGTGAACACTTTTAGAATTAGCGAAGATTTTTTGTATCATGAACTTTTTTTTGAATCATGAACAATTTTCCCAAATTCATGAACATTTTTCGAATTAGTGAACATTTGTTTGAAAATTTTAAATTATGAACATTTTTTAAGTTTGTGAACATTTTTTACAAATTCATGAACAGTTTTTGAATTCCAGAGCATTTTTCTGTAATCTTGATTTACTTATTTTGTTAATGTTTTTCAATTTCACGAACATATTTTCGAAATCATAAACATTGTTTTAAATTCATGAACTTTTTTTTAATTTGTGAACATTTTTTGCCACATTGATGAACAATTTTTGAATTACCGAGCATCTTTCTGGAAATCATGATTTTTTTTAAATCATGATAGTTTTATTCAAAATTAGCAACTTTCCTGAAATTTAGGACGTTTTCATATCCCAAATTATTGAAAAAAAGAAAAAAGAAAAGAGAAAAGAAAACATCCGCAAAAAAAAAAGAAAACAGGCGGTGTCCCGGCCACACTTGGGTCGGCCCAGAAGAGGAGCGGGGGGTGCGCACCCGCTTCCTTCGCAACGCGTGCTGCGCCCTATATATAGGCGCTCCCGTGCCCGTGTGTGTAGCATTACTCTCGCAGGACGCTGTAGGCGCCACGAGTGCGAACGGGCGCCCGCAGCGGTGTATAGGGGCTCCCATGAAGGGCGAGCTCCCATGTCAGCAGCCCTCTGATACGTCTCCAACGTATCTATAATTTTTTATTGCTCCATGCTATATTATCTACTGTTTTGGAGTATATTGGGCTTTATTTTTCACTTTTATATTATTTTTGGGACTAACCTATTAACCGGAGGCCCAGCTGTAATTGTTGTTTTTGCCTATTTCAAAGGTTTCGAGAAATGTAATATCAAACGGAGTCCAAACGGAATGAAACCTTCGGGAACGTGATTTTCTCATCAGATAAGACCCAGCAGACTTGGACCCTCCGTCAAGAAAGCCACGAGGCGGTCACGAGGCTGGAGGGCGCCCCCCCCCCCTATAGGGCGCGCCCCCTGCCTCGTGGGCCCCTCGAAGCTCCACCGACGTACTTCTTCCTCCTATATATACATACGTACCCCCAAACGATCAGATACGGAGTCAAAAACCTAATTCCACCGCCTCAACTTTCTGTATCCACGAGATCCCATCTTGGGGCACTGCTAGCTCACGGAGAGGGCCGTCATCACGGAGGGCTTCTACATCATCATAGCCTCTCCGATGAGTGTGAGTAGTTTACCTTAGACCTTCGGGTCCATAGTTAGTAGCTAGATGGCTTCCTCTCTCTTTTTGGATCTCAATACAATGTTCTCCCCCTCTCTCGTGGAGATCTATTCGATGTAATCTTCTTTTTTGCGGTGTGTTTGTTGAGACCGATGAATTGTGGGTTTACGATCAAGTTTATCCATGAACAATATTTGAATCTTCTCTGAATTCTTTTATTTATGATTGGTTATCTTTGCAAGTCTCTTTGAATTATCAGTTTGGTTTGGCCTACTAGATTGGTTTTTCTTGCAATGGGAGAAGTGCTTAGCTTTGGGTTCAATCTTGCGGTGTCCTTTCCCAGTGATGTATAGGGGCAGAAGGCACGTATTGTATTGTTGCCATCAAGGATAACAAGATGGGTTTTTATCATATTGCATGAAACTATCCCTCTACATCATGTCATCTTGCTTTAGGCGTTACTCTGTTTTTAACTTAATACTCTAGATGCATGCTGGATAGCGGTCGATGAGTGGAGTAATAGTAGTAGATGCAGGCAGGAGTCGGTCTACTTGTCTCGAACGTGATGCCTATATACATGATCATACCTAGATATTCTCATAACTATGATTAATTCCGTCAATTGCTCAATAGTAATTTGTTCATCCACCGTAGAAATACTTATGCTCTTGAGAGAAGCCACTAGTGAAAACTATGGCCCCCCGGGTCTATTCTCATCATATCAATCTCCATCACTTTATTAGTTCTTTGCTTTTTACTTTGCCTTTTACTTTTCACTTTGCATCTCTATAACCAAAATACCAAAAATATTATCTATCATCTCTATCAGATCTCACTCTCGTAAGTGACCGTGAAGGGATTGACAACCCCTAATCGCGTTGGTTGCGAGGAGCTATTGTTTTTGTGTAGGTATGAGGGACTCAGCGTAGCCTCCTGCTGGATTGATACCTTGGTTCTCAAAAACTGAGGGAAATACTTACGCTACTTTGCTGCATCATCCTCTCCTCTTCGGGGAAATCCAACGTAGTGCTCAAGAGGTAGCAAGATGAATTTCTGGCGCCGTTGCCGGGGAGTCTGCGCAAAAGTCAACATACCAAGTACCCATCACAATCCCTATCTCCCGCATTACATTAGTTTCCATTTGCCTCTCGTTTTCCTCTCCCCCACTTCGCCCTTGCCGTTTTATTCGCCCTCTCTTTTCCGTTTGCCTTTTTCTCGCTTGCCTTTTGTTTGCTCATGTGTTGGATTGCTTGCTTGCCGCGATGGCTCTGCCTAGATTTGGTGATCTTCACCTTAAAAGGTTAGAGGAGATCGAGAACAACGTCATGAAGTTTATGGTTTTGCAATTTGAGCATAATAATTTCTTTAGAAACGAGCTTAAGGAACAAAGAAAGTTTTATGAGTTATATGAATAAAGAGCTAGATGATATGTCTAAAGAATTTGATGGTATAAGATCTCAAATTGCTCGTCTTGAAAAGTTGACTGCTGAAATCTCGGATATGCAGGCTACCTTAGTCAATAAGATGGCCGCTAAACCGAATCCCTATGAAAATCAAGATGAAGATCTAAAAGTTATTGATGTGTCCCCTATTAAATCTTTGTTTTCCAATATAAATCTTGATGAAACTGAATATGATCTTCCTTTACCTAGAAGGTGTTCCAAAAATTCGGAGTATTTAGATCTTGATGATGAAATTGATAAAAGTGGGATTGAAAGAAATAAAATCCTAGATGTTGCTAAACCCACTATATTGGATTTCAAGGAATTTAATTATGAAAGTTGCTCTTTAATTGATTGTATTTCCTTGTTGCAATCCATGCTAAATTCTCCTCATGCTTATAGTCAAAGTAAAGCCTTTACCGAATATATCGTTGATGCCTTGATGCAATCTTATGAAGAAAAACTTAAATTGAAAGTTTCTATCCCTAGAAAACTTTATGATGAGTGGGAACCTACTATTAAAACTAAAATTAAAGATTATGAGTTCAATACTTTATGTGATTTGGGTGCTAGTGTCTCTACTATTCCCAAAACTTTGTGTGATTTGCTAGATTTCCGTGATTTTGATGATTGCTCTCTAAACTTGCATCTTGCGGATTCCACTATTAAGAAACCTATGGGAAGAATTAATGATGTTCTTATTGTTGCAAATAGGAATTATGTGCCCATAGATTTTATCGTTCTTGATATAGATTGCAATCCTTCTTGCCCTATTATTCTTGGTAGACCTTTCCTTAGAACGATTGGTGTGATTATTGATATGAAGGAAGGAAATATTAGATTTCAATTTCCATTAAAGAAGGGCATGGAACACTTCCCTAGAAATAAAATAAAATTACCATATGAATCTATCATGAGAGCCACTTATGGATTGCCTACCAAAGATGGCAATACCTAGATCTATCCTTGCTTTTATGCCTAGCTAGGGCGTTAAACGATAGCGCTTGTTGGGAGGCAGCCCAATTTTATTTTTAGTTTTTGTTTTGTTTCTGTTTAGGAATAAATAATCCATCTACCTTCTGTTTAGATGTGGTTTTATGTTTTAATTAGTGTTTGTGCCAAGTTAAACCTATAGGATCTTCTTGGATGATAGTTATTTGATCTTGCTGTAATTTCCAGAAACATTCGGTTCACGAAACAAATTATTAAAATTCACCAGGACGTGATAAAATAGTGATTCCAATTGATGCTGATCAATAAACAAATTTCCTAGGTCGTACTATTTTGTCTGAATTTTTGGAGTTCCAGAAGTTTGCGTTAGTTACAGATTACTACAGACTGTTCTGTTTTTGGCAGATTCTGTTTTTCGTGTGTTGTTTGCTTATTTTGATGAATCTATGGCTAGTAAAATAGTTTATAATACATAGAGAAGTTGGAATACAGTAGGTTTAACACCAATATAAATAAATAATGAGTTCATTACAGTACCTTGAAGTGGTCTTTTGTTTTCTTTCGCTAACGGAGCTCACGAGTTTTCTGTTGAGTTTTGTGTTGTGAAGTTTTCAAGTTTTGGGTAAATTCTTTTGATGGATTATGGAACAAGGAGTGGCAAGAGCCTAAGAGTGGGGATGCCCATGGCACCCCCAAGATAATCCAAGGACACCAAAAATTCAAAGCTTGGGGATGCCCCGGAAGGCATCCCCTCTTTCGTCCACTTCCATCGGTAATTTTACTTGGAGCTATGTTTTTATTCACCACATGATATGTGTTTTGCTTGGAGTGTCTTGTATTATTTGTGTCTTTGTTTGTTAGTGTGCCACAATCATCCTTGCTGTACACACCTTTTGAGAGAGCCATACATGAATTGGAATTTGATAGAATACTCTATGTGCTTCACTTATATCTTTTGAGCTTCATAGTTCTGCTCTATGTGCTTCACTTATATCTTTTGAGATTTATAGTTTTGCTCTAGTGCTTCACTTATATCTTTTAGAGCATGGTGGTGGATTTGTTTTATAGAAACTATTTTTTTTGACACTTGAAACAGTAGGAGAGGCTCCTACTGTATGTATTAAATTAAGTGACAAAAAGTCTTACAAAGTTATAACCTTACATCCATAGCCATGGTGTAACTAAAGGGGAGGGGTATAAACTAGAAAGGGGGAACAAAAGAATAAAGTTAAATACTATTTACAAAAGAGGACATAAAGGGTTGAAGTTTTTCTCCCACTCAGAACGTAAGAAGGAAAGGTCATCTCTCAACCTAGCCAGCCAGGATGATTTCGAAGGTGAAATCCCTCTGAAGTGTTTGTTGTTTCTCTCTTTCCATATGCTCCAAGCAGCCTATAGGAAGATGTCCATGAACATCGGGCTATTCCACGCAGTTTTCTCGTGCTCAATCCATTGAAGTCTTGTACCATGTGTTATCCAGTTAATATTAATATGTGACCAGCACTCTTGGCTAAATGGACAGGTGAAGAAAAGGTGCTCCAAAGTTTCTTCAATAGGTGAAGTACACAGCAGACAAGTGTGGTTGTCACCAATGTTGTAATGTCTATTGATCTCTCATGCTTCACTTAGATTATTTTGAGAGTCTTTAATAGCATGGTAATTTTCTTAATAATAATAATATGCTTGGTATTCAAGATTTGTAAAACTTTCTTTTGAGTGCGTTGAATACTAAGAAAAGTTTGATGCTTGATAATTGTTTTGAGATATGGAGGTGATAATATCAAAGTCGTGCTAGTTGAGTAGTTGCGAATTTGAGAAATGCTTGAGTTGAAGTTTGCATGTCCCGTAGCATGCACGTATGGTAAATGTTATGTAACAAATTTAAAACATGAGGTGTTATTTGATTGTCCCCCTTATGGGTGGCGGTCAGGGACGAGCGATGGTCTTTTCCTACCAATCTATCCCCCTAGGAGCCTGCGCGTAATGCTTTGGTTTTTGATGGCTTGTAGATTTTTGTAATAAGTATATGAGTTCTTTATGACTAATGTTGAGTCCATGGATTATACACACTCTCACCCTTCCATCATTGCTAGCCTCTTGATGCAGTGCATTGCCCTTTCTCACATTGAGAGTTGGTGCAAACTTCACGGTGCATCCAAACCCCGTGATATGATACGCTCTTTCACACATAAACCTCCTTATATCTTCCTCAAAACAGCCACCATACCTACCTATTATGGCATTTCCATAGCCATTCCGAGATATATTGCCATGCAACTTTCCACCATACCGTTCATCATGACACATCCATCATTGTCATATTGCTTAGCATGATCATGTAGTTGACATAGTATGTGTGGCAAAGCCACCGTTCATAGTATTTGTGGCAAAGCCACCGTTCATAATTCTTTCATACATGTCACTCTTGATTCATTGCATATCTCAGTACATCACGAGGCATTCATGTAGAGTCATACTTTGTTCTAGTACCGAGTTGTAATCATTGAGTTGTAAATAAATAGAAGTGTGATGATCATCATTCTAGAGCATTGTCCCAAGTGAGGAATAAAAAAAAGAGAGAGAAAGGCCATAAAAAAAGAGAAGGCCCAAAAAAAAGAGAAAACAAAAAGGGAAAAAAAGAGAAAGAAAAAAAATGAGAGAAAAAGAGAGAAGGGACAATGTTACTATCCTTTGCCACACTTGTGCTTCAAAGTAGCACCATAATCTTCATGATAGAGAGTCTCTTGTTTAGTCATTTTCATATACTAGTGGGAATCTTTCATTATAGAACTTGGCTTGTATATTCCAACAATGGGCTTCCTCAAATGCCCTAGGTCTTCATGAGCAAGCAAGTTGGATGCACACCCACTTAGTTTCTTTTGTTGAGCTTTCATACATTTATAGCTCTAGTGCATCCGTTGCATGGCACTCCCTACTCCTTGCATTAACATCAATTGATGGGCATCTCCATAGCCCATTGATTAGCCTCGTTGATGTGAGATCTTCTCCTTTTTGTCTTCTCCACATAACCCCATCATCATATTCTATTCCACCCATAGTGCTATATCCATGGCTCACGCTCATGTATTGCGTGAAGGTTTATAAGTTTGAGATTAGTAAAGTATGAAACAATTGCTTGGCTTGTCATCGGGGTTGTGCATGATGAGAGCATTTTGACGAAAATGGAGCATGACTAAACTATATGATTTTGTAGGGATGAGCTTTCTTTGGCCATGTTATTTTGACAGGACATAATTGCTTAGTTAGTATGCTTGAAGTATTATTGTTTTTATGTCAATATGAACCTTTGTCTTGAATCTTTCAGATCTGAATATTCATACCACAATTGACAAGATTTACGTGGAAATTATGCCAAGTAGCACTCCGCATCAAAAATTCTCTTTTTATCATTTACCTACTCGAGGACGAGCAGGAATTAAGCTTGGGGATGCCTGATACGTCTCCAACGTATCTATAATTTTTGATTGCTCCATGCTATATTATGTACTATTTTGGGCTATATTGGGCTTTATTTTCCACTTTTATATTATTTTTGGGACTAACCTATTAACCGGAGGCCCAGCCCAGAATTGTTGTTTTTTGCCTGTTTCAGTGTTTCAGAAATGTAATATCAAACGGAGTCCAAACGGAATGAAACCTTCGAACGTGATTTTCTCATCGAGATAAGACCAAGGAGACTTGGACCCTCCAGAAGAAAGCCACGAGGCGGTCACGAGGTGGAGGGCGCCCCTAGGGTGCGCCCCCGCCTCGTGGGCCCCTCAAGCTCCACCGACGTACTTCTTCCTCCTATATACCTATGTACCCCCAAACGATCGACACGGAGCCAAAACCTAATTCCACCGCCGCAACTTTCTCAGATCCACGAGATCCCATCTTGGGGCCTGTTCGAGCTCACGAGAGGGCCGTCATCACGGAGGGCTTCTACATCATCATAGCCTCTCCGATGAAGTGAGTAGTTTACCTCGGACCTTTGGGTCCATAGTTAGTAGCTAGATGGCTTCTTCTCTCTTTTTGGATCTCAATACAATGTTCTCCCCTCTCTCGTGGAGATCTATTCGATGTAATCTTCTTTTTGCGGTGTGTTTGTTGAGACCGATGAATTGTTGGTTTATGATCAAGTTTATCTATGAACAATATTTGAATCTTCTCTGAATTCTTTTATGTATGATTGGTTATCTTTGCAAGTCTCTTCGAATTATCAGTTTGGTTTGGCCTACTAGATTGGTTTTTCTTGCAATGGGAGAAGTGCTTAATTAGCTTTGGGTTCAATCTTGCGGTGTCCTTTCCCGATGTATAAGGGCAGCAAGGCACGTATTGTATTGTTGCCATCGAGGATAACAAGATGCGGTTTTATCGTATTACATGAAACTATCCCTCTACATCATGTCATCTTGCTTAAGGCATTACTCTGTTTTTAACTTAATACTCTAGATGCATGCTGGATAGCGGTTGATGAGTGGAGTAATAGTAGTAGATGCAGGCAGGAGTCGGTCTACTTGTCTCGGACGTGATGCCTATATACACGATCATACCTAGATATTCTCATAACTATGCTAAATTCTGCAGACTAAGGCATAGCCTAGTGCTGGGAAGGGGCTGATGCCTTCCCACCCACCCAGGTTCAAGGCATGGTACTTGCAACTTGGGGGTGTTGCACCAATTATACTGTAGGTGGTTCCCTTACAGTCTTTCTGTCAAAAAAAACTATGCTCAATTCTGTCAATTGCTCAACAGTAATTTGTTCACCCACCGTAGAAATACTTATGCTATTGAGAGAAGCCACTAGTGAAAACTATGGCCCCGGGTCTATTCTCATCATATCAATCTCCATCACTTTATTATTGCTTTGCTTTTTTACTTTGCCTTTTACTTTTCACTTTGCATCTCTATACCAAAAATACCAAAAATATTATCTATCAGATCTCACTCTCGTAAGTGACCGTGAAGGGATTGACAACCCCTAATCGCGTTGGTTGTGAGGAGCTATTGTTTTTGTGTAGGTACGAGGGACTCGAGCGTAGCCTCCTACTAGATTGATACCTTGGTTCTCAAAAACTGAGGGAAATACTTACGCTACTTTGCTGCATCATCCTCTCCTCTTTGGGGAAATCTAACGCACTGCTCAAGAGGTAGCACCCTCTATTCCGGCTGGACTATGGGCCATCCATCATGGGCCAACCGCCACGAGCTAGGCCCATCAGGAGGCAGTCGAGCAAGGCAACTACATATACTGGAGGAGAGGAACGAGCAAAGGCATCCAGTGGATCAACGAAACCCGGCGGCGGCGGCTCTTCTCCTACCTCCAGTTCTCTCCCTTCCTCTTTCTCATTTCCTTGTAATGGCAACTCTGTAATCAAACCCTTTATGTGTAGTGAGTAATTGAGAGATCCATAGTGTGTACCTAACATCTGGTATACAAAGCCATGAACCACCCTTCCCACTCAATTTCCCCCAATTTTTCTCTCAATTCCATCGGCGACGACGCAATGACGGCTGTCAAACCACCAGAGTGGGATGCCATGTCTGCCAATGAGCAGCGGTTGTGGTATCTCAAGCGATTATGCGATCAGGCGGAGGAGGTGAGTTCAGTGTTGGGGCTTGCACGGGTGGTTGACCCTCCCATGGCCACCCCGCTTCTCGATCCGGCAGCCTCAACCACGACGCATGCCTCGTCGATGCCCGTCCCCGATTCCCCAACTCCACCACCAAGGCCAAGGAGATTCCTCCGGTCGCCCATGACGCAGCCCCGGTGTGCATCGTGATGGTGCCCGTCACCTGTTCGACGGAGTGCTCGACCCAGGTCGACACCACCAACAGCGTCTGTGAGGTCCATGGCGCCGCAACCGCCATGCACCTCGAGCCAACGATCGACCCCATCCACCAAGCAGTCGAGCAGCTCGCTCCGGTGCAGGCAACGACCTCCATCGGCACCAACACTCCCTCTAGTGTCGAGGTCGTTACTCCCGTGATGACCACCACAGACGTCGACCCCAAGGCCGGCGTGCAGGAGTTCGATGCCCTCTTGCTACGTCTTGAGCTTGCGTTGGTTTTCCCCGAAGAGGAGAGGATGATGCAGCACAGTAGCGTAAGTATTTCCCTCAGTTTTTGAGAACCAAGGTATCAATCCGGAGGAGGCCACGCACAAGTCCCTCGTACCTGCACAAAACGATAGCTACTTGCAACCAACGCGATTAGGGGTTGTCAATCCCTTCACGGTCACTTACGAGAGTGAGATCTGATAGAGATAATATTTTTGGTATTTTTGGTATATAGATGCAAAGTGAAAAGTAAAAGGCAGAGCAAAAACAAAGAAAGTATTAAAGTGATGGAGATTGATATGATGCGAATAGACCCGGGGGCCATAGGTTTCACTAGTGGCTTCTCTCAAGAGCATAAGTATTCTACGGTGGGTGAACAAACTACGTTGAGAAATTGATGAAATTGAGCATAGTTATGAGTATATCTAGGTATGATCATGTATATAGGCATCACGTCCGAGACAAGTAGATCGAAACGATTACGCATCTACTACTATTACTCCACTCATCGACCGCTATCCAAAGATGCATCTAGAGTATTAAGTTAAAACAAGAGTAACGCCTTAAGCAAGATGACATGATGTACAGGAATAAATTCATGCAATATGATAAATATCCCATCTTGTTATCCTCGATGGCAACAATACAATACGTGCCTTGCAACCCTTTACATCCTTTGGTAAGGACACCGCAAGATTGAACCCAAAGCCATGCACTTCTCCCATTGCAAGAACTACCAATCTAGTTGGCCAAACCAAACGGATAATTCAAGAGACTTGCAAAGATAACTCAATCATACATAAAAGAATTCAGAGAAGATTCAAATATTATTCATAGATAAGCTGGATCATAAACTCACAATTCATCGGTCTCAACAAACACACCGCAAAAAGAAGTTTACATCGAATAGATCTCCATGAGAGGGGAGAACATTGTATTGAGATCCAAAAGAGAGAAGAAGCCATCTAGCTACTAGCTATGGACCGAAGGTCTCAAGTAAACTACTCACACTTCATCGGAGAGGCTATGGTGTTGATGTAGAAGCCCTCCGTGGTGGATGCCCCTCCGTGAGCTCCTAACAGGCCCCAAGATGGGATCTCGTGGATACAGGAAGTTGCGGTGGTGAAATTAGGTTTTGGCTCTGTTACGATCGTTTGGGAATGCGTAGGTATATATAGGAGGAAGGAATGCGTCGGTGGAGCAATAGGGGCCCACGAGGGGCGCACCCTAGGGGGCGCCCCCACCTCGTGACCGCCTCTCTTGTGCCTTCGTGAGGGTCCAAGTCTCTGGATCATGTTCGTGAGAAAATCACGTTCAAGATTTCATTCCGTTTGGACTCCGTTTGATATTCTGCTTTCTTGAAACACCTAAAAAGGCAAAAAAACAGCAATTACTGGGCCTCCGGTTAATAGGTTAGTCCCAAAAGTAATATAGAAGTGGAAAATAAATCCCATTATAGTCCAAAACAATAGATAAAGTAGCATGGAGCAATCAAAATTATAGATACATTGGAGACGATCGGGCATCACCAAGCTTAATTCCTGCCGTCCTCGAGTAGGTAAATGATAAAAGAGAATTTTTGATGCGGAGTGATACTTTGGCATAATTTCAATGTAAATGTTCTTAATTGTGGTATGAATATTCAGATCCGAAGATTCAAGACAAAAGTTCATATTGACATAAAAAATAATAATACTTCAAGCATACTAACTAAGCAATTATGTCTTCTCAAAATAACATGGCCAAAGAAAGTTCATCCCTACAAAATCATATAGTTAGGCTATTTTCATTTTCGTCACACAAAGATGTTCCCAACTTCTATACCCCCGATGACAAGCCAAACAATTGTTTCATACTTAAATAATCTCAAACTTTTTCAACCTTCACGCAATACATGAGCGTGAGCCATGGATATAGCACTATGGGTGGAATAGAATATGATGATGGGGATTGTGTAGAGAAGACAAAAAGGAGAAAGTCTCACATTGACGAGGATAATCAACGGGCTATGGACATGCCCATCAATTGATGTCAACATGAGGAGTAGGGATTGCCATGCAACGGATGCACTAGAGCTATGAATGCTCAACAAAACAAAACTAGTGGGTGTGCATCCAACATGCTTGCTCATGAAGACCTAGGGCATTTTGAGGAAGCCCATCGTAGGAATATACAAGCCAAGTTCTATAACGAAAAATTCCCACTAGTATAAAAATACAACTTATGAGACTCACTATATGAAAAACATGGTGCTACTTTGAAGCACAATATATGAGACTCACTACATGAAGAACAAGGTGCTACTTTGAAGCACAATATATGAGACTCACTACATGAAGAACGAGGTGCTACTTTGAAGCACAAGTGTGGAAAAAGAGATAGTAGCATTGCCCTTTTTATTTTTATTTTTATTTTTTTGGGCCTTTATTTTTCTTTTTCTTTTTGGCCTTTCTCTTTTTTTTGGGCAATGCTCTAATAATGATGATCATCACACTTCTATTGATTACAACATAAGGATTACAACTCGAAACTAGAACAAGATATGACTCTATATGAATGCCTCTGCAGCGGTGTATCGGATGGTGCAATGAATCAAGAGTGACATGTATGAAAAATAATGCATGGTGGCTTTGCCACAAATACGATGTCAACTACATGATCATGCAATGGCAATATGACAAAAGTAAAGTATGTCATGATGATGAACGGAACGGTGGAAAGTTGCATGGCAATATATCTCGGAATGGCAATGGAAATGCCATAATAGGTAGGTATGGTGGCTGTTTTGAGGAAGATATAAGGAGGTTTATGTGTGATAGAGCGTATCATATCACGGGTTTGGATGCACCGAAGTTTGCACCAACTCTCAAGGTGAGAAAGGGCAATGCACGGCATCAAGAGGCTAGCAAAGGCGGAAAGGTAAAAGTGCGTATAATCCATGGACTCAACATTAGTCAAAAGAACTCATATACTTATTGCAAAAATTTAGAAGTCATCAAAATCAAGTACTACGCGCGCATGCTCCTAGGGGATAGATAGGTAGGAAAAGACCATCGCTCATCCCCGACCGCCACTCATAAGGATGCACAAACCAGGTACACTTCATGTTTCAAATTTGTTACACAACTTTAACCATACGTGCATGCTACGGGATTTGCAAACTTCAACACAAGCATTTCTCAAATTCACAACTACTCAACTAGCACGACTTTGATATTATCACCTCCATATCTCAAAACAATTATCAAGCATCAAACTTATCTTACTATTCAACGCACTCAAAAGAAAGTTTCACATATCTTGAATACCAAGTATATTAATATTAAGCAAATTACCATGCTATTAACGACTCTCAAAATAATCTGAGTGAAGCATGAGAGATCAATAGTTTCTTTAAAACAAATCCACCACCGTGCTCTAAAAGATCTAAGTGAAGCACTAGAGCAAAACTTATTACGCTCAAAAGATATAAGTGAAGCACTATGAGCAAAACTATCAAGCTCAAAAGATATAAGTGAAGCACATAGAGTATTCTAGCAAATTCCACACAAATTGGCTTCTCTCAAAAGGTGTGTACAACAAGGATGATTCTGGTAAACTAACAAGCAAAGACACAAATAATACAAGACGCTCCAAGCAAAACACTTATCATGTGGTGAATACAAATATAGCTCCAAGTAAATTACCGATGGAAGTGGACGAAAGAGGGGATGCCTTCCGGGGCATCCCCAAGCTTTGACTTTTTGGTGTACTTGGATTGTCTTGGGGTGCCATGGGCATCCCCAAGCTTAGGCTCTTGCCACTCCTTGTTCCATAATCCATCAAAAGAATTCACCCAAAACTTGAAAATTTCACAACACAAAACTCAATAGAAACCTCGTGAGCTCTGTTAGAGAAAGAAAACAAAAGACTACTTTAAGGTACTGTAATTAACTCATTATTTATTTATATTTGTGTTAAACCTACTGTATTCCAACTTCTCTATGTGAAAGGACATGCGGTGCCCCCATGTGTGGTTTTGGTAATTGATGACATTCTCTATGGACTAATGGTTGCCTTGAGTTTATTTGAAGGTTTTGTCCATAGGCTCTTCTTGGAGTACATGTGTTGGTTTCAAGGAGAGTTTTGTGTCGGCCAAGGTGCTATTCAAGGAATTATCCAAAGATTGGTCATGTGAGTGTTGAGCTTATTGCAAGCATGTCTTGAAGAATAAGATTGTGTGATCATTCATGTCCACCTTCAAGACATCATCCAAATGAAGAGGGTTGGAAAGATTCAACACACAAAGCGTACAAGATGTACAGAGGGATCAAGTGATCCCATGGTATGGTAAGCATTGTCCATTATGCTTTGTGTACTAACCCATGGTCTTCGTGAGAGTTCTTTGTGGGGTTAGGTTGCGGTGTGCAAGTTCAAGTAATGCATCACGAAGAGATCAAGTGCTTGAAGCTTGCCGTCCATTGTGGTGACAATGGACTTGTGAAGATGAGCGGAAGAGAGGCTCACCCACGGTAGAGTATGGGGAGCAATCAACTAGTCTTCATCCCGCCAATGCAATCAAGAAAGGTGGTCCAACTTGAGGGAGTCAAGATCGTCATCATCTAGCTCAAGTGGACCATGTGCAAGGCAAAGGTTTGCCCTTGATAGGTTTTCTATTTTACCGGTCTCATGGTAGTTGTGGAAGACCGGGTTATAGGATCGCTTGCCGTACTATCAAGGGGCTCTCGATGAGTTGCTTGATCGTATCGTTAAGAGAGAGCTCAAACCATTGCATCCTTGCATCATCTTTTTGGTTCTTGTTTGGTTCTTTTCCTTGTGAGATTTGGAGCTTATGGTCATTTTTATGACAAGCTCGAGTTCATCAACGGAGTTCTCATGCATCTTCTATGATGTTTTCGATGTTGGAGGGTATGCCGGTTCTTCTCGGTTGGAGGTTTCACTCCTTTGTTTTCTAAGCATACCTCCCTGTTTTGATGCTACTCGTTGTCTTGTTTCAAACAAGCTTGAGTTTGCTCAATTCGAGCTCATTTGCGAAGTTATGGCGATTTCGGTTTCATACATGCGGCCGGTAGTACCGCGACCTACAATAGTACCGAAGCCCCCAAGCGGTAGTACCGCTCCACGGTAGTACCGCTCCCAGTAATAATGCCGCTCCGATGAGCGGTAGTAATCGCTGCGCGCTTCGACTATACTACCTCGAGTACCGCGCCTACTACCGCCTTGATTCGAGACGATGTTTTCTCGTGTCGGGTTTTTGCGGCACTAGTTCTTGGCGATGGGAAGCGGTAGTACCGCTCTGGCGGTAGTACCGCTCTACTCCTTGATAAGTACCGCTCTGTGGCTAGTGGCCTGCCTCTCTCTTTAGCGCGGTAGTACCGCTAGGTAGGGAGCGGTAGTACCGCCCTTCCTTAGCGGTAGTACCGCTCTGTGCGGGGCTGTTCAGTGGGGTAACGGTTGGATTTTCCCCCTCATATAAAAGGGGGTCTTCTTCCCCATTGAACCTTATCCTTTGAGCTCGTGTTCTTCCCCATTGTTGACCTTCTTGAGTTTGCTAACTCTCAATCCCTCCAATGATTCTTGCTAGTTCTTGAGGGAAAAGAGAGGAGATCTAGATCCACGTTTCCACCAATCACTTTCTCCTCTAAGTGAGGGGAACCCTTGGATCTAGATCTTGGAGTTCTTAGTGTTCTCCTTCTTGTTCTTCCTCTCATTTTCTTCCCTAGCATTAGTTGCTTTGGTGGGATTTGAGAGAGAAGGACTTGGGCACTCCGTGTGCCCTTGCCATTGCATTTGGTGCATCGGTTTGAGTTCTCCACGGTGATACATGGAAGTTACAAGTTGAGAAGCTTATTACTCTTGGGTGCTTGGTGCCCTTGAGCTTGTTCCTCTTGGGTGCTTGGGCGCCCTAGGCAGTTGGTGGTGTTCGGAGCTCAATCATTGTGGTGTAAAGCTCCGGGCAAGCGTCGGGTCTCCAATTAGGTTGTGGAGATCGCCTGAGCAACTTGACGGGTTCCGTGACCGCCCCAAGGGTTGCCAAAGTGTACGGGTTCGGTGACCGCCCCAAGGGTTGCCATTTGTACGGGTTCGGTGACCGCCCTCAAGGGTCCTTTAGTGGAATCACGGCATCTTGCATTGTCTTGGCGTGAGGAGATTCTGGTGGCCCTAGTGGCTTCTTGGGAGCATTGTGCCTCCACACCGCTCCCAACGGAGATTAGCATCCGCAAAGGTGTGAACTTCGGGATACATCGTCGTCTCCGCGTGCCTCGGTTATCTCTTACCCGAGCCCCTTTACTTATGCACTTTACTTTGTGATAGCCATATTGTTCTTTGTCATATATCTTGCTATCACATAGTTGCTTATCTTGCTTAGCATAAGTTGTTGGTGCACATAGGTGAGCCTAGTTGTTGTAGGTTTTGTGCTTGACAAATTAACCGCTAGGTTTATTCCGCATTTGTTCAAGCCTAAACCATAATTATTTTAAAGCGCCTATTCACCCCCCCCCCTCTAGGCGACATCCTCGATCTTTCACTATGGATCATAAACTATTTTACCAGCCATAGATTCATCAAAATAAGCAAACAACACACGCAAAACAGAATCTGTCAAAAACAGAACAGTATGTAGTAATCTGTAACTAACGCAAACTTCTGGAACTCAAAAAATTCTACAAATATTGGAAGACCTGGATAATTTGTTTATTGATAAGCAGCAATTGGAATCAATATTTTATCACGTTCTGGTGATTTTTAACAATTCGGGCACTGAGCACAAAGTTTCTGGAAATTACAGCAAGATCAAATAACTATTATCCAAGAAGATCCAATAGGTTTAACTTGGCACGAACACTAATTAAAACATAAAACCACATCTAAAAAGAGGCTAGATGGATTATTTATTCCTAAACAGAAGCAAAAACAAAAAAACTAAAAATAAAATAGGGTTGCCTCCCAACAGGCGCTATTGTTTAACGCCCCTAGCTAGGCATAAAAGCAAGGATAGATCTAGGTATTGCCATCTTTGGTAGGCAATCCATAAGTGGCTCTCATGATAGATTCATATGGTAATTTTATTTTTTCTTTCTAGTAAAGTGTTCCATGCCTTTCTTTAATGGAAATTGGAATCTAATATTCCCTTCCTTCATATCAATAATTGCACCAATCGTTCTAAGGAAAGGTCTACCAAGAATAATATGACATGAAGGATTGCAATCTATATCAAGAACGATAAAATCTACGGGCACATAATTCCTATTTGCAACAATAAGAACATCATTAATTCTTCCCATAGGCTTTTTCATAGTGGAATCCATAAGATGCAAGTTTAGAGAGCAATCATCAAAGTCACGGAAATCTAGCAAATCACACAAAGTTTTGGGGATAGTGGAGACACTAGCACCCAAATCACACAAAGCATGAAACTCATAATATTTGATTTTAATTTTAATGGTAGGTTCCCACTCATCATAGAGCTTCCTAGGGATAGAAACTTTCAACTCAAGTTTTTCTTCATAAGATTGCATCAAGGCATCAACAATGTGTTCGGTAAAGGCCTTATTTTGACTATAAGCATGAGGAGAATTTAGCACGGATTGCAACAAGGAAATACAATCAATTAAAGAGAAATTTTCATAATTAAATTCCTTGAGATCCAAAATAGTGGGTTTAGCAACATCTAGATTTTTATTTCCTTCAATCCCACTTTTATCAATTTCATCATCAAGATCTAAAAACTCCGAATTCTTAGAACACCTTCTAGGTAAAGGAAGATCATATTCAGTTTCATCAAGATTCACATTGCAAAACAAAGATTTAATGGGGGACACATCAATAACTTTTAGATCTTCATCTTGATATTAATAGGAATTAGAAGAACACGCTTTAATAAAGGCATCTTTGGAAGCACGCATCCTAGCGGTTCTTTCTTTACACTCATCAATGGAAATTCTCATAGCTTTGAGAGACTCATTGATATCATGCTTAGGAGGAATAGATCTAAGCTTTAAAGAATCAACCTTAAGAGAAATTCTATCAACGTTCCTAGCCAAATCATCAACTTTTAGCAATTTCTCTTCAAGCAAAGCATTAATTTTTTTTGTGAATTCATAAACTCTTTAACACTATTCTCAAATTCAGAGGGCATTTTATTTCCATAAGAGTTGTTGTAGGAATTTCCATAATTATTAGAAGGATTACTAGGATAAGGCCTAGGATTAAAATTCCCTCTATACGCGTTGTTACCAAAATTATTCCTACCAAATAAATTCACATCGATAGATTCATTATTATTCTCAATCAAAGTAGACAAAGGCATATCATTAGGATCAGAAGAAACACTCTTAGTAGCAAATAATTTCATAAGTTCATCCATCTTTCCACTCAAAACATTGATTTCTTCTATCACATGCACTTTTTATTAGTAGATCTTTCAAGATGACATTGAGAATAATTAACCATAATATTATCTAGGAGTTTAGTAGCATCTCCTAAAGTGATTTCCAAAAAAGTGCCTCCCGAAGACGAATCTAAAAGATTTCTAGAAGCAAAATTCAATCCGGCATAATTTTTTGTATAATCATCCACAAGTTCAAACCATGAGTAGGACAATTACGTATCATTAATTTCATTCTCTCCCAAGCTTGTGCAACATGTTCATGATCAAGTTGCTTAAAATTCATAATATCGTTCCTAAGAGAGATAATCTTAGCGGGAGGAAAATACTTAGAGATAAAAGCATCTTTGCACTTGTTCAAGAATCAATACTATTTTTAGGCAAAGATGAAAACCACGCTTTAGCATGATCTCTAAGCGAAAAAGGAAATAGCTTCAATTTAACGACATCATTATCGACATCTCTTTCTTTTGCATATCACATAAATCAACGAAGCTATTCAGATGAGTAGCGGCATCTTCACTAGGAAGGCCGGTAATTGATCTTTCATAACAAGATTCAACAAAGCAGTATTGATTTCACAAGATTCAAGATTGGCGGGAGGAGCAATCGAGTGCTAAGGAAATCATTATTATTGGTATTGGTGAAGTCACACAATTTGGTAGCATCTTGAGCCATTGCGACAAACAAGCAATCCAACACACGAGCAAACAAGCGGACGAGGAAAAGGCAACGGAAAAAGAGGTGGAGATTGGGAAAGAGAGGCGAATAAAATGGCAAGGGTGAAGTGGGGGAGAGGAAAACGAGAGGCAAATGGCAAATAATGTAATGCGAGAGATAGGGATTGTGATGGGTACTTGGTATGTTGACTTTTGCGTAGACTCCCCGGCAACGGCGCCAGAAATCCTTCTTGCTACGTCTTGAGCTTGCGTTGGTTTTCCTGAAGAGGAGAGGATGATGCAGCACAAGAGCGTAAGTATTTCCCTCAGTTTTTGAGAACCAAGGTATCAATCCGGTGGGAGGCCACACACAAGTCCCTCGTGCACTGTACAAAGCGATAGCTACTGCAACCAACGTGATTAGGGGTTGTCAATCCCTTCACGGTCACTTACGAGAGTGAGATCTGATAGAGATAATATTTTTGGTATTTTTGGTATATAGATGCAAAGTGAAAAGTAAAAGGCAGAGCAAAAACAAAGCAAATATTAAAGTGATGTATATTGATATGATGCGAATAGACCCGGGGGCCATAGGTTTCACTAGTGGCTTCTCTCAAGAGCATAAGTATTCTACGGTGGGTGAACAAATTACTGTTGAGCAATTGATAGAATTGAGCATAGTTATGAGTATATCTAGGTATGATCATGTATATAGGCATCACGTCCGAGACAAGTAGATCGAAACGATTCTGCATCTAGTACTATTACTCCACTCATCGACCGCTATCCAGCATGCATCTAGAGTATTAAGTTAAAAACAGAGTAACGCCTTAAGCAAGATGACATGATGTAGATGAATAAATTCATGCAATATGATAAATACCCCATCTTGTTATCCTCAATGGCAACAATACAATACGTGCCTTGCAACCCCTTTACATCCTTTGGGTAAGGACACTGCCAGATTGAACCCAAAGCCATGCACTTCTCCCATTGCAAGAACTACCAATCTAGTTGGCCAAACCAAACGGATAATTCGAAGAGACTTGCAAAGATAAATCAATGATACATAAAAGAATTCAGAGAAGATTCAAATATTATTCATAGATAAGCTGGATCATAAACCCACAATTCATCGGTCTCAACAAACACACCGCAAAAAGAAGATTACATCGAATAGATCTCCACGAGAGAGGGAGAACATTGTATTGAGATCCAAAAGAGAGAAGAAGCCATCTAGCTACTAGCTATGGACCCAAGGTCTCAAGTAAACTACTCACACTTCATCGGAGAGGCTATGGTGTTGATGTAGAAGCCCTCCGTGGTGGATGCCCCCTTCGGCGGAGCTCCGGAACAGGCCCCAAGATGGGATCTCGTGGATACAGGAAGTTGCGGTGGTGGAATTAGGTTTTTTGGCTCCTGTTCTGATGTTTGGGGGTACATAGGTATATATAGGAGGAATGAGTACGTCCGTGGAGCAACAGGGGGCCCACGAGGCAGGGGGGTGCGCCCTAGGGGGGGCGCCCCCCACCCACGTGACCGCCTCTCTTGTGCCTTGGCGTAGGGTTCAAGTCTCCTGGATCACGTTCGGTGAGAAAATCACGTTTCCAAAGATTTCATTCCGTTTGGACTCCGTTTGATATTATGTTTCTTCGAAACACTGAAAAAGGCAAAAAACTACAATTCTGGGCTGGGCCTCCGGTTAATAGGTTAGTCCCAAAAGTAATATAAAAGTGGAAAATAAAGCCCATTATAGTCCAAAACAATAGATAAAGTAGCATGGAGCAATCAAAAATTATAGATACGTTGGAGACGTATCACCTCTTTGTCGATACCTCCACCCAAGTGACGAACAAGGCGGACCACGACATCACCCTCATCATCCCCAATGACCCGGCTCCACCGGTGCTAACCATGTGCTCGACAGATTATCTAGTCCAGGATGGCGACTGGGTGCCTTTGTTCATCTTGTGGACAAGAGCAAAACCGGGTTCACGCCATCAAGACGGAAGGGATCAAGCACCAACCATGGCCGCCTCCAATTGAATGCAGATTGCAATGGACGATGATATTCAGGTCCTTGACATAGTTGCGAATGATGATATCGGCTATGTGTGGTGGCCACCGACTATCAAATAAGAGTATGGAGCAAAGTGCAAAAATGGTTACTCCCAGTACCAAGATGTTTGAGGGATTTTGTTGCATGTTCATCAACTGGTCTGGATAGTGGAATAGCAAGCCCGGAGTCCACTGATTGTGCTAATTGTTTGGAATATTTACTACCCACCTATCCTGATATCACATATGTTGGATATTTCTACACGAGTGCAATTGTCAAAACACAGTGACTGCAGGTTATGATCTTTCTTGACAAGGGGATAGCAGATTCACAAGTTCTACTGAAGTGTAATTTGGCTCTCCATGCTTGATCCCTTGATAGTCTCTGCCTGCATACAAGACACTTCTATGGGTTGTTAATTCCTTCCCTTTTCCTGGTTGCATCGGTATATCTGCTTTTCATAGTCCTATTTTCGTGTGGTGCTCGGATGTGAGGAGTTTGAGTGACCACCGTGCCTCATCAGCCATCCCTTCATTGGCTGATTATTTGAATGGTGGAAATCTTGCATCACATATTATTTCAGATGCAATCATTGACTATTTCAATCACGACCATCAACATGCCTTTATTCAGTGGCTTGTGTTTGCATATTTGGGCATTTTAGACTTCGACCATGTCATTTTGCATATTATTGATCCATTTATTCGCTGGAGGAGTGGTCGACGTAGAAGCATGGGAAGGGCTACCAAATTCAGTGGCAATTACACGCAGTCCGCAACACTTCTCTGTTTTCCCTTGCCAATTGTCAAGCTTCACGAAAATCATGATTGGTGTATTCTTAAGTTGTTGGAGATACAACAAAGAATTCTAATTAGGTTGTACATTACGGACTGTACTCCCTATACTGAAGCATCAGAAAAATATGGTTGTCAGTATCTTATATCAACCAAGGCTAGTAATCTATTGCAGGACAAGAGATGCCTTAATTGTCACATGGTTCGTAGAGAGATCGATTCAAAAATGCTACAACAATCAGATGTTGGAGCGACGAGAATGGAGTTGAGCCCTCAGTCTGTTGGCCTCTGCTCTTCTGGACAATTCCTATTAAGCATTTCATGGCCGCTTAGTTTCCAGAGAAACACATCTTTTGGTAGGCCCCGTTGTACACATACTTTTCAGTTTCATCTCAGGGGAAAACAACTATGGTCTTCTAATGGAATCTGGGGCTGGATAGTTAATCTATCTGGAAGTGTGAAGACATCCATTATTCAGCAACATGTCGCTTGTAACAGGATTTGTCTTCAGCTACATCAGTTTGGGTTTTGGCTATGCACCTTATTGATGGAATCCTGCTCTGCTTGTACCAATATACTACAACAGGAGATTTTCTGTACAAATCATGGCAGTGGCAGTACAATTTTAGTGGACATTTCAGAGGGATACTCACCGACCGATTCTTGCATTTGTGGTCCTTGAAGCATGTCAAGTTTACCGTTGTTTCTGAACAACATCACTCTTGTCTTGCTACGGTGGTGGTGCATCTATTTGTTCTTATCTTGCAAGATCTCAATGCAGCTCAATCCGTGGTGCTGATCACAAGGTTATTACCCAAAATGTTCTGCTGATCTATCATACTTGGCTCAGGTGATATGAGTTGGTTCTTGCATCAGATGATTCTTTCCGCTCTAAAATACTCAGTAAAAAGTACACAGGCCAAGCTACCAAATACATATACGTATTTCGTTTTCAATTTGCAGCCATCAACTTTTTGGACTGAGATTGCTTGTCATTCGTCTATGTTGTCTATATTCAGTGAGCCATTGCTGCATATTCACAGTGTGGTGCTGCTATTACCTTGGCCACCCCCTGAGGGTGCACGTGGACTGCAGTCGACAGACTTTTGCACGGGGGGGATTCAGTTCTTCGTTCGGTACACTTGTGTTGTCTTGTCTCCCCCCTGAACAAATATCATGTGAAGCTGATCATTCTTGTTGGTATTTGGCACTTCTCAAAATGTTGGTTGTTCACACGATACAAAATGCACCGAGGATTGTGATTGAGTCCAAAGATGTCTGCTAGTGCGGTCCTCTTGTTTGGCCATAAAAATTCTATGAGTAAGGATCTGCATTTCCTACACCTAAAGAGAGGCAGTAGTAATCCACTTCTTGTGGTCAGCAACGCAACACGTATTGTAGGTGCCATTCACTGGAACAAGAGCTGCGAGGAGTTCAGTCCTGATAACCGCAATCAAGATGGGCTTGCCCGTGAGCCATGGTTCAAGTTAGAGTTGGCTGCTATTGCTTCCATTTATGAGCTACGGTGGTGCGTTGCTTCACTAATTGCATCCATGGACGAGGGACTCCTTGACTCTATCGCCCAACCTAAATTGAAGCTAGCGTGCGAGCCTTCCTATGAACTGCAGCTTGTGCCATGTTTCTGTGTGAGGACACCACATGAGCTGGTTCTAATGTCCTATTCCCGTGCAACTATGCGGTCTACTCAGTGTGACTATGAAGATGGCATGACCTCAAGGACAAAGTATGTATTTTGGATACAATGCATCACTACACCGTGGGACCCTGGTGGCATCACACATAAACTAGAGAAGGGCAGGCACTGGCTTGAGGGCAAGCCAATTTTTAAGGAAGGGGGGATGTCAGCAGCCCTCTATTCCGGCTGGGCTATGGGCCATCCATCATGGGCCAACCGCCACGAGCTAGGCCCATCAGGAGGCCGTCGAGCAAGGCAACTACATATACTGGAGGAGAGGAACGAGCAAAGGCATCCAGTGGATCAACGAAACCCATGGCGACGGCTCTTCTCCTACCTCCAGTTCTCTCCCTTCCTCTTTCTCAGTTCCTTGTAATGGCTACTCTGTAATCAAACCCTTTATGTGTAGTGAGTAATTGAGAGATCCATAGTGTGTACCTAACATCCCACGCCCCAGTTTGGGCCGGCCCACAGTCGCTTCGTGTTTCTTCTTTTGTTATTTTTTTCTGTTTCTCTTTTTGTTTCTTTTCTATTTATTTTATATCTTTTATTTTTTTCTTATTTTTCCTGTATTTATACAAAGTTAATTTTGTGTTACAAAATTATTCAACATATATTAAGGAAATGTTCACGCTATATTTACAAAAAATTCACTCATTTATAAAAATGTTCATCGTACATTAGAAATTTGTTCAGTGTATATCACACAAATGTTCAATGTTTTTTAGAAAATTGTTTAACATATATAATAAAAATGTTCAATGTTTATTAGAAAATTGTTTAACATATATAACAAAAATGTTCAATGCGTATTTCCAAAAAATGTTCGATGCATATATTCATATTTTTTTCAAAAATGTTTATCATATAATACAAAAGTTCATCATGTATTATTTAAAATTTTCATCGTATAATAAGAAAAAAATCAACATATATTTATGAAATGTTCAATGGATATTCCAATATGATCAATCTGTACTTTTTTTTATTTTTTTCAAAAGATGTTTCATACTTAAATGGTCGCACCATGAAGCTATAACTAGAAATCATAAGATTTATTGGTTAGCATCACTCGTTCACGAGAGGTAGCTCACGAGTCCGATTCCCCCACTCGCACATGAATTTTTTGCGATATTTTTATGTGTCATAGGCTCGTTACTACAAATGGGTTGGTCTGGTTGGTTATTGCAGTTTGCACTGAAAGAGGAGGTCGGGAGTTCGAATTATCTTGCAAGCACCTTTTTTTTAGCAGTGTAGCAGAAAAAAATTCAAATGGGCCGGCCCAGCGGGGAGGACAGGTGCGCCCGGTCAACAATGCCGCTCCCTGGCCCACCAATCGGAAGAATCCCAGTTCACAATTTGCCATGTTAGCGTTTTTATGCTTCAAACGACCCCAGGGTTTGATTAGATCGGGATTGTATAGTTCAGGGTGCAATCGACAGGGATTTCGATATGGGGGATTCATTTCGCCAAACCTCTACGAGTTAGGGTTTAAAATGGACTTTTTTTCCCACTAGGGCATATGCATTATCTCTCTCGTGTCTCTTTCTCACTATTTACCAAAATCCATCACTTTTTATTTTGTTTTACTAATTTGGATGGTTCATATCTTCAAAATCAAAATTTCTTGTATGATTTATATATATATATATATGAATTTCTAAAGATAATATCTTCAGAATTAGACAAATGTCGGACATATTTGAGAATAGTTCAAATTTAATTGGAAAGTCAAGAAACACACATCGATCACCAGGGCACATGTGAATGACTCAGACATTTGCTCTGCAGGAGCGCACACGTCGCCCCACTGAATAGGTTATCTTTCCAGTTTGGAGAAAGATTCAGCACACGTCGATTCAACAGGCAGGCCTGCCTGATAATGCGTGCATGTGCCGAACACTGTATCCTACAAAGCTTTTTTTTAGAGAAGCTAGGGGTAAATATTGTTTTCATTTTCTGAAACTATTTTTTTTGAAACCCTGTGAAATAGTTCCATTTTCTAACACTATTCTTATAAAAGTTATAAGCATTTTCCAGTTCACAAATTTGCCATGCTTGAGCACTATTCATTGGTGGTTAAGATAGATGTTTAAATGCATTGGTTGGTTGCTTCAAGAGTTAATAACGGGCACAGTGGCGTATAAGTTGCATGGCAAACAACAGACATCATATTTTTGTTTCGTGGCAATGCATCACATTCAACTATATGTTACAACGTGACAATGGCTCGAGATACATCGGATCTGCCTTCTTGGCCCGAGGGGTGTCACGGGCGGCGCACGCTTCATCCCCCTTGATGAAAGTTGCGGATCGGAACGAACATCGGGGAAGGGGATCGGGGTGGAGAGCGAGGCGGTTGGTGGAGGACTGCTCCTTGGTGGTCTATGGGAATGTACGGTGTGAAGGAGAGAGGGCACCATGCCGAAGGTGAGGTGGGCGTCATCCGGCTTTAAAATATCAAAGGGCTCCAGGGAGAAATGTCCTGCTATGGCGGGAAACAAGCGGGAAGGGGAGGGTCCGACAGGAAAAGAGAAGGATGCATCGTGGGATGCGGGTTTTTTGTGGGACCATGTGTTACATATAACATGGTGGTTGGTCTGGATAACCATATTTCTCACCCACATATGGGCTGGATTTGGGTGAGCCCGGACTGTCCAGATGGTTGGATCGTGGAGAGCCTGTAAGGCACCCGTTTGATGTTCGTACACGTCGGGAAGTATGAGGGAGAAATGAACTTCAACCTTGATGATGACCTAATAGTTTGTTTGATTCATTTATATGAAATGAAGCCCATAGCAACGCACGGTAGTTCTATTAGTGTAATGTAAGACGGGAGAGCGAAGATGGAACCTTGCATCCTTTTTCTTCAAAAGAGGTAACCAACATGGAACAAGTACTAGATCAAGTACCACAGAAAGTTACATCTGATATGAATGCATCTTTGCTTGCACCCTACACAGAGGAGGAGGTAAAATGCGCTTTGTTCCAAATGTTCCTGACGAAAGCTCCGGGTCCAGACGGTTTTCCACCTCATTTCTTTCAGCGTTATTGGGATGTTTGTGGAAATGAGGTACATTGGCAGTCCTCGGAATTGTGAAAGGAGAGGAGAGTGCAGAGTCTATCAATGAATCGGTACCATTCCTCATCCCAAAGGTAGAAAATCCAACACTTTTATCATAGTTTCGAACTATAAGTTTGTGCAATGTTGTCTACAAGATTGCTTCTAAAGTGGTGGCCAATAGACTCAAAACCATTTTACCAGATATTATTTCTCAAGAGCAATCCGCCTTTGTGACGGGTAGGTTGATCACTGACAACATCATATCTGCCTATGAATGTTTCCACTTTGTGAAAAAGAATAGGTCGAAGGCTAATAGTTTGCAGCACTCAACTTGATATGATGAATGATGGAAATATGCCCTAGAGGCAATAATAAAGTTATATTATTGTATTTACTTATACATGATAAAGTTTTATTATTCATGCTAGAATTGTATTGACAGGAAACTTAAATACATGTGTGGATACATAAACAAATACTGTGTCCCTAGTGAGCCTTAACTAGACTAGCTCGTTGATCAAAGATGGTTAAGGTTTCCTAACCATGGACATGTGTTGTCACTTGATAATGGGATCACATCATTAGGAGAATGATGTGATGGACAAGGTCGATCCGTTAGCTTAGCATATGATCGTTCAGTTTATTGCTACTGCTTTCTTAATGTCAAATACATATTCCTTCGACTATGAAATCATGCAACTCCCGGATACCGTAGGAATACCTTGTGTGTGTGACAGCCTGGATTTTTGGCCCTTTTCTTTTTCTTTTTGATTTATTGGTTTTTGCTCTGTTTTTCTTTTTGGAGTGGTTCTGTGGCCTTGTCACCTGGGAAATCATCCTCTTTTTCCTTCCCTAGTGACTCATCCTTCTCAAAACCTTGCCAAGATCATGTCACTCCACTGCTTGACCAAACCCTAATTTCTTTTTCTCAGGAATATTCCTTTTTCTATTAAAGGAATAGCCCTGTCTGCCTAGGTTGTGAAGCAACCTTCATTTCCATCACTCCTAAAATTCCCAGTAATTCTCATAAATTTTTTGGGTCATATCTTTCTCAAATATGGCAAAATATTTCATTTGTCATGTTTATCATCTTGCTCAAATAATTCATTTCCTATTCTGTCCTGAATGGCAGAATGTGAAGCAAGTGCCATTTATCTTTGCCCAATTGACCTCAAACTCCTTGGAAACCTTTTCCTGTCCATATCATTGCCGCATGCCAAAGTGCAACCTCATTTGCCTAGTAATTATTTAATTATGATTTTCCAAAGTTCACTGTCTGAGGGGCTGGTTATGAAGGAAGTACAAGCTAGGAATATCCAAATGAGTTGCCATTTTGCATGATCCCTCATATCATCATGTCATAGCCCTCCACCAAAGTAGAGCTCATGCCATGCCTCCATGTGAGCTCACCTTCAATTCTTTGATTCAACCCAAAATTTCAGTTTGTGAAGCAAGTATATTTTATCTTGCTCCATTATGGCTGCCAATTTTCTAGGCCTTTTATTATCCATATAACCTACCTCCAACCATTTTGGGCATGGTTCATCAAGCCATTCTTCCTCTACAATTTTTGCAAGTTTCTGGTCAGCAAGGATGTTTGTGAAGCAAGTACCATTTTGGTGAATCCAATTGGTATGAAACTTATACAACATCTTTATATGATCAAATCATGAAGCCTTGCCAAACTTCAGCTCAAGTGGCTTCTCCATTTGAGAGCATCATCATGATCTTCATTCTGGACCAGATTACTTAGTTGTAAAGCAACTATATTAATTATTGGTCCAAATCCCTCCAAACTCCCCAGGACTGTAGTACTTCCTAGCCTAAACACCCCAGACATAACATTTGACCCATAGCATCTCTCTGTTGATCACACTTAGTTGATCAAGTTTACTGCAGTAAACTTCAGAGGTTGCTTACCTTTTTAACTAGAGCAGCTTTCACCAATCTACCACCTCGGTTGGAACCTCCCCAGGAAGGACCAACCCCTAGACATTATTTTGCCAGCTGTTTGCCTCCCACACATGACAGTACTGGTGGTGACCACCGCTTTGGCATGCAGCGTGTGCGGCCAGAACGTCATTTGTGCTCGGGCCCCTCCTCCTCTCGTCGTCTTCGCGTGTGTAAGCATGTCCAGTGGCTGCATCTCGTCGTAGCCGTTGCCCTGGACCCCTCTCCCCCTCCGTCCGCTTGCTCACCGACGCTCGCCGCCGAACGCCCACGGGAGCATAGTGCCGACAAGGCATTAATGGCGTTCAGATCCTTCTCTCTGCGCTCCCTTGGTCGTCTATGCCCCGTGCGACCTCCACTGCACGTCCCTCGTCTCCTACCCATGAGCTTTCGCGGCGAAACCTGCGTCCATGGCCAACCAGACGCGTCCCATGGCGGTGCCAGCTCGGCCTCCTCGCCCGCGGCTATATATAGCCATCCCCGCTGCCTCCCGAGCATCCCAAGCTCCTCACCTCACTCCCCTAGTCCTCCCCAGCCCCTCGCCCGAGCCTCTGGAACTCTCCTGCTCCACCATCGCCGCCATGGCCGCCGTTCGGGTGCGCCTAAATTCCGGCCACCCGAGCCCTCCCTCATCGTTCTTCCACCACCAGTGAGACCCCTCACTCCGTGATCCTCACCATGCCCTCGCCCCTCGCCGGAGCCACCACAGCCACGATGCCCAAACCAGCAAAGCAATCTCATGGGAGTCCATGTCCTCGTCGCTTCGGTTCTCCTCGGCATCCGTGTCCAGCCTAGATGAACGCGACACTCTTCCCCGAGCTCATCGGTGCCCGGAGCGCCGGCAACGGTGGCCGGAGTCGCCGGGGCTGTCGCCGGAGCCGGCCCCTGCTCTGCTCCGTCGGGCATGCGCGAAGAAGAAGGAGCCAGGAGAGAGAGAGGGAGTGGATAAGGCGGGCCCCACCAGTCAGCCACACTGGAGCCGGCCCCGCATTGACCCCAGGTGCCAACGTGGATAAGTGACGGGTCCCACCCTGCAGGACCCGCACGTCAGCGATCCACGCCCGGCCCCGCCACTGTCCACGTGGTTAAGTGGAAACGCATTTCCTATAGTACGTCTTCTTCCCAAGGAAAGCGTATTCTTCCTTTCTTTTATCTAAAGTACGTTTTCCCTTCTGGAAAGCGTATTCCTCTCTACTGCGGCTGAAAAGGCGTTTTCTTTTACAGAAAACGTATTCAATCCGAAGGCTCTTTCTATTTTTCTGTCCAAGCCCAGATTTTGAAGTTTTTCATTACAGATGGGTCCCTGGCAGAAAACACCTCATATCTTTTTAACCACAACTCCAAATCAGGTGATTCCAAAGCCCACTTCTTCGTTTCGTCGAGCCCGTTCTGATGGAACCATTTTAACCATGTTTTGACATTATGAAAATGACCATTTTCCCCTGCCCTTATTCAGCCCCCTCCGAGAGAGTACGTTTTCCGGTGATCCTTTCCGCGAGTTTCTCGCATTTTCTCCCGGTGATTTCTTCCACCCCAGGCAAGCCACACCCTCCATTTGCATCACTGTAATGCAGTAACATGGTTTCACTTATTTCTAACTTGTTTAAAATATTGCTTTAGCTACATGACTTTGTGCATGGCAATTTCTCAGAGTTGTATTGTTTGATCTTGATATTTCCATGATATTTCTTGGAGTTCTAGGATTAATATTTTGATGATTATGTGGATGACATGTTGCCATTGGATTATTAGTGGCTTACGTCATGATTATTTTCATGGTGGTATTGGATATGATATTTTTGGAGTATTACTTTGGATGTCATGCTGCCTTTGTATTATTAGTGGTTAGTATGATTATTTTCATGATGATACCTGTTGTTATATTTTGGAGCATTACTTTGGATATTATGCTGCCTTTGGATTATTAGTGGTTAGTATGATTACTTTCATGATGCTAGTTGATGTTCTGTTGCTTGGAGTATTATTTTCGGAGATGATGTTTACTTGTGGATCTTAGCCGAATATCTTTATTCTTGCTATTGGAGTAGTAGGATTATTGTTTTCGGATCCATCATGATGAGTATTGTGCTACCCTTGGAGTATTTTGAGATGATGATGTTATGCTTGGATTATTTGTTGGATATTGCTATGACTTGGATTATAGTTTGATAGTTGATATTGGAGTATCAGTTAGCACAGTTATATTTTTGGGGATAAATTCCGTCATTAAGTTGGCCAGGTGCCACCGAACCGGGCTTTTTCCAGTACAACCACGCTTACCTTTATGGGAAGGTCCTAACTGGGTCTATTGTCGTGCATCTCGCCGGTGCCTCCCACGAGGGAAGGTTATGGGCGTGCTTACCCTGATCAGGTAGGCGGACATAACCTTGTGTGCCCGAGTTGGATTTTGCGCGCGTGTCCCTGAGTGGGAGTGTTTTGACCACGACGGTGGTCGGGGTGTCTTTGGTAGACACGGGGCCACCCAGGACCAACCCGTTGGGGATTTGGGTCGGAGTGGCCGGGAGAGCGTCATGGCAGTAAATCGGTTTTGTCGGAACGCCGTTGGTCCACCGAATGGGAGTACGAGGCCATGGGTTCTGTGGTGTGGGTACAGTGTGCTACCTCTGCAGAATGTATTTAATCTATCGATAGTCGCGTCCGTATTAGGTCCCACCGTTCGATCAACACTCACATGACGGAATAACTTATAGGTGACTTATATGTTGATATATTGTGAGCAGTAACAGTTTGGCAGGATGTTGATGATGATGTTGGAGACCAAGTGTCGGTCATGGTAGTGATCGCTGAAAAGATCACAATTTGAGACCAAGTGTTGGTCATGGTAGTGATCGCCGGAAAGATCACCGTTTGGTTTTGATCACGAGGTGATCAAGATGGTATTTTGCTTGGCCGGTTAGCCAAGAGAGATATGGTTATGGAGATCTGAGATGGTGATTTATCAACATTGTATTAGTTCATCTCATGCTTATTAGTTGCTTCATCATGGTAGTTGTTAATTAATTAACATGTTAATGCTATGTTATTGTCTTGCCTTGATGTTTATGGTTGTTGTGAGCTTGCAAGTACATTCAATGTACTGACCTAGCGTGTCATGCCAGATTGCAGGTGATGCCATGATTGCTTGATTGCTTGTCGTGGTTTCCGTTCGTGCAAGATAGATCGTGTCCCAGCCAGGGTCCCTGCGGAGTGGAGTTCACCACCTTCGTCATTGTTCAGCTGCTAGAAGTTTTCCGCTGCTAGCATAGAGCAAGTGCTGTATCGCAGGCGTAGTGTCGCCATGCTGATGTGATCATTGTAACATCAGACCCGTGTAATTATTATTCTTGTAATAAGAGCTGATTTGTTCTATGTCAAGCAATGCCGTATTTCAGAGACTTCTCCTCGATCTCTGGGCTGGAATACGGGGCATTCCGGTTTCTCTGAATCGGGGTGCCACAGGCTTGGTATCAGAGCAGGTCTGGCTGTAGGACGCCCTAGTTAGCGCGAGCGGTAGAAACCGGTAATTTAGAGGTGGTCTCATTTGTCGCATTTGGTTGCTGCATTTGTTTGTTGCATAGCATGCATGTAGCCTTATTATTTTGTTACTAACAGTTTAATCTGGTGAGTGTAGATGGCATCAGACCGGATCCACTACAGCTCAGCCTTTGCATTTCTCCAGTTTTCTTTTCTTGCTCATTCTTTGGTGTTTTGTGTCATTTCTGTCCCAGCAGAGTGATGCCAAGTGATCCTGACACGGTTTGTAAAAATGGTGCTCAGGTATCGCGCCAAATTATTTCCTTCAGCCCCACCGTTTGTTTCGGTGGTAGACATGCTTCTATCACGGATCGTCCTTTTTCTTGTCATTTTGGCAACCCTTAATGATCATAGTTATCAAGAAAGGGCAATGTCAGCAGCCTCAGTTTGTCCCCGCTATCCTATTTCTTGGACGAGTACGGATCTTTTTCTGTCCGCTTGATAATAATGTGGTTGCGACCTTCGTGTTCCGCTACATGATTACCGAGTGCGTCCTCGCCTTTGAGCTAGTCCAGGTTGCTACCTGGCTAAGCTAGCACTTGGTGTAGCGCTGTTTACACCAATTTTTCCACACATTTATTCGTCCTCGTGCACAACGTCACAGCATGCTAGATCATAGAGCCGGAGATCCTGCGAGATTTGTGTGCTTAAGTAGGCATGCATATTGTGTCACTAGCAGTAATATGTGACATTGATTGTGTGTGAATTGATTGTTGTTGTGCGTTTTTGTTCAGTTGATTTTTCTTTTGCTTCTTTCTTTTGGGCCCCGGTGTTACAATATTTTCCCCTATAAAGAGTTGCTCATCAACTGACACCGGACTCGAAGAAGTAATAAGTATTCCAAATATTTGGAAGAAGCTCAGCTAAACATTATGGCCTTCTCAGTCAACCGCATGATATAAGGAACATCTGCTCAGAATACCAATTGTGTCTTGGATTGATTATCCGCATCAATTCTACAGCAGTAATGATCCAGCCAGCAGAAAGACAAGTCAGATGCGAGACCAACGGTATATTTTTCAGTCAAAGGTGTGGATCATAGGCAAAGTTTTGGCTCATCAATAAATGGTATTTGAAATATGTTATACTCCAAGAGAAAGTCGGGATGTGATATGCTCAAGGAAGACAGTCAAACAAATTTTCTCATGCGAATGATCAGCCGCAAAATATTATGGACATGTGCATGGATTACAGTCTGCATATCAATATGAAGTTTTGGATATAAAACACCCAACATTATTCCACACGCTATCGGAATAAATTTATGAGGCAAGGCTCCTCAATTTTTCCTCAGCATGATATGTGAACAATTTCCGGCCCACGGTACCCGGTCTTTCTCAACAAGATACCTCGGTAAAAGCTTCCGACAGACGGGAAATGAATTTTTCCCAACAAGCAAACCCGAGGAGAAGCTTCTCAAGTACGGAAACCCGGCTTCTCCTGCACACTACTCTGGTCAAGCTTCGTGTGTTAGCTATCAAGGCTTCTTCTGCACGCTACCCAGACAAAAGCTTTGAGCAGAAGCTAATGAGTCTTCCTCAGCAAGCTACTTGGATGGCTTCCCTCGTAAGCCACCCAGTACGCGTCAGTACCACACTATGCACCATCATCAGAGATTATATGATGAGTTGGCAGTATATGGCAGTACATCTCAAGGATCAGATTTGCAATAATTTTGTCAGATGAACAATTCAGTCAAAACATATGCTTGCCGCAATAATATGTTATTCAGTTGCATATGATTGGTACGCATGTATCCCGAGTCAGATCAGTCACTTATACGGGATACGACACTGATCCAGCAGATATACCTAAGAAAGCAATGAGCTCAGTACAACTACAAACCCCAAGCATATGTCATATATGTGCGGACACAGGTCAGAAAAACAAGCACAAGGAATAATGTCAAAAATATTAACCACACCCATGGTCATACGAAGAATCAAGGACATGTGTGGCCAAGTTATTTCAACAAGGTATCCTGACAAAGAAAATCATGACCATTGAAGGGTGAGACTGACAACAAAGGTATGATGTATTTTGCACGACCATCAGGGTCCGGATACCCCAAGTCCGTTGGAGGCCATAATTCCATATGGATCCATAAAGACATACATTTTCAGCAGCCTACTCTATTTACAAGGATTTTCATATCCCGCTGACCCGCTTGACATGGTTAGTGTGGAATATCCAAGTCTGTTCTGTCAGCTCCAAGATTCCTTTGCAACCTCAACAGTTTGACCTCAGCGGCAATGCTAAAACATATCACAATGTATTACCAAAAATGGGTATACCGACAAAATGAGAAAGTCAAAAGCTGAATAATCAGCTCAGGCCCGGTATACTCGCCGACAGAATCAAGTACCCGGTCAGTCTGTCAGGGAAAGCATTTGTCCGTCAGCCCCTGTTGGGCAAAGTCTCAAGATATAAATATTTGAGCTATGGCATAGCAATAACTCCATACACCGTTATATTGCTCATGATAGAAGGCAGTCAAATCTCTGGTGTATGCCACATGCTCGAGCCAAAGGAAATAAATCAAGATGAATCAGTACCACCTATGAGCAGTCAGATCCTATCAGAAGATGGCCATGAGTAATTCTAAGTATTTATTGAACCCAGAAGGCTTGCATTTATTCTGACAACCCCATGATGTAAATAAAAGGTTTTCATGACCAAAAGGAAATTTATGATCAGATCCGTCGGACATCACCGCAGATACGAGAAAATCAACGTCAACAAAAGGATTTGGTATATGAGCAAAGACCCATCAAAATTTGGGGAAAGGTGAAGCAAGCTACCCCAGAGCAAGGTAAGTTGATCATCTGAAATTCTTGGGGGAACAATAAATAAAGGAAAAAGGATATCCGAGTTGGAAATAGTATCCTCAAGTCATACTTGATCCCAGAGAAACTAAATCTCGAGGACGAGATTTCTTAAAGGGGGTAAGAGTTGTGACAGCCTGGATTTTTGGCCCTTTTCTTTTTCTTTTTGATTTATTGGTTTTTGCTCTGTTTTTCTTTTTGGAGTGGTTCTGTGGCCTTGTCACCTGGGAAATCATCCTCTTTTTCCTTCCCTAGTGACTCATCCTTCTCAAAACCTTGCCAAGATCATGTCACTCCACTGCTTGACCAAACCCTAATTTCTTTTTCTCAGGAATACTCCTTTTTCTATTAAAGGAATAGCCCTGTCTGCCTAGGTTGTGAAGCAACCTTCATTTCCATCACTCCTAAAATTCCCAAGTAATTCTCATAAATTTTTTGGGTCATATCTTTCTCAAATATGGCAAAATATTTCATTTGTCATGTTTATCATCTTGCTCAAATAATTCATTTCCTATTACATCCTGAATGGCGTAATGTGAAGCAAGTGCCATTTATCTTTGCCCAATTGACCTCAAACTCCTTGGAAACCTTTTCCTGTCCATATCATTGCCGCATGCCAAAGTGCAACCTCATTTGCCTAGTAATTATTTAATTATGATTTTCCAAAGTTCCTGTCTGAGGGAACTGGTTATGAAGGAAGTACAAGCTAGGAATATCCAAATGAGTTGCCATTTTGCATGATCCCTCATATCATCATGTCATAGCCCTCCACCAAAGTAGAGCTCATGCCATGCCTCCATGTGAGCTCACCTTCAATTCTTTGATTCAACCCAAAATTTCAGTTTGTGAAGCAAGTATATTTTATCTTGCTCCATTATGGCTGCCAATTTTCTAGGCCTTCTATTATCCATATAACCTACCTCCAACCATTTTGGGCATGGTTAATCAAGCCATTCTTCCTCTACAATTTTTGCAAGTTTCTGGTCAGCAAGGATGTTTGTGAAGCAAGTACCATTTTGGTGAATCCAATTGGTATGAAACTTATACAACATCTTTATATGATCAAATCATGAAGCCTTGCCAAACTTCAGCTCAAGTGGCTTCTCCATTTGAGAGCATCATCATGATCTTGATTCTGGACCAGATTACTTAGTTGTAAAGCAACTATATTAATTATTGGTCCAAATCCCTCCAAACTCCCCAGGACTGTAGTACTTCCTAGCCTAAACACCCCAGGCATAACATTTGACCCATAGCATCTCTCTGTTGATCACACTTAGTTGATCAAGTTTACTGCAGTAAACTTCAGAGGTTGCTTACCTTTTTAACCAGAGCAGCTTTCACCGATCTACCACCTCGGTTGCAACCTCCCTAGGAAGGACCAACCCCTAGACATCATTTGCCAACTGTTTGCCTCCCACACATGCCAGTACTGGTGGTGACCACCGCTTTGGCATGCAGTGTCTTGTGACGAACGTCGTTTGTGCTCGGGCCCTCCTCCTTTAAATGCGTCTTGGCAGCGTAAGCATGTCCGATGGCTGCATCTCGGCGTCACCGTTGCCTGGACCCCTCTCCCCTCCGTCAGCTTGCTCACCGGCCTTTCGCCACGAGCATGCACGGAGCACAGTGCCGACAAGGCATTAATGGCGTTCAGATTCTTCTCTCTGCGCTCCCTTGGTCGTCTCTGCCCCGTAGACCTCCACTGCACCTCCCTTGTCTCCTACCCGCGAGCTCGTGCGCGAGGGCACGTGTCCGCGGCGCCGGACACGCGTCTGTGGCGGTGCCAGCTCGGCCTCCTCGCCCGCGGCTATATATAGCCATCCCCGCGGCCTCCCGAGCATCCCAAGCTCCTCACCTCACTCCCCTAGTCCTCCCCAGCCCCTCGCCCGAGCCTCTGGAACTCTCCTGCTCCACCATCGCCGCCATGGCCGCCGTTCGGGTGTGCCTAAATTCCGGCCACCCGAGCCCTCCCTCATCGTTCTTCCACCACTAGTGAGACCCCCTCACTCCGGCGATCCTCCCCATGCCCTCGCCCCCTCGCCGGAGCAACCCTGGCCATGATGCCCAACCCCACCCGAAGCCATCTCCGCCGGATACCATGTCCTCGTCGCTTCGGTTCTCCTCGGCATCCGTGTCCAGCCTAGATGGACGTGACACTCTTCCCCGAGCTCATCGGTGCGGGCGCCGGCAGCAGTGGCCGGAGTCGCCGAGGCTCGTCATGAGCCGCGCCCTGATCTGCTCCCGTCAGACGCACGCGAAGAAGAAGAAGGAGCCAGGAGAGAGAGAGAGAGTGGATAAGGTGGGCCCCACCAGGCAGCCACACCGGAGCTGGCCCCGTGTTGACCCCAGGTGCCAATGTGGATAAGTGACGGGTCCCACCCCGCGGGACCCACAAGTAAGCGATCCACGCCCGGCCCTGCCACTGTCCACGTGGTTAAGTGGAAACGCATTTCCTATAGTAGGTCTTCTTCCCAAGGTAAGCGTATTCTTCATTTCTTTTATCTAAAGTACGTTTTCCCTTCTAAAGATTTAACACAATCAAACTTAGGTGTCATACCTGACTCCTTACCTTCGTTGAGGTCTCAATCTTCAGAGTTGCATTTAATTCTATCCAATAAATTCCATCTGAATTCAATAGTCTTCATCATAAAAGAGCCAAAGACAAGAAGTATCAAGCATGGTGTGATTGTTATCAGGAAGCCGAGCATAAAAACTTTGAATAATTATTTCTCTTGGGAGCTCATGATTGGGGCATGAATATAACATTGATTTAAGCCTCCCCCAAGCTTGAGCGATGCTTTCTCCTTCGCGAGGCCAAAAATTATGTATATAATTGCGATCACGATGAACAAGATGCATAGGATAATACTTTTGATGAAATTCCAATTTCAATCTTTATAGTTCCATGATCTCATATCATCACATAGCCTATACCATGTCAACGCGTCTCCCTTCAAAGATAAAGGGAAGACCTTCTTCTTAACAACATCATCGGGTATACCTGCAAGCTTAAATAATCCACAAACCTCATCCACATATATTAAGTGTTCATCAGGATGCTTGGTTCCATCTCCTGTAAAAGGATTAGCTAGCAGTTTTTCCATCATACCCGAAGGAATTTCAAAAGGAGTTTCATTTTCAATAGGTTCAGTAGGTTGATGAGAAACTCTTCGCTCTACTGGACGGGGTGAAGATACCCCGAACAAGCCCCTCAGAGAATTACTTTCCATAGTAACAAGTGACAGTAAATTTCAGCACACTATATAAATTTTTCCTTACCAAATTCCACCTACCAAAGGCGCTACACTCCCGGCAATGGCGCCGGAAAAGAGTCTTGATGACCCACAAGTATAGGGGATCTATCATAGTCCTTTCGATAAGTAAGAGTGTCGAACCCAACGAGGAGCGAAGGAAATGATAAGCGGTTTTCAGCAAGGTATTCTCTGCAGAAATCTTTGAAATAAGTGGTAACAGATAGTTTTGTGATAAGATAAATTGTAACGAGCAACAAGTAACAAGAGTAAATAAAGTGCAGCAAGGTGGCCCAATCCTTTTTGTAGCAAAGGACAAGCCTGGACAAACTCTTATAATAGGAAAAGCGCACCCGAGGACACATGGGAATATCGTCAAGCTAGTTTTCATCACGTTCATATGATTCGTGTTCGGTACTTTGATAATTTGATATGTGGGTGGACCGGTGCTTGGGTGCTGTTCTTACTTGAACAAGCATCCCACTTATGATTAACCTCTATTGCAAGCATCCACAACTACAACAAAAGTATTAAGGTAAACCTAACCATAGCATGAAACATATGGATCCAAATCAGTCCCTTACGAAACGCATAAACTAGGGTTTAAGCTTACATCACTCTAGCAACCCATCATCTACTTATTACTTCCCAATGCCTTCCTCTAGGCCCAAATAATGGTGAAGTGTTATGTAGTCGACGTTCACATAACACCACTAGAGGCTACACAACATACATCTCATCAAAATATCGAATCTAATACCAAATTCACATGACTACTAATAGAAAGACTTCTCCCTTGTCCTCGGGAACAAACGTAACTACTCACAAAGCATATTCATGTTCATAATCAGAGCGGTAATAATATGCATAAAGGATCTGAACATATGATCTTCCACCAAATAAACCAACTAGCATCAACTACAAGGAGTAATCAACACTACTAGCAACCTACTAGCACCAATCCTGGACTTGGAGACAAGAATTGGATACAAGAGATGAACTAGGGTTTGGAGATGAGATGGTGCTAGGTGAAGATGTTGATGGAGATTGCCCTCTCCCGATGAGAGGAGGCGTTGGCGATGATGATGACGATGATTTCCCCTCCCGGGAGGGAAGTGTCCCCGGGAGAACAGCTCTGCGGAGCCCTAGATTGGTTCCGCCTCGTGGCGGAGTTTCGCCCGAAGGTTGCTTCTTATTTTTTCTCATCGAAAGACTTCATATAGGAGAAGATGGGCGTCGGAGAGCCACCGGGGGCCCACGAGGTGAGGCGCGCCCTAGGCGCCCCCACCCTCGTGAGCAGGGTGTGGGTCCCCTGGCCTTCATCTTTGGCGACGAATTTTCTTTATTTATTTTAAGATATACCGTGGAGTTTC
This sequence comes from Aegilops bicornis, assembly GCA_021605145.1. Taxonomy (NCBI): domain Eukaryota; kingdom Viridiplantae; phylum Streptophyta; class Magnoliopsida; order Poales; family Poaceae; genus Aegilops; species Aegilops bicornis. The sequence continues at coordinate 187,982,234 of CM038674.1, forward strand.
ATGACTTTTGGAGTTCTTGTGAGAATAGATCTCCAATATTTGCTCCTTTTCGGCCAGAATTCCATTGCGGCATTCTCCATCTTCATGTAAACCTTGTAAAATAAAAGAGAATAGCCATAAGTATTGTGACCTAATGTGAAATAACAGCCCATACTGCAATAAATATCGATATAAAAGCATGATGCAAAATGGACGTATCAACTCCCCCAAGCTTAGACCTCGCTTGTCCTCAAGCGAAAAGCCGATAATAATAAATAGGCCCTCATGTTTAGAGGTAGAGGCGTCGATAAAAATAAAATACGGACATGAAGGCATCATGATTATTCTCATAACAACAACATATATAGATTTTGTCATATGTTTACTTATGTTCAAGTGATGATCTTTTCACAATGCAAAAGTATGAATCAGATACATTTTTGAGCTCCATCAAATTATAACGTCAGTCTTTGAAGATATTGCAATTTATCATAACATCGGAGAGAGTCTATGTCAGATCTTAAAAGCAAGTCCACATACTCAACTATCATTTAGTCCTTCATAACTGCTAGCACTCACGCAATACTTGTGGTTACGGAGTTTTAATCAGACACAGAGAAAGATAGGGGCTTATAGTTTTGCCCCACAACCTTTTACCTCAAGGGCAATGTCAACAATAATAATTCATGCTCCCCTACATCCAATTACATATATATATATATATATATATATATATATATATATATATATATATATATATATATATATATATCATGTTCTTTCCAACATGCTAGGCTTGCCAAAGGATAAAATGAAAAGGAAAGGTGAAGATCACCGTGACTCTTGCATAAGGTAGAGGATAATAATAAAAGATAGGCCCTTCGCAGAGGGAAGCAGAGGTTGCCATGCGCTTTTATGGTTGGATGCACAAAATCTCAATGCGAAAGAACATCACTTTATATTTCCCCTTGTGATATGAACCTTTATTATGCAGTCCGTCGCTTTTATTTCTTCCATATCACAAGATCGTATAAAGCTTATTTCCCCACACCAATCAATAATACATATTTAGAGAGCAATTTTTATTGCTTTTCACCGATGAAAACTTACTTGAAGGATCTTACTCAATCCATAGGTAGATATGGTGGACTCTCATGGCAAAACTGGTTTAAGGGTATTTGGAAACACAAGTAGTATCTCTACTTGGTGCTGAGAATTTGGCTAGAATGAGGGGGAAGGGCAAGCTCAACATGTTAGAGGATCCATGACAACGTACTTTATCTCAGATATAAGAAAACATAACTCATCACGTTGTCTTCCTTGTCCAACATCAACTCTATAGCATGTTATATTTTAATGAGTGCTCCCAATCATAAGAGATGTCAATGATAATATATCTATATGTGAAACCTCTCTTTCCTTATTACTTCCTATTAATTGCAACGATGACCAAAGCTATATTTGCCAACTCCCAACAACTTTTAATCATCATACTCTTTCTATGTGAAGTCATTACTCTCAATAAGATCAATATGAACTCTTTGTTTCTTTTTGTTCTTTTTCTTCTTTCTATTCTTTTGTTCACCCAAGATCATGGCAAAATAATCAAGCCCTTGACTCAACACTAAACTTTATTATATATATAGCTCACGGACTCGATTACATAGAGAGATCATAAAGCAAAACTCAAAACTAGATCATGCCATAACTTTATTCTACTAGATCAAGATACTACTAATAGGATCGAACTAAGAAAAAACGGTAAAGATAGGAGTTGTGATGGTGATACGATACCGGGGCACCTCCCCCAAGCTTGGCAGTTGCCAAGGGGAGTGCCCATACCCATGTGATTATGTCTCCTTCGTTGGCGAAGAAGGTGGAGGTTTTGTTGACTTAGTTGATGGCGTAGACTTCTCCCTTAATTTGCGTTTGAGGATGGCATTTTGATCCCTCAGATCATCAATCTCCCACTCCAGGGTTAATATCTTTTTGCATAAGTCCTGCTTATTTTCCTGCAAGAGACGAAAAGGGATAAACTCGAACTTTGGTTTCTTTACCCTATCAGGGAGACATGACTTTTTGAACTCCACGTGCATGTCCCCAGGTTGAGGTAATGGGGCTTCGTCTTCATCTGAGCTCGTCTCCTCCTTCCCCTTGGGTTCATAGTCCTCTTCTTCCTCCGTAGCCCAACCATCGTGCTCCACATCTCCATAGACCTTAGGATTTGCTAGGTAATCATCCAGATAGCTTTCTCCTTTCGAATCCTGGGACGACATGTTGATCTAATCTGCAGCAGCAACAGCTCAAAACAAAAACAGAGGATATTTGCGTGATACGAGAGTCAAAACCTTCGGGAGAATATATAATGAATTTTTACTAACCAAAATACGTACCGTGCAAGAAAACGGAGTCCGGAGGGCACTCGGGGTGCTCACGAGGTAGGGGAGCACGCCCAGGGGGTAGGGCGCGCCCACCTCCCTCGTGGGGCCCTCGTGTCCTTCCCGGACTGCTACTTATTTTTCTATTTTTCTAAATATTCCAAAATGGAGAAATATTGCCTTAAAAATTGTTTTCGAGTCGGTTTACTTACCGTACCACATACCTATTCCTTTTCGGAGTCTGAAACGATCTGGAAAGTGTCCCTTATGTATTCCTCCGGGGTTACAGTTTCAATAATATTGGTTTCAACATTTATGGGATTACCTGAGATATAATGTTTGATCCTTTGACCGTTTACCACCTTGATTTGTGCCTTGAAGTTATTGATTTTTATGGCACCAGGACGATAGACCTCCTCGATGACGTAGGGGCCTTCCCATTTAGAGAGAAGTTTTCCTACAAAAAATCTTAAGCGAGAGTTGTATAGCAATACATAATCACCTACATTAAACTCACGCTTTTGTATCCTTTTGTCATGCCATCTTTTAACTTTTTCTTTAAACAACTTAGCATTTTCATAAGCTTGGGTTCTCCATTCATCAAGTGAGCTAATATCAAATAACCTCTTCTCACCGGAAAGTTTGAAATCATAGTTGAGCTCTTTAATATCCCAATATGCCTTATGTTCTAGTTCGAGAGGTAAGTGACATGCTTTTCCATAAACCATTTTATACGGAGACATGCCCATAGGATTCTTATATGCAGTTCTATAGGCCCATAATGTATCATCAAGTTTCTTGGACCAATTCTTTCTAGACCTATTAACAATCTTTTGCAAAATTAATTTGAGCTCTCTATTGCTCAATTCTACTTGTCCACTAGACTGTGGGTGATAAGGAGATGCAATTCTATGATTAACATCATATTTAGCAAGCATTTTACGGAAGGCACCATAAATAAAGTGTGAACCACCATCAGTCATGAAATATCTAGGGACTCCAAACCTCGGAAAAACAACTTCCTTAAGCATTTTAATAGAAGTGTTATGATCAGCACTACTAGTTGGAATAGCTTCTATCCACTTAGTAACGTAATCAACAGCAACCAAAACATGTGTATATCCATTAGAGGCAGGAAAAGGTCCCATATAATCAAAGCCCCAAACATCAAATGGTTCAATAACAAGTGAATAGTTCATAGGCATTTCTTGACGTCTACTAATATTACCAATTCTTTGACATTCATCGCAAGACAAAACAAACTTGCGGGCATCCTTGAAGAGTGGGCCAATAAAAACCGGATTGCAATACCTTATGTGCGTTCTATCTCCAGCGTGGTGTCCTCCATAAGCCTCAGTGGCACTTGCGTAGGATCATTCTGTTCATGCTCGGGCACACAACGTCTAATAACACCATCTACTCCTTCTTTATAAAGATGTGGGTCATCCCAAAAGTAATGTCGCAAATCATAGAAAAACTTTTTCTTTTGTTGGTATGTGAAGCTAGGTGGTATAAATTTAGCAACAATATAATTAGCATAATCGCATACCACGGAGTACTACGAGAAGTGCTTATGACATTTAATTGTTCATCAGGAAGCTATCATCAATAGGTAGTGGGTCATCAAGAACATTCTCTAACCTAGATAAGTTATCTGCAACGGGGTTCTCAACTCCTTTTCGATCAACAATATGCAAATCAAATTCTTGCAGCAAGAGAACCCATCTAATAAGTCTAGGTTTAGCATCTTTCTTTTCCATAAGATATTTAATAGCAACATGATTAGTGTGAATAGTTACTTTAGAATCAGCAATATAGGGTCTGAATTTATCACAAGCAAATACAACTGCTAAAAGTTCCTTTTCAGTAGTAGCATAATTTCTTTGAGCATTGTCTAGAGTCTTACTAGCATAATGGATAACATTTAATTTCTTATCAGCTCTTTGCCCTAGAACAACACCTACAGCATAATCACTAGCATCACACATAATTTCAAACGGTAAATTCCAATCAGGTGGCTGAACAACAGGTGCAGAGACTAATGCTTTCTTAAGTATTTAAAATGCTTCTACACAATCATCATCAAAGACAAATGGTACATCTTTTTGTAACAAATTAGTCAGAGGCCGACAAATTTTTGAGAAGTCCTTAATGAACCTCCTATAAAATCCGGCGTGACCAAGGAAACTTCTTATACCTTTGATGTCCTTGGGACATGGCATCTTTTCAATAGCATCAACCTTGGATTTATCAACTCCAATACCTCTTTCGTAAACTTTGTGCCCCAAGACAATACCTTCATTAACCATAAAGTGGCACTTTTCTCGATTCAAGACAAGATTAGTTTCTTCACATCTACGCAAAACTCGATCAAGATTGCTCAAGCAATCATCAAAAGAGGAACCATAGACGGAAAAATCGTCCATGAAGACCTCACAAATTTTCTCACAAAAATCAGAGAATATAGCCATCATGCATCTTTGAAAGGTAGCAGGTGCATTACATAAACCAAAAGGCATACGTCTATAAGCAAAAGTACCAAAAGGGCATGTAAAAGTAGTCTTTGATTGATCTTTAGCCGACCACAGGTATTTGAGAGAAACCAGAATAACCATCTAGAAAGCAATAATGTGTATGTTTGCATAAACTTTCTAGCATTTGATCAATAAAAGGTAAGGGGTAATGATCTTTCTTAGTAGCTTTATTTAATTTGCGGAAATCAATTACCATCCTATAACCTCTGATAATTCTTTGCGGGATCAATTCATCTTTATCATTAGGGACAACAGTAATACCTCCCTTCTTAGGGACACAATGGACAGGACTTACCCACCGACTATCAAAGAATCTAGATAAATTATACCTGCCTCCGTAAGCTTGAGTATTTCTTTTCTTACCACTTCTTTCATTTTAGGATTCAAGCGTCGTTGAGGATCACGAACTGGTTTGGCATCCGCTTCCAAATTTATTTTATGTTGACATAGAGTGGGACTAATGCCCTTAAGATCATCAAGAGTATATCCAATGGCGTACGGTGCTTCTTGAGTTTTCAATAATCTTTCTTCTTCATGCTCAAAGGTTAGCACTAATAATAACAGGATATATTTTCTTTTCATCAAGATAAGGATATTTAAGATTATCGAGCAACGATTTAAGCTCAAACACGGGATCACCCTTGGGTGGAGGAGGATCCCCTAGGATTTCAACAGCAAATTGTGTTGCGTAATACGTTCCTGTTTAAAGAATACTTCATCTATTTCCCTTCTTTCATTCATGAACATATCATTTTCATGGTCTAGCAAATAGTGTTCTAAAGGATCACTAGGAGGTACGGCAATAGAAGCACGACCAATAATTTCATCCTTACTAGGCAATTCTTTCTCACGATGTTGTTTACTAAATTTAGAGAAATTAAACTCATGAATCATATCATCCAAGCCAATAGTAACAACATTCTTTTCACAATCTATCCTAGCATTAACAGTGTTCAAGAAGGGTCTACCAAATATAATGGGACAAAAGCTATCTTGTGGAGACCCAAGAACAAGAAAATCAGCGGGATATTTGGTTTTCCCACACAAGACTTCGACATCTCTAACAATCCCAATTGGTGAAATAGTATCTCTATTAGCAAGCTTAATTGTGACATCAATTTCTTCTAACTCAATAGGTGCAATATCATGCATAATTTCTTTATATAAATCATAAGGTATAACACTAGAACTAGCACCCATATCACATAAGCCATGAAAACAATGATCTCCTATTTTAACAGAAATAACAGGCACGCCTACCACAGGTCTATGTTTATCTTTAGCACAAGGTTTAGCAATTCTAGCAGTTTCACCATTGAACTGAATAACATGCCCATCAATATTATCAGATAAGAGATCTTTAAAAATAGCAATATTAGGTTCTACTTTGACTTGCTCAGGTGGTGTATAAGTTCTAATATTGCTCTTACGAGCCACAATTGAAGCTTTAGCATGATCCTTTATTTTAACAGCGAAAGGTGGTTTCTCAACATAAGAGGTAAGAAACATAGGATCATTATAAGTTACAGTCTTTTCTTCAACTTTAATAGGTGCAGCTACTTTTACTTCTATGGGAGGATGATATTTAAACCACTTCTCCTTGGGGAGATCAACATAAGTAGCAAAAGATTCACAGAAAGAAGCTACTATCTCGAGTCAAGTCCATATTTAGTGCTAAACTTACGAAAAATATCGGTATCCATAAAAGATTTAACACAATCAAACTTAGGTGTCATACGACTCCTTACCTTCGTCAAGGTCCCAATCTTCAGAGTTGCGTTTAATTCTATCCAATAAATTCCATCTGAATTCAATAGTCTTCATCATAAAAGAGCCAAAGACAAGAAGTATCAAGCATGGTGCGATTGTTATCGAAAAGCCGAGCATAAAAACTTTGAATAATTATTACTCTTGGGAGCTCATGATTGGGGCATGAATGTAACATTGATTTAAGCCTCCCCAAGCTTGAGCGATGCTTTCTCCTTCTTGAGGCCAAAATTATATATATAATTGCGATCACAATGAACAAGATGCATAGGATAATACTTTTGATGAAATTCCAATTTCAATCTTTTATAGTTCCATGATCTCATATCATCACATAGCCTATACCATGTCAATGCGTCTCCTTCAAAGATAAAGGGAAGACCTTCTTCTTAACAACATCATCGGGTATACACGCAAGCTTAAATAATCCACAAACCTCATCCACATATATTAAGTGTTCATCAGGATGCTTGGTTCCATCTCCTGTAAAAGGATTAGCTAGCAGTTTTTCCATCATACCCAAAGGAATTTCAAAAGGAGTTTCATTTTCAATAGGTTCAGTAGGTTGAGGAGCAACTCTTCGCTCTACTGGACGGGGTGAAGATACCCCGAACAAGCCCCTCAGAGAATTACTTTCCATAGTAACAAGTGGCAGTAAATTTCAGCACACTATATAAATTTTTCCTTACCAAATTCCACCTACCAAAGGCGCTACACTCCCTGGCAATGGCGCCAGAAAAGGGTCTTGATGACCCACAAGTATAGGGGATCTATCGTAGTCCTTTCGATAAGTAAGAGTGTCGAACCCAACGAGGAGCAGAAGGAAATGATAAGCGGTTTTCAGCAAGGTATTCTCTGCAAGTATCTTGAAATAAGTGGTAACAGATATTTTTGTGATAAGATAAATTGTAACGAGCAACAAGTAACAAGAGTATATAAAGTGCAGCAAGGTGGCCCAATCCTTTTTTGTAGCAAAGGACAAGCCTGGACAAACTCTTATAATAGGAAAAGCGCTCCCGAGGACACATGGGAATATCGTCAAGCTAGTTTTCATCACGTTCATATGATTCGCGTTCGGTACTTTGATAATTTGATATGTGGGTGGACCGATGCTTGGGTGCTGTTCTTACTTGAACAAGCATCCCACTTATGATTAACCTCTATTGCAAGCATCCGCAACTACAACAAAAGTATTAAGGTAAACCTAACCATAGCATGAAACATATGGATCCAAATCAGCCCCTCACGAAGCAACGCATAAACTAGGGTTTAAGCTTACATCACTCTAGCAACCCATCATCTACTTATTACTTCCCAATGCCTTCCTCTGGGCCCAAATAATGGTGAAGTGTTATGTAGTCGACGTTCACATAACACCACTAGAGGCTAGACAACATACATCTCATCAAAATATCGAATCGAATACCAAATTCACATGACTACTAATAGCAAGACTTCTCCCTTGTCCTCGTGAACAAAGCGTAACTACGCACAAAGCATATTCATGTTCATAATCAGAGGGGTAATAATATGCATTAAGGATCTGAACATAAGAACTACCACCAAGTAAACCAACTAGCATCAACTACAAGGAGTAATCAACACTACTAGCAACCTACTAGCACCAATCACGGACTTGGAGACAAGAATTGGATACAAGAGATGAACTAGGGTTTGGAGATGAGATGGTGCTGGTGAAGATGTTGATGGAGATTGCCCTCTCCCGATGAGAGAGGCGTTGGCAATGATGATGACGATGATTTCCCTCCCGAGGGAAGTGTCCCCGGCAGAATAGCTCTGCCGGAGCCCTAGATTGTTCCGCCTCGTGGCGGAGTTTCGTTGAAAGGTTGCTTCTTATTTTTTTTCTCATCGAAAGACTTCATATAGGAGAAGATGGGCGTCGGAGAGCCACCGGGGGCCCACGAGGTGAGGCGCGCCCTAGGGGCGCCCCACCCTCGTGAGTGGTGTGGGCCCCCGGCCTTCATCTTTGGTGACGATTTTTCTTTATTTATTTTAAGATATACCGTGGAGTTTCGGGACTTTTGGAGTTGCTTGAGAATAAGTCTCCAAGATTTGCTCCTTTTCCACCCGAATTCCAGCTGCCGGCATTCTCCCTCTTCATGTAAACCTTGTAAAATAAAAGAGAATAGCCATAAGTATTGTGACATAATGTGAAATAATAGCCCATACTGCGATAAATACCGATATAAAAGCATGATGCAAAATGGACGTATCATGGATCTTAGCCGAATAGCTTTATTCTTGCTATTGGAGTAGTAGGATTATTGTTTTCAGATCCATCATGACAGTAGTATTGTGCTACCCTTGGAGTATTTTGAGATGATGATGTTATGCTTGGATTATTTGTTGGATATTGCTATGACTTGGATTATAGTTTGATAGTTGATACTGGAGTATCAGTTAGCACAGTTATATTTTTGGGGATAAATTCCGTCATTAAGTTGGTCAAGTGCCGCCAAACCGGGCTTTTTCCAGTACAACCACGCTTACCTTTATGGGAAGGTCCTAACTGGGTCTATTGTCGTGCATCTCGCCGGTGCCTCCCACGAGGGAAGGTTATGGGCGTGCTTACCCTGATCAGCTGGGCGGACATAACCTTGTGTGCCCGAGTTGGATTTTGCATGCATGTCCCTGTGTGGGAGTGTCCCCGAGTGGGACTGTTTTGACCACGACGGTGGTCGGGGTGTCTTTGATAGACACGGGGCCACCCAGGACCAACCCGTTGGGGATTTGGGTCGGAGTGGCCGGGAGAGCGTCATGGCAGTAGATCGGTTTTGTCGGAACGCCGTTGGTCCACCCGAATGGGAGTACGAGGCCATGGGTTCTGTGGTGTGGGTACAGTGTGCTACCTCTGCAGAGTGTATTTAATCTATCGATAGTCGCGTCCGTATTAGGTCCCACCGTTCGATCAACACTCACATGACGAAATGACTTATAGGTGACTTATATGTTGATATATTGTGAGCAGTAACAGTTTGGCAGGATGTTGATGATGATGTTGGAGACCAAGTGTTGGTCATGGTAGTGATCGCCGAAAAGATCACAGTTTGAGACCAAGTGTTGGTCATGGTAGTGATCGCCGGAAAGATCACCGTTTGGTTTTGATCACGAGGTGATCAAGATGGTATTTTGCTTGGCCGGTTAGCCAAGAGAGATATGGTTATGGAGATCTGAGATGGTGATTTATCAACATTGTATTATTCATCTCATGCTTATTAGTTGCTTCATCATGGTAGTTGTTAATTAATTAACATGTTAATGCTATGTTATTGTCTTGCCTTGATGTTTATGGTTGTTGTGAGCTTGCAAGTACATTCAATGTACTGACCTAGCGTGTCATGCCAGATTGCAGGTGATGCCGTGATTGCTTGATTGCTTGTCGTGGTTTCCGTTCGTGCGAGCTAGATCGTGTCCCAGCCAGAGTCCCTGCGGAGTGGAGTTCACCACCTTCGTCGTTGTTCCGCTGCTAGAAGTTTTCCGCTGCTACGAGATGTTCCGCTGCTAGCATAGAGCAAGTGCAGTATCGCAGGCGTAGTGTCGCCATGCTGATGTGATCATTGTAACATCAGACCCGTGTAATTATTATTCTTGTAATAAGAGTTGATTTGTTCTATGTCAAGCAGTGCCGTATTCCAGAGACTTCTCCTCGAACTCTGGGCTGGAATACGGGGCGTTCCGGTTTCTCTGAGCCGGGGTGCCACAATGTGCTATCAAACGTCACAATGTAACTGGGTGATCATAAAGATGCGATGCGGGTATCTTTGAAGGTGACTGTTGAGTTGGCATGGATCAAGATTGGGATTTGTCACTCCGTGTATCGGGGAGGTATCTCTGGGCCCTCTCGGTAATACATATCACAAGAAGCTTACAAGCAAAGTGACTAAGGAGTTAGTTACGAGATGATGTATTACAGACCGAGTAAAGAGACTTGCGGTAACGATATTGAACTAGGTATGAGGATACCGACGATCGAATCTCGGGCAAGTAACATACCCACAGACAAAGGGAATTACGTATGATGTCATAAGGTTCGACCGATAAAGATCTTCATAGAATATGTAGGAACCAATGGGCACCCAGGTCCCGCTATTGGTTATTGACCAAAGAGGTATCTCGGTCATGTCTACATCATTCTCGAACGCGTAGGGTCCGCGCGCTTAACGTTTGTTGACTATATAGTATTATATGAGTTATGCGAGTTGATGACCGAATATTGTTCGGAGTCCCGGATGAGATAACGGACATGATGAGGAGCTTGGGAATGGTCCGGAGGTAAAGATTGATATATAGAACGATGCTATTTGGTCACCAGAAAGGCTTCGGAAGAACCAGGTATTTATCGGAGTACTGGAAGGGGTTCCGGGAGACCTACGGGGAGTATATGGGCCTAATGGGCCAAGGGGAGGAACACACCAGCCCACAAGGGGCTGGCGCACCCTCTTCCTGGCCACCGGCCCTATAGGGAAGGAAAGGGGGGCAGTAAGGCAAGGAGGAGCCTCCCTCCCCCCTCCTGCCTTCTCCTCCACCCCCCGCCCCCTAGGAAGGAAAGGGGCATGACATAGGGCAGGGGCCCAAGGGGGCCGGCGACCACCCTTGGGGCGCGCCCTGGCTGCCTCCTCCTTCCTCCCACATATATATATGTGTGGAGGGAGAGGGGAAACAACACACAATGATTCCCTAGCCGTGTGCGGCGCCCCTCTCCCTCTAGTTCATTCTCGATCATATCTTCGTAGTGCTTGGCGAAGCCCTGCGGAGATAGTTGCATCACTATGCTGTCGTGCTGCCGAAACTCATCTACTACTTCGCCCGTCTTACTGGATCAAGAAGGTGTGGACGTCATCGAGCTGAACGTGTGCTGAACGCAGAGGTACCGTACATTCGGTACTTGATCGGACAGATCGTGAAGGCGTACGACTACATCAACCGCGTTGATAAACACTTCCGCTGAACGGTCTAGAAGGATACGTAGACATACTCTCCCCTCTCGTAGCTATGCATCTCCATGGATAGATCTTGCGTCTGCGTAGAATTTTTTTTGTTTTCCATGCAACGTTCCCCAACAATGAAAGCATATGATCGAGTGGAGTGGTAGTATTTGGAGTCAATAATGTTGAAGCTTGGTTTTGACCAGCACCGGGTTCAGGTAATTATGGGGATGGTCAGATCTGTATCATTCTCTGTTTTATTCAATGGAAAAAAGTTGGAACAGTTCAGACCAACAAGAAGGATTCGACAGGGAGATCCTATTTCACCCTACCTTTTTTTTGTTAGCAGCGGAGGGCCTTTTGTGCCTTTTGAGTTCTAGCCAGTCGTCACACTTAAACGGGATCAAGGTGGCCTCAACGGCTCCGCCAGTGAACCATCTCCTGTTTGCTGATGATAGCTTGCTGTTTTTCAAAGCAAGTTCAGAGGATGCGGATGAGGTATCAAACATATTGAACCAATATTGTGATGCGTCAGGGCAGTGGGTTAATAAGGATAAGTCTTCTGTCTTCTTCAGTAAAGGCTGCCCTAACATCATGCGTGAATTGGTGAAGCTGTCCTTGCAAGTTCCAAATGAATCTCTTAATGAAAGGTATTTGGGAATGCTGACGGATGTGGGTCACTCAAAGAATGGAACTTCTAAATTCTCGAAGGACGGGATTTGGAATAAGGTGAAAGGATGGATAGAAAAATCTTGTCGGCAGGGGGAAAGGAAGTTCTTATAAAATCGATGGCTCAGTCAATTCCAGTTTATTCTATGGCATGGTTCCGGTTACCTCGAGGTCTTTGTGAGCATATCAATTCTCTGATTCAAGGGGTTTTGGTGGGGAAGCAAATAAGGAAAAAGGAAGCCACATTGGGTCTCTTGGCAAGTTATGACAAGTCCAAAGTAAATGGGGGGCCTTGGGTTTCGTAATGTTGAGCTTTTTAACTTGGCACTATTGGCAAGGCAGGCATGGCGTTTACTACAAGACCCTTTATCTCTTAGTGCTCGCATCTTGAAGACGGTGTATTTTCCCACAACGATGATTCTTGATGAAGAACTTGGCTCTAATCCCTCTCAAATATGGCGGTCCATTGTTGATGGAAAGGAAGTACTCAAGCAGGGTGTGTTTTGCTGGATTGGGAATGGATGATCAACTCCTATCTGGAGTAGCAACTGGATCCCGCGCGAACCTTTGCTTAGACCTCTTATGCCTTTGGTCCATAACCTACCAGTGATGGTGCATGAACTTATAAACAATACGGAGGCAGTGCGGAACACATAACTGATACGCCAAGTTTTTTTATCAATGGATGCAGAGGCGATTTTGAGCATACCCTTGTGTACCCGTAACATAGAGGATTTTTGGGCTTGGTATTTTGAAAAGAAGGGCATATTCAACGTCATATCAGCTTACCGGATGCTGGTTGAGACCAAGATCTGGCGTGAGAACTGGCTGGAAGGCTTGCCTGGAACTTCTAGTTCAGCGGAGACAACAAAGACTTGGACAAAACTGTGGAAACTATCGATTCCGTCTAAACTGAATTTTTTTGTTTGGCACTTTGCTCATCAATCAATACCTTCAGCAGATGTCCTGCATCATAGGAAAATGGCAACGTCGAGTACATGCATGTTGTGTGGCTGTGCTGATTCATGGCGCCACTCGCTGATGGATTGCACAATGTCAAGATGTACTTGCACATTATCGGATGCAAGTGTGACTGACCATATGATCTTATGTAGCGAGCCTCATGCCAAAAAGTGGATGGTCTTCATGCATGATACCTTGTCATAGGAGGAGTTTACAAGGATGGTCATTACTTTGTGGGTCATCTGGACGGCGAGGGGCAAAGCAATCCATGATAGAATTTTTCAGAGCCCCAAACAAATCTCTCGATTCGTTGAGTCTCACCTCTTCGAACTAGGAACAACGGAAGCTAGAACTGCTCGGGTGCAACCATCTTCGGTTAGCAGGGAGACGAGGAGGCGCTGGATCCATCCCAGTCTGACACATGCAAAGATAAATGTTGACGACGCCTTCTCACGGAATGGTAGTGTTGGAGCGGCAGTAGCCTTCTGCAGGAACGAACATGACGATTACTTGGGGGCTTTTGTCTTAGTTGTGGCAAGTGTGACCGACCTAGCTAACCTGAAAGCATTGGCATGTCGAGAAGGTCTCTCTCTAGCCGAAGACCTCAATCTCTCAAAGGTCCATTTGGCCACTGATTGTCCGAGATTGGTGGAAGATATTAAGAAAGGCTCCAATGCAAGCTACAGTGCGATTATTCAAGAGATTCAAATAAGGCAGACAACTTTTACAAGTTGCTTTTCTTTTACTTTTGAAAGTAGAACTTGTAATTTTGAAGCACACAGTCTCACAAAGCACGCTTCTTCATTAGGTATTGGGCGACACATTTGGCTCGATTTACCCTACGATCCAGTAAACATTTTGCATGCGATTTTAATAAAAAGTGTGTGTTTGCCTACAGAAAAGTAGATAAAAAATAAAAATAAAAATAGAGAGAGCTTTGTCGGATAGAGAATAGAGAAGATAGATATATCGATTGTCAAAAAAAGGAAAAGGAAAGATAGAGATATCGGACGGAGATGTCACTAAACCAGAAAATCTTTCCTCTGTTGCGTTCTGCCGGGTACATGAGTCCACATGCATGGCTAATCTCCACTTCAAGTTGACGCAGGATGGGAAGGAAGAAAGAATCAAGGGATATCATGAATATTAATTGCTCTCACTAATTCTTCGCATACGTGGCTCAAAGGAAAAGGAGAGAAATGATGGTCCCCAATCTTCTGTAGCAATATTATTATTAAGAATTGAGATATGCATGCAAACGGAACCGGATTATATCGCTCCCATCGCCTAATACGTATCATATCTAGATATGCTTTAGCAAAACTGATAAAAGTAGTTATTTTACCATGTCTATTGTTATGTATATATAATTATGACATATCTGACGGTCGCTCATCGGCTCTCATATTACCGACTCTAATATCTAGTTGTCCTATACTATGTCAACAACCCCGGGCTTAAGACTCAATATGAGAGGGAGCTGTTTGGCATATGCGATAATCACCTTGTACATTTTTGGGTGCCTGATGACGTCCTTAGAGTGTAAGTGTGTGTGTGTATATACACTAGCGGTTGGGGCGCCACCCGGTGGCGCCGCTTGAGAGGAAGCTGGGCAGTGCTGTCCATCCCTTCTCTACATATGGAGTGACTGATGGCCTACGTGTTAGCTGGCCTCTCTCGAAGATCTTGTAAAGCTTGTCTACAGAAGCAATCTCCATAGGTTCAAACACAGCTCACTATCAGGATGTGTTGATGCCGCATCATCTATTAAAAAAAGGGTATTTCACACAGTTCTAGTGGTCGCACTTGAAGTCATGCCATTTTTTTCCTACTCATTATCAAAAGAAAGTTGGATTGCCTACTCGGTACAATGTCGCATGTATTTGGCTTGGTGACTGTTGGGGAAATTACTTTGGTTTGTATTACCTCCATCCCAAATTACTTGTCAGTTTTGTCTAGAAACCTCCCAATCACGCTGAGAGGACTTCACTTATGCAACAGCAGCATACTTTATATCATCATTTCTCAAGTCTTCTCGTCGTCTTCCTAAAATAAGAAAATTGAATCGAATGTTACAACATGATTATTTGTTTATAAGAGAAGCGTTGCCATAATTTAGTACAAACCTTAAGCTTTCCTCGATGAGCTTGTAGATGCCTCAGCCTCCTACTGTGGCGCATTCCGTTTCCGGGCTAGGACATGCTCCTCCTGTACTGACTTCACTGGAGTTTCAGTTGACTGGTCTTCAAAGTCTTCATCATACTCCTCATCAAGTTTGTCTTCGTAAGCGTTCACCTCAACCCAGTAGCGCAGGATCCCTCCTATCCCACCATAGCCCGTACAGAATTGAGATCCTTCCTGTGTGTTGTTTGTGATAAGCTCCAGCGTGCAACCAAACTGCAGATAATTTTCGGCAAACCACTCCAACAGCAAGGTCACCTCAACCACCTCCAGGTCTGTAGATGTTGCCTTATCCTTGAAGTTGCCCTGATCTGCCTCCTGTGCCGTGTTGAAGTGTTGTACCACAGTTTCTCCTGTGACATAATTCCTCGTTTCTTCATACTTTTATTCATCTCATCGATTCTCGTTAATCTCAAAATCATCTTGTTATGATTGTCTAGTACTGATTTTTTGAAGAATGGAATCACATGGCTTATATAGACCACTCCTTCCCTGCCAGCCCTCTGGGATTTTCAACAAATACCTTGTAGGCGTACATAATCAAAATATGCACAAGCAAAGACAATAAGTTCTGGGAGCAGGGCATTGGAAAGAGGGGAAAATCAAGAAGTTGTGAGGTTAATCTCCTTACTTGTAAATGATGTAGCCCTCCTGTATGAGGAAATGTCGCATGGACGGGAACAAGACGTGCTGGATGATGGTCCACTTGCGTTGAGCCCATGCCGCCTCTGCTTGTGCAAGCAGCTCTTGATCGATGTCGTCTTCATCTGTAATGGAATGTATGTTTAGCCCCAACAACAATTAACTCTGAATGAACATGTAGCTGCAGCATCATATATAATGGATATATTCTTTAGTACACCTATTTCAGTGTCATGTTATCTCGGTGGTTAATGAGTACTAAAGTGGGAGAAACTGAATTGAGTTACCTCTTGAGGGTACTAAGCATATGTTTTTCATGCACTTTAATGGGTATACAAGTACAGAATACAGATACCCAACAAGCTCGCCTGTACTTGTTAAATCGTTATCAGCCTGTTCAGCATTTTTCATGCAATCTCTAATTTTCTTGTATAACTGAGTACCTTTGCCACATGGATTTGGAAGGATGGGAGGATGAAGCGCAATTATGTTTCCAATAGCAGCTGCTGCTGTTCTGAAGCACTCTTTCTCAACGTCCCAGATAATATATTATAAGACGGGAATCACCAAAAACCAGAACTACTGGTTTGCAGAACTGAAATACAATCTAGAACAAAATGTCATGATGCAACAACTCCTAGAACTGAAACTACGAAGTAACTAATACAATACAAAATAAGAAACAGAAGTTACTTCCGGACAGCTAGCTGTCATCTCTACATTTAGCACCAAAATTAAAATTTGAACACAGTATCAGCCTGAAAACATACCCGCCATCGCCTCAGTGAGGAATGAATAATCAAGTATCATGATCAAATTTAAAACACCATATGTAATGAACGGGACAGAATAATAAAAGGAAACCTACATCATTTCCTAGAGTTAAAATGAACTCTGGAAGGTGATCCATATCAGGGTGTACTGATCAAGCACAACAGGTAATACATAGTATCTTAGTGTTTACCTGCAAACAAGCACTATCTTCATTAATAGAGCGATACTACAAGAATCAAACAATCGAGCCGTAGCCCAAGAATCAAAAAACAGAAAAAATATGCAGGTGGACAAATAAAAAACTTACTATGCTCTTGTATCAGTCATGTGTGTGGAAATGATTTAAAACAAGTAAAGGTATCACTAATCCTACAATATGTACCACTAATCAGAAATATACGATGTGACATGTTGAGCACTATTACTCAATCAAGCAATTAGACATGACCGCTAAATCAAAATAATCAAAAGGTAATTACCGTCCTCTTGTATCAGTCACCATATATATGAACGCATTACTCTTGTAATTACCAAAATGGTTGCCCATAGGTCGACTAAGCGTGGGATCAAATGGTTCGTCCAGATCCATCATATCATGACTGTCAGGTATAAAATTTTGATGGATTCCGGCGCGGAAAATCATACAGCTTGGTTACATTTTGTAAAGAGAATTCCATGGGTGTTGAGCCACAATAACATTTCATTTCATATATACAAAATAATGTAGTAAGCCTCACAAAGTAAAATATCATGAAAGCTAGTGATATAAAGGAGTTGATATTTAAGGCCACTTTTAACTTGTGAGAGATATCAGGTTAAGAACTTCACACCAACGTTAAGCTAGGGAATCAATAGTAGTGACTTAGTGAGTTCATGCTGTCTCAATACCCAAATATTTAATTTAAAAAATGGAACAACTCTACTAGGGTGCATTGAAAATAATCATATACTTTTGATCTTAAAAATAATCGTATGCTATCAACCTTAATACCTGAAACTGCGAACATAAAATTTGTCTATTACAGAAGACATGGTGAAAATGTATCAAACATATCAGTCCAAATTTTAAGCATAAACAAATTCACTTTTTCGCTGCTCCCCATAGGCTATACGATCTGAATACTGATGAAGTTACATATACAGTAAGAAACGCAGAAACAGGAAAGCTATTTGCAATCTCGATACCTCTCGCCTGATGTCGTCGCCAATGCCTCTGTCATCCCCAAGACGCTCCTTAGGCGTTCTGCTTGCTTCAAGCTCTCAAAACAACACGCACCTCACACCACACAGAGGAAACACGAAATGAAGCAGTCATAAATCAAATGACGACTCCCTTTTCCTCTTCCAATTTCTTGAGTTTCTCACCTGATAAACAACGACGAGATATATGTGGTGAAATAACAATCAAACAACTAAATGATATCCCAATGTAAATAGCTCAACTCTTAGCAGAAAGTAAGCAGGCAACAAAACAAACTGTATGACCCAAGGCAGCTATTATGTTAAATAAACCTATCTAATTATTCTAGTTGTTATGATGATAAAAAATCACATTTAATTTATTCTATTTGCTGGGACAATAGATGATCCTATTTGATCCCTTGATTATGTACTTGCACATTTCTCCGTAATTTCCTTGCTATCTGCACGCCATCATCCTAGTTGATTAAATACACATTCCTCTGCATCGATTCTAACTAAGAACAAGAAATCCAGCAAGCAACAGCCAGGCCAAAACAAGGGAGACAATCAGGTAGAATTGCAAAGTAATGAACCTTGAGGCATCCAGGCCCCCCAGCGATGTAATCACGGCACTTCTTGCTACCGAAGGCGGTATTGATCCCGATCACCACAAAAAGCCTTTTTCCTTTCCTGCCTTACGCCATCTGCACTCTCAAGCGTAACAATTTCTTGAGATCGATAGTTTGACGATATCTGGTGGCGGCAGTAATGAAAATAAGATGCAAATTCAGTAGGATATTCATGACAGAGGACCTACATGTAAGAGAATACAATTAATAAGATGCCTAAATGGTAGCAATTTTTCTTTCGTTGATTTTCTCATATTTATGCTTCTGTTCCCAACTTTCAGACCTGCCAAGGAAGACTGACAGCAACACCAACATGTGTTAGTACAGAGAATACCAGAGATGCCAGAAAATTATGTGTGGTTATTGTCAACAACCTTCCTGTTAAGAAGTACATCAACACATTTCCAATAGATTACATGACATACCTCCTGCTTTGTTCTACGGAGAAGCGGGAAATCAAATTACAATATCTAAACAGACAAATGCATGAAAGGTAAGACAAGTTTACAAGAAACAAATGACACTGCATGCCTTGGTAGTCAAGGTACAATTCTGAGAATAAAGGACTGCACAACCAACAGTCAAGCAAACTTGGGCTACCCAGGAAGTAAGGCTTGGCCGATCCCCAATGTTCATGGTGACATAATAATGCCTGCAGAAATAGCACAGAAATTTGTGAACAAGCAAATCCTGAAAAGAACCGTGAAAAAACAGAGGGCATAAACTGAAAAATAGTTCAGTTGATCCCCGTTAACTCACACAACACACCGTGTAATAGCAAAATTAAAGGATGACAAATGTGAATTTCCGATGCATGTACAAGCTAATCATATGTACGACAACCTTGATTTGATAAACAAAGCCATCTGCTGTCTTGTCTTACCCATGACCTTTCCTGTCGTATTTCTGAAACTTATGGTTTTTATTTGTAGGGAAACCTTTCTGCCAAGTTATACATGACTATCAAAGATCAGTAAACTGAATTCAAAATTTACAATTTGTAGAGAACAAAAAATGATAGGCATAACACAAGACACAAAATGATACTACAAACAGGGGACACACAAATGTCAATCATCTGAACATAAGCTCTAAGTAAATAAAGGAACATTAATTCCTGTTTTGCCTCCAGCTCCTTAGACCAATACTCAGTTTTATGTGAGTACAGTTTTTTAACACGTGAGAATCCTTTCACCAAAATGTTGACTACATAAATAAAATCAAACAAGAGCAGTGAGTTTTCCATGATGGCATCAGAGTGCACACTCGATGTTCTCGTTTTGTCTAAATTTTGAGTGTTGGCGAACTGGAGTTGAGCATGCTTGGATGTTGCTGAACTTTCATCAAACACCTTCTAGGCATAGACAAAAAAGAATTTGCACAAATAAATAGAGGAGCTGAAGAGAGAAGGTAGGAGGCAAGGGGGAGGGAGATTAGACTGCATAACAGGCGGGGGCATAGCCAAAAAGTGCACCTCAATTATAAACATCTAATCAAGGTAGTATGGTACTACTAAACCATCTGTACTACAGAGCGCTTATCATCATACATTCCATCTTGTTAACTTCCTCGATACTCGAGATATAGAAAATGCTTTAACATCATCAAAGTGTCTCCATTTAACTTTTTTTAGGACAATGTGTATCGGTGCAGACCGAGTTCACAAAATCAAAATACAAAATTTATCATAACAACAAAAGCAAATACACAAGTAATAGTTCTCCATAGGGAAAAAATGGTGGCATCGAAGATCCAAACGCAAGTGAGTAGCAACTATTAGCAAAAGCAACTACAGTTTTATATCTGTTTTCATAATTAATCTTCAATGGGAAGCAATACTATAGGATATCATGCAGTGCAGCAACCATGTACATAGTTGTTCTTATAAGTGAATTAACACATCAGAAAACCCTTCAAACAAGAGATTAATTTTAAGGCAGATATCCAATGAAATCATCAATGTATGACCCTCCAGTTCACGAGTTTTTTTCCTGATTGAATACTGAATGGAACACCAATGAGAAAGCAGAGCTATTACCTGTACCTATGTCCCAAAAGTTGTGATCTAGTAATGGAATTATCTTCCAATAACTCCAGTGCACACTCCAAATAACCAAATTCTTCCTTCGCTGTGCAACTATCCACGAACAAACACACTTCTTAATGATGAGCAACCCTACTCATGGTCCTACAAATCAAAATGAAATATCGACTTAAGAAGGAGGAAAATGCCAATAACTTTCAGATATTGGCATAGGCATAGCTGGACCAACCAAGATGCAAGATTTACTTATATATAAATCCAATTATAAAATCAGAATGTTTCTCGGCAATCTTTCCCGGAGCAAGGTTGCCAGCTCTCATTTCAGCAAGCAAAATTAGCCCTCTTCCTTTTGGTAAACCATTCAATACCATAACACATAAGTACTAACACTATTTTGATACATGAAAGAATTTCGATCCAATAAATTAAACTAATCTCCATCAGTGCTAACTGATGCCAATAAATTAATAATCACTATTTTCTACTTCCAGAAATCCCCAAACAAGGAACACGAGCATCAAATTCGCACCCAGATCACCCAAAAAGAATTAGCCACCCTAATTAACCTAATACACCAAATCAATCAGGTTTACTCCCAAGAATCAGAGCAAAAATGGAGGTAAGGATGAACAAGGAGATGTGCGGCAGGAGGCACATACGTGGTGGAGAGATAGTGGATGAAGATGCGGACGCTCTCGGCGAAGACGGCCATGGCGTCCTTGTCCACACCGCCACCCCCTTTGACGGTGCCGGCTACGGCGACCCGGGCAGGGACCCTGTGTTCCTGTTGCTCGTGGCCGGGGACCACGCCGGACGTGAGCACGGTGCATGCGCTCATGTTGGAGATCGCCCCTAGCCCACCAGTGCGGTGCAGCTCGCCCTGCCTGCCCGTCTTGGCGGCGGCGACACCGAGACGGTTGGAGAGGCGGAGCGGCAGCAGAGGAGACGAGAGGGAGGAAGACACCGCTGAAGAAGCTCGCCTCCGCGCTCGCACGCATCGGATCCGGCGAGGGGGAGGGAAGGAGGTCGCTGATGAGGAGAAGGTAAGGGGGGAGAGAAGGGGGTGGGGTGGCAGCCATGGAGGAGGTCGCCGGTGGTGGTGGTGGTGGTGGTGGCGGCGGCGACAGACGAGGAAGGGAGAGGGATGGGCGGATGGGCAATGAGGGCAGGGCAAGCGAACACGTCTTTTTTCTTTCTTCTAAACAATGGAAACGACTGGCCAATCCTTTGTACCCATGTGGATGCAGCGAGGAGGCGCCCTTTCTGCACACGTTAATGTTTTCCGATCTCTCATGTGCATGTCATATTCATCGCTTGTTCTTGCTCGTCTTATCACTCATGTCAAGACAAAATATAATACTCATATATTGTATGCAACAGGTCGTCTCCAAGGTGGAAAGAGAAGCGGTAATATAAATGTAAATGCTAGTGCTAATGTTGTCAACTCGACAACATTAGATGAAAGCAAATTTAACGTACAATTTTGTATCACAAAAGAATGCGCAGACAAAAGTTTGCACTCGGATGCCTGCTCCTGCTGCCAGAACCTACCGGGCCATCCATGTTTTCTGTTACCGGATGAGTGCAAAGCCAAATGCCCTAACTGTGACCCAGTGTGCCCTTCATAAGAAACATATAATAAGATAAAGGGTGAGAATATTGGGTGTGGCAAATTCTAATTTTTTTATTTTTAATGGAGCAGTTGGTAGGATTAGGTCTAGGTTTTTTTCGTCCCATTACTTTCGTCTGGTTTTATTTCGACTAGTTTTTTTGTCCCCTCCCCCACCATCCCACCGGTTTATTTTCGCCTCACCTCAAGACTTTCCATGCTGACGCAATAGTAATATCTTTATGTGAATGAATCAATCACAATAAATCACATTAATAAACCTTACCATAAATCGCTCAATCACCCTAATTTATTTTTCATACTTCATCAAAATTACATTAGTTTTTATTGCGAGATATTAGGAGTACAGATACATGATATCAAAAAGATAACCAATCAAATCTCTTCTCAATAAAAAACAAATCTTCTCGGCCGCCAGGTCGCGCCGCTGCGTTTCTCTTCTTCGGCCTGTGTGCACTGCTGGTCGCTGTCGTTCACGTCCTCTTCTTCCTTTCCCCCGCTGGCGCCTCCTCCGTCGTGCCATCAAGGTCCAGGCCAGGCCGTCGTGGACTCAAACCTTCTTCTTGTTTTCTTCTGAACAAAATATCAGTTCCATCGAGGACAACAAGATGGCATTTTTTTGAAACGAAAGCAAAAACTTTGCCTCATCTCATTAATAAAGAAGATGAGAGTAACCAGGTCTCAAGAGGGTCATTACTCCTCCACAAATGAAAGAAAACATAGCTACTTCTCGCGGCATCAATGATCCCAAGTGTTTAGCCCCAGACAAAACCCAATTTTTGGCCTCTACTTTGATGCCCGCGAACACGGTTGCTAGCATAGAAGATTTCTTCTGGATCACCCTCGCATTTCTCTCTTTTCCAAACCTCCCAGAATACAAGCGATATAAGTGAGGATACGGCCTTTCTCCGGTGCCCATGCTCGAGCACAGTCATAGCCCACCACTCCTGGACTGTTGGGATCCCTGCTGAAGCGATAGTGTCCAGCTCAGGCACATCCAGCCAGCATCTCACCGCGTTCCATATGCGGGTGGAGTATCTGCACTTGAACAGTAAATGCGCCGCTGTCTCAGACTCCCTCTTGCATAGTTGGCATAAATTGCAATTCGGCCATCCTCGTCGCTGCAAACAGTCAGTTGTCCACACTCTATCCTTGATAACAAGCCACACAAAGAACTTACACTTTGGAGGTGCCCAGTTCCCCCAAACCACCTTTGTCATGTTGGTTGCCACTGCTCCGGCAAACTGCGCCTTGTAAGCCGAGGCGGATTAGTATTTGCCGTTTGCCGTGAGGTTCCATTTGATGTCATCAGGCCGATCAACCTGAAGGTGTACCCTGCTTATCCTCTCCCAAAGTTCGCAAAATTCTCGAATATGCTGGACCGAAAGTCCACCCTCCATGTTAATCCACTGTATCCATTTGTGATCTAGCATGGCCTCTTGCACTGACTTGCTCCTATTTGAAGATACGCAAAGATGGTGGGCGCAACATCCTTGGGCTTTCTTCCCTCGAGCCATGGGCAGTGCCAGAAGCACGACGTTCGCCTGTCTCCCATGGTGATAGCCGTAACAGCGTACAAAAGCTCTCTGTCCATGGAATCACATGGGTTTCCCATGCCCACCCGTGCTCTACTGGGCTCCTTCCATTCATACAACAGCCATCTCAGTCGCAAAGCTCTCGCATACATGTGAAGTTCTAGAACACCTAGTCCGCAAACTGTCTTCCAATTAACCTTACACTGTCCACCTGAGACCTTGTCTGCTCCAGCCCAAAGGAATGCCCTCTCAATCTTGTTGAGGGCACGCAGTGTGCTCTCCGGAAGCCTAATTGCCGTAGCATGGAAGGTTGCATGGGCGGTGCTCACCGATTTGACCAGCTCGGTGCACCCCGCCACTGTAATGAAACGGCCCAACCAGGGTACCAGCTTCCCCGCGGCTTTGTCCACTAGGTGTTGTAAATCAATTTTCTTTAGCAAGTGAACTGACAGAGGTAGGCCAAGGTAGCGCATGGGGAAGTTTGCACGAGTCGCCGGAAGGTACTCAAGAATGTCATCAAGGTCTATCCCGTTGCAGCTAATAGGTGTGACAGAGCTCTTCTCAAGGTTTGTCACTAGGCCAGTGACATCGCCGAACTCCGCCAGTATCAAGGTTAGCTGCTGAATGTCCTCCTTGAAAGGCGCCACAAAAATTGCGGCGGCGTTGGCATATAAGGAGGAACGCATGCACGTGGCCCTGCCTCCAATCTGGTGAAGCTTGCCCTGTCTAGTGGAGGTCTCCAAGATGCTCTGAATAGGATCAACCGCCAGGATAAATAGCATAGGAGAGAGCAGATCTCCCTGCCGGAGGCCCACGCCATGCCAGATAGGCTCGCCCGGAATCCCATTAAGAAGCACTCGGGATGATGATGAACGGAGCAGGGCGGAGAGCATGTCTCTGAACCGGGCCGGGAAACCACGATGGGCTAGAAGGCTCAGCAGGTAGTCCCATCTAACGGAGTCAAAAGCCTTCTTGATGTCAAGCTTGAGGAGAAGGGTAGGCTTCTTTAACCGGTGCATCCGCCGAGCAAAGTTTCGCACATACATAAAGTTGTCATAGATGCTCCTGGATTTGATGAAGGCGCTCTGGGATCGGGATATCAGAGTGTGCATAAAAGGTGCTAATCGGGTTGCCATCATCTTTGCCACAATCTTGGCCACCGCATGAATAAGACTGATAGGCCTAAAGTCGGTGATGCTCTCAGCGCCATCTTTCTTAGGGATGAGCACAATGTTGGCGGTGTTCACCCAATGGAAGTGCTCTGACCGGAGGTCGGATAAGCTATTGACCACAGCCATGATGTCCGCTTTGATGACCTCCCAACATGTCTTGAAGAAGGCTCCAGTGAAACCATCCGGGCCCGGGCCTTATCCTTAGGCATGTCTCCAATGGCGTCGAGCACCTCCTTCTCACTAAAAGGATCATCCAAGCTAGATAGATCACAATGGCTGAACTGCGTGCTATCCCAGTTCAAATCTCTCTGCGGCCGAGTCTTTTTTCGCAACATGCCAGAGAAGTGCTCATGGGTCACCTTCTCCTTCTCTTCATGCAAGCTTGCCCAATCTGACCCCATCTTGAGCCTATGGATGAAGTTCTTTCTCCTTCTTGAATGTATTCTTATGTGAAAGAACCTTGTGTTGGGGTCGCCCTCTTTCAGGTTTGCTATCCTCGAGGCCTGTCTCTTTCTTGCCCTTTCCAGAACTACAAAACCAGTCACTCTCCTCTTAAGCCTCGCCCTCAAGTCTCGCTCCTCCAAGGACATAGGTCACAAATCCATGGCCATGTCCAACCTGAGAATAACCTCCAAGGCCATTGTGAGTTGAATCTTGGCAGTGGAGAAGAAACTATTGCTCCAACGTCTCAGCGCAACGCCGAGGCGGTGCAGCTTCTCAGCTAGTATACGACAAGGTTCGGTGTGCATGGTTGGCTTGGCCCACTCGTCCGCCACGACACTACCGAATCCCGGTAGCTTGATCCAGAAGTTCTCAAACTTGAATTTCCGAGGCCTTTTGGGACCGCGGTCGCTAGCCAGGATTAGCGGACAGTGATCAGAAAGGGATGTCGCCATGGCAGAGAAGACATGAGAACCAAATTGGACGTCCCGACCAGAGTTGCAAAAGAAGCTATCGAGTTTGCAAGGGTAGGATCAAGCCTTTCGTTGCTCCACGCGAATTTCCGATTTTGCAGATGGATTTCCTTTAACTCACAGGCATGCAAGGTGTTCCGAAAATGATTTATACGCGGGATGTTAGCATTCCTTTTGTTCTTGTCTCTGGCCCTATATATTTGATTGAAGTCCCCATTTGCGAGCCACAAGGTGCCGGCCGCCGGCTTCTGCGCGAGTAGTTCCGCGAAGAAGTCGTCCTTTCTGCTGCTGTTGGTTGGACCATAGACCATGGTCAACTTGAAGGAGGTATTGGATTCCAAAATTGTGATTGTGGCCGACAGAATGAATTCCCCCATGGAAATGTCAGAGGCACTGATGATGTCCTAGTTCCGGAGCAGGATGATTCCCCCTCTGGTGCCCACGGCCTGTGTTTTGGTTTTCGGTTTGCATTTTTTTTGCCCCTGGACGAGATGGACGAAATTCGGCCATTTCAAAAATTTCTGTCAAATCTAGGACGAAATTACAAAACCAAAATTTGAATTTCAAATGAAATTTGACCAAAATCTGGCCGAAATTCGGTCAAAAAATTAGAAACAAGCAGAGCAAAAGTATAGCAGTAGAACAACACTAAGGAGTACGTATATATTTACCAAACTTTGTATCAGTCCAACTCCAACATCACCATGAGCTCCACAAAGATTGAAACAAGGACGGGGAGATGTGCTGCAGAGTTGAGGAGTTGCCGCTGGATTCAGCTGCAGCCCGCAGCTTGCACAGGCTAGCAGCAGGGGCCGGGCCGCCGGGACGACGCGAACAGGGCAGGGGCGGCAAGCTAGAGCGGGGAGGCAGGCGGCGACGAGCGGAGGAGCCGCGAGCCCGCGACTGGGCGCAGCGCCGCCGCCGCCGCCGCACACACGGGGGAGCGGGGATAGTGAATTATTTAGGGTTCGGGCGTGGTTCGATAGGAAAACTGTCGGGAGGCCTCAGAAGTTGGATTGGGCCAAAACCAAGTTCAAACTGGGCCAAAAATTTCGGCCGACACACACAATTATCGGGCCCAGGCGAGATGGACGAAATTCGACCGAAAATTGTTTTTTTCGACCGAAAATCAAAACACAGCCCACGGCCAGCAAGGTGGCGAAGCTTCTCAGTCGGCAGCCTCCGATATAAGAAGCAGTTTCGGCGTCCAAAACAGCTAATTTGGACTCTTGAATACACAGCAGGTTGCAGCGGGAGGCGGCGACAGCCTCATGCACGGTAGTTCTACTATCCGGGAAGTTGAGCCCACGTACATTCCAACTAATGATACAAAGGTTGTGTTCTATCATTTAGGTGCTTGGACATCAACAGGAGCAAGAGTAAGCAACCACTTTGTTGAGTATCATGATTATTAAAAAAACTAGGATAGTATAGGATATTATTCTACCTTGCCTTATATTTCAAGATGATCATATACTTCTATATATATGTCCACGAGGCTCAAGCAATACATCAAACTATTCCACCAATCCTCTGCCTTCCTTGTAACATGGTATCAGCCTAATCGATTCAAAACCCTAGCCACCGCTGTTTAAGCGCCTGCGCGCTGCCCCCGGGGCGGTCGGCCTTCATGAACGCCGCTGGGGGCTGCGCCGCCCGTACCTAGGGTTCGTCTGCCTATCGTATTGACAGTCTTTTTCCCGATCCTTGATCCAGGTTTTTCTCTCTTTCGCCAGTCGGTTTGATCGGTATTTTCTTTTTTGGTTTTTCGATTTACGATCAATTTGCGTCGCCCGTCTGCCGTCGTTCATCTGCGCAGCTACTCCGACGTTGGATCGCAGCCTGCAACAACTCTCGCGCGGCGTCGCACAAGGCCACCGCACACGTCCCACGCGGCCGGGGTTGCCGCTCGTGTGGCCGGCCGCTCGCGTTGCCCCAGTGGACAACACGTCCATGCATGGATTTGGTTGTGTCCCGTGCGTGTACCCTTCACATGCATGCTACACACACAATCGATCTCGTGCTAACTCTCATGTTTCTGTTGGGTTGCACGCTCCTGCTACATCCGGCGGCGGACCGCACGACGCCGGGTTCCTCCACTGTCAAGTTTCGTGAAAATCGTCTTGAGTACAAACACATCCTTTACCGATCAAGCAATGAATTGCCGCTGCGTCGTCTCATCAGACCGCATCGTTGCCGCCCTATGGTTTTTTCCGTGGCTGTATCAATTCGTGCCGCCGCTGCGTCGCCCCTTTGGGCCGTAGCGCCGCGGCACGTGGTCCTTGCCGCCGTCCTGGGCTGTTCTCGTGGTTGCACCACATCGCGCGCTGCCGATACGTCGCCCCTGCGGGCCGTAGTGCCGCGGCTCGCGGTCAACCGCCACATCGAGGCCATCCGCTTCAGGCCGTCCCCGAGGATGCACCGACCCTCGCGCTGCCGCTGCGTCGCCCCGTCGGGCCGTAGCGAGCGTGGCACGTGATCCCTGCAATCGCCCTGAGGTCTTCCCCGCCGTCGCCCCAACTTGCCCGCCGCCGTTGCATCGCCTCTTCGGGCCGTAACGCTGCGGCCCGCGGTCCACCGCCGTCTACGCGCGTTGACTTCCAGGTGATATGCGCCGCGCCGCCTCCCTTGGCGCGGGAGCGTCACCGTCCGCACCGGTCTTCGTCACGCTGTCGGGTTCATTATCGCCTACTTCGAGCACCGCCGCCACGCTCCTTCTCTAGCCGCCGCCGCCTCCTTAGGCCGCCGCCGCCGCTGCTCTTCTTCCGCGGCTCCACGGCCACTACCTCGACACCGGCGACCCCCGACTCAACACCGACCACGGCGTTCTTCGCATGGCTACCTCGACTACGGCTACATCACCTACGCTCTCGGCTACCTCGACAAACGGCATAAAGGGCTACCGCCTTGCTTGAGCAACCTCGTCGGTTTCCACTCCAGCCACGACTTCCGCGATGCGTCGACCATTACGACTGTGGGGGGTGTCCGTCGGCTTACCTTCGGATTCTTCTCCAGTCTCACCGTCTGTGTCGCTACCGTTGTGACTGCGGGGGATGTTGAGTATCGTGATTATTAGGAAAGCTAGGATAGCGTAGGATATTATTCTACCTTGCCTTATACTTCAAGATGATCATGTACTCCTATATATATGCCCACAAGGCTTAAGCAATACATCAAACTATTCCACCAATCCTCTCTCCCTTCTAACACACTTCATTTCAAGAGGTCTGATATTGAACAGGAAGCAGCGGCAAGCAGCAGGTTGCCAACACCTACACCAACACTGGTACACAGTAGCCATCCAACTTGGATCAGCCACGCCTACAGCCAAGACGGCATTTTGACGCGGCCGCCGCCGCTCCATTCGTCTTGTCTTACTGAGACCTCCAAATTTTTAGGAGTCGCCCAACCCCCCGAGCTCCCCGTCAGCTGCAAAAATGGCGCTGGGAATCATATATACGTCACTTCGCCGCCGACTTGCCGTATTCGCCGCCCTCGCCCCATCCACTCCTTCCTCAAATCAAGCTCCTCCGATGAGGTCCGTGACCATCGACGAGGAAGGCACCCCGCCCACCCGCATGTGCGGCGGCGTCAATGTCAACCTCGGCTTCGACTCTTGTCGGGTCGCTGGTTGCGGGTACAAACAAAACTCGGCCAACTGCTCCTCCTGGCCTGGTCGCCGATCTCGGCATGCATATACGACCGATCTCAGCGCCCGGCGTCTATCTCTACTCCGACCTCACTCACCGGCCGTCGTCCCCGACCACGTCCACCCCCACCGAATCGACCAAGGTCCAAGCTCCAATTTTTCACCGGAGGCGAGAAGCCCTCTCTCGCCACCGTGACCGCGAGGCCGTCCGTCCGCCCCACCCCGCCCGAATGGACGTTGCCGTACGTCAATTTGACGCTCGCCGTCGGCCATGGTCTGGACCCGGGGAGGAGAACGAACTGCCGTCCTGAGCACGTACGTGTGCTCTCTCTCCGGCCATGGTATGGACGATGCCGGCATGCTTTGAACGTCGCCAGCGTACGTCCTCCTCTGTTCTGTGTTTTGGAGGCACGCACACTTCCGTAACTACGTCTTTTCCTGAGTCTTCAGCGACTAACAATTTTTTTGCGGGGTAGCGACTAACAAATTAGATATCTTTCCCTATAGGATAAGGGAGAACGTGAGCGGGTCCACCATATTTCACGGAAAACTAAGGCGACGAGGAGGCGATCGCGAGGCGATCAACTTCCTGCGCTAGGGTTAGGGTTTCATCTACGGAGATGGTGAGGATTCGGTGGTAGCAAGGGGGCGACTGCGCTTCCCTTCGTTGCCGGCCGAGCTTTTTCGTCGCTCTCTGCCAAGGGGCGGTGCCTATGGCGGAGAAGGCGAGAGAGGGTGCTGCGGTTCCAGAAGACAAGATTGCATCTGAGAAAGGGGCGGCGGCTGCGTCAAGGTCTGAGGGTCATCCGGCTTCATCTGAGGCAGTTGGGGCCAACTCGAAGGGGACGCCGCGGCCCGAGGCTAGGGTGCAGACGGCGAGGGCTTCACCTGCGCCGAAGACAAGTGCTCAGACTGCGAGGGCTCGGCCCGGTCACCGGCTGGGTGCAAGACACTGGACCCTACCGCGAGTCTCTCGGCAAGGCTTGGAGGAATGGCTCTGATAGATAAGGAGGTGGAAGGTTTTCTGTTCCTGGATTCGAAGAAGCCGATGACAAAGAATCTGAAGTGGTCAATTGCTGGTAAGGTTTGCTCTCCTCGCCCGATGAACTTCTCTGCTATGGAACGTGCGATGAGAAGGGTGTGGGGATTGCACAAGGAAGCCCAATTCAGGAATATGGGAAACAATATTTTTGTGGTCCACTTTGGTAGCGAGGGCGATTGGAAACATGTTATGTTTAGCGGTCCTTGGCAACTTGATTTCAATGTGGTCATCATTAAGGAGTACGAGGGAGATGTTAGGTCATCTGAGATGATCTTTGACAGCATGGATATCTGGGTTCGGGTCACTGATCTCCCTTCGGATAGGAGAAACGAGGAATTTGGCAAGGCCCTTGGCAACTGGCTGGGGTCGACGGTGAGGGTTGATGTGGACAAGGATGGCTTTGCCCGTGGTAACTGCTTGCGGGTTAGAACAACGATATCTGTTTTTGAGCCACTTGTGCGTGGTTTCTACCTCAAAACCTCACTGGAGGACAAGGTAGGGGACTGGTTCGACTTCTTTTATGAGAAGATACCTCATTTTTGCTTTGAATGTGGTCGGCTGGCTCATGTTGGAGGTGTTTGTGCCCCCCGCCTGGCCCATCCTCTCAATGGGGGGGGGGGGGGGGGGGGGCTTCGGGCATCTCCGGGCAGGAACAACTTTGGGAAAGAGCACTCGGATGGGGCAACGGCAAGCAGCAACAGCTTCTCAGGTACTGGCCGTGTTGGAGTGTTCGAGGCAGGCCGACTGGGGTCTTCGAGCAGGAGAGATTCTTCCACCCGGCGCAACCTGAATTCTGAGTTCTCGGGGTCTGCGGGCTCGCACACTGGTGTGGGTCAGCGGTCGAGCGTTGTGGAGGTCAACAGCCCAGAGATGTGCAGATGTGGTATGGAACCGCAGAGGGATGTGGATTTGCGCCAGGGCCTTGAAAGTCGCAGGGAGCGAGAGATGCGTGACAGACTACTCCAACAGCGCTATGAAGACGAGGAACAGCGACAACGACAGAAGGACTGGGAACGGAAGGGGAAGGCCGACGTGCATGGGCCATGCAGCAGCCGTGTTGAGCAAGGTTGGGCCTCGGAAGGGTGCAGAGGGTTTTGGGGAGACGGAAGGGAGAGGAAGCAGGGAACATATGTCAGAAAAGTAAGGCAAGACCATGAGAATGTGCAGCGGGGTGGTTCATATCAGAGAGTTGATGAAGGCAGTAAGAAGAGAGGTCCTAAGCAGGTTTGGGTTGCTAAGGATGATATTGACAGGCATGCCTCCCGGGATGTTTTCATTCGCGATACTAGACGGAAGACGGCTAGTGTGTTTGAACGCATCTCTGACCGTGATGACAAATCGGCGGACCCTGCAAGGCGGGGCCGCGCGGACGCCATGAGTCTCTTGGCCTGGAGCTGTCGGGGGTTGGGATTGACCTCGGCAGTAGGCGAGCTTAGGGATCTCATCCGATCCTACAATCCTGTCGTGGTGCTTTTATGTGAGACTCTCAAAACGGCTAGAGCTATGGATAGATTGAAGTGGAGCTTGGGGTTCAAGCATGGTGTTGCGGTAGACTGTGTGGGGAGGAGTGGTGGTTTGGCTATGTGGTGGAGGGATGATGTTCAGGTGACTGTCAGGCCATGGAGCCAATACTTCATTGATACCCAGATGATGTGGCAAGGCAAATCCTATAGAGTCACTGGACTCTATGGGGAACCCAAAACGGACAACCGGAAGAAGTCATGGGATGCAATTCGATATCTTCGTGCCCAGGATGATCTACCATGGATCTGCTTGGGTGATTTTAATGAGGCTCTCTTCCATACCGACCAGAAAGGAGGGAACCCTCGCAACTTCTCTCAAATGGAGGATTTCCGAGATTGTCTCGCAGAATGTGGCCTGGCAGATTTGGGCTTCTCGGGCTACCCTTTTTCATGGGACAATAAGCGTGATGGTGCCCAGAACATTCAGGTGAGACTTGGTAGAGCCACTTGCACCGATGAGTTTCTGAATCTTTTTCCTGCTACTGAAGTTGAGCATGTGATGACCGAGGAGTCCGATCACCAAGCTATTATGGTGCATGCGCTGGAGACTGCTCCATGCCAGAATGCAAGGGGTCCGAGGCCATTCCAATATGAGGAAGCCTGGACTAGACACTATCAGTACGAAGGCATGGTGGAGGCGGCTTGGTTGGCTACGAGCTCGGGGGATCAGAGTCTTATGGGGGTGTGGAAGAAACTTGGCGATCTCTCGGGCAGTATGCAAAAATGGGCTCGTGAGGTCTTTGGATCCATTCGAAGGAAGATTTCCAAGCTGAAATCTCAGCTGGTGGAGGCAAAGGCGAGGGGTGGCATGCCCGGACACTCACTGAAGGCCCAGGATATTGAATCGCAGCTCAGGGAGCTTTATAAGCAAGAGGAGATCATGTACCGACAGTGCTCGCGTGTGGATTGGCTCAAAGCGGGGGATTCGAATACAAAGTTTTTCCAAAACCGGGCAACTCATAGGAAGAGGAAGAATACTATTAAAGCACTAAGGCGGGAGGATGATTCCAGATGCACGGTCAATGATGAGATGAGGGAACTTGCTGCTTCCTTTTATGAGCGCCTTTTCACGTCGGATGGCTCTCAAGGGGCCAATGATCTCCTGGATAATATTGCTTTGGTGGTGGATGAGGGGATGAATGAGAGGCTAACTACAGCGATCACAGATGATGAAATTCAGACGACCCTTTTTCAGAAGGGGCCGACTAAGGCTCCGGGCCCCGATGGCCTTCCAGCCCTTTTCTATCAGCACCACTGGGCTCTGGTTAAGGAGGACGTGTGTCGGGCGGTTAAGGAGTTCCTGGCGGGGGCAGCCACGCTGGAAGCTTTTAATGACACTGTTATTGTTATGATTCCTAAGATTAGCTCACCGGAGCTTCTCTCCCAGTTCAGGCCCATAAGCCTCTGTAACGTGTTATACAAGATTGCTACCAAGGTCTTGGCAAATAGGCTCAAGAATATCCTGCCGCTACTTATCTTAGAGGAATAGAGTGCTTTTGTGCCAGGCCGGCTTATTACTGATAATGTTCTTGTGGCCTATGAGTGCGTGCATGCGATTCGTACCAGGAAGTGCAAGAAAACTCTCTGTGCGGTCAAGCTGGATATGATGAAAGCGTACGATAGGGTTGAGTGGTGTTTTCTGGAGCAGATGTTACACAAAGTTGACTTTGCTAACCAGTGGGTGCAGATGATCATGAGATGTGTCAAATCTGCCAAGTTTTGTGTCAAGCTCAATGGAGGTCTGTCCAGGGTTTTTCTTCCTTCTCGAGGCCTTCGACAGGGTGACCCTCTCTCCCCCTACTTGTTCCTATTTTATGTGGAGGGTTTTTCTGCTATGCTTCGAAGAGTTCAAGGGGAGGGAATGATCAAGGGTGTTACGTTTGGGAGCTCTGGCCTCCACGTTACACATCTGCTCTTTGCCGATGATAGCATTGTTTTTCTAGAATGGTCGAGGGAGAACATGCACACTTTGAGAGAGATCTTGCTGAAATATGAGAATGCGTCGGGCCAAAGGGTGAATATGTAGAAGTCCTCTATCTACTTTGGCAAGGGATGTGGGGATGAGCTAAAGAATGAGCTTAAAGATGAGATTGGTATTTCTTCTGAAGCCTTGAGTGAGAGATATCTTGGGCTGCCTACTCAAGTGGGAAGATCCAAAGAAGGTACTTTCAAATATGTCACCGAGAGCTCTAAGGGCAAGGTCACGGGCTGGAAAGGACAAGGCATGTCAAAGAAGGCCAGGGAAGTCCTTGTCAAATCGGGACTCCAAGCTACCCCTACTTTCACTATGAGTTGTTTCCACCTCACAAAGAAAACGTGTCGGAATCTGACTTCTGTTTCTTCCAAATTCTGGTGGGGTGCGATAAATAGTGAAAAGAAGGTGCATTGGGTCTCGTGGGAGAAGATGTGTGACTCGAAGCGTACGGGTGGTATGGGTTTCCGGGACCCTAAAAAGTTCAACCAAGCTCTCTTGGCGAAACAAGCGTGGCGTCTCTTGACTGCTCCTAACAGCTTGGTGGCAAGAGTTCTGGAGGCTAGATATTTCAAGGAATGTTCCATTCTGTCCGCTACCTGTCCTTCTAATGAGTCTTTAACTTTTAGAAGTATTCTGCATCGCCGAAACCTCCTAAAAGAAGGGTTGATATGGCGTATTGGGGACGGCCGTGGCATCAATATCCATCATGATAATTGGATCCTGCGGCAGGGCTCTTTACGACCACTGGGTCAGACATATCTGCCGGGCATCACCAAGGTGGCTGATCTACTAGATGATGAGGGGTCGAGCTGGGATATGCACAAGGTTGAGGCCATGTTCACTCCTTCAGATGCTGATGATATCAAACAAATAGCGGTGGGGGTGTTGGAACAGATGACTACTTGGCATGGAATGGTACCAAGAATGGAGTGTTCAGTGTGCGATCGGCATATCATTTGGCTGTTTCTCTAGGACGCGTGAGGTCTGGACGGCCGGCCTCATCCTCTTCGGTTCAGGATCATAAAGGGTATCTTGGCTTGTGGAGCACAAACGCGCCGGGGAAGGCTAAGATTCACGCTTGGAGAATGATCCGGAATGGTTTGGCGGTTGGTCATGAGCTCCATCGACGCCAGATCAAGCCTGGCGTTTTTTGTGCAGCTTGCGGGAGAGAGGAAATGGTTCTTCACAAATTTTGGTTGTGTCCTCACTCCTCTCAGTTTTGGCAGATTTTGTCTTCTGAGAAGGGCGTCGCGGTGGCAGCACCACAGCTTCCCATTGACTCCCAGAAGGCACTGTCGGGCTGGCTACTGAGTTTCTTCGCGAGCGCTGCTGAAGACGAGAAACAAGCTTTCATTCATGCGATGAAGCTCGAGATGGCGCAAAGATTGCTCATCCACGAGAGGTGGTCGACAGAGTCCACACGCACTTGGTAGAGTGGCGTGACATTCACGCTATGGAGGCCAAAGCTCCGAAGTCTTGTCATGTCCAGGCCTGGGAACCTCCAGTGCAAGGTTGGGTGAAAGTGAACTCTGATGGGGCCATCTCCAAACAGAGAAACGCGGGCGGTGGCGACGCTGTTCTTTGGGACCATGATGGTGCGTTCAGGGCTGGGGTATGCCATTTCTTCCCTAACACGGCGGATCCCAAAGTTTTTGTAATTCTTGCTTGCCGGCGGGGTGTGCAGCTTGCTGTCGAG
Organism: Aegilops bicornis; assembly: GCA_021605145.1. Taxonomy (NCBI): domain Eukaryota; kingdom Viridiplantae; phylum Streptophyta; class Magnoliopsida; order Poales; family Poaceae; genus Aegilops; species Aegilops bicornis. Next base: position 188,018,058 of record CM038674.1, read on the forward strand.
CTGGGCATTCAACGTGTTCATCTTGAGCTCGACAGCAAGGCTGTTGTTTAGTTGTTGGTGCAGCCCGAGAGGTGTTTAAGTGCGGTGGGTCCATGGATTCAAGAGATAAAAGCTTTGCTCAATACTCGCATGGAGTTTCGTGTTGACTGGGTTCGTCGTTCTGCTAACGCTGCTGCTCATAAGTCTGCTAAGGTAGGTGTGGGTGATGAGTTGTGTAAGATGTGGCTGGGGTCTCCCCCTAACTGTTCTTTCTGTAATCGCTGATGACATTCCCAGCTATGCTGGTTAAATAAAATTGCGGCAACGTTGATCCTAAAAAAAGATATCTAAGCACACATTGTTTCCGTTGGGTTCACCGTCGCAAACTTTTTACAAAAAGTCCTTGTATTTTTTATTTATTGAACCCGCAATACCTATTTTAGTCGATCCGGAAAATGTTTCATAAGGGGAAAACATTTCCTTTCTCTATTTTTCGTACATGACTAGCCCGCGTCCCCGAGCCGGAAGCCTGGAGTTACGCGAGCAGGCTCGCTCGGCTGGATGGGCCAGTCCGGCCCATACCCTGGCTCGTCAATCCCACCTGCCCACGTTCGTTTTCACATAAACTAATCCTTTTTCCTGATATACCCCTAAAAAATTGCGACGCCCTCGATTCAATCGTACACTAATCATACATGCAAATGTGTACGACCAAGATCAAAGACTCACGGGAAGATATCACAACACAACTCTAGACATAAATTAAAATAATACTAGCTTTATATTACAAGCCAGGGGCCTCGGGGGCTCGAATACATAAGCTCGATTACACAAGAGTCAGCGGAAGCAACGATATCTGAGTACAGACATGAGTTTGACAAGTTTGCCTTAAGAAGACCAACACAAAAGCATCTACGATCGAAAAGGCAAGGCCTCCTGCCTGGGAGCCTCCTAACTACTCCTGGTCGTCGGCGGTCTCCACGTAGTAGTAGGCATCGGCGGTGGCATCTGGCTCCTGGGCTCCGACATCTGGTTGCATCAACCGGAAAGAAGAAAAAAGGTGGAAAAGAGAGCAAAGCAACTGTGAGTACTCATCCAAAGTACTCGCAAGCAAGGATGTACACTACATATGCAACATTATCAAAGGAAGGCTGTATATGTGGACTGGGCTGCAGAAAAGCCAGAATAGAGGGGAGAACCTAGTCCTATCAAAGACTAGCATCTTCTAGAAACCACCATCTTGCAGCAATAGGAGGGAGTAGAGTAGCATAAAGTAAAGTAGTAGTAGTGTTATCAACCTCGGCCAGAGATCCTTTCTCGACTCTCTACGAGAAAGCAATCCCAGAGCCATACTTTCCAGTTCTCATCACAATCCATTTCTCATCACAAGTATCCAGTTCTAGTTGTATCGATCGGGATACAACTCCAAGTATCCGTTACCATAGGACAGGCTATCGATAGATGTTTTCTTCCCTGCTGGGGTGCACCAACTTACCCACCACGCTCGATTAACTTCGGCCGGACACACTTTCCTGGGTCATGCCCGGCCTCGTCCAAACAATACGCTGCAACCCGAATTGGATTAATAGAGAGGTCAAGCATGCCGGACTAAACCTATGCCCCCAGGGGTCATGGGCCATCGCCCCAAGAACTCCTGCACGTTGCGAACGCGACCGGTGAGCAGACCTAGCTACCTTCTTCAAAAATGCAGGTGCTTAAGCAGTCCAACCCGACACGCGCCGCTCAGTCGCTGACGTCTATTAAGCTTCGGCTGATGCATACGACGAAGAACGCCCATACTATGCCCACGTGATGGTTAGTGCTATCAGGCCAGAGGCCCCTCGGATCAAATATCCAAATCGTAGTGGATTAGGAGCACGCGGTAACAAGCAAAGACTCACGGAAGATGTGACCCCGTTGCCCCGTCTCGAGGACTTGCGGCAAGGGCTAGGAATGCTCGGCAACACCTCATAATTATCTCGCGAGCACCCTCCAGGTCAACCCGTCTCCACATCACTCGCGGGTACCCCTCAGGGTCGACCCGCCTTATTAAGTAACAGTTGTAAAGTCCAAGTATCCGTGTGTCCAAACATCAAGGGGAAAACCCGAGGAATCACCCCCGGTGAATTCCACTCGATGTAATCATCAAGGTGAACGTTAGAGGATCCACCCTCGAGGTTCACACTTGAGGGGTTGCACGACAGAGCCGTATTGGAAGTGGTTAAGGAGGAAATCACCCTCGATGACCACGACCGAATAGCTAGACTATAGGTTAACATCAGAAGTGCTGATGAGGCCTCACCCTCGACACTCGATAGTCAGTAGTGTCGAGCAACTAAGGGGAAAGTGATGTGCGGTGCCGGGGCCTGGTCTTCGATCCCGTTGATCGAGTCTTCGATGATGAAGCAGGGGCAACAAGGACAAGGTGGGGGTCACTGGTGGATCACTAACCAATCTATACTAAGCAGTTTAGGATAAGCAAGTAGGTAACAATAAGCAGGTTACAAAAGCAGGCTATGCATCAAAATAGGAGCAAACAATAACAATAGCAAAATCTAATGCAAGCATGAGAGAATGGAATGGGTGATATTGGGATGATCAAGGGGGGGGGGGGGCTTGCCTGGAAGCTCCGCTGAAAGGGAAGAAGGGTCGTCGTCGACGTAGTCGATCACATGGGCAGCATCGATCTCGGGGTCTACCGGAGAGAAGAGGGGGAAGAAACAGTAGAAATAAAGAAAACATAGCATCACGAAGCATAACATGGCAAAACGCTGAGCTAGGGGTGACCTAACGCAGTACTACACGTTACAGAGGGAGAAGGGAAACATCCGGGTTGTTTTCCCAGTGTTTGGCATTTTTTGGTCAGAAGAAAGAGGGGGAAAGGTTCCACATTTGCATTGTTAGAGGCATGTGACAGCTACATGAAGGGCACCAATAGATTCACCTTGTTTTTCTGAATGTTTTTCATGTATAAAACATTTTCATCTGACTCACGGTTTATTTACTATGAATTTTTAAAGTTTAAACAGTTTTCTGAAATTTCCTGGAATATTATTAATTTGAAAAATCATAACAGAAAGGGTAGGTGCACCCGGTGAAGTGCACCAGAGGTGCACAAGTGAGGCTGACCAGTGGGTCCTGGTCATCTGCTGACTCAGCAGTTGAGTGGGTCCACTTTGACCAGTCAAAGGGTCAGCAGGACCCGCGTGTCATAGACATTGTGCCAATTAACAGTTTTTTTGTTAATCTAATTGATCTAGCTAGTGGCCTAGGGCCCAGTTGTTAGTGGGTATTAGTTATTAAACTAATTAGGAGCCAGGTAGTTAGCCCAAAAGGCAGTGGCAGAGGCCACGGCTGGGCGTGCTCGCGTGGTCACTACAGGGGCCACGGGCGCGGCCTTGCCGGCAGCGGCTGCCGGGGCGGGCACCGGGGATAGTGGCCGAGGCGGCGCGGAAGAGGAGTCTGGAGGCGGGCACTAGAGCGGGCTCGCGGGCCGGGCGCCTGGGGTTGGCCGGGCGCTGGCCGACAGGGCGGCGGCGGAGGCAGAGGCCGCCGCCACAGAGGGCCGAGCTAGCACGAGGAGCGGGGCACCGTCAGCTGCCAACAGCGGCCGCAGCGCTACCAGGAAGCGGCGAGCGGCCGTAGGCGGAGCCGGGCGCGGGTGTGACGCAGCTGCAACAGCAGCTAGCAAGCAGTAGCAGAATGTACGTGGGCATGGCCAGGGAGGTCATGGGCGCTGCGGCGTTTGCGTGCGGGCACGGGTTGGCGAAGGCGGAGCAATTAGAGGAGGCGTGCGAGAGCGCAAGCTCGTCGAGAGCTGGACGGGGCGACGCGGCGACCTACGACAGGGGGAAACGGAAGCAGGAAGAAGGGGATGTGAGAGGAGCTCACCTAGCAAGCACAAGGGGGGCCCCGTAATGACTTAGGAGCAGCAGAGGGTGGCTGGACTCGACGGGGCTCGGGGTGGCAGGAGACGACGATGAGGGAGGCAGCGTCCAACGAGGAAGTAGGGTCGGGATGTGGCGCAATGGTGCTCCTCGGCTCAGCTCATGGTCGAAGACAATGAGGCAGAGGACAGCGAAGGCCCTGTCGTGGCCCTAGGTGACTGGGACGGCGGAGAGCTCGTCGGCGTCGGCGGTCATGGTGGTGGTGCCGAAGGTGGAAGACGACGAGGATCCGGGGCAGCAACGCCTCCCAGTTCACGCTACTAGCCGTAGTAGACGCAGGAGATGCTGGCGGTGCTCCTCGACGTCTTCGCTTGGCTCGGGGATGTCGTCAGCCATGGTCACGGTGAGGCGGCAACGGCGGCCTCGTCGGGTGGGCGCAGGGGAGAAAGGGATTTGGGGAGAGGGAGAGTGGAGGACGGAGTGGGGAGCGAGGGGGCAAGTGGGGGAGAGGACCGAGGCGCCGCAGGGGGCGACATCCTTATCGCCTCCGCGATGACGCTGACGAGCTGGTCCGGCGGGGACTGCTCGGTCGCAGGCGCCCGGTCGCGTGAGCAGTGGCGAAGAAAGGCGACCGAGGGAGTGCGGGGTTGGGCCGGCCTGGCTGGCCCGAGGCTCAGCTAGGTCGGGGGGGTGGTCTAGGCCCAGGGGGCTTCCCCTTTTCTTTAACTTTTCTTTTGTAATATTTTTTTATAAATAAGCAGCTAGCCCCTGTTTTATTATTTGTAGAGCATTTAAACTCATTATAAAAAATATGATTTCAACATGACAAATATCCAGGGACTATTTGCCACACTTCGAACATTTTAGTTTCATGTTTGACAAAATTTGAATTTTTACTTTAAACTCGGTTTAGAATTTGAGTTTGAAATAAGATTTTGATCAAGCAAGGATTAGTAACAGTAATGTAATGACATGGCACCATTAGCAGGGGTTTACTGTAGCTTAATTATCCGGACGCCACAATTCTCCTCCACTACAAGAAATCTCGTTCCCAGATTAAGTGGGGAAGTAAAGAGTAACTTCGGGAGAACTTAGGAGAACTGACCCTTATAGGGTTAATTATTTGGTGAACAATTCAGGGAATGAGGCAGACGTATCTCTCAAGTTGAAACTTAACAAAACATTGAGAGCAAAGTATGAGTGTACCATGAGAAGTTTTAACGGGCAGGCAATCATTCGATGCCTAATCAAAAGGTGAAAGGGGTTCAGAGCAACAACAACAAAAATTATTGCGTCTGATACTAGAATAGATCACTAGGAAGGTGGCTCATGAATTACATACGAAGGCAAGTGAAAAACATACTTCGGAATCAAGGATGTACAGGAGTCAGGTTTCGGTCCTGTGGAGCTGTGATTATGGGCCCACCATGTGGGTTAAAAGCAGGAAGGCGCTAACATTTTGCACGGTCATGATAGCAAGGCATGTCAGAGGATAGCCTGTCAGTTATGTTGGCAACAACGTTGGTACCAAGGGCGAGGGACGAAGAGAACCATTTTCCTACTCGTTGAAACGAGGCGGACCAAAAGGCAAAGTTCTCGTCCATCGGTGGTTACCGGAATGTCATCAAGAATAGTAACAGGGTCTTACTGATAGAGTTGGGCACCGAGGTGCTTACTTAAGCAGGGATTTATTACTGCTTAGATCATAAAATTTATAAGAGAGGTTAATCAAACCAACGGAAAGGAAAATGTGTCTATCAAAGTTAACAGACCAATGGAAAGGAAAATGTGTTTCAGACAGGAATTGGGAGTATATCCTTCCCAAAGAAAAGCGGAGCATGATATACATGATAGGACATTAAGTGCAAAATCATTTAAATAAGGGGCGAGCGAAGAATTAGGATATTACCCATACAACGGTGTTTGGATAATAGATCAAGAAGCATTTACCATTTCGCTTCAAATGTTCATGTTGATATTCGGAATACCACAATCATGCTTCGAGATACACTGATATGGTGTTTCAGTTAAGGATTGGGTATGTAGATCATAAGAGATTCAAAGGAACATTTCCAAGATTATCTCGGAACATAAGGTATTACCAAACAAAATCAGGTCTGTGTTGGCAGGAAGTCAAGGACATTGTCCATGATAACACAATCATCGAGGGGGGGGGGGAGGATGGTATTTCTTATCAAGAATTCGATAGATATCCCGGAAGAACCCAAAAGGTTGATGATGATCACGACAAATTTTGTCGAGAGGCTCCACGAAGAAGCAATCGAACAACGACTGCATCAAGCAAAGGGACTGTTGCAGCGAAAGATTATTGGATCCACGGATACAACATCAACTCGGGATCAAGCTTGTTGTTTGAGGTGGAATGATAAGACGAGGAAATAGACGTAAGCTTAGATCATCATCGGAAGTCGTGCTCCAGGATTAAGGACCAAGTAGCACAGTTAAAATCAGCACGATAATGATATAGCCGATCAAGCTAGGAATGTCTTGAAGGATTATTAAACTCATAAGCAATGAAAATTACTTAGGGTTATCGAAGCGGAATGCGGGAACGATTCACTTATCGGTGTTCTCAAGTGACTAATAACCCAGAACCCGTGGAAAATTGAAATCGGTGAGAAATAATAGTTGAGAAAGAACTCATAAGAAGTCATGTAGTCCCGTGATATTCTCGAGATACGAGAGGGTAATACTCGAAGGTAGAGCAGAATCGAGGTTGGGCAGGCGTATTGTTCTGCAGAGGACAAGCGCTTTAACTTGTCCAAGAAATGGGATCAAAGAAAAACAATCATGGTCGGAACCACGATTGCAAAGGACCAATCATAGATACAATATGAACTTATAACAAGGGGATTATTATTATTTTTAGAAGAATCTTCCATGATAAGTTCCACATCGGGTCCATGGGCAAGAACACAAAGTTCAAGGTCGACTCCCACTTCTCCAAAGCACAACCTTACATTCACTTCTCGTTTTGGAAATGGCATTAGTGTTGGAAGTTTTACCTGGTCAAATACCAGATGAGTATGGCTCGTGAAATCTTTCGGGTTCACACAGGTTAGGGAAGGCATTGGTTCAACCCATTGGGGCATCTTAGGAACATATGCCAAAACTTCAGAGGTAATTAACTCAAGCTCGGAAGCAGAACATGGTAGACAAAAGTAGGGGATACAATTTACCAAAGGCATTATGTATCAGGGAAGAACTCACAAGGTGATTAAATATGAAGGACACCGTCAAATAATAATCCACCAAAGAATCTAGCGATCCACAATGGATCTGATGTGAGTATCCGTACTCAACCAGAAGAAGAAATAGTGCAAGGCGTTGGATTAAGAAACAACTGAATAATTCAAAGTTTAACTATAAAGGAATTGTGATTTCCGTATAGCAGAATCGAAAGCAGATGCTCTGATCAAAAGATAAGTAAGTTGAATAAACTTTGATGGACAATCAGTCAAGGGTTGATTTGCCGAGAACCAGCTCATGTCCAGAATGACGCCTGAGCTGGAAGGATAATTTATAAGGATCAACTGATGATTGCGGGCATTCGCAAACATGCCGAATCAAAGGCTCAAACTGACAATGGTAAAAGATGCCAAGGAACATTGCTAGACATATGGAACGCAACCAAAATGCAAGCAAACAAGTATTTCAAGAGCAAAAGGCTGCTGACGATTCTTGGAAGATCGAATAGCATTTCAAAGGATTTTGTAAAGCACATGAACAACTGGGGAAAGACAAATCCTCGATATGTGTGAGGATTAATTTGCAGGTGTATTCAGGCGACAAGGAACTGCAAGGTAGCAGGTGCTACCTCTTGAGCACTGCGTTGGATTTCCTCGAAGAGGAGAGGATGATGCAACAAAGTAGCGTAAGTATTCCCCTCAGTTTTTGAGAACCAAGGTATCAATCCAGTAGGAGGCCACGCGCGACTCCCTCGTACCTACACAAAGCGAATAGCTCCTCGCAACCAACGCGATTAGGGGTTGTCAATCCCTTCACGGTCACTTACGAGAGTGAGATCTAATAGAGATGATAGATAATATTTTTGGTATTTTTGATATAAAGATGCAAGGTAAAATAAAAGGCAAAGTAACACTACTAGGGAAAACCTTATACGTAATGTTACCAGAAGGCCAGATAAAATCATACGCCATCGCTACTTAGTAGTAGCGTACAGAATAAACCGCGCTACTTCTATGACTTTAGTAGTAGCGCCAGATTAGCAAAAAGCGCTGCTGCTATGTTTGAACTCAAGACATGGTTAGTTTCAACCTAGCAAAGAGCGCCAGATATCGCCCAACATCAAGCTACTCTCCTTAGCTTTAGCGCGCTTATGTGTAAGGCGCTACTGCTAACGGAAATAAAATAAAGTGAAAAACAAGTAGAAAAGTAAATGAAAATGAAAGAAATATAAAAAGGAGAAAGAAAAAAAATGTAAAGAAAAATAAAAGAAAAAAGGGGAAAAAGGAGAAAGGAATAGCAGTAGCGGGTTTCAGGAAACGCGCTGTAGCTAACTTAGCTATAGCGCTGTAAACGCTGGCCACTGCTACGCTTCACTTAAACAGCGGTTCCCCCTCCCCCGCCCCAAGGCCACCACACTTCTTCCCAAATCCCTCGCCTCGCCGCCATCTCCCATTCTCCGTCGCCCACTTCGGCTGCCTCCTTCCGGGCGTGACGCCTGCAACCTCACCGTCTCCCCGAGGCCGCCGTCATCCTCACCGCCCGCCCGAGGCCGCCTCAGCCTCACCATCGGCGCCCTCCACCTCACCGCCTCGAGCCCGCCCAGACCGCCGTTGCCCGTGCCCGAGCCCGCCTCTCCGCCTCGCCTCAACGAGCACCTCCCGCCACCGCCTCTCCCTCTCAGAAGTCCCCACCCTCCCCCATTCCTATCTCTCTGCATTTTAGAGAAAAAATTTAGTAGAGCAAAAGTTTGTTTATAGCAAAAAATTTAGTTTAGAGCAAAGGATGTCAAGTAGTAGAGGTTAGAGCAAAAATTAGTTTAGAGCAAAAAATTTGGTTTACAACAAAAGTTAGTTAGGGCAGTAGGGTTTAATTAGGGTAGATGCTGCTTGTATAGTATATAGTGATACTAGTAGATGTTAATTAGGTTAGGGCAATAGTGGTACTAGTAGATGTTAATTAGATGTTTTTCAGTTAGGGCACTAGAGTTTTGCTAGGTTAATTAGGTTAGTAGTGCTGCTAGTAGTAGTGGCACAGTAGGTTTAATTAGGTGATGTTAAATGAATAACCTAAATGAATAAAATTAGTAGTTAACTGAATTTTTTCCCTTTCATCATTATAGAGCACTAAAGTTAACTGAATTTTGTTCTATTAGTAGTTAAATGAATTTTCTTCTACACTTTGTTTTTGAATTAGCTTGTGAAATTTGGACATGTGGTTGCTCGTGTATATTTGGACATGTGTTGCGGTGTCGAAGAGGGATACTTGAACACTGTTTCTAGGGAATGATGCTGAGTGGCCTATGTTTTGCCGGAATGTTGATTCATTTCTGTTCCGGCAAATTTCAGGTTCTCGATTTGTCCACTTTTTAGCAAAGGTCATGCCGAAATTTTTCGTGAATTTCGGCATGACTTGTGCTACAAACTAGGACATATCGAGTGCCCGGGATTTGCCGCACTAGGAAGGAGTCAACATTCCTGCAAAACAATAGGCCTTTTATGTTATTATTCATTTTATTAGGTCTAGAATTAATTGACTAGATTTAATCATAGGAAACATGGCTAGCAACGATGAAGGACAGGGTTCTGTGATTATGACGACGCTCACCGGGCGGCGTGCATTTAATTTTTAGCCTTACCAATGATCAACCGATGTTGTTGCCGGGCCCACCGGTGGCATCGGGACCGAGACCGACACACGCATCCGGTGCTGAGACTGAGACCTGCGCTGAGACTCAGACCGGCATCGAGACCGGCGCTGAGACTGAGACCGGTGCTGCCTCGGGGAGCGGAGCCGGTGTAGAACCGAAAGCAAAGAGGCAACGGCTTCCTAACAAACTCAGGACTACTAGACTGGTGGTCACGGAGGTGGACGACGGCATTTTTGAGCCAAAGGCGCCCGAGGAAGCGCGTCGATGCTATGGCAATCAAATAGACTCCATTAGTCGCTGATGTCGTCGCCATGGATGAGGATGAGGACGATGGTGGCGCTGAACAGTATGTCTATACTGGCGCGTCCTCAGGGTTTGAGCGTCATGAGTCGGTGCATGAATTGCCGTCTCAACGTATTATGGACGACCTTCCGGTAGTAAAGAAGTCTAGGAAGAGAGCGAGGAAAGGCAAAAAAGCTGATTCTATTAGATATCCCCGATGCGGATAAATGGCATATCTCCGGTCAACCAATCCTACCTGCAACAGCACTAGGGGTCAGATTCGGCGATCTAAGGAGACTTCATGATGATGTGCTGCGGGTAGAGAAAGGCCTCATCGCCTCGAAAGATCCAGGATACCCACTCTACGTGGTTAACGTTCTGCGGCAAATGTCGACGTCGATGGCTTCCCAGCGGATAAGTTCTTCCTCCGATTCGATTACATATTCGACATGTTTCACGTGAAGAAGCTGGATTTTCCGTTTGTCCGCCTTTATGCCTTGCACATGAACTACATCATCGGGGTTGAGCAGATATCTCATATATGTGTCGCTGACCCGTACTACATGCACGAGGGCTTCTTGGGAGTCTGCGCAAAGCACCGTGTATACGCGAGGGAATACATCGTCAATTTCATGCTCGCCAATAAGGACAAGGAGGCGATTCTCGTGCCTTATCATCCCGTGGAAGTCATCCGCACTGCTATCCTTCCTTCGATTTCAATCATTCATTTGCACGGTGGAGGCTAATTAATTTGAGGTGTACTTATTTTTGCGCGGGCGGCGCGCCATCCTCATCATCCTATACCCCGATTCTCCCACGCTCTTTACTTGGACTCGTCAAGAACATTCACAAAAAGGATTACACCCACATCAAGGATATTCTCGACGGTGCTATGTTTTACTACCAAGCAAGGTGGAGAGGTCGGGGACAAGAAGAGAAGGGCGGTAGGGTCGCCTTCGCCATAAGACCAACTTCGCTGCATCCAAAGAACCGAACGATTCTCTTAATGATGGATTATATGTCCCACACCACATGCTGGAGTACAGACGGGATCACCAGAACCTTCGCATGTCACCTAGATCCGGCGATGCCCATATTCTGCAATGGGCAAAGAACGTAGGAGATACCGAGGATCATCGACTTCGAGCCGAGTTCTATCACATCCAGCGTGAACTTGCCCAAATCATCATGAAGGAGGTCGTCGAAAAAACAGGGATGTTTTACGAAGAAGGACAAATGTCGCGGGAAGACGTCCGAACACGGGTAGCCGCTCAGCGTCTCGACCTGAAGCCTTTCACTAGGCTTGCAGACTATCTCCCTGACATGGATGGATGGAATGACATGTTGGAGTGATTGTCGATATATGACAATGTGTCCATTTAGTCCATACTTTCTGTATGACAAAACTTTGAGTTATGCATGGTGAAAATTTATTTGTGATGTAATTAAACCGTCCTCCTCCTCGACTAGCGAAAATCACTCTAGTTAGGGCATTTCGGGGTACGATGAACTTTGTTATTTATGCTTATGATATGTTGTTTCTATTTTTGCCAAGTCTGTCTCTTTCTGTTGCTCAACTATATATGTTGCATATCATCAACTCATGTGACGATGCAGGTGCATAGATCATCGATGGTGAATAAGTGCTACGCCAGGAGTGTTGGGGAACGTTGCAGAAAATTAAATTTTTTCCTACGGTCTCACCAAGATCCATATATGAGTTCATCTAAGCAACGAGTCATGGGAGAGAGATTGCATCTACATACCACTTGTAGATCGCGTGCGGAAGCGTTCACTAGAACGTGGAAGATGGAGTCGTACTCGCCGTGATCCAAATCACCGATGACCGAGTGCCGAACGGACGACACCTCCGCTCTCAACACACGTACGGGACGGGAGACGTCTCCTCCTTCTTGATCCAGCAAGAGGAAAGGAGAGGTTGATGATGATGGCTCCAGCAGCAGCACAACGGCGTGGTGGTGGTGGAGCAGAAGATTCAAAGAGGGCTTCGCCAAGCACGTGACGGAGGAGGAAGAGGTGTAGCAGGGGAGGGAGGCGCCAGAGTTTCAGTGCGGCTGCCCCTCCCTCCCTTTATATAGGCCCCTGGGGGGCGCCGCCCTGGGGATCCCATCTCCCAAGGGGCGGCGGCCAAGGGGTGGAGTGCCCCCAAGGCAGTGGGCGCCCACCCTAGGGTTTCAACCCTAGGCGCAGGTGGGGGCAGGCGCACCAGCCCACTATGGGCTGGTTCCCCTCCCCACTTCAGCCCATGGGGCCCTCCGGGATGGGTGGCCCCACCCGGTGGACCACCGGGACCCTTCCGGTGGTCCCGGTACAATACCGGGTGACCCCGAAACTTTCCCGATGGCCGAAATACCACTTCCTATATATAATTCTTTACCTCCGGACCATTCCGAAACTCCTCGTGACGTCCGGGATCTCATCCGGGACTCCGAACAACATTCGGTATACTGCATACTCATATTCATACAACCCTAGCGCCACCGAACCTTATGTGTAGACCCTACGGGTTCGGGAGACATGCAGACATGACCGAGACGGCTCTCAGGTCAATAACCAACAGCAGGATCTGGATACCCATGTTGGCTCCCACATGCTCCTCGATGATCTCATTGGATGAACCACGATGTCGAGGATTCAAACAATCCCGTATACAATTCCCTTTGTCAAACGGTATGTTACTTGCCCGAGATTCGATCGTCGGTATCCCAATACCTCGTTCAATCTCGTTACCGGCAAGTCACTTTACTCGTACCATAATGCATGATCCCGTGACCAGACACTCGGTCACTTTGAGCTCATTATGATGATGCACTACCGAGTGGGCCCAGTGATACCTCTCCGTAACACGGAATGACAAATCCCAGTCTCGATCCGTGTCAACCCAACAGACACTTTCGGAGATACCGTAATGCACCTTTATAGTCACCCGATTACGTTGTGACGCTTGGTACACCCAAAGCACTCCTACGGTATCCGGGAGTTACACGATCTCATGGTCTAAGGAAGAGATACTTGACATTGGAAAAGCTCTAGCAAAAGCGAACTACAGGATCTTGTGCTATGCTTAGGATTGGGTCCGTCCATCACATCATTCTCCTAATGATGTGATCCTCGTTATCAATGACATCCAATGTCCATAGTCAGAAACCATGACTATCTGTTGATCAACGAGCTAGTCAACTAGAGGCTCACTAGGGACATATTGTGGTCTATTTATTCACACGTGTATTACGATTTCCGGATAATACAATTATAGCATGAATAAAAGACAAGTATCATGAACAAGGAAATATAATAATAATACTTTTATTATTGCCTCTAGGGCATATTTCCAACAGTCTCCCACTTGCACTAGAGTCAATAATCTAGTTACATTGTGATGAATCGAACACCCATAGAGTTCTCGTGTTGATCATGTTTTGCCCATGGAAGAGGTTTAGTCAATGGATCTCGCCACATTCGGATCCGTATGCACTTTGCAAATTTCTATGTCTCCATCTTGAACATTTTCACGGATGGAGTTGAAGCGACGCTTGATGTGCTCGGTCTTCTTGTGAAACCTGGGCTCCTTGGCAAGTGCAATAGCTCGTGTTGTCACAGAAGAGTTTGATCGGCCCCGACGCATTGGGTATGACTCCTAGGTCGGTGATGAACTCCTTCACCCAAATTGCTTCATGCGCTGCCTCCGAGGCTGCCATGTACTCCGCTTCACATGTAGATCCCGCCACCACGCTCTGCTTGCAGCTGCACCAGCCATCGCTTCCACCATTCAACATATACACGTATCCGGTTTGTGACTTAGAGTCATCCAGATCTGTGTCGAAGCTAGCATCGACATAACCCTTTACGACGAGCTCTTCGTCACCTCCATAAACGAGAAACATGTCCTTTGTCCTTTTCAGGTACTTTAGGATATTCTTGACCGCTGTCCAGTGTTCCTTGCCGGGATTACTTTGGTACCTTCCTACCAAACTTACGGCAAGGTTTACATCAGGTCCGTACACACATGGCATACATAATAGATCCTATGGCCGAGGCATAAGGGATGACGCTCATCTCTTCTTTATCTTTTGCCGTGGTCGGACATTGAGCCGAGCTCAATCTTACACCTTGCAGTACAGGCAAGAACCCTTTCTTGGACTGATCCATTTTGAACTTCTTCAAAATCTTATCAAGGTATGTGCTTTGTGAAAGACCTATGAGGCATCTTGATCTATCTCTATAGATCTTGATGCCTAATATATAAGCAGCTTCTCCAAGGTCCTTCATTGAAAAACTTTTATTCAAGTAGGCCTTAATGCTGTCCAAGAGTTCTATATCATTTCCCATCAAAAGTATGTCATCTACATATAATATGAGAAATGCTACAGAGCTCCCACTCACTTTCTTGTAAACGCAGCTTCTCCATAAGTCTGCATAAACCCAAACGCTTTGATCATCTCATCAAAGCGAATGTTCCAACTCCGAGATGCTTGCACCAGCCCATAAATGGATCGCTGGAGCTTGCATACTTTGTTAGCATTCTTAGGATCGACAAAACCTTCCGGCTGCATCATATACAGCTCTTCCTTAAGATAACCGTTAAGGAACGCTGTTTTGACGACCATCTGCCATATCTCATAATCATAGTATGCGGCAATTGCTAACATGATTCGGACGGACTTAAGCTTCGCTACGGGAGAGAAAGTCTCATCGTAGTCAATCCCTTGAACTTGCCGATAACCCTTAGCGACAAGTCGAGCTTTATATATGGTGACATTACCATCTGCGTCTGTCTTGTTCTTAAAGATCCATTTGTTTTCTATCGCTCGCCGATCATCGGGCAAGTCTGTCAAAGTCCATACTTTGTTTTCATACATGGATCCTATCTCGGATTGCATGGCTTCAAGCCATTTGTTGGAATCTGGGCCCGCCATCGCTTCTTCATAGTTTGAAGGTTCACCGTTGTCTAACAACATGATTTCCGGAGACAGGGTTGCCGTACCACTCACAGTGCGGAACGTGTCCTTGTGGACCCACGAAGTTCAAGAGCAACTTGATCCGAAGTACCTTGATCATCATCATTATTTTCCTCTTCACAGGTGTAGGCATCACAGAACATTTTCCGAGCTGCACTACTATCCTGTTCAAGAGGTAGTACTTCATCGAAGTTCTACTTTCCTCCCACTTACTTCTTTCGAGAGAAACTCTTTTCCGTAAAGGATCCGTTCTTGGCAACAAAGATCTTGCCTTCGGATCTTAAGTAGAAGGTATACCCAATGGTTTCCTTAGGGTATCCTATGAAGACGCATTTTCCGACTTGGGTTCGAGCTTTTCAGGTTGAAGTTTCTTGACATAAGCATCGCATCCCCAAACTTTTAGAAACGATACCTTAGGTTTCTTCCCAAACCATAATTCATACGGTGCCGTCTCAACGGATTTAGACGGTGCCCTATTTAAAGTGAATGTAGCTGTCTCTAGAGCATATCCCCAAAATGATAGTGGTAAATCGGTAAGAGACATCATAGACCGCACCATATCCAATAGAGTGCGATTCTGACGTTCGGACACACCGTTCTGTTGAGGTGTTCCAGGCGGCGTGAGTTGTGAAACGATTCCACATTTCCTTAAGTGTGTACCAAATCCGTGACTTAAATATTCTCCTCCACGATCTGATCGTAAGAACTTTATTTTTCGGTCACGTTGATTCTCTACCTCATTCTGAAATTCCTTGAACTTTTCAAAGGTCTCAGACTTGTGTTTCATCAAGTAGACATACCCATATCTACTCAAGTCATCAGAGAGAGTGAGAACATAACGATATCCTCCGCGAGCCTCAACGCTCATTGGACCGCACACATCGGTATGTATGAAATCCAATAAGTTGGTTGCTCGCTCCATAGTTCCAGAGAATGGAGTCATGGTCATTTTGCCCATGAGGCATGGTTCGCATGTGTCAAATGATTCATAATCCGTAGACTCCAAAAGTCCATCAAGATGGAGCTTCTTCATGCGCTTGACACCAATGTGACCAAGGCGGCAGTACACAAGTATGTGGGACTATCGTTATCAACTTTACATCTTTTGGTATTCACGCTATGAATATGTGTAACATTACGCCCGAGATTCATTAAGAATAAACCATTGACCATAGGGGCATGACCATAAAACATATCTCTCATATAAATAGAACAACCATTATTCTCGGATTTAAATGAGTAGCCATCTCGTATCAAACGAGATCCGGATACAATGTTCATGCTCAAACTTGGCACCAAATAACAATTATTAAGGTTTATAACTAATCCCGTAGGTAAATGTAGAGGTAGCGTCGACGGCGATCACATCGACCTTGGAACCATTCCCCGACGCGCATCGTCACCTCGCCCTTCGCCAGCCTCCGTTTATTCCGCAGCTCCTGCCGTGAGTTACAAATATGAGCAACGGCACCGTATCAAATACCCAGGAGTTACTACGAGTAATCGGTAAGGTACACATCAATTACATGTATATCAAACATACCTTTAGTGTTGCCGGCCTTCTTGTCCGCTAAGTATTTGGGGCAGTTCCGCTTCAAAGGGCCCTTCCCTTTGCAATAAAAGCACTGCCTCGTGCTTGGGTCCATTCTTTGACTTCTTCACGGCAACTTGCTTACCGGCGGCAACATCTTTGCCGTCCTTCTTGAAGTTCTTCATACCCTTGCCCTTCTTGAACTTAGTGGTTTTATTGACCATCAACACTTGATGTTCTTTCTTGATTTCAACCTCTCACGACTTCAAAGATTGAGAATACTTCAGAATGGTCTTCACCATCCCCTGCATATTGTAGTTCATCACGAAGCTCTTGTAGCTTGGTGGGAGGGATCAAGGATTCTGTCGATGAGCGCCTCGTCCAGGAGGTTTATGTCCAGCTAGGGCAAAGGTTGTGCAACCTGCACATTTTGAGTATGTGCTCATCGATGTAACTGTTCTCCTCCATCTTACAACTACAGAATTTGTCGGAGACCTCATATCTCTCGACCCGCATGAGCTTGGAAAACTAGTTTCAGCTCCTCGAACATCTCATATGCTCCGTGTTGCTCAAAACGCTTTTGAATCCCGGTTCTAAGTCTGTAAAGCATGCCGCATCGAACGAGGGAGTAATCATCAAGACGAGACTGCCAAGCATTCATAATGTCTTGGTTCTCTAGGACGGGTGCATCACCTAGCGGTCCTTCTAGGACATATTATTTCCTGGCAGCTATGAGGATGATCCTCAGGTTCCGGACCCAGTCCGTATAGTTGCTGCCATCATCTTTCAGCTTGGTTTTCTCTAGGAACGCGTTGAAGTTCATGTTGACATGAGTGTTGGCCATTTGATCTACAAGACATATTTGCAAAGGTTTTAGACTAAGTTCATGATAATTAAGTTCATCTAATCAAATTATTTTAATGAACTCCCACTCAGATTAGACATCCCTCTAGTCATCTAAGTGTTACACGATCCGAGTCGACTAGGCCGTGTCCGATCATCATGTGAGACGGACTAGTCATCGTCGGTGAACATCTTCATGTTGATCGTATCTTACATACGACTCGTGTTTGACCTTTCGGTCTCCGTGTTCCGAGGCCATGTCTGTACATGCTAGGCTCACAAGTTAACCCTAAGTGTTTTGCATGTGTAAAACTGTCTTACACCCGTTGTATGTGAACGTAAGGATCTATCACACCCGATCATCACGTGGTGCTTGAAACGACGAACTTTAGCAACGGTGCACGCTTAGGGAGAACACTTCTTGAAATTGTTGTAAGGGATCATCTTATTTACTACCGTCGTTCTAAGTAAACAAGATGCATAAACATAATAAACATCACATGCAATTATATAAAGTAGTGACATGATATGGCCAATATCATATAGCTCCTTTGATCTCCATCTTCGGGGCTCCATGATCATCCTGTCACCGGCATGACACCATGATCTCCATCATCGTATCTTCATGAAGTTGTCACACCAACGACTACTTCTACTTCTATGGCTAACGCGTTTAGCAATAAAGTAAAGTAATTTACATGATGGCGTTCTTCAATGACACGCAGGTCATACAAAAATAAAGACAACTCCTATGGCTCCTGGCGGTTGTCATACTCATCGACATGCAAGTCGTGATTCCTATTACAAGAACATGATCTCATACATCACAATATGTCATTCATCATTTATCACAACTTCTGGCCATATCACATCACATGACAATTGCTGCAAAAACAAGCTAGACGTCCTCTAATTGTTGTTGCATCTTTTACGTGGCTGCAATTGGGTTCTAGCAAGAACGTTTTCTTACCTATGAATAACCACAACGTGATTTTGTCAACTTCTATTTACCCTTCATAAGGACCCTTTTCATCGAATCCGCTCCAACTAAAGTGGGAAAGACAGGACACCCGCCACCACCTTATGCAACTAGTGCATGTCGATTCGGTGGAACCGGTCTCACTTAAGCGTCACGTAAGGTTGGTCCGGCTGCTTCATCCCACAATACCGCTCAAGCAAGATAAGACTAGTAGCGGCAAGCAAGTTGACAAGATCTACGCCCACAACAAAATTGTGTTCTACTCGTGCAATAGAGAAATACGCATAGACCTAGCTCATGATGCCACTGTTGGGGAACGTTGCAGAAAATTTAAAATTTTTCCTACGGTTTCACCAAGATCCATCTATGAGTTCATCTAAGCAACGAGTCATGGGAGAGAGATTGCATCTACATACCACTTGTAGATCGCGTGCGGAAGCGTTCACTAGAACGTGGATGATGGAGTCGTACTCGCCGTGATCCAAATCACCGATGACCGAGTGCCGAACGGACGGCACCTCCGCGTTCAACACACGTACAGGACGGGAGACGTCTCCTCCTTCTTGATCCAGCAAGGGAAAGGAGAGGTTGATGATGATGGCTCCAGCAGCAAAGACAACGGCGTGGTGGTGGTGGAGCAAGCAGACTCAGCAGGCTTCACCAAGCACGTGACGGAGGAGGAAGAGGTGTAGCAGGGGAGGGAGGCGCCAGAGTTTGGTGCGGCTGCCCCTCCCTCCCTTTATATAGGCCCCTGTGGGGGTGCTGGCCCTTGGGGATCCCATCTCCCAAGGGGCGGCGGCCAAGGGGTGGAGTGCCCCCAAGGCAGTGGGCGCCCCCACCCTAGGGTTTCAACCCTAGGCGCAGGGTGGGCCAAGGCGCACCAGCCCACTATGGGCTGGTTCCCCTCCCACTTCAGCCCATGGGGCCCTCCGGGATAGGTGGCCCCACCCGGTGGACCCCCGGGACCCTTCCGGTGGTCCCGGTACAATACCGGGTGACCCCGAAACTTTCCCGATGGCCGAAATACCACTTCCTATATATATAATTCTTTACCTCCGGACCATTCCGAAACTCCTCGTGACGTCCGGGATCTCATCCGAGACTCCGAACAACATTCGGTATACTGCATACTCATATTCATACAACCCTAGCGTCACCGAACCTTAAGTGTGTAGACCCTACGGGTTCGAGACACGTAGACATGACCGAGGCGGCTCTCGGCAATAACCAACAGCGGGATCTGGATACCCATGTTGGCTCCCACATGCTCCTCGATGATCTCATTGGATGAACCACGATGTCGAGGATTCAAACAATCCGTATACAATTCCCTTTGTCAATCGGTATGTTACTTGCCCGAGATTCGATTGTCGGTATCCCAATACCTCGTTCAATCTCGTTACCGGCAAGTCACTTTACTCGCATCGTAATGCATGATCTCGTGACCGGACACTTGGTCACTTTGAGCTCATTATGATGATGCACTACCGAAAGTGGGCCTAGTGATACCTCTCCGTAACACGGAGTGACAAATCCCAGTCTCGATCCGTGTCAACCCAATGCACACTTTCGGAGATACCGTAGTGCACCTTTATAGTCACCCGCCACGTTGTGACGCTTGGTACACCCAAAGCACTCCTACGGTATCCGGGAGTTACACGATCTCATGGTCTAAGGAAGAGATACTTGACATTGGAAAAGCTCTAGCAAAACGAACTACACGATCTTGTGCTATGCTTAGGATTGGGTCTGGTCCATCACATCATTCTCCTAATGATGTGATCCCGTTATCAATGACATCCAATGTGCATAGTCAGGAAACCATGACTATCTGTTGATCAACGAGCTAGTCAACTAGAGGCTCACTAGGGACATATTGTGGTCTATTTATTCACACGTGTATTACGATTTCCGGATAATACAATTATAGCATGAATAAAAGACAATTATCATGAACAAGGAAATATAATAATAATCCTTTTATTATTGCCTCTAGCGCATATTTCCAACAAGGAGTATATATACGACAAGTTGCCGGAGTGTCAGGCCCAGGTGTACTGGTTTCCGGTTTCCGAGCGACAGGTAGTAGTTAGTTTAGGTTCACGCTAATGCGAGAGAGGGATGCGAACTCATGTACTCAAAGTGGTAGCTCTTCTCGTGTATATCATTGTTTAGATGGATGACGATGTATTTGCAAGTAATCGAGACTTGTATCGCTATTTTCGAGATGATGACGAGAGACCACTTTGTGCTGGATGATGATTATGATGATGACATGATTTGATGAGACTAATTGTATGTATATGCTATGATTACATTTGTATGTGTATGATATGCTAATGATTATTGTATAAAGCCTATTCAAATACAAAACAAATACAAAAACAAATATGCAGGAAAAAACTAATACAACTAGTAGTAGCGAGGGGGGGAAATTTAGCAGTAGCGCCGCCTTACCAGTTGCGCTTCCCGATGTCATTGGCAGATAATATCAGCAACGCCCTTTTCTAAAGAGTGCTACAGCTATTCATGTATAGCATTAGCGTGGGACAACAGGCACTACTGCTATACGTTAGTTGTAGCGCCTTATTAGTAGCGCCGGTCTCCGCGCTACTAAGAGGCCCAAAACCCGCGCTGCTGCTAGGCTTTTCCCTAGTAGTGTAAAAAGCAAAGTAATAATAAAGTGATTGGAGATTGATATGATGAGAATAGACCCGAGGGCCATAGATTTCACTAGTGGCTTCTCTCAAGAGCATAAGTATTTCTACGGTGGGTCAACAAATTACTGTTGAGCAATTGACAGAATTGAGCATAGTTATGAGAATATCTAGGTATGATCATGTATATAGGCATCACGTCCGAGACAAGTAGACCAACTCATCCCTGCATCTACTACTATTACTCCACTCATCGACCTCTATCCAGCATGCATCTAGAGTATTAAGTTAATGAAAACAGAGTAACGCCTTAAGCAAGATGACATGATGTAGAGGGATAAATTCATGCAATATGATAAAAACCCCAACTTGTTTTCCTCGATGGCAACAATACAATACGTGCCTTGCTTCCCCTACTGTTACTGGGAAAGGACACCGCAAGATTGAACCCAAAGCTAAGCACTTCGCCCATTGAAAGAAAAACCAATCTAGTAGGCCAAACCAAACTGATAATTCGAAGAGACTTGCAAAGATAACCAATCATACATAAAAGAATTCAGAGAAGATTCAAATATTGTTCATAGGTAATCTTGATCATAAACCCACAATTCATCGGTCTCAACAAACAAACCGCAAAAAGAAGATTACATTAAATAGATCTCCACGAGAGAGGGGGAGAACGTTGTATTGAGATCCAAAAAGAGAGAAGAAGCCATCTAGCTACTAACTATGGACCCGAAGGTCCGAGGTAAACTACTCACACTTCATCGGAAGGGCTATGGTGATGATGTAGAAGCCCTCCATGGTGGATTCCCCTTCCGGTGAAGCTCTGAAACAGGCCCCAAGATGGGATCTCGTGGATACAGAAAGTTGCGGCGGTGGAATTAGGTTTTTGGCTTCAGATTCGATCGCTTGGGGGCAATGCGTAGGTATATATAGGAGGAAGGAGTACGTCGGTAGAGCTTCGAGGGGCCCACGAGGCAGGGGGCGCGCCCTAGGGGGGGAGCCCTCCACCCTCGTGACCGCCCCGTGGCTTTCTTGATGGAGGGTCCAAGTCTCTTGGATCTTATTTGTTGAGAAAATCACGTTCCCGGAGGTTTCATTCCGTTTGGACTCCGTTTGATATTCCGTTTCTTCGAAACTCTGAAATAGGCAAAAAACAACAATTCTGGGCTGGGCCTCCGGTTAATAGGTTAGTTCCAAAATTAATATAGAAGTGGAAAATAAAGCCCAACATGGTCCAAAACAGTAGATAATGTAGCATGGAGCAATCAAAAATTATAGATACGTTGGAGACGTATCAGCAGGCGCAACAGATTTTTGGAATATCGAAAGTATTTCAGGGAATCTTGTAATAACAAGAGCAATTGGAAAAGAAAGTTTGGACGACAAGTGTATGTGGTTATCCATAGGGGTTGACGGTGGAAGAGAATTGCAAACAAGATGAGCACAAGTTATCGGGACAACATCAGAGAGTATCTTCGGGGTCTTCTGATGAATCAAGCCATCATCTGGAATGAAGGGGCTCTCCGGGAGGAAGTAGTTACGAGATCCTAGTGTTAGAGTTAACAAAATAATGTAACCAATTAGAAGAAAGATCAGAGTCCCAGAGTATAGACGAGGAATAAAAGATCCTAATACCACCCAATGGTGACGTGGGCCCGTAAGACACACAACCATGTTAGTAAAAGTTTTTGTAGTGACTAGACTCGACTTCGGCCAAGGAGTTGGAAAGGGGGCTACCTGCAGGCAGTCGGCTCTGATACCAACTTGTTACGCCCTTGATTCAATCGTACACTAATCATACACGCAAATGTGTACGATCAAAATCAAGGACTCACGGGAAAATATCACAACACAACTCTAGACACAAATTAAAATAATACAAGCTTTATATTACAGCCAGGGGCCTCGAGGGCTCGAATACGTAAGCTCGATTACACAAGAGTCAGCGGAAGCAACAATATCTGAGTACATACATGAGTTAGACAAGTTTGCCTTAAGAAGGCTAACACAAAAGCATCTACGATCGAAAATGCAAGGCCTCCTGCCTGGGAGCCTCCTAACTACTCCTGGTCGTCGGTGGTCTCCACATAGTAGTAGGCATCGATGGTGACATCTGGCTCAAGGGCTCCGACATCTGGTTGCATCAACCAGAAAGAATAAGAAAGGGGGAAAGGGGGAGCAAAGCAACCGTGATTACTCATCCAAAGTACTCGCAAGCAAGGATCTACACTACATATGCAACATTATCAAAGGAAGGCTGTATATGTGGACTGGGCTGCAGAAAAGCCAGAATAGAGGGGAGAACCTAGTCCTATCGAAGACTAGCATCTTCTGGAAACCACCATCTTGCAGCAATAGGAGGGAGTAGAGTAGCATAAAGTAAAGTAGTAGTAGTGTTATCAACCTCGGCCAGAGATCCTTTCTCGACTCCCTGCGAGAAAGCAATCCCAGAGCCATAGTATCCAGTTCTCATCACAATCCATTTCTCATCACAAGTATCCAGTTCTAGTTGTATCAATCGGGATACAACTCCAAGTGTCCGTTACCATAGGACGTGCTATCAATAGATGTTTTCTTCCCTGCTGGGGTGCACCAACTTACCCACCACGCTTGATTAACTCCGGTCGGACACACTTTCCTGGGTCATGCCCGGCCTCGGCCAAACAATACGCCGCAACCCGACCTAGGCTTAATAGAAAGGTCAAGCACGCCGGACTAAACCTATGCCCCCAGGGGTCATGGGCCATCGCCCCGGAAACTCCTGCATGTTGCGAACACGGCCGATGAGCAGACCTAGCTACCTCCTTCAAAAAGGCAGGTGCTTACGCAATCCAACCCGGACGCCGCTTTCGATCGGCCGGCGTCTATTAAGCTTCGGTGATGCATACGACGCAGTAACGCCCATACTATGCCCACGTGATGGTTAGTGCTATCGTGCCGAGGCCCCTCGGATCAAATATCCAAATCGTAGTGGATTAGGAGCACGCAGTAACAAGCAATGACTCGCGAAAGATGTGACCCCGTTGCCCCGTCTCGAGGACTTGCGGCAAGGGCTAGGAATGCCCGGCCACGCCTCGTAATTATCTCGCGGGCACCCTCCAGGTCAACCCGTCTCCACATCACTCGCGGGTATCCCTCAGGGTCGACCCGCCTTTCCAAGTAACAGTTGTAAAGTCCAAGTATCCGTGTGTCCAAACATCAAGGGGAAAACCCGAGGAATCACCCCCGGTGAATTCCACTTGATGTAATCATCAAGGTGAACGTTAAAGGATCCACCCTCGAGGTTCACACTTGAGGGGTTGCACGACAGAGCCGTATCGGAAGTGGTTAAGGAGGAAATCACCCTCGATGACCACGACCGAATAGCTACACTACAGGTTAACATCAGAAGTGCTGATGAGGCCTCACCCTCGACACTCGATAGTAACCCAGTAGTGTCGAGCAACTAAGGGGAAAGTGATGTGCGGTGCCGGGGCCTGGTCTTCGATCCCGTTGATCGGGTCTTCGATGATGAAGCAGGGGCAACAAGGACAAGGTGGGGGTCACTGGTGGATCACTAACCAACCTATACTAAGCAGTTTAGGATAAGCAGGTAGGTAACAATAAGCAGGTTACAAAAGCAGGCTATGCATCAGAATAGGAGCAAACAACAATAGCAAAATCTAATGCAAGCATGAGAGAATGGAATGGGCGATATCGGGATGATCAAAGGGGGGGCTTGCCTGGAAGCTCTGCTGAAAGGGAAGAAGGTCGTCGTCGACGTAGTCGATCACAGGGGCAGCATCAGTCTCGGGGTCTACCGGAGAGAAGAGGGGGAAGAAACAGTAAATATAAAGCAAACATAGCATCACAAAGCATAACATGGCAAAACGCTGAGCTAGGGGTGACCTAACATAGTACTACACGTTACGGACGGAGAAGGGAAACATCCGGGGTGTTTTCCTAGTGTTTGGCATTTTTTGGTCAGAAGAAAGAGGGGGGAAGGTTCCACGTTTGCATTGTTAGAGGCATGTGACAGCTACATGGAGGGCACCAACATATTCGCCTTATTTTTCTGAATGTTTTTCATATATAAAACATTTTCATCCGACTCACGTTTTATTTACTATGAATTTTTAAAGTTTAAACAGTTTTCTAAAATTTCCTGGAATATTATTAATTCAAAAAATCATAACAGAAAGGGTAGGTGCACCGGTGCAGTGCACCAGAGGTGCACAAGTGAGGCTGACTGGTGGGTCCTGGTCATCTGCTGACTCAACAGTTGAGTGGGTCCACTTTGACCAGTCAAAGGGTCAGCAGGACCCACGTGTCATAGACACTGCCCCAATTAACAGTTTTTTTTGTTAATCTAATTGATCTAGCTAGTGGCCTAGGGCCCAGTAGTCAGTGGGGATTAGTTATTAAACTAATTAGGAGCCAGGGGGTTAGCCCAAAAGGTAGTGGCAGAGGCCACCGCTGGGCGTGCTCACGCGGCCACTACAGGGGCCACGGGCGCGGCCTTGGCGGCAGAGGCTGCCGGGGCGGGCGTCGGGGATAGTCGCCGGAGGCGGTGTGGAAGAGGAGTCTGGAGGCGGGCGCCGGAGCGGGGCCGCGGGGTTGGTCGGGCGCGACTGTCAAAGGGCGAGGGCGGACGGCGGAACGCTGGCCGCGCGGAGGGCCGAGCTCGCACGAGGAGCGGGGCACCGGCAGCGGCCAACAGCGGCCGCAACACTACCAGGCAACGGCGAGCGGCCGTAGGCGGAGCCGAGCGCGGGTGTGGCGCAGCTGCAACAACAGCTAGCAAGCAGCAGCAGAATGTACGCAGGCGCGGCCAGGGAGCTCGCGGGCGCTGCAGCGTTTGCGTGCGGGCACGGGTTGGCGAAGGCGGAGCAGCTAGAGGAGGCGTGCGAGAGCGCGAGCTCGTCGAGAGCTGGACGGGGTGTCGCGGCGACCTACGGCAGGGGGGAAACGGAAGCAGGAAGAAGGGGATGCGAGGGGAGCTCACCTAGCAGGCACAAGGGGGCCCCGTGATCGCTTACGAGCAGCAGAGGGTGGCTGGACTCGACGGGGCTCGGGGTGGCTGGAGAGGACGACGAGGGAGGCGGCATCCAACGAGGATGTAGGGTCGGGCGGGCAGCGCAGTGGTGCTCCTCGGCTCGGCTCGTGGTCGAAAATGATGAGGAGAAGGACGGCGAAGGCCCTGGCGTGGCCCTAGGTGACTGGGACGGCGGAGAGCTCGTCGGCGTCGGCAGTCATGGCGGCGGTGCCGAAGGTGCAAGACGACGAGGATCCAGGGCAGCAACGCCTCCCAGCTCGCGCTGCTGGCCGTAGTAGACGCAGGAGATGCCGACAGTGCTCCTCGACGTCTTTGCTTGGCTCAGAGAGGTCGTCGGCCATGGTCACGGCGAGGCGGCAGCGGCGGCCGCGTCGGGTGGGCGCAGGGGAGAAAGGGGTCTGGGGAGAGGAAGAGTGGAGGACGGAGTGGGGAGCGAGGGGGCAAGTGGGGGAGAGGACCGAGGCGCCGCAGGGGGCGGCATCCTTATCGCCTCCGCGGTGACGCCGACGAGCTGGTATGGCGGGGACTGCTCGGCCGCAGGCGCCTGATCGTGTGAGTAGTGGCGAAGAAAGGCGACCGAGGCAGTGCGGGGTTGGGCCGGCCTGGCTGGCCCGAGGCTCAGCTGGGACGTGGGGGGGGTCTAGGCCCAGGGGGCTTCCCCTTTTCTTTATTTTGTAATATTTTTTATAAAATAAATAGCTAGCCCCTGTTTTATTATTTGTAGAGCATTTAAACACATTATACAAATATGATTTCAACATGATAAATATCCAGGGACTATTTGCCACACTTCGAACATTTTAGTTTCATGTTTGAAAAAAATTGAATTTTGACTTTAAACTCAGTTTTGAATTTGAGTTTGAAATAGGATTTGGATCAAGCGAGGATTAGTAACAGTAATGTAATGACGTGGCCCCATTAGCAGGGGTTTACTGTAGCTTAATTATCCGGACGTCACAAGAATTCCTCTTTCCTTCGGAAATAGAGACAGAAGCCGATGCAAACACTTTTGTTGCACCCATCCAATTTATCCTGAGACAAGGGTCAAGAACCAAATCGGCCCGAGAAGAAGGAGCGAGTACACAGAGCAAGGGCCCGTCGATGTCACCGCCGCCGACGCCAGAACCCGAGAAGGAGGAGCGACTACACGGAGCAAGAGCCCGCCGACGCTCCATGGCCATGCCGACTCGGTCTCCTGCAAAGAAGAGACGAGGTGAGATGGAGAGAAGAGATGGAAGAGTAAGGACGGCGCGGCTACCTTCTGCTGGTCCGGTGGCGGCTCTGATCACCTGATTCAAGTTTGTGTCAGCCTGTCCGGGTGTCCGGGTTTCTCTACTCCCCGCTGCACGATGGGGGTTGCCCAGCCGCCACTCTCCCTACACGTCCCCCGCGCACCTCCTCCCCCTAGCTGCAGCTCCTTGCGCTCGTGGAGACGTCGTCGTCCTTGCCTACGTCATCTCCACATCGTACTTCCTTCCCATGGCTCTTCTTGACCTCCTCCTCCTTGCTCACGCTGCCGCCATGGCACGCCGCTTCGGCCTTCCATCCATGTTTGCCGTCACGCGCCTTCCACGAGGTTTTTTTTACCAAAGAAGGGCTTGCCCCTTCCGATTTTCATTACTGATAACCAAACCAGAGTAACAGAGCAGCCAACATTTCAGACCTAAGAACTACCACCGATTATTTCACCAGAACACAACAAAAGGCCAACACAGGTCGATAGACTCCAGACCCAACAGACTGGGGCATAGTGTAGCAAGGTTATTTTAGCATAACATAACATGAGACAGGAGCTGATAGAAGCAAAAGGACTAATAACAGCAGCAGCAGTGCAGAGAGGTCACAACAACAGGACGTCATCAAAGAAGCCTCGCCACATTGATCCTCCAGCCTTGCCCAGCTGTGTACACCTCACTTTTTGCCCGTTCTAGCACTCTTGCTCCCAGCTCCAGCATTTTTCTTGATATCTCCTTTATCTGCAAGATGGACCAGTCAATCAACCACCGGCTCATTAGTTTGATTATATAGAAAGGATCATTTATCCTTTTGTTTTCAAATATGATTGCATTCCTACTTTTCTAGATTGCCCAAAATAAGGCAGAAACCCCTACCATCACTATTTTCTTATCCTCTTTGTTAAATTTATCTAGCCATCCCCCAAAACAATCATTAACATTCAGTGGAGTGGTCTTCAATCCACAAACACATCTGACCAAACTCCATAACAAAGATGCTGCAGAGCAAGTAAACAGCAGATGATCAATTGATTCATCTTTCCCACAGAAAACACATCCTTTCCCTCCTTTCCATCCTTTTTTGAGTAAGACATCTCTGGTCAAAATGCTCTTTTTGTTAACTAGCCACAAAAAGACTTTTATTTTTGTAGGTACCTTAGTTTTCCATAGGAATTTTTGTGGGAATTTCAGCCCAAGGGTAATTATTTTCCTATATAGAGACCCTATAGAAAACTTATGATCAGTAGTGAGAGTCCAGATAATTCTATCTTTCCCCCCTTTTAGACTTATTTCTTCACATCTACTTTTTAGACTATTCCATAACTCAAGAGTTTCACCATATAATGTTCTTCTAAATTTGAACCCCTGCCACCCTTTTTGAATGGCCTCATCTACAGTTATTTTGTGATCAAAGCAGATGTCATAAATTCTAGGATAAGCATCCTTCAAAGGTTTATCATCTACCCAAGTATCTTACCAAAATCTAGTGTTCTTCCCATCTCCCAATTCCTTCTTGACAAATTTATAGAAAATCTCTTTAATTTTTAAAAGACTAGTCCAAAACTTGGAATCTCCAGGCTTCTTATCTACTAGTGCTAAGCAGTCACCTTTTCTATATTTTTCTTTCAAAATATCTTGCCAGAGACCCTCTTATGTCTCCATTTTCCAAAACCATTTAGCTAGAAGTGCAATATTCATCACCTCCAAATTGAGAATCCCTAATCCCCCCACATCTTTTGGTATACAACATTCCTTCCATTTAACTAAATGATATTTTTTGATGTTCTCATCTTATTGCCACACCGACCTAGCTCTAAAGAAGTCTGCTTTTTTAATAATCCCTTTAGGGACAACATAAAAGGACATCATAAACAGAGGTATATTAGTCAGGCAAGCTTGCACCAGAGTGATTCTGCCAGCTATAGATCCTAGCAGCTTCCCTTGCCAGCAGCTACACCATTTTTCAATCTTATTTGTTACACAGCTCCAACGTATGTTCCTAATTCTAGTCTCTGACACAGGCATCCCCAAATACCTGATAGGTAATTCTCCCATCTTACATGTCTGTATTTCCTGATATAAAAGTTGTTTTTCTCTAGCTTTCCCAAATAGCATCAATTCACTTTTGTGAAGTTCTATTTTAAGACCCGATATTTGCTCAAACGCCCCCAATATGAATTTAAGGTTTCCCACAATTTCCACTTCATCTTTGATCAGAAAAATAGTGTCATCAGCATACTGCAGCATATTTACTCCTTTGTTATTTCCTTTTTTTAGTACCCCATTGACTATATCATGTTCAAGGGCATTGTTCATTAGAATGGCTATAGCATCAGCAGCCAGATCAAAAAGCAATGGTGACATAGCATCACCTTGTCTTAAACCTTTGAAAGTTTTAAAGTATGGGCCAATTTCATCATTTACTCTAACTCCTACATGTCCCCCCCCCCCCTCATGGTCTCCATAACCCAATCACACCATTTATCTGGGAAGCCTTTTAGCTCTAGCATTTGTATCACAAAGGGTCATTCAATTTTATCATATGCCTTCTCAAAATCAACTTTGAAAATTAAAGCATCTTCTTTGTCTTTATGGAACGTATTCGAAGCTTCATGTAAAATAACCACCCCTTCCATGATATACCTTCACTTAATAAATGCAGTTTGGGTTCTAGAGATCACAGGTGAAACACACTTAGTTAATCTATTCAATAGTACTTTAGTAATGATCTTAAAACTAACATTCAGAAGACATATTGGTCTAAATTTTTGAATTTGTTTGGCATCATTGGTCTTAGGGACAAGAGTAATGATGCCATAGTTAAGCTTAGCAATATTAATTTCACCCTTGGCAAAACCATCAACCAGGGTTTTCAAATCCCACTTAACCAGTTCCCAAAAAACTTGATAAAAGTCAGCAGGGAACCCATCAGGTCCTAGACTTTTGTTTCTTTCCATCCCAAAAACTACCTGATGAATTTCATTAAGAGAGAAAGGGGCCAGTAGCTCCTCTTTGTCTTGTCAACTAACCTTTTCCATTTCCACTCCCCTTAGAGATATATTTGACTCTTCAGGGTGTCCAAATAATTCTTTATAGAATTTAGCTATATATTCCATCAATCTGTGATCTCCTTCTATGATCCCTTCATCTTGCTCCAGAGAGACAATTATGTTCTTCCTTCTCCTCCCATTCACTTTTGCATGATAGTATCTAGTATTCCCATCTCCATCTTTAATCTCTCTATCTTTATATCTCTGCATGCACTTCATTTCCTCTTGTATCATAACTCTTTTTTAGTTGAGCTCTAAGCTCTTTTGTTCAGTTCTGTCTGCAGCAGTTAATCCCATAATCTCAGCTCTCTTATCTAATTCATCTAACTTCTTAATAATTTCTATCTTGATTTTTTATACTAGGCATCCATGTTCTTATTCCAGCCTTTGGCTTTTTCCCTCAAATTTCTCATTCTAAGTTGCCATCTCTCCAAGATATTTCCCTTATATCTTTCATTCCATGTTTTAAACACTAACCCTTTAAATCCCTCTGTCAATATCCATGCATTCTCATATCTAAATGTATATTTGTGATTTTGTGTCTCCCTTGTGTCTAGGAACAATGGGGTGTGATCAGAAATTTCCCTAGCAAAGGCTTGTAAAATAGTTAATGGATATTTCTCTTCCCAGGCTGGGCACATTAATACCCTATCTAGCTTCTCATATGTGGGATCCTCCTGGTTATTTGCCCAGGTGTATTGTCTCCCAATTAAAGGTAGTTCTCTCAATCCAGCTTGTTCAATTATAGCATTAAACATAAAGGACCACTGTTCATTTAGAATAGGTTTGTTTTTTTCCTTGTCATTTCTAATAATATTAAAGTCACCTCCCACCAGACATGGCAGAGGGTTATCATGATATAATCTGCCAAGCTCAGCTAGGAAGCTGGCTTTCCCTTCTTTCTGTGTATCTCCATATACAGTGATCAAATTCCAATGCATTTTGATATTCTTATCAAATACTAGCACTCCCAAAAAATATTGTCCTTTTTCAATAGACTCAATATCAAACACATCTTTATTAATGCCAACTAGAATCCCACCAGACATCCCTCTATGGGTATTCCAGCACCAATGGTAATTTTTACCTCCACAAAGATTGTGCAGCTCAGTCTTGGTAAAGTCTTGTTTTATTGTTTCAGAAATCCCAATAAAATTTAACTTCTGATCTATGATCATTTCCCTAATATATCTTTTTTATGATCTTGTCCTATGCCTCTAACATTCCAGAAACCTCCTCTCATTATTTTGTAATGTTTTATTTATATAAGATTCTCCCAACTATCCCAGTCAATCTTATATTGCTTTCCAGGTTGGAGACTAATTAGTCTTCTTTCCTTTTTTCTCCTCTTTAGCACCCCAATCCCAATTGTTTGCTTCACACAGTCTAAGGCTGGTGAGTTTTTTTTACCATTTTTCTTCCCTGAGAACATCTTTCTCAGGTTCTTGTATTGTTGTTCCTCAATCTCAGCATCAGAGTGATCCAAATCAGAGCATAATCCCTCAATATCCACATCCCCAGTATTAATGTATACTGGTGTGCCTTTTTCCCTTTTCTATCTTATTTGTCTCCCTCTCCCTGTCATCTTTTTCTCTTTTAATGTTCTGAAAATATATATCCCTCCTAGCCATCTCCATTTTATTAATGATATCTAGGTTTTTATCAATCATATCAATGGAACATTCTAGATCAATCCCCACCATAGAACTGATTTGTAATAAAGAAGAGTTTGCAAATTCAGAATCAAGATTCTTACCATAGTTGTCCCTTTCCTCAACTCTAATCTTTGCCATCTCCTCTATTTTCTGATCTTCTTTTTCTTTGTTCCTGAGACTTCTTTTAGTTTCCACTTCTCTCTCCTCCCCATCCTTTTTCCAAGATCTCAACTCCATGTATGTCAGTCATTTTTTCACCCAGGGTCCCTATTGATTCTTGACTGGCATTATAGTCAGTAGGTTCATTGTATTTCCCAGACCCAGTCTCTTCCCTTCTCTGTTGATTTTCCTTTTCATAATCCTCCATATCCATATTAGCTAACTCTATTTCATATTATTCTCTGTTAGCAGCCTCTTGAATTAGTTTCTGAATCTCTTCTTGTTGCTGTCTCACCAGGTCCTGCATAGTTTGTTGATTACTCTCTAGCTCCTTAATTCCTTTTTCAGTCTTAGCCCACAATGCACTGTGTCTGACTTTGTCCTCTTCCAGAGATTTAATCTTTTCAAACATAATGTCACTTTCTTTTTGCCACTTCCTTCTCTCTGTGTTCATCTCATTTTGCCATTGCATCATGCTCTCTTCTACTTGTGATCTCATTCTTTCAATTTCCCATCTATTTCTTCACTTTGCTTAAGAGATAAGCATCCTAGTGCAATGCCTTTGTTCTCTGTATCTTCCATCTGTTTTCTATTTCTCCCTCTCCATCCTCTAGATTACATATATTATCATTTTTCCTCTTTTCTTCTTTATACCAGCCAATTTCAACCACCTTCTCAACTTCTGTACCAATCCTGAACATGAGTAGATCAGGGGCAATGATTTCCACTTGGGATGGAATTCTTTCCACTTCTATGATCCCACATTTAGCCCTGACTTTCTCCTCATTTATTGTATCCATATCTACTTCTAGCACAGGCCCCACTACAGCAGCAACCTCACAAATGCCCAAGAAGTGTCTGAAACAGTCAGGCACCTTATTCAGTTTGATCCAAGCTGTGTGCATTTTCCCTATAGCCTGATGATCCAGGGACCAAGGTTGAACTTTGATCACCAGCCCAGTCCCCAGCAAGTTGAAGTCATTGAATTTTGCCAGCTCTACCAGTTTTGCCTTATTAGGGAATCTCATCATAAAGCCATTTTTGCCAAATTCTTCAACACTCCATTGCCATCCCCAATCAAACATCTCTCCTAGAGCCTTGGTTAGTTCAGTTTCATTGATCTGCCCTTCTCTAATAATCACCACACCCAGAGGGTTTGTGTGTTCAGCCACTAGCACATCTTTATAGCTCTGAACCAACAAAATTCCCAGCCCCTTAGCAACATATCCAACATATTTTGGTACTGGCTTCATCTGCTTCAGCAAGTTACACTAACTAGTGATATGATTATCCCTTCCACAGATCAAACAGTGTCCTACCCTGCATTCTCTGGTAGAGTGTCTAGGATCTTTGCATTTACCACAAACTTTTGCTTGTTGAATCTGTCCATCCCTTTTTTGTTATCATCCAAGGTCAGCTGCCCATTGCCTCTTCCCCCTGTTTCTTCATCTCCATCATTAGGTCTTGTTCCACCCTTTTATCAACTCTTTGCATAGATTCTCCATTTTTTTCCTCTCTCCTCTGAATATTTCTTCCAGCCTGATTACCCAGAGGTTTTCCTAGCATTCCTTATATTTGCTCTTTCTCATTGCCCTTCAATCCTTGCACTAATTGAGAGAGCAGAGAAGCTGGCAACTTTTGTTGTTGACTTTGATCTTTCTGACCCAACTGATCCTTCTCTTTTCCCTTCTCTACTCCATAATTCTCCTCCTCACCAATTTCTCTTCTATTACTTTCTTCCACTGTCTCTTTCTTCCCTGTTTTAGCTTGCCACACCAGATTTTCTCCATTTCCCTCGACAACAAATTCTTCTTCATCTCCAAATCCTCTGCCAACCCCATTTCCTGCACCAGATCTGCCACCACCTCTTCCAAAACCACCAGCTCTTTCTGTTGAGGTATATCTGCCTCCATTCCATCCCCCTCCTCTACCAGCATAGTTGAATCTCCCCCCAGCATACCCACTCTCACCTCCTCAGTTGAATCTAGGACCTCCATAACCTCTCCCAAAGTTTCCAGCCATTCTATCTGCCGGCGGCGGTGTGGGGGGAGGATGGGGAAACACTATGCGGTGGGATTGCTTCCCTTCCCCTTCTCTCCCACCTTTATACCTGCTAGTCCCTAGTCCTCTTTATGGGCTGTGTTGGGGATATTACTACTGGGCGTAAACCGGCCAGGAGAGGCCGGGTTAACTTCATCAGTAGTCAAGTATGCTTGAAGCCCGTGAGGATATTCTGTAAGGGCCCAAGGCCCAGAACCGGTTTAAGGCTTGTAGCCGTGAACCGACATTAGTATGTAACTTGTGTTGTAAGTTAGAAATACTAGAGACCGAACCAGACACGTCTATGAGCCGGTCTCGGGACTCTGCAAACCGACGGGCGTCACCCATGTATTTAAGGGGGCGACCCGGTGGCGGTTCAGAACAACAGAGAACAACTCGAGACTTAGGCGAAGCTTGTTTGCTCCCTAGTCATCGAAACCCCCATCAATTCCATCACAACTAGACGTAGGCTTTTACCTTCATCGAAGGGGCCGAACTAGTATAAACTCTCTTGCGTCCATGTGTCCGCTTTAACCCCTTCAAGCTAACCCATAGCGATGGCTCCACGACTAAGTCCTTTCATGAGGACATCTGCCGTGACAAAACCACGACAGTTGGCGCCCACCGTGGGGCTATCGCATGATGGTTTCAAGTTCTTGGAGGGCAACTTTGAAGGACTCAAGGGTTACGCTGTGGGCCGGATGACCAAAAGTCGTCGCGGCAAGCTCTACATCGACGATTCAGGCTGGGGCCCCGAGGCCGGCTTGATTGAGTACAGGTACCGGGTCCCCTTTGGTGGCATACACGTCTTCATTGGCAAGATCGGTGAACCGGGCCCTGAGCCGGACATCTGCACCGACCTCGTCGAAACGGCTCAGCGTGCGAGATCTGCCCAGAGTAAACCGGCCATGAAGCGTGCCTTCGTGGGAGTCATCCACGGAGGAGAATATGATGGTGGATCGGAATCGACAATGAGACCGTCGTTTATTCGGCGACGAGTCCTCGACCGGAGAAACCGAATCATTGTATCGCCCATGTGACGGCCGGATTGGGGGCTGTTCCGATGGCGACAGTATTTCGGACACCTCTGATCTGCCCAACTGGGTTGGGGTATTCATGGCCGGTACACAGGCGGCGGTCCACTCTTCGACCGCAGCAGCAATGTTCTCTGGGTCAGCAGTGGAGGCCGGGGCAGGAGGCCCTGTGCACCCGCCGGCTCAAGTCTTATCTGATCTGTTTGATGCATTGGTTGTGCTTATGGCGGAGGCTAACCCGGCGGATCAGGACGCCCACAACGCGAAATTGCAAAGGTGAGGGATCAGATCACTCAGGCCAAGGCCGACCTGGCAGCCGAGAACAACAGGATGGCCGCAGAGCGGGCCGCTTTGGATCTTGCGCCTATAGGCTTATGTCGACCGTAACACGCCGCATGAACTCCTCGAAAAGGAAGCATCGATCTACTTTGCCGACGGTTTTCGATGCCAGAAACCTCTTCAATACCCCAGGAGCAGGGACTAGTAACCCGCCGTGGCTAAACCGGGCGGAGGCACCTGGGCCGGGAGCGCCGGTTCAGCCTCGCCTGATGGAGCCACCCCGACAGAATAACATCATACCTCAGCCTGTCCAGACACCTCCAGGTCATTATTCCAATCCAATGGACAATATTATCGCCGCCGCTTCACGGCTGGAGGCCATCCCGATTGAAGGTGATTCTCCGCAAGTGGTGGAGACGCGCCGGGTTTAGGAACTTCTTCGGACAGCCTTGGTTCAGCAGGAAGCATATTCATATAGCCGTGACCGAATTCATTCCCCCCCCCCCCCCCCCCGTCCAAGCCGGAGTTACAGCAGGCGGATGGATGAACCGGCTGTATCCAGTAATGCACGGAACCGTGAAACGCCCCGTGGCCATAACCCGACGGGTGATGCTCAGGAAGTGGTGGACCGGGCCCGAGCATGAAGGGATGCCGAGTTAGCAACGCAACATGAGGCTCGTCAGCTAACGCCGGTTCGTCCAACCACCTCGATCGAGCCAGGAGTTACTTCTAGTTCTTTGGGAGTGCCTTGTCTTGTCCCCGCTTTACGCAATGTGCGCCTGCCCAAGGATTTCAAGGGCCCGCGCAAGGTGCCAAATTACACGGCCGATTTGTCTCCGGAAACATGGATAGAGAGCTATGAGATGGCCATGGAGATGCTTGACATAGATGAAGCGGCATGTGCAAAGTATTTCACCATGATGCTTGAAGGACAACCCGTATTTGGTTAAAGAGCTTACTACCAATTCTATCGGTTCATGGGCAGCCCGGTTTATCCAGAATTTCAAGGATACATGTATGCAGCCCATGTCGATAGTGGACTTAGCGGCTGTGTCCGTGGAGGAAGGAGAGTCAACAACCGCTGGGTGCGCCGAAGTTTCGGAAATTTTGCACTCATCGGACCGTATCAACGCCGACTCATGGTCATAACCTTGAAAGCAACCGCCGTTTAAACCTCTGAAGTTGAAATTGGGACGGATGAAGCGCCATTGTAACGATATGGAGACCCTCATGACTGCGTTAGTGAAGTATGTTGATTCTGATAGTACCAAGGATCCCGAGTCTGATGATGACAAGACAGGGAAGGGAAAGAAGAACAGCAACTCCAAGGCAGCAACACAACACGGCAGGTCATGGTAACGGAGGCAAGCGTAAAGTGGATGGCAGCATGGACTTTGTGGCTAATACTAGCGCCAGCAGGACAGGGGCCAAGGATTTAAGGGTAAACCACCAAATCGCGGTGGAGCTCCAAACCCCAACCCGGACCGCTCGACTTATCTATTGAACCAAATACCGTCCAAAGCACGGGACGAAGGAGGCGCCAGCCACCCACCTTTGGAAGGATTGCTATATTATGCAGGAATTCAAAATTCTAATGCTCTCGGTATGATCACGGATCGTGGTGGCTCGGGATCCGGATTCCATGGGCGGGTCATGGTGGAGGAAATGCCGGTTCAGCTTCAATGGAGATCGTGGTGGACATAACAACCAAAACAATCGTAATAGCTGTGGTGGTTACAACCAGCAGCAGCAGTCGGGCTATCAGAGCAATCCAAAGCAGTTGAATAGCGGGCAATATCATGTATTCACCACTAGCTTAGACAAGCGAGACCAGAAACTTCACAAGCGAGCAGGAATTCTGTTGAACCGGCCGTGCCTCGTTATTTACACTGGTCCGAACAACCAATCATATGGAGCAGAGAGGATCACCCTCCCCGAGTTGACAATCTGGGTCAGCTAGCGTTGGTGGTGGCACCTCAGGTGGGAGGTTACAAGTTCACCAAGGTGCTCATGGATGGAGGAAGCATCATTAATATCTTATACTATGAGACCTTCCGCCGCATGGGGCTAACAGAGAAGAATCCTAAACCGTCCAATACGGTATTCCATGGTGTGGTACCTGGTAAGTCAGCATATCCCGTTGGCAAGATAGCTCTGGAGGTGGCCTTTGGAGATGATCATGATTCCGTGTCGTAAACATTGACTTTTGAGGTGGTGAAGATCCGGAGCCCATACCACGCTTTATTTGGGCGGCCATCTTATGCCAAATTTATGGCACGACCCTGTTATATTTATCTGCAGCTCAAGATGCCGGGTCACAAGGGGACCATAACCGTTCATGGAAGCCGCAAGATTGCCTTGGAGTGTGAAGAAGGTGATGCGGCCTATGCAGAGTCGGTTTGTGCCACGGAAGAGTTGAAGTACTACAAGGATAATGTTGATCCGGCGGACATGACTCCGTTGAAGAATCCAACCACAGAGCATGATCCGGCTCTAAAGTTCAAATCGGCAGCTGAGACCAAGCTTGTTGACTTCGTACCTGGCGATTCGTCCAAGCAGTTTAGTATCAGTACCAACTTGGATCCGAAATAGGAAAGCGCACTCATCGAGTTCATCCGTGAGAACCGGGACATTTTGCATGGAAGCCTTCCGACATGCCGGTGTACCAAGGAACTCATGAGCACACTCTTCTTATTGATGCTAAGTACAAACCGGTGAAGCAGTTTCTCCGCCGGTTCAACGAAGAAAGGCGCAAAGCTATTGGAGAGGAGGTGGCCAGGCTCTTAGCGGCTGGCTTTATTGTTGAAGTGTTCCATCCTGAATGGCTGGCTAATCCGGTGCTGGTCCTTAAGAAAAACGGCACCTGGCGCATGTGTGTGGATTACACAGATCTTAACAAGGCTTGTCCAAATAGATCATTTGCCCTCCCGCATTGATCAAATTATTGATGCTACTGCGGGTTGTGAGCGCTTGAGTTTTACGGATGCATATTCTGGTTATCATCAGATCAAGATGGCAGTTAAGGACCAGGAGAAGACGGTGTTCATAACTCCCTTTGGAGCCTTCTGCTATGTATCTATTCCCTTTGGGCTCAAGAGTGCCCAGGCAACTTATCAACGATGTGTACAGAATTGCCTTCATAAGCAGATCGGCCGTAATGTGCATGCCTATGTGGATGATATTGTGGTTAAGTCAAGGGAGAAGGAGACTCTGGTTGATGATTTGAAGGAAACCTTTGATAACCTACGGACATACAAGATGATGCTCAACCCGCCAAGTATGTTTTTGGTGTACCGCAGCAAGTTATTGGGTTTTCTGGTGTCCAACAGGGGAATTGAGGCTAATCCGGAGAAGATTACAGCTATCATCTCCCTGGCTAAACCGAAATGCATCAATGATGTCCAGCGCGTGCTAGGCCGGATTGCCGCGTTGAGCCGGTTTATCAACCGCCTTGGTGAGAAGGCGATCCCTTTGTATCAGATGCTGAAGAAAGCAGATCCCTTTGTCTGGAGTCCGGCTGCTGATAAAGCGTTGGAGGATTTAAAGCGGCAGCTAGCCAATCCGCCTGTTCTTGCTGCTCCGATTGACAAGGAACCATTGCTACTCTATGTGGCAGCTAATACTCGTCATCGGTATGTAGCTATCGTGGTGGAGCGCAAGGAGGTGGGCAAGGAATATCCGGTTCAAAGATCCGGTTTACTATATCAGCGAGGTGCTTATTGAGTCCAAGCAAAGATACCCGCATTGGCGTAAGCTGGTGTATGGAGTTTTCATGGCAAGTCGAAAGCTTAAGCAATACTTCCAGGACATCCCATAACGAAGGGTCAGCTCTGCTCCTTTGGGAGACATAATTCGTAGCAGAGGCAATCGGCGGATTGCCAAGTGGGCTATAGAGCTTGGGCCACACGGTTTGAAATATGTGCCTCGGACGGCGATCAAATCTCAAGCACTTGTGGATTTCATCAATGATTGGACGGAGTTACAAGCACCTGAAGAAAAGCCGGATCACACCTATTGGACTATTCATTTTGATGGGTCCAGCAATTGAGGGCTCGGGGTCGGAGCCGTATTAACTTCCCCACGAGGTGATAAGTTTTGTTATGTTCTCCGCTTAATGTTCCCTTGTACTAACAATGCAGCTGAATACGGGCTTTACTCCATGGTCTCCTGGATGGCTAAGGAGATGAATCTCACGAGTTAAGTGCTTTGATGACTCGGACTGGTGGCCCAACAAGTGTCCTGCACTTGGGATTCTAAGGACCCACTCATGGCAGCATACCGTCGTGAGGTGGATATTATTGCAGGCCACTTCAAGGGATATCGTGGATCACGTGGGATGACGGAAGAATGAAGCAGCGGACGCTTTAAGCCGGCTGGGCTCTCAGCGTAAACCGGTCCCGCCTAATGTCTTCTTGGATGTCCTGCATAACCCGTCGGTCAAACTCCCTGGCGAAGAGGATTTGGCTATTCCTGATCCGGAGGCTCAGTTGGTGGCGTCTCTGCATGTCATTCCGGATTGGACGGTTCCTTATCTTGCATACATGAACCGGGGCGAGTTACCAGAGGATGAGACGCTGGCGAGCAGATAATCCGGCGATCCAAGTCCATGACTATTGTCAATGGCGAGTTGCATCATTGCAGTGTGTCAGGAGCGTTTCAACGTTGTGTGTCGCCGGAGGAAGGTTGTGAGATCTTGCGCAAAATCCACGAAGGATATTGTGGTCACCACGCCGGTTCAAAATCTCTTGTGGCTAAGGCGTTTCGTCACGGTTTCTATTGGTTGACTGCTCATGCTGATGCAGAGGACCTGATTAGGCGATGTGACGGCTGTCAGAAGTTTTCAAGACGCACCCATGTGCCGGCTCAAGAATTGAGTATGATTCCAATTACTTGGCCGTTTGCGACTTGGGGGCTGGATATGGTTGGGCCCTTCAAACGGTCCAAGGACAAGAAGACCCACCTCTTAGTGGCGGTTGACAAGTTTACAAAGTGGGTGGAAGCGGAGCCCGTCAGCAAGTGTGATGCAGCCACGGCGGTTCAATTCATTAAAAAGGTGATTTTCTGGTTTGGCTTTCCACACGATTACATTCGATAATGGTACCAATCTGTCTAAGGGTGCTATGAAGGAGTTCTGTGAACGTGAGCACATCCGGCTTGACGTTTCGTCAGTGGCTCACCCACAGTCCAATGGCCAAGCAGAGAGAGCTAACCAAGAGATCTTACGAGGCATCAAACCCCGGCTTATGCTTCCTTTGGAGTGGACACCGGGTTGTTGGGTTGAGGAGTTACCATCTGTATTATGGAGCATCAATACTACGCCCAATAGATCGACAGGATACACACTGTTCTTCATGGTCTACGGAGTGGAGGCAGTTCTTCCCAGTGATATCCGTCATGATTCACCTCGTGTAGCAGCTTATGTTGAAGCGGACAACGAGGTAGCTCGGCAAGACACTTTGGACCTGTTGGATGAGGAGCGTGACATTGCAGCTGCCCGTTCGGCGATTTACCAGCAGGATCTTCGTCGCTATCACGATCGCCGAAAGTTAGAACCAGAACCTTTCAAGAAGGAGATTTGGTGCTTCGGCTCATCCAAGACCAGACTGATATGCACAAGCTATCCCCACCTTGGGAGGGAACTTTCGTGGTCAGCAAGAATCTGCACAACGGGTCGTACTATCTAAAATATATTCGAGAGCATAAAGACTCACGTACATCAGAGGAGGAGACCAACAGGCCGTGGATCATAGCTCATCTTCGGCCCTACTATACTTGAGCCATAGGCTCTACTTATGTACATATTATGACAATGTATATATTATGATCAATATAATAAACCAGAGCCTTAGCTAAAGCGGGGTCTCTGTTATTTTTACATCATGAGTGGTTACACAGAGTTTTAGCTTAAAGCGGTCTCCGGTTTACCCCTTGAGTTAGCTTTTTAACAAAGCTTTATATCATGTCACTTGGGGGCTTGGTCGTGTCCGAACCAATAAGCCACGAGATCACTTGGGGACTTGGTCACGTCTGAACCAGTCACGCCTCTTGATCGGCCTAAGGCCACAGAATCACTTGGGGGCTTTGGTCGAACCCGAACCATCGCTACACCTCTTGATCGGCGTAATGCCACTACATCATTTGGGGACCTGGCTGACATGAACCATAGCTACGCCTATTGGGGGCTTGGTCGTATCCGAACATGGTAATGCCACTTGATCGGCTCAAACAGCCTCTTTTCGCAAAAAGATTTTGTCTTTGCCTTTGCTTGAAATTTGTTTGTCTTCTTTGCATATTTCTCTTGTTGTGTTCTTAAACCGACAATTATTAAACCGATTCAACTGTCAGTTGACGGGATACGGTTTGTTGTTCATCCGGAGACACTTTGCCCGGTTTGATTTTTGATAAACATCCTATTATGGAGTAACACCGGTGTTCATCTTAACCCGGAACGGTTTACCTGATAAACCGACCCTATATACACAGGAGTTGTTCTCTCCTCCAGCAGAGCGGGTTTCTTACAACTCCGCTTCAAGATTGGCACAGCCAACTTCATGCCCGACGATGGCAGGTATCATACATTCCCATATTTTATCATGTGTTTAATCTAAGGTATTATCTCTGATTTCACATACATAGATATGATGACCCGCCTGGTTATACAACCACAATGGCGTTTTAAGCTTTTTACTGCAGACAACAGTTTAAAGGTTGATGATTCAGCAAAAACATAATTGCAATAAATATGCACGAAGGCATATCAACACAAAGTGTGGCAGCTAGTCTATTACAAGGCAACACAGTGCCCAAATAAGATAATTGTTTTTCTGCATAACATAAGGAAGCAGTAGTGTAAACCGACCTCCGGTTCATGCTTGGTCGCCAGCTTGGCCTGA
The DNA here is from genome assembly GCA_021605145.1 of Aegilops bicornis. Classification (NCBI taxonomy): domain Eukaryota; kingdom Viridiplantae; phylum Streptophyta; class Magnoliopsida; order Poales; family Poaceae; genus Aegilops; species Aegilops bicornis. The sequence goes on from CM038674.1 coordinate 188,060,438, forward strand.
TGGTTGCGGGTCATCTCGCCGCTTCAACTTCGATTCCCTACCCAGCCGGAAATCAACATTTGTCCAACATTCCCATTAATGCTTGGAATACGGCTTCATCATTGATCAGCAATGACGGTTCAATATCAGGAGCGTAAGTATGCTTATGGATTGGGGGTATAAGGTTCTCCGCTTCAGGAATCGGTGCAGGCACTCGTTTATTTTCTCCATCATATTGGGCTTGATAGTGAGACAGATTTGCCTCTTCAACCAGCTAACAAGCCAAAGGGCGTACTTCCCGGTTTATAGCTCGAAGATCCTCTTCGCTGAATTATGTCCCGTCTTCCTTCAAGCTTGGGAAGCCCTGGGCCGCTTCATCAGATCAAAATCCGCACCCACGCTTTGGCCCGGATTAAAGGCATTTATGGCACCGGTTCTAGCAGCAGATTTCTTTAATTCTTCAAACCGGGCAGGAAGCATTGACAACCTTTTAAGGGTGTCCTGGATCAAGGTCGGTGCCGGGTTGTTGTGAGAAGCGGTGCTGATGATCCGCTGCGCACCAGTATAGAGTTGCTCTATCAATGTATAAGAGGCTTTCAATTTCTTCCGCACATCTGATCCCAAGTGGCCAATACGTGTCCCTATATCATTCAAAGGGTTAATAAACCGACAATTACATGAGAAAGCTTCATTATGTCAGAAATCAAAAAAGGCTTACCAAAGACAGCGGCGGTCATGGCATGCACTTGCCGCTTTACACTGGTCAGTTCATCCACCATCGGTTTGAGGGCAGCTTCAGCATTTTCTACCCGTTGAGTTAAAGTGGCCTTTTCAGTGGCCCAATCCGCCCGCTCCTTGTTGAAACCCTCTTTAAGCTTTTCCATGACGCTTAAAGCGCTGGTTCATTCATTCTTTGCTTTGGAGGTTTCAACTTGCTGGGATTTCATGTTTTCTTGAAGATCAGCGATTTGACTTTCTTTCTTGCTCAGATCAGCCTACATACAGATAATCATTTGATAAGGGTTAAGGTGAAGAGTTGAAGTACCAACCCCACAACAAGTTATGCCCTTGGTACTTGGGGGCTAATGCATATTTGCTTTTCATCCTACAATTTCTAGGAAAAGTCCCAAGCTCAATACAAGTATTCAACTTGGCACTTGGGGGCTAATGCCTATTTCCTCTGTCCTTGAGTAATGCTGGAATTCTTGTGTTATACAAGTCCGGTTTAACTACATTAAGTTGAACCGGCCCTTGGGGGCTACTTTCCAAAAGTACAGCTGTGTTCAGGATTATATTGGGAAGTCCCGGTTTAAGTTGACATCTTCAAACCGTCACTTGGGGGCTATTAGAGTTGACAGACTGAAATATACAAGCAGAGAGTCATATGGAATTTACCTCATATTTGTCCTTCACATATTTACCAGACCGGCTTCATAATCACGGCTGGTATATAACCGGTTCAGATAACCAGAATGAAGATCTTGGGGATTCAAAGCGGCATAAGTTGCCAAATCGGCATTCCACTTGCCTTTACCAAACGCAGAATTCATCCTTTGCAGTGCTTGGACAAGGCAATGTGATTACTGCTCGGAATGGCCAAAGCCGATAATAACAACATCGTCATCCTTGGCTTCGGCCGGTTCGCCTGGGTCGCCGGTTTATCCGTATGCTTTGGTGGACTCATTTGTCTTGTCACTTTGAGCAGGACTCGTGGGTTGATTTGAAGGGCCGGTGGTATCAACATGTGTCTCTTCAACAGTAACATCATGATCTTGCAATGGTGGGTCGGTCAGCATATCATCCTGGATGTGTTCCTCGGGATTTGGTATTTGGGTCGGTTCAGGAGCATCGTCTTCTGCCGCTTTGACCAGGCGAGCTTTCTTTCTTGGCCTAGGCTTGGCCCTAGAAGGAAAAAGACGGATCAATCCAATGAACATTGAAAGTGGTATACCAAACATCATTATCAGGAATATGGCTCACCCAAGCACTGTCTTGAGTGGTGGGAGTTGGGTGCCTGTCGACTCGCCAGAGGAAGAATGAGAAGTCACCTGATAATCGGAGTCAGATGGATTAAGAGGTTGACGAATGCAACCCACTTTAGGATAAGCATTGACAAAACAGTTAGAGACCTCTGAACAGCGTTTCTGAACCGGACTGTTCGGTAAACCGGTGGAGGTGAGTACCTGGCCACTGTGCCGGGTTGCGCGGCGAGCTTCATGCTGTTGTGTCTTCATAAGAAAGTTTCGATCCAAGTAAGCAAGAGGATGAGAAAATTTAACTTTCCGGTTTGCCCGATGGATTTTTACTGAAGGTAAAGGGTTTGAATCGGAAGAAAGAGCGATTACCTCTACAACATCGCGCATGACCGACTTCAAAGATCATCCCGGCAATAATCATTATCAATAAGGCGTGTGAAAAATAAACCAAGTGAGTCAAGTTCTACCACAAGATCCGGATTACCCACATCATCGCTACCGTGGGTCGGAGGAGGCAGTGGTTGTGTTTCTATTTGCTGGTTTCTTCACAACTTTGGTCTTGGGCCGGGTTGTTGCCACCGTTTTCTCTTGTGGAGTCTTCCTGCTCCAAAATGGATCATCACCCTGTTTGAAAGATGTTAATATCAACAAAGAGTATTTAAACATAGTCAGATTTTATAAAGACATAAGATATGAGTCTTACGGTTGGCGGTTTGTTAATGGCAGAAAAGGGAGCCAGGCCGGTTTGAGCGCAAGCAGCTTCCGGTTCGTTTAGCATCCTCTTAACAGCCTCAGTAATTTCATCCTCTGTCAGCTGGATCTCAATATGCCGTAGAGGGTCTTTCACATCTTCTGTGTATTTGCACATCAAACCGGAGCGCGGGCTTAGGGGCAGTATACTCCAAGATATCCAAAGAATGAAAGCAAGATCAACTCCTGTCAACCCGTTGGCCATGAAGGCCCGGAGCTTGGATAGTTGAGGGGCATATTTGCTTCTTTCCTTAGCAGTCAGTTTGTGAGGGAGGATGTGTGTTGCTTAGCCGCCCGGATCAGAACCCGGTAAAGGATTTTCTCCCTCAGGAGAGGTATCTTTGCAGTAAAACCATGTTGAATTCCACTCTTTGAGATGGATGTGCAGTTTGGCGTGAGGGTAAGTGACCTCTTTCTGCTTTTGAATCACCACACCACCCAACTCAGTGTTGGGACCGTCAGCAAATTCAGTGCGGCGGTTTAGATGGAAGCAATCTCTGAACAATTCAACTGTGGGCTCTTCTTGAAAAAACACCTCACAAATCACTTGAAAGTGACAAATATTGGTTATGGAGCTGGGGCCAATGTCTTGTGGACGAAGTTGGAAGTTGGCCAAGACATCCCGATAAAACTTTGAACCGGGTGGACTGAAGCCCCGGGCTAAATGATCAACAAAAACAACAACTTCTCCATCCTTGGGTTCTGAGAACTCTCCGGGCGAGGACCCTCCAAAGTGAATGACGCTTTTTTTGCCTAAAAGCGCCGGTGCGGACTAAGTTATCCAGCTTGGGTTTCACCACTCGAGAAGGGACCCAATTACACTCATACACTTGCTTGGCCATGGTGCAGTCTGCAAAGCAGTAATACCGGTTCAAGAATATGTTGGAAGGCTATATATTGATACATTCATTGTTAAACCGGAAGAAGTTATTTATAAACCGGATTTTTCAAGATGGCATTACATAACTGGGAAATCCTGGCGGTTCAACAAGGGGACTAATGGTATATGCCGAGTTGTCAATTTTTCTACAAAGTTAAACCGCCTGGTCTGAAACATTGAAGAATCAAGAGTGGATGTGCGAAAACAGGTTTCACAAAAGTATTTCACAGTTTTGGATCTGGAGCATGTTCAGAAAAGAAATAAATATTCAAGGTTCAAAACAGAGCGGTACCAAAACAATGAGCAAGGATGCAGGGAGATCTATGATCTTGAGATGCGTAAGTGAAAACGGAGGCTAAAAGCTATCATTACACAGAACAAAGATTCGGGAGTTCTTTTGAGAACCATTATATGAACGAAGAACAAAGGATGAATACTGAAAAACCTAGAAACCCTAGAATAGATCTGGGGTGGAAAGAGCAGAAGATTTACCGGAGCTGAGGAAGAAGCGGAAGGTCGCCGCGAGGCTCTGGTACGTTCAGGGTGATGCAGCGGCCAAGCTTGGTGCAGAAGTTGACGGCGGCGGCGGAGCTCCGAGGCTGGGCGGCGCGAGGAAGATGAAGCAGAGGGGCACGAAGGGGAAAAAAGAAATGACCCTTCGGTCTTATTTATAAAGCAAGGGACATGTGTCAAGCGCGAAAATCAAGGAGCCGCGAGTTTGGAAACGGAGCTGTCGCCTCGATTGTCGCAGGTCTATTAAACAAAAGAGGTGTTGTGGATAGTTTTTATGACAGGTGACGTCACGCCGGTTTACGATGACCAGAGAAGATGACATCATAGCGGTTCACCCAATTACAGAAAGTTCTTTGAAGAAGTTTTTTATCGAGGATTGACATGAACCTGCTCAAATCAATCTGGTGCCTAATGTTAGATATTACTATCGAGCGTAAACCGCCAGAGAGGCCGGGTTAACTTCATCGATGAGTCAAGTACGCTTGAAGCCCGTGAGGTATTCGTAAGGGCCCAAGGCCCAACCGGTTTAAGGCTTGTAGCCGTGAACCGCATTAGTATGTAACTTGTGTTGTAAGTTAGAAATACTAGAGATGTAACCGGACACGCCTATGAGCCGGTCTCGACTCTGCAAACCGACGAGCGCCACCCATGTATTTAAGGGGCGACCAGCGGTTCGTAATAACAGAGAACAACTCGAGACTTAGGCGAAGCTTGTTTGCTCCCTAGTCATCGAAACCCCCATCAATTCCATCACAACTAGACGTAGGCTTTTACCTTCATTGAAGGGGCCGAACTAGTATAAACTCTCTTGCGTCCATGTGTCCGCTTTAACCCCTTCAAGCTAACCCGTAGCGATGGCTCCACGACTAAGTCCTTTCATGAGGACATCTGCCGTGACAAAACCACGACAGGCTGGGCTACTATTAAGCCCACTAGGCCTCCACCAAGCGAGGACCACTTCTAAATCTGTATTCAAATCATGCACCACTGAGCCCCCAAAAATAATCAGGGGTCTCAAAAAACCTTCTTCCTTTTCTTTTTTCATTTCTTTCTTTTTTGGAGCCAAATATACCCCAATGCGAGTACTCTGCATGTCTAATTCCCCAAAATCAATTTCATCCTCATCATACCAAGACATAATAGGATGTACTTTGTCTTTTTTCATATGACTATGCACAATATGAGCATCTAAGCCTATTTTTTAGAGTTATCCCCTAATTTGACTTTCCTCTTCTCCTTCTCATTTCTCTTCCTGCCCAAACTATTAACATCATAAAAGCTCTATCGCAGTCGTCTGTAATTTGGGATTGGGACCCATTTTTGTTCCTACTCACATCACGAGATCCCTTTTCCCTCTTTTTTTCCCACATATCTAGCATCATCTACCTCAATTTAAGTAGTAGATACCAAATACTTTGAGATTTTTTCCATACCTGCGGAATAGACAGGGGCCTCCTCCTCCCCCTCCTCCTCGGAGCCCTCACCAGCCAGCAACCAAAAGCGATTGCCGGCCGGCGAGCGCCCTACTGGCGGCGGGAGAGAGCAAGGAGACAAGGCGAGCGCCTCGGGAAGCGGGGGGAGCGGTGAGGAAGCGAGGTCGGGGTCGCTGGCGTCCTGGCCCTGCGCCTTGGCGGCACGGCCACCACCTCGTCTCCCTCGATCTCGATCGGGAGCCACCTGGATCCTGGAGCCGGAATCCCCACCACCATCTCCTGCGGCGGCGTCTGTGGCTGGATCTGACGGTAACGAAGAGAGCGGAACACCTTCCACTTCTCCCTCTGCTCCGGAATCAGAGACTTCGCCTCGAGCATCGCCCAGAGGAGCACCCCCATCGCCGGATGGCGGTCGTAGTTGGGGAAGCACCTGAGGATCTCCTTCCCCCTGAGCTTGTCTCTTACCATCCCTAATGCATCGTTGAGTTCCTTCGCCATCGAAATCAGCGATGTATCTCCTTCTGTCTCCCCATCAGCACCTCGTCGCCGGTGGACAGCGTCCACATCTGTTGCTCGCGCGTCGTCATCAAACCTTAACCCTCAGTGCGGCGAGGCATGGTGGTTTTTGTGGATAGGAACTGTGAGGGAGGAAGTGGTGGAGAGCCGACGCGTCAGCCTAATAACCTCCCCCCCCCCCCCTTCTCGCCATTACTCACCTCGGTAACCGCCCCGGAGTCGCCCCACCGGTCAGCTGCCGTGAGCCACGCCAGATGGCAAGGGAAGATCACCATCTGGCCCACCTGGAACCCCGCGTCGTCGCGCCATCTCCGTGCGTCCACCACCACCCCATCAGCGTCTACGAGCTCCAGACGCCGCCCTCGCCGGCGAATCAAACCCGGCCGGAAAATCAGTAGCGCCGTGCCGAGATTTGGTATGAAATCGCATCAGAGTCGCGTGTCGCACAAGGGATGTGTGTCGCACGGGAGCCGTGTACCGCACTCCATCCTCCCCTTAAAGTGGGTGCGATGGTTCGAACCTGGGACGTCTTGTCCGAGAGTGCAGCGATCTTACCACTTGGCAGTGAACCACGAGGTATGCCGCGTCCTTGCTAACCGTTGGAGAAGCCGCCCACTTCATGTGTAGTTACGTCAAGGCAACGGCCCTGTTACACAACGACGTCGGGGAGCACGGCCCAAAGCACAAGCTCGACGACCTTAGGGAGCAGAGGAGTGGGTACACGGCGTCCATAACGAGCACCCTGTCCATGGCGTCATGTATGTCGGCCTTGGTCGCTGTTGTCAGTGGCGAAGAGCACGGGCTATGCGCAGAGGTAACGCTCGAGCTCCCTTTAAAACCTCATGGCGTTTCGCTGCTTCTTCGTGAGCGGCGAGTACTTGCTCATGCGAGGGCTCAAGGACCCATCAGGACGCCTCGAGGGTAGGTCCTGCGATTGCGGCCATGAGCCCATGACAGAGGATGAGTTTACCTCTTGCCTGCCATGTGTGCAGACCTGAAGGCATGCCCAGGATAGAGCAGCGGGTAGTGACGCCGCTCCTGGAGTGTCGGTTGCCGTGCAGTGCAGGAAGTAGATGGAGTCAAGAAGAGCGGCAGCGCGCCGCAGCACTGTTCGGTGCACGACAAATGTTCAGTTTCTTCTCTGTCCAAGATGCCATCGGGAATGCCCAGATATGGCCGAGGTGCCGTCGGAGGCCGCGCCCACCTTGCACAGATGCCCGGCGTCTCCACCGTTTTCGTCTGTCCTGTTAGCGTCGCCATTTTTTTTATCTTGGCTGAGATGTTGCTGACGCCGCCCAGTTTTAATCGAGAAGTCATCGCCGGCGTGTTGGACAGATGCAGCTACCGAGTTAAGGATGATGTTTCTTTCCTTGAAGCTATCTTCATTGGTGTTCAGAAACCAGTGAACCACCAAGCGTGAAAAAATCCCACAGCAGCAGCGCTAACAAGATACCATTGATCCTACTACAGTATGTACTCCCTGCTAATGCCCAGAGATTCTTGAGACATGGCACAGTGCCAATGCGGAGTGCTTCGATGTGGATAGCACTGTATGCTTGTATGAGGGTAGTGATGAGCTTGCTGATTTATGTGGGGCTGGCAGGCGGTTGCCGAGTGGACGACAAAGTAATTGTCGTAGTTTCTGGAGTATATTAGTTGTTTAGCATGTCATATCTTCCGAAAAACTAATCTTGGCCTTATTATTCTCAGGGCGATGATAGGGACAGTTCCATTTGAAGAGGCTCTTGCTGCCTGGATCTCATTAAGCAAGCCATCTCTGTCCCAAGTTGAGGACCGTTTGGAGAAAAGGCCACCCAGGTGACCTTTTACAAGTCTCAGCCTCAAGTTAATTTCATAAGTTAATCACTATTTAGCTGCCACTTTTGCATTCCTATATTGAATCTTCTGAGATTCCTCAGCTCTGTTGTTCTTGTATTGGAATGGTTAGATATGTGCTACTGAACATAGAATAATGCTCTTAGGAATGCTTGACTGGTTTTACTCGGCTTCTCTTTTTAAGCTAATACGAAAAATAGTAGCTGGGTATATGAAAAATTGATTTGGTGCCACAGTAAAAACACGATTTCAGAATAGTACCACCACATAGTCTAAGATCATTTTAATAACACCAAGTGAGACATTAAAATACTAACCGCCTATACCACTATAGTCTTAACCTTTAGGCCGTTACGTGCCCTCCAACCACAACATAACCCTTTTGACTTATTTGCCTCGTGTGTTAATTAGAGATTTCCTAAAATCTGTGGCTAAAGAATAATTCCAAGGTGGTATTTGTTAATCATTTATTCAGCACTGCAATAGATGTATTTTTTGTGTTGGATATGCATTGTTCATTTTCCTGGTTCATTGACATATTTATCTGTTTGTATCTGCAGGATTTCTCAACGACGATTTCATTAAGACATGAAAAGCGAATAATACTGAAGTATTCCTTGTGTCCGGAGGTTCCCGGCAAATGATCAAGGTATATCTTCACTAAACGGCTGCACGAACGGTACTTTGGAATTTGTATTATCAGAACATGGTCAAATTTGCCTGTCCTTGAAACATCTTCAAATTTTGTGACATACACACACACACCAAGATGCTTTTAAGATATCCATAGTTTGAATACAGAAATTGGTTCTAAATTTTCCGTCTATATTATTTATTGAACAGTAAACCAGGATATGTTTCTTCCCATGATCTTTTCTTCACTTTAGAACATTTTAAATTTAATTTTGTGACTGAAGTTTCACATAGTGGTCAACAGAGGTGTATTCAGGCCCAAACTTACAGAGCTATAACAACATAGGTGTATTTAACCGAACTAATGTGACCTTATTTAAAATATGACTAACAAAACTCTCTTAATGATTTGAAGTATCGGTTTCCCTGCCTTTCAATGCAGTACTTGGATAATTTTCTGCTTTCAAATTCAAATTGTTCTAACCTTTGATCCATCTAACTAAGTGAATGTTCTATCTTTTCAGTTTCTCTCTCTCTCTCTATCTGTGTATGTGTGTGTGTGTGTGTGTGTGTGTGTGTGTGTGTGTTCTGATCCATTTTATGCACCTCGACATACAGATCAACATCTGTGTGTGCTGTGGCTTGGGAGGGACAAAAAAGAGGTCGATTTGAAATTATGGAAGAGCAAGGGAGGCGGGAAGAGTTGTGCACTTTTATCCTTTTTACTAATGCATCATAGCATCTGATCTTTACCCGCTTGGCCACGTCGTTGGGACCGGGACCCTCGCGCCAAGGCGTGATCACGATGTAGTGGGAGAAGATCTGTGGGCTTTTTGTAATTTACCCGTAGGTTTAGCATTTGCCTTTATTATATCAACACCATCATACGCTTAGTTAAATTTTTTATGTTTAAATTCAAATTTATTGAAATTTGTTAGGAGTAACAACATTTTGCATGCATAAAAGTAGCTCCAACAAACTAAGTTACGCCTAAGACTTTAGTTATCTATTCTGAGTTGTGGATCATCTGCAAGTTATTATGTGCTGTCGTATCTTCTATGCCTAAGATATTTGGTGCTAAACCTATCGCGAAATATGCTTTCTATGTTCATATATTGTTAAGTGGCTTATTCTGTGCATACAAATGTTTTGACCGGCACCCTCACGCCAAAGGCGCGATCCCGATCTAATTCAATTTTTGACCACCGTCTTTTGTCTCTTGCTTTCAACATATGCAGTATCGGTTAGTCATTTTCTTGACACAACACTTTAGGCAACGGCTCAGACTTCTCGAGCCATTCTCTATTTATTGTCGATACATTTTTCAAAATAAACAACCAATGTTTCCTCCATATATGAATTACTCAATGACAATGAATTTTTTCCAGTCAACTGATCATCCTAAGCCTCATCCTGTATTCAATACATTTATGTTCCATTGCTAACCAATGTTCATTTGTGATGTCTTTTCTCAGGATGGAAATGTTCCTCGGCACCATGACGAACATCAACGGAGGAACAACCTTTTTATTTTATTTTCTGTTGCCTCTACTGTATTGTTGCTGCCACAAAGATTTATCTGGACATGGAGCCATCATGATGTGTTTAAAAATGATTACATTATCCTTTTCTAACCTATTGGTGTTAGAGACATCTTAGCATTCAAGCAGGTTTAGTTCATTGTTTATTAATTCCTATTATGTAAAAAAAATCACTGATCATCGCTTGACAAAATATTTTGATATGCAATCATGTGCATGGGTGAAGAACCTGGATGTTATTTACAGGTTTTGGATCATGGATGATTGTTTTGAATGAAAAAATATCAGATAAAAGAAAGCATGTAATCTTTCTAATCCAGCAAAGCCTTGAAACCTTGATACTTCTAAAAAATAGCACCAACACCTCAAAGAAGAAATTATGTAATCTTCCCATGGGCACAAAGGAACTCATGTTTGGTCTTAACATGTCAATTTTTTTGTTCACATAATTCCCTTGGGCACAAAGGAACTCATGTTTGGTCTCCAGGAATGGCTCGGGGTAGAAGTACCTTGCTCATACAAAACGAACAAAAAAATAGCACCAACACCTCAAAGAAGAAATTACGTACATAGCTGAAGAACACACAGTGGCGTGCCACTTTCTCCCACAGCCTCTGACACCATGCGTCAATAGATGCCAATGTCGCGGCCTCCCACCCTGATGCCAAGCCATAGTAATGCAGCTAAGATTGGTATTCTTTAATTTTCACTCAAAATTAATATTCTTCAAAGCATGAAGCCTCCATTAATTGATCCCAAAAGTCTTATGTAATCGATGAAAGAGTATATAGGGTCAGGTATACTTTCATGTAGAATTCAAAATCAGTTTTGCAGAGAAAGAAATTGGAAGATAAAAGGCGGGCACCATTATAGGGATCAATTTAAATGGGATTCATATTACCTAATAAACATGAAAGTATATTACTTTTACCGCCTTTCTCTAATTTGGTATATATGTAATAATAAGAATGGCATATGCAATGGAGATGTGCCCATGGTAACTCAACCAAATAAAATGACGGGCAAAGTCAAACGTGGCAAACGATCAGAATAGCTGCTGAGCATATGAACTCTCCATATATCCGATACGGTATAAGCAATAAAGGAAATGTTTTGAAAATGTTATTTGAGTTTAATACACAAACCAAAACCCAAAATGATACCAACAGATGGCTGAGAAAAGAAGGGTGATGACCTGAAACCAATGGTTGCCATGATGTTATTAGTGACTCCTCATTTTCAGTTCAGCTGAATGTTCCTCATATCTGGTACAAAGAAATCACAAAAATAAGATGAGAAGACACAAGTGAGGTTCGAGTAAGTTCTTGTGGCTACCGCATATGTTAGTTAATTACTAATATCCATTTAGTCTGAATTAACACAAAGAATTGATATTACGGGGCAGTTTGGTTGGTGTCCACAATGCTACAAGCCTGGCCTGGACTGTGCCTGGAACATGCCTGATGCTTGTTTGGTTCGTATCCCGAGTGAGGAAATGCATGCCTGGCCTGTACGCTTCTAGTAGTATAATTAGCCTGCCTGCTCATAAAATATAAAAGAAAACGCAGCGCTTAGCCCAGGCACTCTGCTTAGCCTGGCTCAGGCGTCCTTTTCCCCGCGCCTGGCATGCTGCAGGCCAGGGTGACAACCAAACACATCTATACTGGACTTGCCTGACCAGGCAATTTTTTCCTCCAACTCAGGCAGCTTTCAGGCACCATTTTTTCTCAGGCACGGTGCCCAGGCTCCAACCAAACAGCCCCTACGTCCAAAACTGGATAAAAAGTGTCCCTAAATCACTTTCTTGGAAATTGCTTCGACCGCGAGAATAGCTTGATACCATGGTCGTAAAGAACACAACATGGCTTCCAGTTCGTAATGAAGACATAATTAAGAACAACTTCCAGTTTGTAATGAAGACGTCTCAAGTGGTCGAGTAAACATGCATGGTAGAAGGTAGTGGCAGCTAGGCGAAGTAAGGGGCCCAACCGGAGCCGATGCCAACAGTGGCACCATGAAAGGTGGAGAAGAGTAGCGTGAGGCCAGAGCACAACATGGATGCAAGCTTGCCCACTCCCGGCTGCTGATTAGAAATAGGCGTCGCTGCCTTGGACTACGGGAAGAGCACCACCAGCAGGGCGAGGAGCACGTCCGCCCAGCCCGCATCGTCCTTGAGCTCGACATCCTCATGTCGTGCGGTGCGGAGGCCAACATGGCAGACGACATGCGCGCTCGTCGCCTTCCTCACTATCATAGGTCAGGCTGGACACGGTCCGGGCCGGTCCGGTCCCGGTCCGAGCCGCCGTCTGGACCGGAGGCCGGCGGTCCGGGCCGGACCGGACCGAGCTGTGCAGCGGTCCTGATTACAGGGACCGGACCGGCTGGCATGAAGCTCGGTGCGGACCGGCGGTCCCGGCGGTCGTGGCGACGTCCAGTCACTGCCATGTGGGCCTGTGACATCGGAGTGGTGGTCGGAGTAGCAGCACGGTGGCGGAGCCGGAGAAGAAGCACTGATGCACGGCGGCGCGAGAGAAAGGCACTAAGAGAGAGGGAGCAGCATGGCACGAGGCGAGGCGTGGTGGCGCGAGGAGAGAGGGGGAGCAACCCGAGGGGATGACGGCGAGAGGTAGAGGCGGGCGGCGCGAGGTTGTGCCGGGAGAGGAAGTCGAGGAAGATGGCGGCGCAGGGAGGAAGAGGGCGGCGCAAGGCGAGGAAGAGGAGGCGATGGCAGTTCGCTAGGTCACGCACGCATCGATATATGTGTTTGGGCTCTTCGATTAGCTTTAATTGGCTGGGCCTTCGTCCTCCGAGCTGGACCGAGCTTTAACGGACCGGACCGACCGAATTTCGGTCTCGTTTTCACGGACCGGACCGACCATATTATCTAGCGAGCCAGGACCGTACGGTCCGGTCCATAACGGGCCGCGGTCCGGGCCAGAAGCCCGCTCGTCCCGTCCACCCTGAATCATAGGGTAGCATGTCAGGTGGAACGTCGACGACCTCGATGCGTGGGCTGATGGACGGGGTCACTTGTGAGGGAACATGTGTAGAGGTGTTGCGGTTCACTTGGAGGCGCATGGCCTGCCTCAACGGCCGACGCCGAGCTGAAGATCAAGATTGCTAGGGTTAGGGAAGGAGGTGCTTACAGGTGCCGCACCAGAGACAAAGGTGGCCTACCCCGTCAGTGCCAAGGATGGAAGGTAGAGGAGAGGCGGCGCAGTTGGTATGAAGTGGGGAGGAGGAGGTGCGCCAGGGGCTAGGCATTTTTTGAATGAAAATTCAAAACAGGATAGGTGGGAGGAAGGTGCAGCAGGAAGAGAAATAAAAAAAAAAGAGGTGAGATAAGTGTTGTGCGTGGAACCCAGGGTGAAATATTTCTGGAAGTGAAACCGACCACTATAGTTGTAAGACATCTCCACGTAATTTCTCAACGGAGGCAGTAAAAAAATAAAAATAAAAGAGAAAATCCAAAGCTTAGGTGGTCACGCGTGTCACCTAGAGATGAAGCAGCAGCAATAACGTGAAATGCATAGGAAAACGTTTAGAGCCGGGGCGCCGGCCGGACCGCGCGCCACGCTGGCTCCAACGTCCACCAAACACCCCGCAAAAAACATGTGTATGTGGTGGGCCTCGCACAATCGACATTCTCTTATCCTTATCCCCTTTTCCCTGGTCTTTCCTTCGCTTTCTTCTACCTCTAGACAACCACAATTTTCTCTCTCCTCCACGCTGCTCACGAATCACAGCAAGCTCCCCTCACTGACGGCCATGGTTGCTGCAACCAGCAGCTGCCGCTGGTGGAGATAGGGGTTTCGGTGCTACAAGCTGAAGGTTTTTTGTAGCGACCGGAATCTGGAGATGCTGGAACCAAAGTCCATGCTTGATGAAATCAGTAGCTGCCGGCGGCAAAGACGACGAGCTCATATGCTGCAACCAAAGTTTTTTTTTGCTGGAACCAGGTGACAGAAAAGTTGCAACCACTATTGGCCATTGCTGGAACCGGACAGCGTCGAGTTCGGTTTTGCTGGAACCGGCAAAAAAATTGCTGGAACCGGCAAGATGTTTTGCTGCCTGGGTAGGTGAGAGTTATTTGCTATGACCGACACGCGGAGAAGTGTTTTGCTGAAATCTGTTGGGGAACGTAGTAATTTAAAAAAAATCCTACGCACACGCAAGATCATGGTGATGCATAGCAATGAGAGGGGAGAGTGTGTCCACGTACCCTCGTAGAGCGAAAGCGGAAGCGTTAGCACAACACGGTTGATGTAGTCGTACGTCTTCACGATCCGACCGATCAAATACCGAACGCACGGCACCTTCGAGTTCAGCACACGTTCAACTCGATGACGTCCCTCGAACTCCGATCCAGCCGAGCTTTGAGGGAGAGTTCCATCAGCACGACGGCATGGTGACGATGATGTGTTGGGGAACGTAGTAATTTCAAAAAATTTCCTACGCACACACAGGACCATGGTGATGGCATAGCAACGAGAGGGGAGAGTGTCTGTCCACGCACTCGTGAGACCGAAAAGCGGAAGCGTTATAACAACGCTGTTGATGTAGTCGACGTCTTCACGATCCGACCGATCCAAGCACCGAACGACGGCACCTCCGAAGTTACGCACATCGCTCAGCTCGATGACGATCCCGGGCTCCGATCCAAAGAAAGCGTCGAGGATGAGTTCCACAAGACGACGTGGTGGGACGATGATGATGATCCACCGACGCAGGGCTTCGCCTAAGCTCGCGACGATATGACTTCTCCGCGCAGGCTTCGCTAAGCTCGCGACGATATGACCGAAGTGGAATATGGTGGAGGGGGCACCGCACACGGCTAAGGAACGATCCGTAGATCAACTTGTGTAGCCTGGGTGCCCCCCTGCCCCGTGATATAAAGGAGCAATGGGGGTGCGGCCAGCCCAAAGGCGCTGGAGGAGTCCTACTCCCACCGGGAGTAGGACTCCCCCCCCCTTTTCCTAGTTGGAATAGGATTGGGGAGGGGGAAGAGAGAAGGGGGGCGCCGCCCCCCCCTCTCCTTGTCCTATTCGGACCAGAGGGGGAGGGGGGCGCGCGGCCTGCCCTGGCCGGCCCTTCCTCTTCTCCCTATGGCCCATTAAGGCCCATTGACCCCCCGGGGGGTTCCGGTAACCCCCCGGTGTTCCGGTAACTTCCTGTTTTCATCCTAACCTTTCCAAGTCCAAACATAGGCTTCCAATATATCAATCTTTATGTCTCGACCATTTCGAGACTCCTCGTCATGTCCGTGATCACATCCGGGACTCGAACAACCTTCAAAGACATCAAAACTTATAAACTCATAATGAACTGTTATCGAAGCGTTAGCGTGCGGACCCTACGGGTTCGAGAACTATGTAGACATGACCTAGAACCATTCTCGGTCAATAACCAATAGCGGAACCTGGATGCCCATATTGGTTCCTACATATTCCACGAAGATCTTTATCGGTCAAACCGCATAACGATATACGTTGTTCCCTTTGTCATCGGTATGTTACTTACCCGAGATTCGATCGTCGGTATCCAATACCTAGTTCAATCTCAGAATCGGTAAGTCTCTTTACTCGTTCCGTAATACATCATCTCACAACTAACTCATTAGTTGTAATGCTTGCAAGGCTTATGTGATGTGTATTACCGAGAAGGCCCAGAGATACCTCTCCGACAATCGGAGTGACAAAACCTAATCTCAAAATCGCCAACCCAACAAGTACCTTTGGAGACACCTGTAGTACTCCTTTATAATCACCCATTTACGTTGTGACGTTTGGTAGTACCCAAAGTGTTCCTCCGGTAAACGGAGTTGCATAATCTCATAGTTTACGAGGAACATGTATAGGTCATGAAGAAAGCAATAGCAATATACTAAACGATCAAGTGCTAAGCTAACGGAATGGGTCATGTCAATCACATCATTATCCTAATGAGGTGATCCCATTAATCAAATGACAACACATGTCTATGGTTAGGAAACACAACCATCTTTGATTAATGAGCTAGTCTAGTAGAGGCATACTAGTGACTATCTGTTTGTCTATGTATTCACACATGTATTATGTTTCCGGTTAATACAATTCTAGCATGAATAATAAACATTTATCATGATATAAGGAAATAAATAATAACTTTATTATTGCCTCTAGGGCATATTTCCTTCAGTCTCCCACTTGCACTAGAGTCAATAATCTAGATTACACAAGAATGATTCTAACACCCATGGAGTCTTGGTGCGATCATGTTTTGCTCGTGGAAGAGGCTTAGTCAACGGTCTGCAACATTCAGATCCGTATGTATTTTGCAAATCTCTATGTCTCCCACTTGGACTTGGTCCCGAATGGAATTGAAGCGTCTCTTGATATGCTTGGTCCTCTTGTGAAATCTGGATTCCTTTGCCAAGGCAATTGCACCAAGATTGTCACAGAAGATCTTCATTGGTCCCGATGCACTAGGTATGACACCTAGATCGGAAATGAACTCTTTCATCCAGACTCCTTCATTTGCTGCTTCCGAAGCAGCTATGTACTCCGCTTCACATGTAGATCCCGCCACGACGCTTTGTTTAGAATTGCACCAACCGACAGCTCCACCGCTTAAAAAACACGATCCGGTTTGCGATTTAGAATCGTCTGGATCGCTGTCAAAGCTTGCATCGACGTAACCATTTACGACTAGCTCTTTGTCACCTCCATATACGAGAAACATATCCTTAGTCCTTTTCGTGTATTTCAGGATGTTCTTGACCGCTGTCCAAAGGATCCACTCTGGATTACTTTGGTACCTTCCCGCCAAGCTTACAGCCTAAGCATACGTCAGTCCGGTATACAAAGATTGCATACATGATAGAGCCTATGGCTAAAGCATAGGGAACATCTTTCATTTTCTCTCTATCTTCTGCGTGGTCGGGCATTGAGTCCGACTCAATCTTACACCTTGTAATACAGTAAAAACCTTTCTTTGCTCGATCCATTTTGAACTTTTCAAAACTTTATCAAGGTATGTGCTTTGTGAAAGTCCAATTAAGCGTCTTGATCTATCTCTATAGATCTTGATGCCCAATATGTAAGCAGCTTCACCGAGGTCTTTCATTGAAAACTTTTATTCAAGTATGCTTTTATGCTATCCAGAAATTCTATATCATTTCCAATCAATAATATGTCGTCCACATATAATATCGTAAATGCTACAGAGCTCCCACTCACTTTCTTGTAAATACAAAGCTTCTCCAAAAGTCTCAGATAAAACCATATGCTTTGATCACACTATCAAAGCGTTTATTCCAACTCCGAGAGGCTTGCACTGCACCATAAATTGATCGCCGGAGTTTGCACACTTTGTTAGCACCTTTTGGATCAACAAAACCTTCTCGTTGCATCATATACAACTCTTCTTCTAGAAATCCATTCAAGAATGCAGTTTTACATACATTTGCCTTATTTCATAATCATAAAATGCGGCTATTGCTATCATGATTCGGACAGACTTAAGCATCGGTTCGGTTGAGAAAGTCTCATCGTAGTCAACCCCTTGAACTTGTCGAAAACCTTTCGCAACAAGTCGAGCTTTGTAGATGCTATATTACCATCGGCGTCAGTCTTCTTCTTAAAGATCCATTTATTCTCAATGGCTTGCCGATCATCGGGCAAGTCAACCAAAGTCCATACTTTGTTCTCATACATGGATCCCATCTCAGATTTCATGGCTTCCAGCCATTTCATGAATCTGGGCTCACCATCGCTTCTTCATAGTTTGTAGGTTCGCCATGGTCAAGTAACATGACTTCCGAATAGGATTACCGTACCACTGCAGTGCGTATTTTATTCTGGTTGACCTCTGATTCAAGAGCAACTTGATCTCAAGTTTCATGATCAACATCATTAGTTTCCTCACCAATTGGTGTAGTTGTCACAGAACCGTTTCTTGTGATGAACTACTTTCCAATAAGGGAGCAGATCTGATTATCTCATCAAGTTCTACTTTCCTCCCACTCACTTCTTTCGAGAGAAACTCCTTCTCTAGAAAGGATCCGAATTTAGCAACGAAAATCTTGCCTTCAGATCTGTGATAGAAGGTGTACCCAACAGTCTCCTTTGGGTATCCTATGAAGACACATTTCTCCGATTTGGGTTCGAGCTTATCTGGTTGAAGTTTCTTCACATAAGCATCGCAGCCCCAAACTTTAAGAAACGACAACTTTGGTTTCTTGCCAAACCACAGTTCATACGGTGTCATCTCAACGGATTTAGATGGTGCCCTATTTAACGTGAATGCGGCCGTCTCTAAAGCATATCCCCAAAACGATAGCGGTAAATCAGTAAGAGACATCATAGATCGCACCATATCAAGTAAAAGTACGATTCTGACGTTCGGACACACCATTTCTCTGTGGTGTTCCGGGTGGCGTGAGTTGCTAAACTATTCCACATTGTTTCAAATGTAAACCAAACTCGTAACTCAAATATTCTCCTCCACGATCAGATCGTAGAAACTTTATTTTCTTGTTACGATGATTTTCCACTTCACTCTGAAATTCTTTGAACTTTTCAAATGTTTCAGATTTGTGTTTCATTAAGTAGATATACCCATATCTGCTCAAATCATCTGTGAAGGTGAGAAAATAACGATACCCGCCAAGCGTGCCTCAACATTCATTGGACCACAAACATCGGTATGTATGATTTCCAACAAATCAGTTGCTCGCTCCATAGTTCCGGAGAACGGCGTTTTAGTCATCTTGCCCATGAGGCATGGTTACGTAAGTACCAAATGATTCATAATCAAGTGATTCCGAAGCCCATCAAGATGGAGTTTCTTCATGCGTTTACACCGATATGACCCAAACGGCGGTGCCAAAATAAGTTGCATTATCATTATCAACTCTGCATCTTTTGGTTTCAACACTATGAATATGTGTATTACTACTATCGAGATTCAATAAAAATAGACCACTCTTCAAGGGTGCATGACCATAAAAGATATTATTCATATAAATAGAACAACCATTATTCTCTATCTTAAATGAATAACCGTCTCGCATCAAAAAAGATCAAGATATAATGTTCATGCTCAACGCCGCACCAAATAACAATTATTTAGGTCTAAAACTAATCCCGATGGTAGATGTAGAGGTAGCGTGCCGACCGCGATCACATCGACTTTGGAACCATTTCCCACGCAGCGCCGTCACCTCGTCCTTAGCCAATCTTCGCTAATCCGTAGTTCCTGTTTGAGTTGCAAATATTAGCAATGTAACCAAGTATCAAATACCCTGTGTACTATCATGCAGTATTAGTAAGGTACACATCAATAACATGTATATCACATATACCTTTGATCACCTTGCCATCCTTCTTATCCGCCAAATACTTGGGGCAGTTCCGCTTCAAAGGTCCAGCTTGCTTGTAGTAAAAACACTCGGTTTGGTGCTTAGGTCCAGACTTGGGTTTCTTCTCTTGAGCAGCAACTTTCTTGCTGTTCTTTTGAAGTTCCCTTCTTCTTTCCTTTGCCCTTTTCTTGAAACTAGTGGTCTTGTTGACCATCAACACTTGATGCTCTTTCTTGATTTCTACCTCCATGACTTTTAGCATTGCGAAGAGCTCGGAATTGTTTTGGTCATCCCTTGCATATTATAGTTCATCACGAAGCTCTTGTAGCTTGGTGGCGATGATTGGAGAATTCATCAATGACACTATTATCCGGAAGAGTAACTCCCAGTTGAATCAAGTGATTATTATACCCGGACATTTTGAGTATATGTTCACCGATGTAACTATTCTCCTCCATCTTGCAGCTATAGAACTTATTGGAGACTTCATATCCCTGCATTTGCTTGAAATATTAACTTCAACTCCTGGAACATCTCATATGCTCCATGACGTTCAAAACGTCGTTGAAGACCCGGTTCTAAGCCGTAAAGCATGGCACACTGAACTATCGAGTAGTCATCAACTTTGCTCTGCCAGACGTTCACAACTTCTGGCGTTGTTCTACAAAGAAGTTCGGCACCCAAATTGCTTCTAGGACGTAATTCTTCCTGCAGCAATGAGGATAATCCTCAAGTTACGGACCCAGTCCGTAATTGCTACCATCATCTTTCAACTTTGCTTTCTCAAGGAACGCATTAAAATTCAACGGAACAACAAAGACGAGCCATCTATCTACAAAGAAACATAGACAAGCAAAATACTATCGTGTACTAAGTTCATGATAAATTTAAGTTTAATTAATCATATTAAAAACTCCCACTTAGACAGACATCTCTCTAGTCATCTAAGTGATTACGTGATCCAAATCAACTAAACCATGTCCGATCATCACGTGAGATGGAGTAGTTTCAATGGTGAACATCACTATGTTGATCATATCTACTATATGATTCACGTTCGACCTTTCGGTCTCCGTGTTCCGAGGCCATATCTGTTATATGCTAGGCTCGTCAAGTTTAACTCGAGTATTCTGCATGCAACAGTTTTGCACCCGTTGTATTTGAACGTAGAGCCTATCACACCCGATCATCACGTGGTGTCTCAACACGAAGAACTTTCGCAACGGTGCATACTCAGGAGAACACTTCTTGATAATTTTAGTGAGAGATCATCTTATAATGCTACCGTCAATCAAAGCAAGATAAGATGCATAAAGGATAAACATCACATGCAATCAATATAAGTGATATGATATGGTTATCATCATCTTGTGCTTGCGATCTCCATCGCCGAAGCAAATCATGATCACCATCGCCACCGGCGCCGACACCTTGATCTCCATCGTAGCATCGTTGTCGCCTCGCCAACTATTGCTTCTACGACTATCGCTATCGCTTAGTGATAAAGTAAAGCAATTACATGGCTTTTGCATTTCATACAATAAGCGACAACCATATGGCTCCTGCCAGCTTGCCGATAACTTCGGTTACAAAACATGATCATCTCATACAATAAAATATAGCATCACGTCTTGACCACATCACATCACAACATGCCCTGCAAAAAATAAGTTAGACGTCCTCTACTTTGTTGTTGCAAGTTTTACGTGGCTGCTACGGGCTGAGCAAGAACCGTTCTTACCTACGCATCAAAACCACAACGATAGTTTGTCAAGTTGGTGCTGTTTTAACCTTCGCAAAGACCGGGCGTAGCCACACTCGGTTCAACTAAAGTGAGAGAAACTGACACCGCCGTCACCTTTAAGCAACTAGTGCTCAAGCGGTGAAACCAGTCTCGCGTAAGCGTCTGGCGTAATGTCGGTCCGGCCGCTTCATCTCACAATACCGCCAACCAAAGTATGACATGCCGGTAAGCGGTATGACTTATATCGCCCACAACTCACTTGTGTTCTACTCGTGCATATGACATCAACGCATAAAACCAGGCTCGGATGCCACTGTTGGGGGAACGTAGTAATTTCAAAAATTTCCCTCGCACACACAGGACCATGGTGATGGCATAGCAACGAGAGGGGAGAGTGTCCGCCCACGCACTCGTGAGACCGAAAGCGAAGCGTTATAACAACACGGTTGATGTAGTCGTGCGTCTTCACGATCCGACCGATCCAAGCACCGAACGTCACGGCACCTCCGAAGTTCTCGCATCGCTCATTTCGATGACGATCCCCTGTGCTCCGATCCAGAAAGCGTCAGGATGAGTTCCGTCACCGACGGGCGTGGTAGCGATGATGATGCTCCACCGACGCAGGGCTTCGCCTAAGCTCCGCGACGATATGACTTCTCCGGCGCAAGGCTTCGCCTAAGCTCCATGACGATATGACCGAAGTGGAATATGGTGGAGGGGCACCGCACACGGCTAAGGAACGATCCGTAGATCAACTTGTGTGTTCCTGGGTGCCCCCCGCCTCAGAGATATAAAGGAGCAATGGGGGTGCGCCAGCCAAAGGCGCTCGAGGAGTCCTACTCCCACCGGAGTAGGACTCCCCCCTTCCTAGTTGGAATAGGATTGGGGAGGGAAGAGAGAAGGCGCCGCCCCCTCTCCTTGTCCTATTCGGACCAGAGGGGAGGGGGGCGCGGCCTGCCCCGCCGGCCCTTCCTCTTCTCCCTATGGCCCATTAAGGCCCATTGACCCCGGGTTCCGTAACTTCTGTTTTCATCCTAACCTTTCCAAGTCCAAACATAGGCTTCCAATATATCAATCTTTATGTCTAGACCATTTCGAGACTCCTCGTCATGTCCGTGATCACATCCGGACTCAACAACCTTCGGTACATCAAAACTTATAAACTCATAATGAACTGTCATCGAAGCGTTAAGCGTGCGGACCCTACGGGTTCGAGAACTATGTAGACATGACCTAGAACCATTCTCGGTCAATAACCAATAGCGGAACCTGGATGCCCATATTGGTTCCTACATATTCCACGAAGATCTTTATCGGTCAAACCGCATAACGATATACGTTGTTCCCTTTGTCATCGGTATGTTACTTACCCGAGATTCGATCGTCGGTATCCAATACCTAGTTCAATCTCGTTCTGGTAAGTCTCTTTACTCGTTCGTAATACATCATCTCAAAACTAACTCATTAGTTGTAATGCTTGCAAGGCTTATGTGATGTGTATTACCGAGATGGCCAGAGATACCTCTCCATAATCGGAGTGACAAAACCTAATCTCGAAATACGCCAACCCAACAAGTACCTTTGGAGACACCTGTAGTACTCCTTTATAATCACCCAGTTACATTGTGACGCTTGGTAGTACCTAAAGTGTACCTCCGTAAACGGGAGTTGCATAATCTCATAGTTTACAGGAACATGTATAGGTCATGAAGAAAGCAATAGCAATATACTAAACGATCAAGTGCTAAGCTAACGGAATGGGTCATGTCAATCACATCATTCTCCTAATGAGGTGATCCCATTAATCAAATGACAACACATGTCTATGGTTAGGAAACACAACCATCTTTGATTAATGAGCTAGTCTAGTAGAGGCATACTAGTGACTATCTGCTTGTCTATGTATTCACACATGTATTATGTTTCCGGTTAATACAATTCTAGCATGAATAATAAACATTTATCATGATATAAGGAAATAAATAATAACTTTATTATTGCCTCTAGGGCATATTTCCTTCATGATGATGTTCCACCGATGCAGGGCTTCGCCTAAGCACCGCTACGATATGACCTAGGTGGATTATGGTGGAGGGGGCACCGCACACGGCTAAAAGATCCAAGGGGTCAATTGTTGTGTCTCTGGGGGTGCCTCCCTCCCCGTATATAAAGGAGTGGGGGAGGGGAGGGGGCCGGCCACCCTTGGCGGGCCCAATGAGGAGTCCTACTCCCATCGGGAGTAGGACTCACCCCCTTGCATGTTGGAGTAGGAGAGGAGAGGGAAGGAGAGAGAGGGGGAAAGGAAAGGGGGGGGGGCGCCGCCCCCCTCCTTGTCCAATTCGGACTTGGGGGGGGGGGGGCGGCTGCCACTTGTCCGCCTCTCCTCTTCCACCACTTGGTCCCATGAGGCCCAACAACCTTCGGGGGGTTCCGATAACCCCTCGGTACTCCGGTATATATCCGATAACCCCCGAAACCATTCCGGTGTCTGAATATAGTTGTCCAATATATCAATCTTCATGTCTCGACCATTTCGAGACTCCTCTTTATGTCCGTGATCACATCCGGGACTCCGAACTACCTTCGATACATCAAAACACATAAACTCATAATATAACCGTCATCGAACTTTAAGCGTGCGGACCCTACGGGTTCGAGAACTATGTAGACATGACCGAGACACGTCTCCGGTCAATAACTAATAGTGGAACCTAGATGCTCATATTGGCTCCCACATATTCTACGAAGATCTTTATCGGTCAAACCGCATAACAACATACGTTGTTCCCTTTGTCATCGGTATGTTACTTGCCCGAGATTCGATCGTCGGTATCTCAATACCTAGTTCAATCTCGTTACGGCAAGTCTCTTTACTCGTTCCGTAATACATCATCCTGCAACTATCTCATTAGTTGCAATGCTTGCAAGGCTTAAGTGATGTGCATTACCGAGTGGGCCCAGAGATACCTCTCCGACAATCGGAGTGACAACTCCTAATCTCAAAATACGCCAACCCAACAAGTACCTTTGGAGACACCTGTAGAGCACATTTATAATCACCCGATTACGTTGTGACGCTTGGTAGCACACAAAGTGTTCCTCCAGAACGGGAGTTGCATAATCTCATAGTCATGGGAACATGTATAAGTCATGAAGAAAGCAATAGCAACATACTAAACGATCAAGTGCTAAGCTAACGGAATGGGTCAAGTCAATTACATCATTCTCCTAATGATGTGATCCTGTTAATCAAATGACAACTCTTTGTCTATGGCTAGGAAACATAACCATCTTTGATCAACGAGCTAGTCAAGTAGAGGCATACTAGTGACACTCTGTTTGTCTATGTATTCACACATGTATCATGTTTCCGGTTAATACAGTTATAGCATGAATAATAAACATTTATCATAATATAAGGAAATAAATAATAACTTTATTATTGCCTCTAGGGCATATTTCCTTTAGTCTCCCACTTGCACTAGAGTCAATAATTTAGATTACACAGTAATGATTCTAACACCCATGGAGCCTTGGTGCTGATCATGTTGTGCTCGTGCAAGAGGCTTAGTCAACGGGTCTGCAACATTCAGATCCGTATGTATCTTGCAAATCTCTGTCTCCCACCTGGACTTGATCCCGGATGGAGTTGAAGCATCTCTTGATGTGCTTGGTTCTCTTGTGAAATCTGGATTCCTTTGCCAAAGCAATTGCACCAGTATTGTCACAAAAGATTTTCATTGGACCCGATGCACTAGGTATTACACCTAGATCGGATATGAACTCCTTCATTTGCTGCTTCCGAAGCAGCTATGTACTCCACTTCACATGTAGATCCCGCTACGACGCTTTGTTTAGAACTGCACCAACTGATAGCTCCACCGTTCAATAAAAACACGTATCCGGTCTGCGATTTAGAACCGTCCGGATCAGTGTCAAAGCTTGCATCAACGTAACAATTTACGACGAGCTCTTTGTCACCTCCATAAACGAGAAACATATCCTTAGTCCTTTTCAGGTATTTTAGGAAGTTCTTGACCGCTTGTAGGACCTTGAAGTATGTCTAGAGGGGGGGGGGTGATTAGACTACTTGACCAATTAAAAACTTAACCTTTTCCAAATTTTAGAGTTTGACAGATTTTAGCTATCTTAGGACAAGTCAAGAAATCATCACACAAATCAAGTAAGCATGCAAAGAGTATATAGGCAGCGGAAATTAAAGCATGCAACTTGAAAGAAAGTAAAGGGAAGGGTTTGGAGGATTCAAACGCAATTGGAGACACGGATGTTTTTGGCATGGTTCCGATAGGTGGTGCTATCGTACCTCCACATTGATGGAGACTTCAACCCACAAAGGGTAACGGTTGCGCGAGTCTACGGAGGGCTCCACCCACGAAGGGTCCACGAAGAAGCAACCTTGTCTATCCCACCATGGTCGTCGCCCACGAAGGACTTGCCTCACTAGCGGTAGATCTTCACGAAGTAGGCGATCTCCTTGCCCTTACAAACTCCTTGGTTCAATTCCACAATCTTGTCGGAGGCTCCCAAGTGACACCTAGCCAATCTAGGAGACGCCACTCTCCAAGAAGTAACAAATGGTGCGTTGATGATGAACTCCTTGCTCTTGTGCTTCAAATGATAGTCTCCCCAACACTCAACTCTCTCTCATAGGATTTGGATCTGGTGGAAAGAGGGTTTGAGTGGAAAGCAACTTGGGGAAGGCTAGAGATCAAGATTCATATGGTAGGAATGGAATATCTTGGCCTCAACACATGAGTAGGTAGTTCTTTCTCGTAAATGGTAAGTTGGAAGTGTAGGTTCAGTCGATGGCTCTCTCCACGAATGAAGAGGAGGTGGAGGGGTATATATAGCCTCCGCACAAAATCTAACCATTGCACACAATTTACCAAACTCGGTGGGACCGATTCAATGCACTCGGTCGGACCGATTTAGTAAACCTAGTGACCGTTAGTGATTTTTGGTGGATCGACATGCAACTCGGTGAGACCGATTTGGTTAGGGTTAGGGCATAACGTAATCTCGGTGAGACCGATTACACAAACTCGGTGAGACCGATTTTGGTAATAAGCTTTCCAGAGAGTTGGTCAAGTAAACTCGGTGGGACCGATTTGCTCTTTTCGGTGAGACCGAAATGTTACAAAAGGGAAACAGAGAGTTTACATTGCAATCTCGATGGGACCGATCGCTCACTTTGGTTAGACCGAAACGTTACGAAGGGAAACAGAGAGATTACAATCCCATCTCGGTGAGACCGAGATCCCTATCGGTAGGACCGATTTGCCTAGGGTTTGTGGCAGTGGCTATGACTTTTGAAATCGGTAGCGCAGGGTAGGAAGATTCGGTATGACCGATTTTGGCTCTGGGTTTAGGTCATTTGTGGATTGTGAGAAAGTAGCGGAGGGTTTTGGAGCATATCACTAAGCACATGAAGCAAAAGGCTCATTAAGCAACACCTCATCCCTCCTTGATAGTATTGGCTTTTCCTATATACTCAATGTGATCTTGGATCACTAAAATGTAAAATGAAGAGTCTTGAGCTTTTGAGCTTGAGCCAATCCTTTGTCCTTAGTATTTTGAGGGATCCACTTTCATCATCCATGCCATGCCATTCATTGAGCTTTCCTGGAATATTCATCTTGGAATAGTATTAGCTCAATGAGCTATATGTTGTTATGAATTACCAAAACCACCTAGGGATAGGTGCACTTTCAATCTCCCCCTTTTTGGTAATTGATGACAACATATAGATCAAAGCTTCGACAAATGATAATAAGATTGAAAAGCGTCGTCGCTTTGAGAAGTATGGAATAAGCAAGAGCTCCCCCTAAATTTGTGCACAGTTTAAGATTTGCTTTGGACTGCAAATGCACAAGCAATTAGGCTCATGGATTACTCTTCCATGTCACATACATCTTGGTGGAGTGCTCAAAATGATAAAGATTGAATACATGCACTCATCACCAAGCAAAGTGAATGATCACATAGGATAGATAAGATAATATCATCAAACATGCATAAGTGTAGCTTATGATCAAACACATGATCATCAATGTCTCACAAGAATAGCATAGTATCTCAAGCAATCAAAAGAAAACAAGTTTGAACCACCAAATCAAGAGAGAACAAAAGCGACACTCTCTCTCTCGAAGCCTATGATCTATACATATTTCTCCCCCTTTGGCAACAAGTTACCAAAAGTTCATAGAAAATGCATAGTGCTAGATCGTCTCTCGTGCTTGATCTTGGTGGTGGTGTAGAGATGGCTCCTTGGACGAAGACTTCAGTTGATGTAGAGGGAGCTGGAGGAGTTGGTGCTGGAGCTGGTTGCACTGGACTGTAGGAGCTGTAGCTGGTGCAGATGATGTTGCTCTAGTGTCTGGTACTGGCACTGCATATGATCTCTGAGCTCTAGGCACTCTGGCAAATACATTGGTGGTAGTCTTTCCCTTCCTCTCCTGCATGTCATCCTGCAGCTGCTCCACAACTAACTGAATCTCAGTTACTTTGACATCTAGATCATAGAATTTTTGCTCCATGATTCTTTCCAAGCTCTCCTGATTTTGTGTGAGGGTGGCCAATCCCTTCGCAATCCTCAGAGATGATGCTATCAAGTAGCCAAGCTGCTCCTGATTGTTCTTCAAGAAATACTCAGATGCCTCCTCTTGAGTTGGCATCTTGGCAGCCTTCTCCTTCCTTGCCTTCTCCTTCTTCTCTTGAGCTTGAACTGATGATGGATCATTCTCATTCATGACAACCTCATTGCCCTCAAAGTCTGGATAAAGTGGAAAATGCTCCTTATCCAATAGATATTTGTCTGTGCCCATCTTTGAGTTAATCAACTCCTGAATCTGAGGGGCATATCCACAACTCCTCTTATGATCTGCTGCAGTCCTCTTAATGGTTTCAACTATAAGGCTCATGACCTTGAATTTACGAGGCACATCAAATAAATGAAACATATTGATTGCATGCCCTCCGATCATGTTGTGGTCACCGACTTAGGCAATAGAGTGTGCCTTAGGATCCAATTGATTGTAGGCAGCCCCCTGTAAGAAAGTGGAGTGATCCAAAAGAGAAAGTCTCTAGGGCTTTGTCTGGGATCTCCTTGTACATATGTGCCATGGTATTGTGTCCCATTTTATTCTTGGCATATACATCCAGGTCATCATCATTTTCCTTTGGGGCATTTATCAGTTTGCCCACTCCATAGCAGCTTATTTGGTACCTTGTACCTTCAGACATCCAAACTATCCTCCCATCTGGATAGAAGTGTGATGTGGAGTAGAATTGCATGATAAGTTCATCATTCCAGTTGGTGAGCTTTTGCCCAACAAAATCTGCAACTCCACAAGCAACAAAACTGTCTTGCACTCCAGGATAGTGCTCTTCATTTTCCTTCATGTAGGTCCAATGACCCACCTCATATCACACGCAATGGGCTTCTTGTCCAACAAGATTGTCTCATAGAAGTCCTGTTGTTCCTTTGTATGGAACCTGTAATCAACAGCAGT
This sequence comes from Aegilops bicornis, assembly GCA_021605145.1. Classification (NCBI taxonomy): domain Eukaryota; kingdom Viridiplantae; phylum Streptophyta; class Magnoliopsida; order Poales; family Poaceae; genus Aegilops; species Aegilops bicornis. The sequence goes on from CM038674.1 coordinate 188,089,111, forward strand.
CCTTCTCCTTGTGGCATATGGATCTGCCAACCTCCATAGCCTCAACCCTGAATATTTTCTGATGTTCATGTCCTCAGCCACAGGATGGGCATCATTGTGGTCTGGTATCTTGGGCTTGAGCTTCCTCGTAACTTGTCCTTCTTCATCTTCCTCCTCAAGAACCTCGAGCACTTTGGGGCCTTGTTCTTCTCAAAGAATGGAATACTCTGGTATTCCTCTTTGGTGCAGACTTGGCCTTGGGGGCAGCTTTGGGTGCTTCCTTGGGCTTAGATGTTGCAGCCCCTGATCTAATAGCATCACCCATAAGCTTTGGTTCCTTGGGTCTGGTGCAGCAAGCTCTTCTTCCTCTTCCATCATGGAAGGTTGACCAACAACTCGGCTATGGTCTTCTTGACCCTTTCCTTCCTTTTCTTTCCTTCAAGAATGGTTCTTTGGGATCAGGCTTCTCGTGCGGTTAGTTGAGTCTCGGCTTTGGACATTGGTTGTCTTCCTGCAGCCTTTTAATCTTCATGCTTGGCTTTGTATGCTTTCTTTGAGCCATACTCCTTTTGAGTACTACTTTCTTGGAGGTAGCCTCATCTTCTTCTCGCTCTATAATCCTCATCTTGAGAGTCTGAAGTTCTCTTCTTCCTTTGCTCGGTAGCAGCCTTAGGCAGGTTGCTAGGAGTGCTTCGCTCCCTTCATCTCAAGTGCGTGGAGGGACTAGTGCCCTCACTCATGTCAATCTGCTCACGACTGCTCGTCATTACCGTCCTGCAGTGCGACATGCCGCAAACACCCACTACCGACCACGTGAAGAGTTATAGATGAGATAGAGTGGATGAGCATCACAAAATGCAGAGATTTTTGCAAAAGAATGATTCAAAAATTCAGTTTTAGTTTTCCACGTAAAGCATTTCGGATCAACCGATTTTCAAACTTCGGTGATACCGAAGCAGCTTTGGAACCTAAATCGATGAACTCGGTTGGACCGAGTCACGCTTTGCGGCACCGAGACTGCTAGGGTTTCACAAAGTCCTAAAATCGGTCGCACTGATTAGCAATTCTCGGTCGGACCGAGAGTTACTAGTGCAATGGCATAAGCCAAATCGGTGGGACCGAAGTTTTTCAACTCGGTGGGTCCGAGATGGATTCATGGAAACCTAACCCTAAATTTTCAAATCTCATCTAATCTACGGATTGCATTGACTGGATAGGAGTGTTTCAATCGTGGCAAGAATCAATAAGAACACAATGTGCTAGGAACCGGACGAGGATAGCACTGTGATCGAGTCCATACCCTAGCTCGGTGATGAACTCGCTACGGCAGCAACGGCGGGGTTGAATCCCGTTGACGGCGGTGGAGACCAGCGACAGGAGGCGGCTGGCGACGAGGAGACGATCCGGAGACCTTGGAGGCAGAGCGAGCTATTTCGCAGGCGAAGGGGTTCGGAGAAATTTCCAAAATTTTGCCCGTGACTATATATAGCCCGACCCTGTCGGTGTGACCGAGTGGAACAACTCGGTGGCACCGAGATGCATAACTGTGTTCAATTACAGCAACTCGGTGTGACCGAAAAGTTCAAATCGGTTGCACCGAGATTGAAAACCTAGATCGACTTAGTGATCTCGGTAGGACCGAAATGGAGGAATCGGTCAGACCGAGAATCACAAAGAAGTTTTGGAAGTTTAAGTCCATGACGAATCGGGGACTCCGAGTGCTCCTCACACAGAGTGGTTCGAATCTGACTTGATCAAATTTTGTGATGTAGCATGAATAGAGTTTGAGACGAGAAAAGCATAGATAGCTAGAGAAAGTTCTTAGGCATTCTTGTCCATCCACTTGGCCAAAAGAAGAAAGAACCAAACAATCAAAACAATAAGTGGATGTCCTTGAATGAGTAAAATATGCACCAACATGCCACACAAAAATATAGCAAATGAAATATGTGGCAAAGCATGCACAACCAATTCTAGCATCTATCAAACAATTGGCATTTACTAGGTCATCTATATATGAGTATATTGACTTAGGAGTCAAATGATAAACATTTGATCATAGGTCATACTCATCGCTTAAGCTCAAGTGGGGTTACCACTTTTACATAATGCATTGATGTGTTCACACCATTAGAGTTGCTTTGACTCAATTCTTAGAGTTAAGCTCCCCTAGATGTGAGATCCCCCTTAGAGGGATGAACTAACCTTGGGTTTTGTCGATGATGACTTCATGTAGGTGTTGAAGATGTGGATGCTCAATGTTGATGTAGATCAATTGGAGCAATCCTTTGGAGTGAGTTGCACTTTCAGCTTGCCTACATGGGTTAGTCCCACAAGGAACAAACAAGAATATCCATAGACATAGAGTGATGCACACACAAGATGATGTCCATGAAATCATTAGGTTACCTTGTCCCTTGCCTTACCAACATGAGGGTTTGTGACTCCTTGAACTAGTGCAAGATGTGGAAGTTGATTGCACTTGTCCTTGCCATAATGATATGTGTGAAGAATGTTGGCGGAGTCACCCTCAAGAACTCTCTAGTTCTTCTTCAGAATCCACATCATCTTGATGGGAATCCTTGGAGTTGTAGTTGTACTTGATGAAGTAGAACTTGTAGTAGTCTTGGGAATACACTTGAACGAGGCCTTAGGTGCTTCTTCAAATGCATCAATCTCTTCTTGAAGCTTGTCCTTGCCTTTGTTCTTGTGGTCTTGTGGTGGAAGATCATCTTGTGCTTGTGTTCCCTTGAAGGAAGTAGGATCATACTTCCCTTGTTGAGGAACAAACTTCGTCTTGGGGTATTGATCTTCTTCCCACTCAACTCCATTGGCATTGAACTTTCGTTCAAAACCAACACCTTGATTCTTCCGTGTCTTCCTTGCTTATGCATAATTTCCTCGAATTGCTTACTCCCGGCAAGGCTCTTGTAGACACCTTTCTCTATCATTCCCTTCAATAAGCTATTTTCTTGCTCAAGTGTAACTTGGCTAAGAGAATCATTAGTGGAATCAAGAGAACTACTAGAAGCAACAATATTGGGTTTGACATTATTACTGTTACTACTAGAGGAAGTATCTTTCTTGTACTTGTTACTAGACTTGACTTGAGGAATGTAAGTAGATAGGAGTAAACGCTTGGCAATGTAAGAAGAACTTTTCTTACGGAGATCATCATTGATTGCTTTTAAGAACGCATGCTCTTGCTCAAGATTGAGCTTTTCAAAGTGTAACTTCTCATGAGCCCTTAAAAGTTCTCGATGATCTTCAAGATAGAATCATGAGCCAACTTAAGAGTGTTTAGTACTTTAGTTAGAAGCTCAATCTTCTCCTTATCATTGTCATTCGTTTTATCTTGATTAGCATGATTAATTGACGATTCATCATAGTATTCATCACTAGAGTTGTCAACAAGTAAATCATCATCCACAAGCAAGTCATCTTCATCACTATTGAAATCAACATACTCGTGGATGTGTTACCTTTGGACCTTTGGCCATGAAGCATCTTCCAATTCCTTCATTTGGTGAATCAAATATGTCGTAGGAGTTGGTTGACACAAGTGCTAGACCGGCAACACCTTCATATTGAGTATATTCGGAGTCGTAGTGATAGCTTCTCTCGGAGTGTTTGTCAGAGTTGGAGCCGTATACCCATTCACCAACATGAGCTTGATGTCTTCGTTTTGTGTATCTCCTTGATGACTTGTCCTTCCTTTCCGAATCCTTGCTTCTCCGTGAGGATCTTCGTTCATAACGATCATCTCTACTCCTCCTCTCTCTTGGTGGTGATTCTTCTCTTTTGCTTCTTCTTCTTGGAGAACCTTCTCTTCTTTTGTAGGGTGCCGTACACTCATTGGAATAGTGTCCAGGCCTCCCACAATTGTAGCAATTGCGCTCTCGACTAGAAGATCTTTTTTCATGGTAACTCCTTGACTTGGAGCTTCTTTCTTTGCTTCTACTCTTGTAGAATTTGTTGAAGTTCTTCACCATTAAGCTCAATTCTTCATTGAAGGTTTGTTTTTCACTTGATGATGTGGGTGCTTCACTTGAGGCTTTGTAAGCACCACTTGACTTGTTGTGAAGTTCCTCCTTATCCTTGAGTGACATCTCATGAGCAACAATTCTTCCAATGACTTCCGTTGGCTTGAGATCTTTGTAGTTTGGCATCATTTGGATCAATGTGCACACGGTATCATACTTTCCATCCAATGCTCTTAGGATCTTCTTGATGATGAATATGTCGGTCATCTCTTCACTCCCTAAGCCCCAATCTCATTTGTAATAAGAGCAAGCCTAGAGTACATTTCAAATGACACCTTCACCATCCTTCATTTTGAACTTGTCAAGCTGACTTTGGAGCACATCCAACTTGGATTCCTTGATGGATTCGGTACCTTCATGCATATCAATCAAAGTATCCCAAATTTCTTTTGCATTCTCAAGACGGCTGATTTTGTTGAATTCTTCGGGGCACAATCCGTTGAAGATGATATCACAAGCTTGAGCGTTGTATTGCAGCATCTTCAATTCTTCAGCATTAGCTTCACGGTTCGGCTCTCTCCCATCAAAGAATTCACCTTGCAAGCCAATACAAATAATTGCCCGAACGGCGGGGTTATGTCCGAGAATATGCATTTTCATCTTATGCTTCCAACTAGCAAAATTAGTACCATCAAATTAAGGACCTCTAAGGTGATAATTTCCCTCGCTAGACGCCATACTCTCCTAGGTTGTGAAACCAAGGCTATGACCACCAAAAGCTATGGAAAACAAAGCAAATGGAGACCAAAGGTCTGATACCACTTGTAGAACCTTGAAGTATGTCTAGAGGGGGGTGATTAGACTACTTGACCAATTAAAAACTTAACCTTTTCCCAATTTTAGAGTTTGACAGATTTTAGCTATCTTAGGACAAGTCAAGCAATCATCACACAAATCTAGCAAGCATGCAAAGAGTATATAGGCAGCGGAAATTAAAGCATGCAACTTGCAAGAAAGTAAAGGGAAGGGTTTGGAGGATTCAAACGCAATTGAAGACACGGATGTTTTTGGCGTGGTTCCGATAGGTGGTGCTATCGTACCTCCATGTTGATGGAGACTTCAACCCACGAAGGGTAACGGCCATGTGAGTCCACGGAGGGCTCCACCCACGAAGGGTCCACGAAGAAGCAACCTTGTCTATCCCACCATGGCCGTCGCCCACGAAGGACTTGCCTCACTAGCGGTAGATCTTCACGAAGTAGGCGATCTCCTTGCCCTTACAAACTCCTTGGTTCAACTCCACAATCTTGTCGGAGGCTCCCAAGTGACACCTAGCCAATCTAGGAGACACCACTCTCAAGAAGTAACAAATGGTGCGTTGATGATGAACTCCTTGCTCTTGTGCTTCAAATGATAGTCTCCCCAACACTCAACTCTCTCTCGTAGGATTTGGATCTGGTGGAAAGAGGGTTTGAGTGGAAAGCAACTTGGGGAAGGCTAGAGATCAAGATTCATATGGTAGGAATGGAATATCTTGGCCTCAACACATGAGTAGGTAGTTCTTTCTCAGAAATGGTAAGTTGGAAGTGTAGGTTCAGTCAGTTGGCTCTCTCCACGAATGAAGAGGAGGTGGAGGGTATATATATCCTCCACACAAAATCTAACTGTTACACACAATTTACCAAACTCGGTGGGACCGATTCAATGCACTCGGTCGGACCGATTTAGTAAACCTAGTGACCGTTAGTGATTTTCATGGACTGACATGCAACTCGGTGAGACCGATTCGGTTAGGGTTAGGGCATAACGTAATCTCGGTGAGACCGATTACACAAACTCGGTGAGACCGATTTTTGTAATAAGCTTTCCAGAGAGTTGGTCAGGTAAACTCGATGGGACCGATTCGCTCTTTTCAGTGAGACCGAAATGTTACAAAAGGGAAACAGAGAGTTTACATTGCAATCTCGGTGGGACCGATCGCTCACTTTGGTTAGACCGAAACGTTACGAAGGGAAACAGAGAGATTACAATCCCATCTCGGTGAGACCGAGATCCCTATCGGTAGGACCGATTTGCCTAGGGTTTGTGGCAGTGGCTATGACTTTTGAAATCGGTGGCGCCGGGTAGGAAGATTCGGTGTGACTGATTTTGGCTCTGGGTTTAGGTCATTTGTGGATTGTGAGAAAGTAGCTGAGGGTTTTGGAGCATATCACTAAGCACATGAAGCAAAAGGCTCATTAAGCAACACCTCATCCCTCCTTGATAGTATTGGCTTTTCCTATAGACTCAATGTGATCTTGGATCACTAAAATGTAAAATGAAGAGTCTTGAGCTTTTGAGCTTGAGCCATTCATTTGTCCTTAGTATTTTGAGGGATCCACTTTCATCATCCATGCCATGCCATTCATTGAGCTTTCCTGAAATATTCATCTTGGAATAGTATTAGCTCAATGAGCTATATGTTGTTATGAATTACCAAAACCACCTAGGAATAGTTGCACTTTCACCGTTGTCCAGTGATCCACTCCTTGATTACTTTGGTACCTCCCTGCTAAACTAATAGCAAGGCACACATCAGGTCTGGTACACAGCATTGCATACATGATAGAGCCTATGGCTGAAGCATAGGGAACATCTTTCATTTTCTCTCTATCTTCTGCAGTGGTCGGGCATTGAGTCTTACTCAACTTCACACCTTGTAACACAGGCAAGAACCCTTTCTTTGCTTGATCCATTTTGAACTTCTTCAAAACTTTGTCAAGGTATGTGCTTTGTGAAAGTCCTATTAAGCGTCTTGATCTATCTCTATAGATCTTGATGCCCAATATATAAGCAGCTTCACCAAGGTCCTTCATTGAAAAACTCTTATTCAAATATCCCTTTATGCTATCCAGAAATTCTATATCATTTCCGACCAATAATATGTCATCCGCATATAATATCAGAAATGCTACGGAGCTCCCACTCACTTTCTTGTAAATACAGGCTTCTCCAAAAGTCTGTATAAAACCATATGCTTTGATCACACTATCAAAACGTTTATTCCAACTCCGAGAGGCTTGCACCAGTCCATAAATGGATCGCTGGAGCTTGCACACTTTGTTAGCACCCTTTGGATCGACAAAACCTTCCGGTTGCATCATATACAACTCTTCTTCCAGAAATCCATTCAGGAATGCAGTTTTGACATCCATTTGCCAAATTTCATAATCATAAAATGCGGCAATTGATAACATGATTTGGACAGACTTAAGCATCGCTACGGGTGAGAAGGTCTCATCATAGTCATTCGCTTGAACTTATCGAAAACCTTTTGCAACAAGTCGATCTTTATAGACAGTAACATTACCGTCAGCGTCAGTCTTCTTATTGAAGATCCATTTATTCTCGATGGCTTGCCGATCATCGGGCAAGTCAACCAAAGTCCACACTTTGTTCTCATACATGGATCCCATCTCAGATTTCATGGCCTCAGGCCATTTTGCAGAATCTGGGCTCACCATCGCTTCTTCATAGTTCGTAGGTTCGTCATGGTCTAGTAACATAACCTCCAAAACAGGATTACCGTACCACTCACAGTGCGGATCTTACTCTGGTTGACTCCACGAGGTTCAAGAACAACTTGATCTGAAGTTTCACGATCATCATCATTAACTTCCTCACTAATTGGTGTATACGTCCACAGAACCGGTTTACGTGATGAACTACTTTCCAATAAGGGAGCAGGTAATCGCTACCTCATCAAGTTCTACTTTCCTCCCACTCAGTTCTTTCAAGAGAAACTCCTTCTCTAGAAAGGATCCATTCTTAGCAATGAATGTCTTGCCTTTGGATCTGTGATAGAAGGTGTACCCAACAGTTTCCTTTGAGTATCCTATGAAGACACATTTCTCCGACTTGGGTTCGAGCTTATCAGGTTGAAGCTTTTTCACATAAGCATCGCAGCCCCAAACTTTAAGAAACGACAACTTTGGTTTCTTGCCAAACCACAGTTCATAAGGCGTCGTCTCAACGGATTTTGATGGTGCCCTATTTAACGTGAATGCGGCCGTCTCTAAAGAATAACCCCAAAACGATAGCGGTAAATCGGTAAGAGACATCATAGATCGCACCATATGTAGTAAAGTACGATTACGACGTTCGAACACACCATTACACTGTGGTGTTCCGGGTGGCGTGAGTTGCGAAACTATTCCGCATTGTTCCAAATGTAGACCAAACTCGTAACTCAAATATTCTCCTCCATGATCAGATCGTAGATATACCCATATCTGCTTAAATCATCTCTGAAGGTGAGAAAATAACGATACCCGCCGCGAGCCTCAACATTAATTGGACCACATACTTCAGTATGTATGATCTCCAATAAATCAGTTGCTCGCTCCATAGTTCCGGAGAATGGCGTTTTAGTCATCTTGCCCATGAGGCATGGTTCGCAAGTACCAAGTGATTCATAATCAAGTGATTCCAAAAGTCCATCAGAATGGAGTTTCTTCATGCGCTTTACACCAATATGACCCAAACGGCAGTGCCACAAATAAGTTGCACTATCATTATCAACTCTGCATCTTTTGGCTTCAACATTATGAATATGTGTATCACTACTATCGAGATTCATCAAGAATAGACCACTCTTCAAGGGTGCATGACCATAAATGATATTACTCATATAACTAGAACAACCATTATTCTCTGATTTAAATGAATAACCGTCTCGCATCAAACAAGATCCAGATATAATGTTCATGCTCAACGCCGCACCAAATAACAATTATTTAGGTCTAATACTAATCCGAAGGTAGATGTAGAGGTAGCGTCTTGACGGCGATCACATCGACTTTGGAACCGCTTTCCACGCCGCATCGTCACCTTCCTTAGCCAAAGGTCCGCTTAATCCGTAGTCCCAGCTTCGAGTTGCAAATATTAGCAATGTAACCGAGATCAAATACCCAGTGCCATCGCGAGCTCGGTAAGGTACACATCAATAACATGTATATCACATATACCTTTGTTCACCTTGCCATCCTTCTTATCCGCCAAATGCTTGGGGCATTTCCGTTTCCAGTGACCAATCTGGTTGCAGTAGAAGCACTCAGTCTCAGGCTTAGATCCAGACTTGGGTTTCTTCTCCTGAGTAGCAACTTGTTTGCTGTTCTTCTTGAAGTTCCCCTTCTTCTTCCCTTTGCCCTTTTTCTTGAAACTGATGGTCTTATTGACCATCAACACTTGATGCTCTTTCTTGATTTCTACCTCCGCAGCCTTTAGCATTGCGAATCGTCTTATCCATCCCTTGCATGTTATAGTTCATCATGAAGCTCTTGTAGCTTGGTGGCAGTGATTGAAGAATTCTGTCAATAACGCTATCATCCGAAAGATTAACTCCCGGTTGAATCAAGTGATTGTTATACCCGGACATTACGAGTATATGCTCACCGATGTAACTATTCTCCTCCATCTTGCAGCTGTAGAACTTATTGGAGACTTCATATCTCTCAATCCGGGCATTTGCTTGAAATATTAACTTCAACTCCTCGAACATCTCATATGCTCCATGACGTTCAAAACATCGTTGAAGTCCCGGTTTTAAGTCGTAAAGCATGGCACACTAAACTATCGAGTAGTCATCAGCTTTGCTCTGCCAGATGTTCATAACATCTCGTGTTGCTCCTGCAGCAGGTTTGGCACCTAGCGGTGCTTCCAGGACGTAATTCTTCTGTGCAGCAATGAGGATAATCCTCAAGTTACGGACCCAGTCCGTGTAATTGCTACCATCATCTTTCAACTTTGCTTTCTCAAGGAATGCATTAAAATTCAACGGAACAACAAAACGAGCCATCTATCTACAACAAACATAGACATGCAAAATACTATCAAGTACTAAGTTCATGATAAATTTAAGTTCAATTAATCGTATTACTTAAGAAATCCCACTTAGATAGACATCCCTCTAATCATCTAAGTGATCACGTGATCCAAATCAACTAAACCATAACCGATCATCACGTGAGATGGAGTAGTTTTCAATGGTGAACATCACTATATTGATCATATCTACTATATGATTCACGCCGACCTTTCGGTCTCGTGTTCCGAGGCCATATCTCGCATATGCTAGGCTCGTCAAGTTTAACTCGAGTATTATGCGTGTGCAAAACTGGCTTGCACCCGTTGTAGATGGACGAGAGCTTATCACACCCGATCATCACGTGGTGTCCGGGCACGACGAACTTTGGCAACGGTGCATACTCGTGGAGAACACTTTTATCTTGAAATTTAGTGAGAGATCATCTTATAATGCTACCGTTAATCAAAGCAAGATAAGATGCATAAAAGATAAACATCGCATGCAATCAATATAAGTGATATGATATGGCCATCATCATCTTGTGCTTGTGATCTCCATCTCCGAAGCACCGTCATGATCACCATCGTCACCGACACGACACCTTGATCTCCATCGTAGCATCGTTGTCGTCTCGCCGACTATTGCTTCTACGACTATCGCTACCGCTTAGTGATAAAGTAAAGTAATTATAGGGCGATTGCATTGCATACAATAAAGCGACAACCATATGGCTCCTGCCAGTTGCCGATAACTCGGTTACAAAACATGATCTTCTCATACAATAAAATATAGCATCATGTCTTGACCATATCACATCACAACATGCCCTGCAAAAACAAGTTAGACGTCCTCTACTTTGTTGTTGCAAGTTTTACGTGGCTGCTACGGGCTAAGCAAGAACCGTTCTTACCTACGCATCAAAACCACAACGATAATTCATCAAGTTAGTGTTGTTTTAACCTTCTCAAGGACCGGGCGTATGCCTTTTCAGTTCAACTAAAGTTGGAGAAACCGACACCCGCCACCACTTGTGTGCAAAGCACGTCGGTAGAACCAGTCTCGGCGTAAGCGTCTGGCGTAATGGCGGTCCGGGCCGCTTCATCCAACAATACCGCCGAACCAAAGTGTGACATGCTTTGGTAAGCAAGATGACTTGTATCGCCCACAACTCACTTGTGTTCTACTCGTGCATATAACATCAACGCATAAAACCTGGCTCGGATGCCACTGTTGGGGAACGTAGTAATTTCAAAAAAAATCTTACACACACGCAAGATCATGGTGATGCATAGCAACGAGAGGGGAGAGTGTGTCCACGTACCCTCGTAGACCGAAAGAGGAAGCGTTAGCACGACGCGGTTGATGTAGTCGTACGTCTTCACGATCCGACCGATCAAGTACCGAACGCACGGCACCTCCGAGTTCAGCACACGTTCAACTCGATGACGTCCCTCGAACTCCGATCCAGCCGATCTTTGAGGGAGAGTTCCGTCAGCACGACGGCGTGGTGACGATGATGATGTTCCACCGATGTAGGGCTTCGCCTAAGCACCGCTACGATATGACCGAGGTGGATTATGGTGGAGGGAGGCACCGCACACGGCTAAAAGATCCAAGGGATCAATTGTTGTGTCTCTAGGGGGTGCCTCCCTTCCGTATATAAAGGAGTGGAGGAGGGGAGGCCGCCACCCTTGGCGCGCCCATGAGGAGTCCTACTCCCACCGGAGTAGGACTCCCCTTTCATGTTGGAGTAGGAGAGGAGAGGAAGGAGAGAGAGGGGAAAAGAAAGGGGGGCGCCGCCTCCTTGTCAATTCGGACTTGGGGGAGGCGCGGCTGCCCCTCGCCGCCTCTCCTCTTCCACCACTTGGGCCCATGAGGCCCAATAACCTCCGGGGGGTTCCGGTAACCCCCCGGTACTCCGGTATATATCCGATAACCCGCGAAACCATTCCGGTGTCCGAATATAGTTGTCCAATATATCAATCTTCATGTCTCAACCATTTCGAGACTCCTCGTTATGTCCGTGATCACATCCGGGACTCCGAACTACCTTCGGTACATCAAAACACATAAACTCATAATATAACCGTCATCGAACTTTAAGCGTGCGGACCCTACGGGTTCGAGAACTATGTAGACATGACCGAGACACGTCTCGTCAATAACCAATAAGCGGAATCTGGATGCTCATATTGGCTCCCACATATTCTACGAAGATCTTTATCGGTCAAACCGCGCATAACAACATCGTTGTTCCCTTTGTCATCGGTATGTTACTTGCCGAGATTCGATAGTCGGTATCTCAATACCTAGTTCAATCTCGTTCTTGGCAAGTCTCTTTACTCGCTCGTAATACATCATCCCGCAACTAACTCATTAGTTGCAATGCTTGCAAGGCTTAAGTGATGTGCATTACCGAAAGGGCCCAGAGATACCTCTCCAGGCAATCGGAGTGACAACTCCTAATCTCAAAAATCGCCAACCCAACAAGTACCTTTGGAGACACACTGTAGAGCACATTTATAATCACCCAGTTATGTTGTGACGTTTGGTAGCACACAAAGTGTTCCTTGATGGCAGGAGTTGCATAATCTCATAGTCATGGGAACATGTATAAGTCATGAAGAAAGCAATAACAACATACTAAACGATCAAGTGCTAAGCTAACGGAATGGGTCAAGTCAATCACATCATTCTCCTAATAATGTGATCCCGTTAATGAAATGACAACTCTTTGTCTATGGCTAGGAAACATAACCATCTTTGATCAACGAGTTAGTCAAGTAGAGGCATACTAGTGACACTCTGTTTGTCTATGTATTCACACATGTATCATGTTTCCGGTTAATACAATTCTAGCATGAATAATAAACATTTATTATGATATAAGGAAATAAATAAGGACGCGGCGTTTCAGCGCCCGAGCCTAGCTGCACCCGAAATCATGCGCGTCAATACCTGGCTTGGATGCGAACAATTCAAGCTGGAGCGTCCGACGCGAGCGGCAGTAATTCGGGCGTACGTGTGAATACGGTACGAAACAATGGTGAATGCGTGGGGCCGAAGCGTAGGGGAAGGGACGGAGACCACGGGATGGCGCGCTGGGCCGTGGACCATAACGTGAACCTTTTTGCCGAGCCAGGGATCGATAATGGTCCAGGACGAAAGTCTCGCTTGTCCGCTACCCCCCCCCCCCCCCCCTGTCGTCTCGTTCTGCGGCTGTTCGTTGCGGCGGCGCTCGTTCTTTGCCGTCGACGACGAAGGAATGGATGGGTCTGGTATGGAGTTCCTGCTGGACTAAAAGGTGTGAAGTAAAATCCTCCTTGATTGTCAACTGTTTTTCTTCAACTACGTATGCCACTCATATGCAGAGTGCATTTTTCTTCAGAAAAGTGGTTTACCTTGTTAGTCTTTTAGCTTACAGGACCACTGCCATTAATCTACAAGATGCATCTGACATGGCTGTACTGAAAATAAGCATGTACGTTTAAAAAATTCAGGCCTGTCTAGGGAGTGCGCCACCAGACCGGGCACCATGTCCTTCTATGATGAGCGCTCTAGAGCATTCGATTCACAAGTATGCAGAGGACCCTGATAAGAGGATAGTACGTCCTGAACTTGGCCTTAGCTTTGATTCTTTGGGTGAGGCCTATGATTTCATAATTTGTACTATTGGGAGATCGGGTTTGGAATAAGGTCCGCCGAGAGGACAAAATGCATATGCAGGAAATCATGTATGGTTGCTCGGTGAGTACTGAAGTTGGTGCAAAATTTTGAAAGTTCATACTGAAGAGAGGGGAAGCGCCCAAGAAATCACGGAAGCCAGGAAAATGCTAGAACTGCGGGATAGAAGGGCACTGCAGGAACACTTGCACAAGACCACTGGGTGTTGCTGACAAATGAGTTGAATTTTCAGTTTCTAATATGTGTTGTTGTTATTTCGGATATTTTGTTGTGTGTTTCAGTTGGGCACTACTCCACGCTTGTTCCTCACTCTACAGGGGCGTTTCACATAGTGTATCGTAGCAAAAACTATGTTTATGATTGTCTGAACTCTGTTTGCTTAAGAGATTTGCTTACACATTGCTTAAGTGGCACGGGGACAAACCGCAGAACAGTATAAAGTGTACACAGCGAGCAGCTGCTTTCCTGCCTACCACCATTGTTGTCCATTCAAAATAATAATTTGAAGCTAGCGTTTGCATCTGCATCCGATGCGGCGTTCGTTTGCTGAATCCGCCAGGAGTGGCACAGCTGGCGGATTCAAGGTTTCAGTTGCGGGTTTAGCTTGTTGGCTTTTGATCTCTAGATCAGATCACCCAGGATCGCAACGTACCCGTATGTGCTAAGCTAGCACACACGCAGGCAGCTTGATGGATAAACAGTGCACACGCACGTACACGAAAACTTTGACTTGGGCTAGCGATCGGCTTCTCTCGGCGGAACAGATAGAAAGGCATCGAATCGATGTATTGCAACAGGCTCGTCTCGAGCCTGGTTCTTTATTGCTTTGATCTTTCTCTTTTTCGTTGTTCTTTTTTGTTGGTTACAAGGGATAGGGGCAGACGCATATATATATGCGTGAGATCGCCTAGTATCTATCCAACTCCGTGTACTACAATTAAGCCTACTCGGTTACTAGCTAGAGTACTACTCGGACATCCACGTCCGTGTTTAGCTCTAACATTCATCCCCCTAAACATGACGTGGTCGTTATTATCGACCTGGATCCCAAATGCGAGTGTTGCTACTCATAGACATTATCCTTGGCATTGCTTTTGCTGTTTCTTGTAGCATTTCAGGGACCGTCTTTGCTGTCGTCGGCTCGTCTGTAGCTTCACGCCAATGCTCCTCCTTGGTCGCATCTTCAACCTTCACCTGTTCTTCGGTGCTTGGTAGACTGTCATTTGGGTCGTCGAGGGGTCTTTTGAACCCGAATGAGACCAATCTTTGGTCTAACTTTGAGTTCCATGCTCTTGGCGCTTGCTTCAGCCCGTAAAGTGCCTTCTTGAGCTTGTAAACTTTTAGTCTTCGCCTTTCTTCTAAATGGTGAGGGGTTGTTCCACGTACACTTTTTCTTTGAGGTCGCCGTTGAGGAAAGCGGATTTCACATCCATATGATGAACCTTCCAATCCTCTTGTGCTTCGCCAAAGCTAGGAGCACTCTCACCGTCTCGATTCGAGCAACCGGTGCAAACACCTCCTCATAGTCAACTCCTTGACGTTACGTGGCCCTTTGCAACGAGTCTTGCCTTGTACTTCACAATGGCACCCTTCCTGTCCTTGTTCAATTTGTAAACCCACTTCAAACCTATGGCCTTTTGGTTCGGAGGTCGGGTTACCAAAGTCCACGTGCCATTGATCTCGATCGCCTTCATCTCCTCATCCATGGCGTGCGTCCAACTTGTACTTTTGCTCGCCTCTACGAAGTTCGCTGGCTCCTCAACTCCGAGTAAACACAAATCGGAGTACTCTAGTGTAACCGCTTTATGCATTTGTAGACTTTCTTGAGGGCTTATGGCGACGAGGCCGGAAGAATCCGTCGTGGCTTGCGAAGGGGCGACACAAATTGTGTCGGCCGAGGCACTTGCGGAAGACGGTAGAGTCTCGGGCGTGGTAGATGCCGGGTCGTTGGCATCCGCGTCGTCGGCGTAGTCGTCGTGATCGTGACCATCATCTTGATTGTCATCATCACTATGCGCCTCATTGTCGAGATCTTCACCCGTGTCGTGCGCTTTGTCGCTATCACCTTGCGACCCATGCGCGTCTTCGCTGGTGTCGGCACCATGGTGATCACTGCCATTGCAGTCACCTTGGTTGGGTGTCTTGCCAACCACCTGGACATCCTCCCGTGCATCATCAGCAGTTGGAAATTCAACTGTGAATATGTTACCGTTTGGAGCATCGTTGCCGCTGCGCTCAATTCCACGCTTGGTTTTCTTCAAACACAACATCGCGTGAAATCCGTAGACGCTTGGTTCGTGGATCATAGAAGCGGTATGCCTTGGTGCCGGAACTCCTCTCGTATCCGATGAACACCATCTTGGTGCTACGATCGGCAAGCTTTGAGAGATGCGGCTCCACCGTCTTCACATGCACTACGCACCCGAACGTCCGTAGATGAGACACATTAAACTACGTCCGTAAATTGCTTCATACGGAGTCTTGCCGATCACCGCCTTCGTTGGAGCCCGATTGAGAAGATAGACCGTCGTCGAGACAGCTTCTCCCCAAAAAATCCCCGGCAAGTTCTTGCTCTTGAGTAAACTTCTCACCATGTCAACGACGGTTCGATTGCGCCTTTCAACAACACCATTCTGCTGTGGCGTATAAGGTGCCGTGAGGAACCTTTTTATGCCAATCTTCTCACAGTAATCTTTGAACTCGTTTGACGTAAACTCTCCGCCACGATCTGTCCGTAGAGCGCGAACCTTCAGCTTGTGTTCCATCTCCGTTGCAGCCTTCAGCTTCTTGAACGCTTCAAACGCCTCATCTTTAGATCGTAGGAGAACGACCCACATGTATCTCGAGTAGTCATCTATCACAAGGAAGAAGTACTTCTTTCCTCCGTGAGTTGCTGGGGTGATAGGGCCACATAGATCACCATGGAGCAGCTCGAGTGCATCACTTGCATGATAGGTAGACTGAGCAGGGTCTTAGAGTATAAGTCTATTCGTATTGTAATCTATCTCTATTAGTCTAATCTGGGAGCCCAAGCTTTGTAGTCTATATAAACAGCCCTTGAGGCCCCGATCAATACAACAATTACTTCTCCAATATCTCAATCTATCATGGTATCCGACGCCAAGGTTTTCAGACTTTGGTATGGCTCATACCACCCGCCGCCCGGCCGATTCGGCCCCTCTTCTCCCCGGCCGAGTTCCGCCGCCGGTGCCCCACCCTACCTCCTCCTCTACAACTACCCAAACACCTCCCCCTCCAAACCCTATGTTCTCCCTAGCCGAGACCATTGCCGACGTCTCTCCCTTCATACCAATCTCATTAGACCTCGGCATCCACAACTACTACCATTGGCGCCACCTCTTCATCATCCATCTCGGGCGCTGTGGCCTACGCCACCACATTGATCCCTCCTACCCGCCACAGCCCGCCGATCCTCATTGGGTGAAAGATGATCTCGCCATCATCCAATTGGATTTACACGCATCTCCACGGAGCTTTTCAATGCGGTGTCCGACGATGACGCCACCGCCGATCTCTGGGCTTCCCTTCAACAAATTGTTTCAGACAACTCCGACGCGCCGAATCAACGCGCTCAACACCGAAGCCACGCACACCCATGCAAGGAGATGTCCCAGTCTCCATCTTCTGCCAGCGAATCAAGGCTATTGGCGATGAACTCCGTGAACTTGGTGATCACATCGAGGATCGCACTCTCATCAACGCCCTCCTCCAAGGTCTCGGCAATCAATTCGAGAAGTAGCAGTCCTTCATCCCCATGCTCAAGCCGTACCCCACCTTCAAGGAAGTCCGCTCGATCCTCCAGCAAGAAGAGAAGAACCAGGCTACAAGGCGCCAGCAGGCGCCCGCAGTGTTTCATCTTTGCCGTGCCCTCTTCTGCAGCCTCCCACGCCTGGCTGCCCGCGGCAACCGACCGCCCTCCAACTCCTGTGTGGCTGCCGCGCCTCAACACCACCACCAGTGGCGCCCGAGTCCCAACTACAAGGGCAAGAATCCGTCTACCGGCCTCCTGCATCTCGTCTGCCGGACCTGCACCAGCCTCGTCATCCACCGCTCAAGCGCCACCAGCTCCGTCGCCATGGCCTCCTCAAGATGATCCTTGGACTGGCCTCGTCCGTGCTTGGTCGATGCCATGGTCGGCCCTCGCCAGATGGTGTCCCTCCTGCGTGCAGAGCACGTGGAGCCTCGGTCTTCGTCCGACCCACAGGCTCTCCGGGACTCCTTGGACCCAAAGCCGGGCGCATGTCTACACCGCCACTCCTACTCCGCCTACCAGCACGCCAGGACCACCGTCGCCCTACAACACCATGCCGGCCTTCTATGGCAACATGCATGCCCCAATCGCATACTACCCATCCGCTATCCCCTACGTCAACATGCAAGTTCCTGGCCCCTCTGCTCCTCCCCAACAGCCGACTTGGGACCAAGCCGCCTTCATCAACGCCATGAACAATTTGTCCTCAACGACGCAGGTAGGGATTGGATTTTCGATTCTGGTGCATCAATGCATATGTCTTCAAATATGAATTTATTGTCAGCTTGTTTTCCTTCTTCTTTTTCCACTATCACCATTGGCGATGGCTCCACCATCCCTGTTTCATGCACTGGTCACTCTTACATCCCTTCCTCTCATGCCAATTTTATTCTACGCAATATTCTTGTGGTTCCTTCCATCATCAAAAATCTTATCTCTGTTAGACAATTTTGCATTGACAACAAAGTTATCCTGGCCTTTGACCCTTCTGGATTGTCTGTGAAGGATCTGACAACGAAGGCGGTCCTCGCTCGGTACAATAGCACGGGCGATCTTTATCCTCTTCATGGCGCGCCCACATCCACCTCTCGTGCCATGCTCGCCTCTGTTGATCTATGGCATCGCTGCCTCGGTCACCCCAAAGAAAACACTTTGACGTCTTTACTCCAAGAATTTTGTATCCCTAGTTCTAGCAGTCCTCATAATCCCTCTCTCTGTAATGCATGTCAATGTGGCAAACATGTTAGATTACCTTTTGGAACCTCTACTACCATTAGTACTTTTCCTTTTGAGTTACTTCACCGTGATTTATGGACCTCTCCAGTCCCTAGTGTTTCTGGTTATAAATATTATCTTGTGATTTTGGATGATTATTCTCACTATACTTGGACCTTTCCTCTTCGCGCTAAATCTGAAGTACCTGCAATCTTTCTCAATTTTCGACAATATGTAATCACACACTTTGGCTTGCCAATTCGATTTATTCAATGTGATAACGGTCGTGAATTTGATAACACCCAAAACCGCACCTTCTTTCTCTCTCAAGGCATTCTTCTTCGCTTTTCATGCCCTTATACATCTTCTCAAAATGGTAAAGCTGAACGCTGTCTTTGCTCTATTAATGATGTTCTTCGCACATTGCTTTTACAAGCTTCTCTTCCTTCCCGTTTTTGGGTTGAAGCCCTTCGCACCGCCACACTACTTCTTAATATTCGACCAACTAAAACTTGCCCTCTTTATTCGCCTTTCCAATCTCTTTTCTCTCCCACCTCGACTATTCTTTTCTGCGTGTTTTTGGCTGTCTATGCTTTCCCAACATCGCCTATGCCGCCTCCAACAAACTAGAACCACGCTCACTACCTTGCATTCACCTTGGTCTTTCTGATGATCACAAAGGATATCATTGTTTCGATCCATCTTCTGGTCGTATCATTCTCTCTCGTCATGTCACATTCGATGAAAATACTTTTCCTTTTTCTGTCACTACAACCACAAAACCAATTCCACCATAATCCGCCACCACCAAAACCCCTTCCCTAGTTCGTCCTTCGGTCATCTCTGCTGCCATGGAATCTTGTTCCGTCTCTCCGCGGAATCGCCCACCGTCACCCACCCTCCTGCCCGTCCCCACCTCTCCAAGAATCGCATCCTCTACCCCAAATTGCTTTTCCTCACCACATCCTACCACGGAAACCACCTCGACACCCACCACCTCTGATTCTTCTTCCTCACCGTCTTCTTCAACCGAAAACCCATCGCCACCCAATGTCATTCTTATACCACCGCTCACCAATGATCATGTCATGTGCACCCGTGGAAAACGAGGATTTCTTCTCCCCACCAAACGCCTCAATCTTACCGCCACCCCAACCATCTCTCCTATTCCAACCAGTTATAAGCGAGCTCTTCTTGACCCTCTCTGGCTTTCCGCTATGCGTGATGAATTTGAAGCTCTTCAGCAAAATAATACATGGACTCTTGTTCTCAAACCTTCTGGTGTTAACATTGTTTCTGGCAAATGGGTTTTTCGTCATAAATTTCATTCCCATGGCACTCTCGCTCGTTACAAAGCTCGTTGGGTGTATCGTGGTTTCTCCCAGCAGCATGGTATCGACTTTGATGAGACTTTTTCTCCTGTTGTTAAACCAAGCACTATTCGTGTTGTTCTTAGTCTTGTTGTTTCCTCTTCTTGGCCTATTCATCAACTTGATGTTAAAAATGCTTTTCTTCATGGCACTCTCAATGAAACTGTTTATTGTCAAGAACCCTCCGGTTTTGAGAATCCCTCCTCTCCAAATTTTGTTTGTCTCCTCCACAAATCTCTTTATGGCCTTAAACAAGCTCCTCGTGCATGGTTTCAATGCTTTGCTACTTTTATTCAAACCATAGGCTTTATTCCTCCAAATCCGATTCTTCTCTCTTTGTTTATCAGTCTCCTACTCACACCGCCTACCTCTTGCTTTATGTTGATGATATCATTCTCATGGCTAGTTCTCGATTCTTTTCTTCAACATACCATCTCTTCTCTCAATCGGGAGTTTTCCATGACAGATCTTGGTCCTCTTCATCATTTTCTAGGTATTCATGTTTCTCGCACAACATCTTCCCTCTTTCTTTCTCAATGATCATACATTTTGGACTTGCTTTCTCGCTCGTATGTCCGATTGTCAACCTTCAGATTTCTAGCCGACGTTGGTGCTAAACTGTCGGCCGATGGTGATCCTCTTTACGATCCTACTTTATATCGTAGCATCACCGGGCGCTCTTCAATATGCCACTCTTACTCGCCTCAAATCTCCTATTCTATTCAGCAAGCTTTGTCTCTTTATGCATGATCCTCGTGCTCCTCATCCGCTCATGTCGACGCATTCTCCGCTATTTAAAAGGCACTCTTGATCACGGTCTCCTTATTAATTCTTCTTCACCTACAAGCTTGACAGTTTATTACGATGCAGATCGGGCAGGTTGTCCAGATACTCGACGATCTACATCCGGATTTTTCGTTTATTTGGGTGATAATCTTGTTTCTTGGTGTTCTAAAAGGCGTAACAGCTTCCGTGTCTTCTGTTGAGGCTGAGTAGGGCGGTTGCTCACGCTGTGGCCGAGGCGGTGTGGCTACGACAGCTTCTCGTTGAACTTCATCGTCCGCCTCCCACGTGCTACCATTGTTTCATCGTGATAACATCTCTGCCGTCTACATGGCTTCCAATCCAGTTCAACATCGTCACAAAGCACATTGAGATTGACATTCACTTTGTTCGTGAAAAGGTGGCTCTTGGCGAGGTTCGCATTCTTCATGTTCCTACAAGTGCCCAATTTGTCGACATTTTTACCAAAGGACTCCATTGCATCGTTCACCGACATACGCTCCAGCCTCAACATTGTTTCACCCGACGTTGAGACTGCGGGGGATCTTAGAGTATAAGTCTATTCAGATTGTAATCTATCTCTATTAGTCTAGTCTTGGAGCCCAAGCTTTGTAATCTATATAAACAGCCCTTGAGGCCCCGATCAATACAACAATTACTTCTCCAATATCTCAATCTATCACAGGGAACGGCCTGCGGTGCTGTTTTCCAACCAAGCACCCATCACATACTCGATCAACATGGTCAATAAACGGCATCCCAGATACCATCTCCATCTTCGACATCTTCTTCAAGGCGTAGAAGTTAACGTGTCCAAATCTAGCATGCCATAACCACGAATCATCATCACTCTTAGCGAGCCAACACTCCGGTTGAGATTGATCAAGGTTGAGGATATAGAGCCTGTTCCGCGTCACGATTCACACGCCGCTTAGCACGCTTCGGAGGTTGTCGAAGATCGTCATCACCCCGTTCTCAATATCCACCTTGCATCCATTCTCATCAAGTTTCCCGACAGAGATGATGTTGTTGCGAAGCCTTGGGATGTAGTACACTCCGGTGAGTATGCGATGTTCTCCTGTGAGACCCTCAAAGAGGACAGAGCCTTGCCCGCAAATCTCCACATTTGAACCATCACCGAACTTGACCGAGCCTTGAACATCATATTCTAGCTCGAGGAACTCCTCCTTACACCCCGTCATGTGGTTACTGGCACCCAGACGAGATACCACGACACGCTCGCCTTCCGGATAACTTCGGTGTTACTTTTTTCTCGTGAAGTAGCACCTTCCGGTTTGGTTTCACAACCATCGTTTGGACGAGATCACAAACTTTGGCCATCAGAAGACCTGGACGTTCGTCTTCCTGCTTCGCCAAATTTGCCTTGATCTCCCTCTTGTTAGGCTCCACGAGATCACAAACTTCGGCCATCAGAAGACCTGGACATTCGTCTTCCTGCTTCGCCAAATTTGCCTTGATCTCCCTCTTGTTAGGCTCCGGACAATCCTTCGCAAATTGACCCATCTCGTTGCAGTTATAGCACTTGATCTCGGACATATCCAAGTTCCATGGCTTCCGCTCTTTAGATCGGCCCGCCTTACCACGACCTTGTGGCTTGCCTTTTCCTTTGACTTCTTCGGTTTGTCCGCCGCGCTTCGCGTTGCTTGAGCCTTCGCCAACGTTGCGCCTTCCTTTGCTACTTGGGGACTCCCAATCTGCGCGCGAGTACATGAGTTGGTCATTACCTCCTCCTTTGCCTTTTCGACAGCCACGAGCATTCTCTTCCCATGTCCGCAAGCGTCCGATCGCCTCCGTTATGGTCATGTCGTCGATGTCGTAAAGCTACTCGAGCGTGCCGATGATGTACGTGAATTTATCAATCACCGAACTGAAAAACTTCTCCACAATCTCGGTTTCGTCGAGCTTTGCACCAAGCGCGCGGATCTCTCCCACCAATGTAGTTAGACGCATGGCATAGTCGTTCACCGATTCGATTTCCTCCATCTCGCAACTTGTGAAATTGGCGCTTCAACACTTGTGCCCGAGCCTTCGTGGACGCGATCTTCTCCGATCCTCATTTCTTTGAGTGTGTTCCACGCCTCTTGTCAGTCTCGAACTCCGCCAATGTCATCAAGACGGAATCCGCACAGATCGGGCTATGGCGGCCATGGCACCTTCGTCGCACTCCTCGTCGACGCCGCCGCCGATGATGGCCTCCCACACTCAAAGGGTTCGAAGAATAATCTTCATCTTGACCGCCCACACGCCGTAGTTGGCATCGGTGAGCATCGGGTACTGGATGGGGATGTTGCGATGCACCTGCACGTTGGCGCCACCCGTTCCGCCACCACTGGTCGCTGACTTGCCGCCCTTCTTCACATTGCCGCTGATCTTGTTCGCCTTGGAACCGCCGTTGCCGGACTTGACCGACTCCTTGTCGTTGTCCGTCATTGTAGATCGTAGACCGTCAAGGCTCTAGATACCAACTGTTGGTTTTTGATCCTAGATCAAATCACCCAGGAACTCCACGTACTTGCAAAGCTAGCAAGCAAGCTAGCACACAGCCAGCTTGATCGATTCCCAGCAGCCGTAAGTGGCGTCTCGCCGGTATGTACTCACGTACGTATACTACGACGGAACCTAGCGACTTCTCTCAACGAAACACACGCGTAACAAGATGATGGATTGCAACAGGCTCGTCTCGAGCCTGGTTCTTTATTGCCTTTTCTGATCGGTACAATGTTTACAAGGGGTATACATGGCTATATATACTAGCTAAGGTTGCACCGTCAAACTAGTCGGTTTCTTGCACTAGTCCGGCTCGGACACAGCTCATGCACGGTAACTTACACGTACACGTACAAGTATAAAAACCCTAAGCCGTGTTTAACTCTAATATAGCTTGCTCTCCTCTAGTGTGTTATGCATTATTTGGATCGATGCACGGTCTCTGATCTGCCGCTGGTTGCAGTCATCTGCCTATTCAATCTTCATCTGTGAACTCTGCGCCGAACGCATGGAGACGCGGCTGCCGGCTCAAGTCGACGGAGATCATGGGAGAGGTAAAAAGAGGAAATCGTATTTTTCTGAAGGTGTGAAAATTTTGTACTGAAGCAGGTATTCTGGATTTTCAGTGCGAGGTGATCCAACTAATGACGGCGGAGATGGGGATGCATGGCATAGCACGAAGACGTAGGGGGTTATTTTTTACCAAAAGTGGTTGGTTGTGGCCTTGTGGGCGGGGGGTGGCGTGGGTCGGGAGATATTTATGGCAGCTGGTGTGGACGCTGTTTTTACTGGGACGGATGGCATGCACGGCCCACACGGGCTCAGAAATATTGCCGAGCCATCCAGCGAGTAGCTGATCCGCATCAACAGTGTCACGCGCCGTCTCAATAAATGCGCCAGTGGGATGGAGCGATTTTCGCGACATACGGCCTGGAAAATACGCCAGGGCGCACGGATCCACATGCCAGCTATCGGTGTGGATTTCAGGATCATCTGAGCACGGGCTCAGAAACTGATATCCGAATAAATAATAATTTTATTATTGCGTCTATGGCATATTTCCTTCCGAATCATGGATATTTTTTGCTGGAACTGGCTTGTGTTTTTGCTGCCACCGGCAAAACCAATGGTGTTTTGTTTTTTGCCTGAAATTTGTTTGCAGAGGAACACGGTGGTTAAACGGGCGCTGGCTACGAGCAGAGGTGGGGAGATGCTGCAACCACGGCGGCCGCCAGCTGGAACCGGCAACAGGTGAGCTGCAGTCATCATTTGTTTTTTGTTACCACCGTTTTCTAGTTTGCTGGAAGCATCATATTTTTTTGCTACCACCGCTGTTTTTTGATGCGAACCACGATGTCGTCGCCCTTGATTCTACAGGGGCAGGGGCGAGGGAGAGGGATGAGGGGATGGCCAGCACCGGCAAGGGGCGAGCATCGGCGGCCACTGTCATCCATGGCATCCGCGCGCTCGAACAAGTCGGGGTCACAGCTGCACCCCACGGACGAAGACCTGTATTTTTTTTGTTGCAACTGGCCGGGATTTTGTTACTGGCGGTGACGGCGAGCGTCGACAGGAAGGTAGCGACCCGTCGTCGACAAGGCAAGCAAAGGGAGGGGCGGCCGAGGAGTTGGCCGGCGAGGAGAGGACCGGAGGAGATCCGCCATGGTTTTTTGCAGAAGAATAGAGCTGTTGAACATGTGTACATGTACGTAGGTCTGGGTTTTGTATGTTGCACTTGTGGTGTCTCTCTCCCCACGTATTTACTTGTATCTTGGGAGACAAGACACCGGTCGCACCCCTTGTACCTATATATATGTGCCTAGTGCACGATCAATGATTATCGATGCACCAAACCATTCTCTACATGGTATCTATCGCAAGTCGATCCTCTCCCACTTCCGCCTAACCCTAGCCGCCACCACCTCGGGTCGCCGCCGCCGCGATCTACCGCCGCCGCCGCCCCACGCCGCCGCGACCTCCCTGCGTCCGATCCATAGCAACGCGTCAGCCGCTTCCCTCGGCGCTGCAAGCCGCCACCCGCCCCTGCTCTCGATCTCTCCATCGTGCGCCACGCTGCCGCTATTCGCTATGCTACAAGTCGCCGCCCCATCCTGTTCCCCGATCTCGCCACGCGCGCCGCTGCTGTCGCTATCCGCTACGCCTGCACGTCGTTGTCCCGTCAGAACGCGCCGCTGCCCGCCCCGCAACGCCGCCGCTTCGCCCCGCCACGCTGCCGCTCATCTCGCAACGCGCCGCCTTCGCTCGCTCGCCCGCCTTCGCCGCGCCAGACGCTTTGCCGCCAAGTCCTCCCGCCACTGATCGCCGCACTGCGCCGCATCGCCACGACACTATGACTTCCTCGGGCTCTTCCTCCTACAACCCCTTCGCCGGACCGGACCCTGCTGACATCCGCGACATCAACATCCATGACCGCGTCCCCGTCGTCCTCGATGCCACCGACGCCACGTACTTCACGTGGAAGACGTACTTCTCCCTGCTCTTTCGCGAGAACAACCTTGTGGATCACGTTTACGGCTCCGTCGACTCCCGCGCCATGGTGGGCGACTCCAAGTGGACCGCGATCGACGCCACGCTCATCCGGTGGTTCTTCACCACCATCTCGAAGGACCTGTTTCACACGGTCGTGAGCGATGGTGATGACGCCCGCGCTGTGTGGGTCAAGCTCAACGGTCTCTTCACCGACAACAAGCTTCAGCGCCGCGTGTATTAATCCCCAAGTGCAGGGAATCATCGTAGCAATTTCCAAAGGTGGAAGTGATAAGTATGGAGTGTCGAACCCACAAGGAGCTAAAGGTAAGATCAATATTCTCTCAAGCCCTATCTGCCACTGATATGACTCTACGTACACCGAACGTTTGCTTCCAACTAGCAACGAGAAATAAAACTATGTTGTAGGTATGAAGAGGATAACTTTGCATCATATCGGAGAGTTAAAATATAAAAGTAAGTGATGTTATCATAAAGTTAGAATATATTACTAAATAATATACATAGCGAGTATGGAATAATGGTGGATCAGTGTGCGGAATTGTCCTAGGCAATTGTTAACAAGACCGGTAATCACTATTGCAGTTTCATATGAGGGAGAGACATAAGCTAACATACTTTCTCTACTTGGATCATATGCACTTATGATTGGAACTCTAACAAGCATCCGCAACTACTAAAGATCACTAAGGTAAAACCCAACCATAGCATTAAAGCATCAAGTCCTCTTTATTCCCATACGCAACAATCCCTCTTACTCGGGTTTGTGTTTCAGTCACTCACCAACCCACTATAAGCGAATCATGAACGTATTATAACACCCTACAGCGGGAATCCCTCACGCTTGCGCGACACATAGGACACCATAGGACAACACCAAAATAAAACATACAACTCATACCAATCTAGATCATCAATCAACCCAAGGACAAAAGATATCTACTCAAAACATCATAGGATGGCAACACATCATTGGATCATAATATGTGGCATAAAGCACCATGTTCAAGTAGGGATTACAGCGGGGTGCGTGTTGGAAATATGCTCTAGAGGCAATAATAAATTAGTTGTTATTATTATTATATTTCCTTGTTCATGATAATCGTTTATTATCCATGCTATAATTGTATCGATAGGAAACTCAGATACATGTGTGGGTACATAGACAACACCATGTCCCTAGTAAGCCTCTAGTTGACTAGCTCGTTGATCAATAGATGGTTACGGTTCCCTGACCATGGACATTGGATGTCGTTGATAACGGGATCACATCATTAGGAGAATGATGTGATGGACAAGACCCAATCCTAAGCCTAGCACAAAGATCGTAGTTCGTATGCTATAGCTTTTCTAATGTCAAGTATCATTTCCTTAGACCATGAGATTGTGCAACTCCCGGATACCGTAGGAATGCTTTGGGTGTACCAAACGTCATAACGTAACCGGGTGGCTATAAAGGTGCACTACGGGTATCTCCGAAAGTGTCTGTTGGGTTGGCACGAATCAAGACTGGGATTTGTCACTCCGTGTGACGGAGAGGTATCTCTGGGCCCACTCGGTAGGACACATCATAATGTGCACAATATGACCAAGGGGTTGATCACGGGATGATGTGTTACGGAACGAGTAAAGAGACTTGCCGGTAACGAGATTGAACAAGGTATCGGGATACCGACGATCGAATCTCAGGCAAGTACAATACCGCTAGACAAAGGGAATTGCATACGGGATTGCTTGAATCCTTGACATCGTGGTTCATCCGATGAGATCATCGTGGAACATGTGGGAGCCAACATGGGTATCCAGATCCCGCTGTTGGTTATTGACCGGAGAACGTCTTGGTCATGTCTGCATGGTTCCTGAACCCGTAGGGTCTACACACTTAAGGTTCGATGACGCTAGGGTTATAGGGAAGGTATGTACGCGGTTACCGAATATTGTTCGGAGTCCCGGATGAGATCCCGGACATCACGAGGAGTTCCGGAATGGTCCAGAGGTGAAGATTGATATATTGGACGAAGGGTTTTGGAGTCCGAAAGTGTTCCGGTGGTACCGGGTGATGACCAGCATGACCAAAAGGTGTTTCGGGAGCCCCGGCAAGTGTTGGGGGGCTTCATGGGCCAAGGGAAGGGGGCAAACCAGCCCACTAAGGGGATGTGCGCCTCACCTATTCCCACGTGACCAGGGTGTTTGGGGCGCCCCATCTAGGGTTCCCACCTCCGGCTTGGGGCCAAGTCACCCAAGGGGAGATCCCATCCGCCTCGTCACGCCCCTAGGGAAACCCTAGGGCGCCTCCCTCCCTTTGCCCCTATATATAGTGGAGGTTTTGGGGTTGCCTAACACATGAGTCTCTCTCTCCAAGGCGCAGCCCTACCTCCGCCCCTTCTCGCCTCTCGTAGTGCTTGGCGGCCTCACTGGAGTATCAAGGCCTCCACCACCACCACGCCGTCAGGTCAGCCGGGATGTAGTCTTCCCCAACCTCTCCGTCTCTCCTTGCTGGATCAAGGCATGGGAGACGTCACCGGGCTGCATGTGTGTTGAACGCGGAGGCGCCGTTGTTCGGCGCTTAGATCAGAATCAACCGCGATCTGAATCGCTACGAGTACGACTCCTTCATCCGTGTTGTTGCAACTCTTCCGCTTAGCGATCTACAAGGGTATGTAGATGCACTCCCCTTTCCCTCGTTGCTAGATTACTCCATAGATTGATCTTGGTGATGCGTAGAAAATTTTGAGTTTCTGCTACGTTCCCCAACAGTGGCATCATGAGCTAGGTTTATGCGTAGTTTCTTTGCACGAGTAGAACACAAGTTGTTGCGGGCGTTGATTTTGTTCAATATTATTACCGTTACTAGTCCAATCTTGTTTCGATGGTATTGTGGGATGAAGCGGCCCGGACCGACCTTACACGTACACTTACGTGAGATGTGTTCCACCGATCGACATGCACTTGTTGCATAAGGTGGCTAGCAGTAGTCTCTCCCACTTTAGTCGGATCGGATTCGATGAAAAGGGTCCTTATGAAGGGTAAATAGCAATTGACATATCACGTTGTGGTTTTATGTAGGTAAGAAACGTTCTTGCTAGAAACCCATAGCAGCCACGTAAAACATGCAAACAACAATTAGAGGACGTCTAACTTGTTTTTGCAGGGTATGCTATGTGATGTGATACGGCCAAAAAGAATGTGATGAATGATATGTGATGTATGAGATTGATCATGTTCTTGTAATAGGAATCACGACTTGCATGTCGATGAGTATGACAACCGCAGGAGCCATAGGAGTTGTCTTTATTTATTGTATGACCTGTGTGTCATCGAATAACGCCATGTGATTACTTTACTTCATTGCTAAACCATTAGCCATAGTAGTAGAAGTAATAGTTGGCGAGACAACTTCATGGAGACACAATGATGGAGATCATGATGATGGAGATCATGGTGTCATGCCGGTGACGAGGATGGTCATGGAGCCTCAAGATGGAGATCAAAGGAGCAAAATGATATTGGCCATATCATGTCACTTTTTGATTGCATGTGATGTTTATCATGTTTATGCATCTTATTTTCTTAGAACGACGGTAGTAAATAAGATGATCCTCATTAAAATTTCAAGAAAGTGTTCCCCTAATCGCGGCACCGCTATGCGAAAGTTCGTTGTTTCAAGCACCACGTGATGATCGGGTGTGATAGATTCTAACGCTCACATACAACGGGTGTAAGACAGATTTACACACGCCAAACACTTAGGTTGACTTGACGAGCCTAGCATGTATGCATATGGCCTCGAACACAAGAGACCGAAAGGTCAAGCATGAGTCGTATGGTAGATACGATCAACATGAAGATGTTCACCGATGATGACTAGTCTGTCTCACGTGATGATCGGACACGGCCTAGTTGACTCGGATCATGTAATCACTTAGATGACTAAGAGGGATGTCTATCTCGAGTGGGAGTTCATAAGATGAACTTAATTATCCCGAACATAGTCAAAAGGTCTTTGCAAATTATGTCATAGCTCGAGCTTTAGTTCTACTGTTTTAGATATGTTCCTAGAGAAAATATAGTTGAAAGTTGACAAGATCAATTATGCGGACAAGAGAAGGCTTATGTCCTTAATGCACCGCCGGTGTGCCGGACCTCGAACATGGTCTCGTGGATGTTGCGAACATCCCATATACACGCTTTTGATGACTACATGATAGTTTGGTAATGTTAAATGGTTTAGAATTGAGGCACCAAGGACATTTTTGAAATGTCGCAGAACATATGAGATGTTCCAAGAGCTAAAATTGGGATTTCAAAGCTCGTGCTCACGCCAAGAGGTATGAGACCTCCGACGAGTTTTCTAGCCTACAAACTAAGGGAGAAGATCTCAATCGTTGAGCTTATACTCAGATTGTCCGGTGCAACAATCATTTGAATCGAGTGGGAGTTAATCTTCCGGATGAGATAGTGATGTTTCTCCAAAGACATTGCCACCAAGCTACTAGAGCTTCGTGATGAACTATAACATAACAGAATAGATATGATGATCCTTGAGCTATTCGCAATGTTCGACACATGAATGTAGAAATCAAGAAGGAGCATCAATTTTTGATGGTTAATGAAACCACTAGTTTCAAGAAGGGAAAGGGCAAGAAGGGTACTTCATGAAACGGCAAATCAGTTGCCGCCCAAAGGAAGAAACCTGTGGTTGAACCCAAACCCGAGACTAAGTGCTTCGTAATGAGGAACGGACATCAAGGTAACTACCCTAGATACTTGGTAGATGAGAAGGTCGGCAAGGTCGATAGAAGTATATTGATATACATTATGTTAATGTGTACTTTACTAGTACTCTGGTAGCACCAGGTATTAGATACCGCTCGGTTGCTAAGTGTTAGTAACTCAAATAAGAGCTACGAAATAAACGGAGACTAGCTAAAGGTGAGTCGACGATATGTGTTGGAAGTGTTTCCAAGGTTGATGTGATCAAGCATCGCACGCTCCCTCTACCATCGAGATTGGTGTGAAACCTAAATAATTGTTATTTGGTGTTTGCGTTGAGCATAGACATGATTGGATTATGTCTATCGCAATATGATTATTCATTTAAGGAGAATAATGGTTACTCTGTTTATTTGAATAATACCTTCAATGGTCTTCCACCTAAAAGGAATGGTTTATTGAATCTCGATCATAGTGATACACATTTTCATGCCAAAAGATATAAGATAGTAATGATAGTACCACTTACTTGTGACATCGCCATGTAAGTCATATTGGTGTAAACGCATGAAGAAGCTCCATGTTGATGGATCTTTGGACTCACTCATTTTGAAAAGTTTGAGACATGCGAACCATGTCTCATTGGTGTATACACATGAAGAAACTCCATGCAGATGGATCGTTTGGACTCACTTGATTTTGAATCACTTGAGATATGCAAATCATACCACATGGGCAAGATGACCTAAAAGCCTCGCTTTCAAAGAAGATGGAACAAGATAGCAACTTGTTGGAAGTAACACATTTTGATGTGTGCAGTCCAATGAGTGCCGAGGCATGCAAAGGAATATCGTTATGTTCTTACTTCACGGATGATTTGAGTAGATGTTGAGTATATTTACTTGATGAAACACAAGTCTGAATTATTGAAAGGTTCAAGTAATTTCAGAGTGAAGTTGAAGATCTTCGTGACAAGAGGATAAAATGTCTATGATATGATCATAGAGATGAGTATCTGAGTTGCGAGTTTGGTACACAATTAAGACATTGTGGAAATTGTTTCACAACTAACACTGCCTGTAACACCATAGAGTGATGGTGTCTCCGAACGTCATAATTGCACCCTATTGGATATGGTGCATGCCATGACGTCTCTTATCGAATTACCACTATCGTTTATGGGTTAGGCATTAGATACAACCACATTCACTTTAATAGGGCACCACATAATTCCGTTGAGATGACACCGTATGAACTATGGTTTGGAGAAACCTAAGCTGTCGTTTCTTGAAAGCTTGGGGCTGCGACGCTTATGTGAAAAAGTTTCAAAGTTGATAAGCTCGAACCCAAAGAGGATAAATGCATCTTCATAGGACACCCAAAACAGTTGGGTATACCTCCTATTTCAGACCCGAAGCGTAAGTGATTGTTTCTAGAACGGGTCCTTTCTCGGAAAAAAGTTTCTCTCGAAAGAATTGAGTGGGAGGATGGTGGAGACTTGATGAGGTTATTGAACCATCACTTCAACAAGTATGTAGCAGGGCAGAGGAAGTTGTTCCTGTGGCACCTACACCAATTGACGTGGAAGTTGATGATGGTGATCATGAAACTTCGGATCAAGTCACTACCGAACCTCGTAGGGTGACAAGGATGCGTACTACTTCAGAGTGGTACAAGAATCATGTCTTGAAGGTCATGTTGCTAGACAACAATGAACCTATGAGCTATGGAGAAGCGATGGTGGGCCCGGATTCGGCTAAATGGCTCGAGGCCATAAAATCCGAGAGAGGATCCATGTATGAAAACAAAGTGTAGACTTTGGAAGAACTGCTTGATGGTCATAAGGCTATTGGGTACAGATGGATTTTAAAAGGAAGACGGACAATGATGGTAAGTGTCACCATTAAGAAAGCTCGACTTGTCGTTAAGATGTTTTCCGACAAGTTCAAGGAGTTGACTACGGCAAGGCTTTCTCACTCGTAGCGATGCTAAGAGTCTGCTGGAATTGGGTTAGCGATTCGCATTATTTATGAAATCTTGCGTATAGGATGTCAAAACATTGTTTCCTCGACAATTTTCTTGAGGAAAGGTTGTATGTGATACAACCGTAAAGGTTTTAACAATCCCGAAGATGCTAACAAGTATGCAAAGCTCCAAGAATCCTTCTAAGGACCGGAGTAAGCATCTCGGAGTTGGAATGTACGCTTTGATGAGATGATCAAAGATTTTGGGTTTATACAAAGTTTATGAGAAACTTGTATTTCCAAAGAAGTGAGTGGGAGCACTATAGAATTTCTCTCGATGAGTATATGTTGTTGACATATTGTTGATCGTAAATAATGTAGAATTTCCGAAAGCATATAGGGTTATTTGAAAAGTGTTTTTCAATAGAAAACCTGGATTAAGCTGCTTGAACATTAAGCATCAAGATCTATGAGGATTGATCAAAAACGCTAAATGGTACTTTCAAATGAGCACATACCTTGACATGATCTTGAAGTGTTCAAGATGGATCAGTCAAAGAAGGAGTTCTTGCCTGAGTTGTAAGGTATGAAGTTAAGAGTTAGAGCTCGACCACGGCAGAAGAGAGAGAAAGGACGAAGGTCGTCCCCTATGCTTCAGACGTAGGCTCTATAGTATGCTATGCTGTGTACCACACCGGAAGTGTGCCTTGCCATGAGTCTGGCAAGGGGGTACAAGAGTGATCCAGGAATGGATCATTGGACAGCGGTCAAAATTGTCCTTGGAATAATAAGGACATGTTTCTCGATTATGGAGGTGATAAAGAGTTCACGTAAAGGGTTACGTCGATGCAAGCTTTAACACCTATCCGAATGACTCTGAGTAGCAAACCGGATATGTATAGTGGAGCAACCATTTTGAATAGCTCCAAGTGGAGCGTGGAAGCAGCATTTACAATATGACCTAAAGATTTACGAAGTACATACGGATCTGAATGTTGCGTAATTCGCTGACTAAAACCTCTCTCACAGGCAAAACATGATCAAATCCCAGAACTCATTGAGTCTTAATCACATGATGATGTGAACTAGTTTATTGACACTAGTAAAGTCTTTGGATGTTGGTCACATGGCGATGTGACCTGTGAGTGTTAATCACATGGCGATGTGAACTAGATTATTGACTCTAGTGCAAGTGGGAGACTGTTGGAAATATGCTCTAGAGGCAATAATAAATTAGTTATTATTATTATTATATTTCCTTGTTCATGATAATCGTTTATTATCCATGCTATAATTGTATTGATAGGAAACTCATATACATGTGTGGGTACATAGACAACACCATGTCCCTAGTAAGCCTCTAGTTGACTAGCTCGTTGATCAATAGATGGTTACGGTTTCCTGACCATGGACATTGGATGTCGTTGATAACGGGATCACATCATTAGGAGAATGATGTGATGGACAAGACCCAATCCTAAGCCTAGCACAAAGATCGTGTAGTTCAGATGCTAAAGCTTTTCTAATGTCAAGTATCATTTCCTTAGACCATGAGATTGTGCAACTCCCGGATACCGTAGGGAATGCTTTGGGTGTACCAAACATCACAACGAATCGGGTGGCTATAAAGGTGCACTACGGGTATCTCCGAAAGTGTCTGCTGGGTTGGCACGAATCAAGACTCGGATTTGTCACTCCGCATGCACGGAGAGGTATCTCTGGGCCCACTCGGTAGGACATCATCATAATGTGCACAATGTGACCAAGGGGTTGATCACGGGATGATGTGTTACGGAATGAGTAAAGAGACTTGCTGGTAATGAGATTGAACAAGGTATAGGATACCGACGATCGAATCTCGGGCAAGTACAATACCGCTAGACAAAGGGAATTGCATACGGGATTGCTTGAATCCTTGACATCGTGGTTCATCCGATGAGATCATCGTGGAACATGTGGGAGCCAACATGGGTATCCAGATCCCGCTGTTGGTTATTGACCGAGAACGCCTTGGTCATGTCTCCAGATGGTTCCCGAACCCGTAGGGTCTACACACTTAAGGTCTGGCGACGCTAGGGTTATAGGGAAGGTATGTACGCGGTTACCGAATGTTGTTCGGAGTCCCGGATGAGATCCCGGACATCACGAGGAGTTTCGGAATGGTCCGGAGGTGAATATTGATATATTGGACGAAGGGTTTTGGAGTCCGGAAGTGTTCCGGAGGTACCAGGTGATGACCAAAGATGACCGAAAGGTGTTTCGGGAGCCCCGACAAGTGTTGGGGGCTTCATGGGCCAAGGGAAGGGGCAAACCAGCCCACTAAGGGGCTGTGCGCCTCACCTATTCCCACGTGACCAAGGGGTTTGGGGCGCCCATCTAGGGTTCCCACCTCCGGCTTGGGGCCAAGTCACCCAAGGGGAGATCCCATCCGCCTGGCCGCCGCCCCTAGGGGAAACCCTAGGGCGCCTCCCTCGCCCCTATATATAGTGGAGGTTTTGGGGCTGCCTAACACACGAGTCTCTCTCCCAAGGCGCAACCCTACCTCTCTCCCTCCTCGCCTCTCGTAGTGCTTGGCGGCCTCACTGAGTACCGCGCCTCCACCACCACCACACCGTCGTCAGCTGCTGGACGGAGTCTTCCAACCTCTCCCTCTCTCCTTGCTGGATCAAGGCATGGGAGACGTCACCGGGCTGCATGTGTGTTGAACGCGGAGGCGCCGTTGTTCGGTGCTTAGATCGGAATCAACCGTGATCTGAATCGCTACGAGTACGACACCTACATCCGCTATCTTGCAACGGA
Organism: Aegilops bicornis; assembly: GCA_021605145.1. Taxonomy (NCBI): domain Eukaryota; kingdom Viridiplantae; phylum Streptophyta; class Magnoliopsida; order Poales; family Poaceae; genus Aegilops; species Aegilops bicornis. Next base: position 188,124,234 of record CM038674.1, read on the forward strand.
ACCGCTTACCGATCTACAAGGGTATGTAGATGCACTCCCCTTTCCCTCGTTGCTAGATTACTCCATAGATTGATCTTGGTGATGCGTAGAAAATTTTGAATTTCTGCTACGTTCCCCAACAGTGCGGGAGAGTGGACCGCGTAAAAGAGATGAGTATGGTGATGATGATGGTGATGTTGATGAAGACGATCACCGTGGCGATGATTCCCCTCCCGATGGCACTCCGACGCCACCGGAAGAGAGGAGGAGAGGTTCTCCCCCTTGTGCTTCCTCCTCCATGGCCTCCACCCTCTGGTCCTTGGCCTTCATGGTGATGATGGCCCCTCCGGGATACTCCTCCATGGCCACCGATGATGATGGCCCTCTCCGGCAGGGTGCCGAAGAGGGCCTAGATTGACTTCTCGTGGCTACAGAGGCTTGCGGCGGCGGAACTTCCGATCTAGGTTTCTTTCTGGAAGTTTTAGTATATATAGAATAGTTTTGTGTTGATTTCACGTCAGGGGGGTCTCCGGGCTGTCCACGAGGCAGGCGCGCCTAGGGGTGGGCGCGCCCACCCTCGTGGGCAGCCCGGGACTCTTCCGGCTCGCTTCAGTACTCCGTGGGCTTCTTCTCGTCCAAAAATGATCTCCGCCAAGTGGCACGTCAATTGACTCCGCTTAGTTTTCCTTTTCACGATACTCTAAAACAAGGAGAAAATGTAAACCGCACCTGGGCTCTAGGTTAATAGGTTAGTCCCAAAAATCATATAAAATATCATATAAATGCATATAAAACATCCTAGAAGGATAGTATAATAGCATGAATACTTAATAAATTATAGATACGTTGGAGACGTATCAGCATCCCCAAGTTTAATTCCTACTCGTCCTCGGGTAGGTAAATGATAAAAGAAATAATTTATGAAGTGTGAATGCTAGCAAGTGCATAAGTTTGATCAATGATAATTCTAATCACTTTTTCTAGCATCATTATATGTCATAACAATAGCTCATCTCATAAAACTTCTCATGGTAAAGTAACAAGCTACTCACATGTTAAAGTATAGATCATAAACTTTCTTGAAAACTAACAAACAATATTCTCGGTCATCAAACAATTGCAATTCATCTTATTTTCAGGAAGAGTCTATGTCAGAGCTTTGATTTAGCAAACTCCACATACTCAACTATCATTTAGTCTTTCACAATTGCTAACACTCACGCAATACTTGTGGTTATGCAGTTTTAATCGGACACAGAGAAAGATAGGGGCTTATAGTTTCGCCTCCCAACCTTTTACCTCAAGGGTAATGTCAACAATAATAGCTCATGCTAACTTACTTCCAATTAGATATATGTATCAGGATCTTTCCAACACCCTGTGCTCGCCAAAGGATAAAATGTAAAAAGGAAAGGTGAAGATCACCATGACTCTTGCATAAGGTAGAAGATAATAATAAAAATAGGCCCTTCCCAGAGGGAAGCAGAGGTTGCCATGCGCTTTCAGGGTTGGATGCACAAAATCTTAATGCGAAAGAACGTCACTTTATATTGCCCCTTATGATATGAACCTTTATTATGCAGTCCGTCGCTTTTATTTCTTCCACATCACATGATCGTATAAAGCTTATTTCCTCCACACCAATCAATCATACATATTTAGAGGGCAATTTTTATTGCTTGCACCGATGACAAGTTACTTGAAGGATCTTACTCAACCCATAGGTAGATATGGTGGACTCTCATGGCAAAACTGGTTTAAGGGTTTTGGGAAGCACAAGTAGTATCTCTACTTGGTGCAAAGAATTTGGCTAGCATGAGGGGGAAAGGCAAGCTCAACATGTTGGATGATCCATGACAACATACTTTATTTCAGATATAAGAAAACATAACCCATTACGTTATCTTCCTTGTCCGACATCAACTCTTTAGCATGTCATATTTTAATGAGTGCTCCCAATCATAAAATATGTCCAAGATAGTATATTTATATGTGAAACTTCTCTTCCTTCAATATTCTTTCATGAATTGTTCAAGTGACCAATTCTACGTTTGCTAAATTTCAATAAGTTTACTACCTATACTTATTATGTGTGAAGTCATTACTCCCCATGTTATAAGCATATGAAACATATATAAATTGAGGTTTATGACATTCAATTTATTCAACCATTTACTAATAGGATATACTTGAAGAACATGAGTAAATGACAAACTACTCCAAAAGATATGAGTGAAGAACACCGAGTAGTCAAATAATTAACTAGCCATGGAGGATTCTTTTTCATTCAATATTTCAGATCCAATGATTTTATTCAAACAGCAAGTAAAATTTAAAACACGCTCCAAGCAAAACACATATCATGTGACGAATAAAAATATAGCTCCGAGTAAGGTATACCAATAGTTTTGAAGACGAAAGAGGGGATGCCTTCCGGGGCATCCCCAAGCTTAGGTACTTGAGTGTTCCTTGAATATTGCCTTGGGGTGCCTTGGGCATCCCCAAGCTTAGGGCCTTCCCACTCCTTATTCTCCTCATATCGATATCTCACCCAAAACTTGAAAACTTCAATCACACAAAACTTAACCAAACTTCGTGAGATAGGTTAGTATGATAAAGAGCAAACCATTCACTTTGGTACTGTCAAAGACAAGGTTCATAATTGTTCTCACACAATGCCCACTGTACCATATCATTTCTACAATTTATATTGAGGAATATAAGCCATAGAAACTAGAAAACAAGCAAAATATGCAATGAAAACAGAATCTGTCAGAAACAGAACAGTATGTAATGATCTGAACAATAACCATACTTATGCTACTCCAAAAATTATGAAATAAAGTTTTGGACGTGAGTAATTTGTCTATTAATCTTCTGCAAAAAGAATCAATTCAAAAGCACTCTTCTGTAAAAAATGACAGCTAATCTCGTGAGCGCAAAGTTTCTGTTTTTTACAGCAAGATCACATTAACTTTCACCAAAGTCTTCACAAAGGTCTTACTTGGCACTTTATTGAAACAAAAGCTATAAAACATGATTGCTATAGTATATTAATCATGTAGACACACAAAAACAGTAAGGGTAAATATTGGGTTGTCTTCCAACAAGCGCTTTTCTTTAATGCCTTTTAGCTAGGCATGATGATTTCAATGATGCTCACATAATAGACAAGAATTGAAACACAAAGAGAGCATCTTGAAGAATATTACTAGAACATTTAAATATAACCTACTTCCTATGCCTAGGGATTTTGTGAGCACACAATTTATAAGAACAACAATCAGCTAGCACAGGAAGGCAAAACAAGTATAACTTCAAAACTTTAAGCACAAAGAGAGGAAACTTGATATTATTGCAACTCCTACAAGCATGTATTCCTCCCTCATAAAAATTTTCAGTAGCATCATGGATAGCAACTTTGTTCTCATACTCAATTGGAACCTCTTCCGAAATAGTGGAATCATTACTAGCTAAAGTTGACACTCTTCCAAATCCACTTTCATAAATATCACACTAAGATTCATCATTCTCCAAAATAGTGGGTTCACTAATTCCTAAAGTTGACACTCTTCCAAACCCACTTTAAATGATAGAATTATTCATACTCCAAAAGATATAAGTGAAGTTCATGGAGCATTCTACAACTAACCACTATCCAAGCTCAAAATGTATAAGTGAAGCACATGAAGCATTCTATAAAACCATATTCAAAAGATTTAAGTGAAGCACAAAGAGCAATTCTATAAGATCATACTTAAAAGATATAAGTGAAGCACATGAAGTATTCTATAAATCAATTAAGGGATATCTCATGCTAGCATGGTTCTCGAAGGAAAAACAAAGGACACAAATCATGTGAACAAAACAAAAACCGAGGTATACCGATATTTGTTGAAGAAGAAAGATGGGATGCCAACCGGGGCATCCCCAAGCTTAGATGCTTGAGTATCCTTTGAAATATTTACTTGCGGTGCCTTGGGCATCCCCAAGCTTGAACTCTTGCCTCTCTTTATTCTTCTCATATTGATAGCTCCTCGACCTTCGGACACTTCATTCACACAAAACTTTAACAAAAACTTGTGAGATCCGTTAGTGTAATAAAGAAAATCACTACCTTTAGGTACTGTAATGAACTCATTCTTTATTTATATTGGTGTTAAACCTACTGTATTCCAACTTCTCTATGGTTTATAAACTATTTTACTAGCCATAGATTCATCAAAATAAGCAAACAACACACGAAAAACAGAATCTTTTAAAAACAGAACAGTCTGTAGTAATCTGGAAGTTTGGTAAACTTCTGTAACTCCTAAAATTATGAACTAAAATTTAAAATTTTAAAAATTTCTACAGAAGTAATGTGCAAAAAGTTTCAGACCCATTTGACTTTCCAGTAAAAAATGCAAATTCACGCACTACAGCCAAAGTTTCTGTCTTTGTTTGCACATAGTGAACAAGCAATCTAATCATCCTAAGACCAAAGCTTGGCACATTATTTTTATAATACAATGAATATATACAAGGGGATAATTATTTACAGAGAAACTTCCATGAAAAATTCTACATTGTTTCCGTGAGCATGAACACAAGTGCTCAAGGTCGACCCTCATTTCTTCAATGCATAACTTTCCAATCGCTTCTCTTTTTAAAAAACTTTTTAGGCATGAAAGGCAAGTAATTTTTTTGTATTTTTATTTTTTTTAATTTTTTTGTACGTTTCACCCACAACTAAACAGAAACAAAAAGGAAAAAAATTACTTAGTGAAGAAAGCAAACAAGCACACATGAGAATATCAACCCCATGCTATTGCTCCCCGGCAACGACGCCAGAAAATAGCTTGATAATCCCCAAGTGCAGGGAATCATCGTATCAATTTCCAAAGGTGGAAGTGATAAGTATGGAGTGTCGAACCCACAAGGAGCTAAAGGTAATATCAATATTCTCTCAAGCCCTATCTGCCACTGATACGACTCTACGTACACCGACCATTTGCTTCCAACTAGAAACGAGAAATAAAACTATGTTGTGGGTATGAAGAGGATAACTTTGCATGATATCGGAGAGCTAAAATATAAAAGTAGGTGCTGTTATCATAAAGTTAGAATATATTACTAAATAATATAAATAGCGAGTGTGGAATAATGGTGGATCGGTGTGCAGAATTGTCCTAGGCAATTGTTAACAAGACCGGTAATCACTATTGCAGTTTCATATGAGGGAGAGGCATAAACTAACATACTTTCTCTACTTGGATCATATGCACTTATGATTGGAACTCTAGCTAGCATCCGCAACTACTAAAGATCATTAAGGTAAAACCCAACCATAGCATTAAAGCATCAAGTCCTCTTTATTCCCATACGCAACAATCCCTCTTACTCGGGTTTGTGTTTCAGTCACTCATCAACCCACTATAAGCGAATCATGAACGTATTGCAACACCCTACAGCGGGAATCCCTCACGCTTGCGCGACACGTAGGACACCATAGGACAGCACAAAAATAAAACATACAACTCATACCAATCTAGATCATCAATCAACCCAAGGACAAAAGATATCTACTCAAAACATCATAGGATGGCAACACATCATTGGATCATAATATGTGGCATAAAGCACCATGTTCAAGTAGGGATTACAGCGGGTGCGGGAGAGTGGACCGTGTAAAAGAGATGAGGATGGTGATGATGATGGTGATGTTGATGAAGACGATCACCGTGGTGATGATTCCCCTCCCGATGGCACTCCGGCGCCACCGGAAGAGAGGAGGAGAGGTTCTCCCCCTTGTGCTTCCTCCTCCATGGCGTCCACCCTCTGATCCTTGGCCTTCATGGTGATGATGGCCCCTCCGGGATACTCCTCCAAGGCCACCGGTGATGATGGCCCCCTCCGGCAAGGTGCCGGAGAGGGCCTAGATTGACTTCTCGTGGCTACAAAGGCTTGCGGCGGCAGAACTTCCGATCTAGGTTTCTTTCTGGAAGTTTGGGTATATATAGAAGAGTTTTGTGTTGATTTCACGTCAGGGGGGTCTCCGGGCTGTCCACGAGGCAGGCGGGCGCGCCCTAGGGGGGTGGGCGCGCCCCCCCACCCTCGTGGGCAGCCAGGGACTCTTCTGGCCTGCTTCTGGTACTCTGTGGGCTTCTTCTGGTCCAAAAATGATCTCCGTCAAGTGGCACGTCAATTGGACTCCGTTTAGTTTTCCTTTTCTACGATACTCTAAAACAAGGAGAAAACAGAAACTGGCACTGGGCTCTAGGTTAATAGGTTAGTTCCAAAAATCATATAAATGCATATAAAGCATCCTAGAAGGATAGTATAATAGGATGAATGTTTCATAAATTATAGATACGTTGGAGACGTGTCAACGTGTTTTTACAGCAGGAATTTTTTGACTGTCATCAGGATGATCAGTCTATCAATGACTACTGCCGCCGCCTGAAGACGTTGGCGGATGAGCTCCGTGACATTGGCGCCAAGGTTGATGACGACCTCCTCCTCAGCACGCTCACCGCCGGCCTCAACGAGGACTTCGGTAACGCCGCCTCCAACCTCTCCCTCATACCGGAGCCCTCCTTCCCCAAGTTTGTGGCATACTTGCGGTTGGAGGAGCGCCGGATGAAGGGGGTCAAGAAGCGTGTGCAGCACCACGCCCTCGCCGCCGGCACCTCGCGTGGTGCCCCTCCACCGGCCGCCCCGCCCGCGCCTGCACCTCGTCACCAGCCGGCGCCCCCCGCGCCTCCGGGGTTTTACCCCCTCCCTCCCGCGCCCCCGCCCCACCCGCTGCCCCCCCCAGCAACCGCAGCATGGTGGCGGGCGCCGCGGCAACCGCCGCGGGGGCGGTCACAAACAGGCGCATGGGGGGCCCTCATCAGCAGCAGCAGCAGGCCACGCCGCCCTGGACTTACGACACCAACCCATGGGCGGGCGTCGTACCCGCGTACTCGATGCCGGTTCCTCGAGCTCCCGCTCCGGGCATCCTTGGGCCTCGGCCGGCGAGCCACCAGGCGCTCTTCACCGTGCAGAACGCCGCCCCCTACAGCGGCTATGGTGCCGCACCTGCGCCCGCGCCCGTGCCCACCTACGGCGCCGCTCCCGCGCCGGCCTACGGAGGGTTTCTCCCTCCCCAGATGCCACCGCCGTGGGATCTGGCCCTTCTCGCTGCTCTGCACTCCGCCCCGTCACCGAGCTCCTACGGTGGTGGCATTGACTGGTACATGGACTCGGGCGCCACCGCTCACATGACCGCTCATCCCGGTAACCTCACATCCGCCACTCCTGTTCATACTCCCACTCGAATCACCCTTGGTAACGGTTCCTCCATTCCCATTACACATGTCGGTCATATGTCTTTTCCTTCTACTTCTACTCCTGTTAACATGTCTAATGTTCTTGTGTCTCCTAACTTAGTTACCAATCTTGTTTCTGTTCGTCGCCTTGCTCGTGAGAACCCTATCACTGTTGAATTTGACGATATCGGCTTTTCTATGAAGGACGCCCATACACGGATGGTACTCCACCGATGTGACAGCCCGGACGAGCTTTACCCGGTGCATCCCTCCGGCACCACCACCACCTGTCGTCCCGCCGCCTTCGCTGCTAGTGTCGATCTTTGGCACGCCCGCCTCGGCTATCCCAACTCCATCGTTATGTGTCAGATTCTTCAGAGTTTTTCTTTCTCATGTAATAAGGTTGACAACCACTCTTGTGAGGCTTGCCGTCTTGGCAAGCACGTTCATATTCCCTTTAGCGAGTCTACAAACATTTCCACTTTTCCGTTTCAGTTATTGCATAGTGATGTTTGGACGTCCCCGATTGCAAGCAACACGGGTTACTTATACTATTTGGTGATATTGGATGATTTCTCTCACTATGTGTGGGCATTTCCTCTTCGTCGCAAGTCTGACGCTCTTGCCACACTCACCACGTTTTATTCATATGTCACCACACAGTTCGATTGTCCTATTCTTGCCTTGCAAACTGACAACGGAAAGGAGTTTGACAATGTCGCCGTCCGCAATCTTCTTGTGTCGCACGGCACCATCTTTCGCCTCACTTTCCCCTACAAATCACAACAGAATGGTCCCGCCGAGCGCGTCATTCGCACTCTTAATGATTGTGTTCGCACGTTGCTCTTCCACTCCTACGTGCCTCCTCGGTTCTGGCCGGACGCGCTCGCGACCGCCAGCCTCCTCATAAACATTCGCCTGTGTCGTCCACGCTGGAACTACACTCCTCACCAGCTCCTCTTCGGTGTGGTTCCATCTTATGATGATCTTCGCATTTTCGGGTGTCTCTGTTATCCTAGCACCGCGTCCACTGCACTTTACAAACTCGCTCCCCGGTCGCTTCCTTGCATCTTCCTTGGTTATCCTCCCAACACCAAAGGTTACCGGTGCTATGATCCAGTGTCCCACCGCGTTTTCACCTTGCGGCATGTGTACTTTGATGAGCCGGTGTTCCCGTTTCAGCAGGTACCGTCACCCTCGGCGTCCCCCGTGGCGCGGTTCTCCCCTGCCTCCACCTCTGGCGAACCGCACCGCGTGCACCGGGCTTGGCCCTGCCCGCGCTCCTGGCACCAGCGGCCCCCGTCGCCGCGGCCCCCTCGGCCGCCCCTGTCACCGCGGCCTCCTCGGCTCCCCCTGTCGCCGCAGCCCCGCCGCCCCTCGGCTGCCCCTGGGGTCGCGGCCCCACCGGCCACCCCCGAAGCCCTGGCCCCTTCGGCTGCTCCGGAGACCGGCTCGAGCTCATCCTCGCTGGTCCCCCTCTCGGCTCCACCGGCTATAGCCACACCTCTCAACAGTGTGGTCACTCGGGCTCGGACTGGGACGTTTCGTCCTAGCACGCGCTACACCTTCGATGAGTACGCGTGTGCCGCGTCCACCTCGGCCCCGTCCCCGCTCCCCACCTCTCCGTTCGTGCAGCCCTTCGGGATCCAAACTGGCTTGCTGCGATGCGTGAGGAGTTCGACGCCCTGCAGCGCAACCGTACGTGGCAGCTTGTCCCTCGGCCTCCCCGTGCCAACGTCATCACTGGCAAGTGGGTCTTCCGCCACAAGACTCGCCCTGTTCCCTTGAGCGCTACAAGGCGCGTTGGGTCGTGCACGGTTTTCACCAGCGCGCCGGCGTGGACTTCACCGACACCTTCGCCCCGGTTGTCAAACCGGGCACGATTCGCGTTGTTCTCCAGCTCGCTGTCTCTCGCGCTTGGCCCGTTCACCAGCTCGACGTGTCCAATGCTTTTCTGCATGGCCACCTCGACGAGCAGGTGTTCTGCCAGCAGCCTACTGGTTTCGTCGACACCGACCATCCAGACCACGTGTGCTTGCTCTCCTGTTCTCTCTATGGGTTGAAGCAGGCACAACGGGCCTGGTACTAGCGGATCGCGGCCTTCCTTCAGCAGCAGGGGTTCCGGTCCACATGGTCCGATGCCTTCCTGTTTGTTTATCACCAGGGCGCCGCCATCGCGTACCTCCTCCTCTACATCGACGACATCATCCTGACTGCATCCTCGCCAGCGCTGCTTCAGCAGATCACAGCTCGCCTCGGCACCGAGTTCGCCCTCAAGGACTTGGGGGCTCTCCACTACTTCCTCGGCATCGAGGTTGTTCACCGCCATCGGCTTCTTCCTGCATCGCCAGGCGTATGCCTACGAAGCTTCGAGCGAGCCGGCATGCTTAATCGCAAGCCTGCTTCCTACCGCCGACACGAAGGCTAAGGTGTCCGCCATCGAGGGTTCTCCGGCGTCTGACGCTCCCTTCTACCGCTCCATCGTTGGTGCTCTTCAGTACCTCACGCTGACGCGTCCGGATATTCAGTATGTTGTCCAGCAGGTGTGCCTCCACATGCATGCTCCTCGTGACACTCATTGGGCTCTGGTGAAACGTATTCTCTGATACATACGTGGCACCACAGCTATGGGTCTCAACCTGACGGCATCACCTGACACCAGCCTCGTCGCCTACTCCGACGCCGACTGGGCTGGGTGTCCCGACACTCGACGCTCCACTTCCGGCTACTGCGTCTACCTCGGGCCCTCTCTGATTTCGTGGTCGTCTAAACGACAACCCACGGTCTCACGATCGAGTGATGAGGCCGAGTACAGGGCTGTGGCCAATGCCGCCGCGGAGTGTTCTTGGCTACGACATGTTAGATAATAACGAGAAATAAACGAGACAAAGAGACACGGATTTTTACGTGGAAACCCTTGCGGGAGAAAACCACGGAACGAACGAAGGCGTATCACTATAATTGGGAGGAGTATTACATTACATGAGAGGACAAACCCTCTACGTGCTAATCTGGTGGAGATCTCTCTCTCATCTATTCTATGACTAGCTTGTACTATATAAAGGGGCAAACAACTCTCTTTCTTGGTGGACACGAAACAGAGTTGTAGTCATGCTACGTCTAGCACGATTGGCATGCCGTAGTCCGGTAGGACTCCATCCATAGTACAATACTAGTATGGGATTCGGAACACAATAAAATAACACTCCACCTTGAGACGAAATCCCTTACAACAATCATAGATAGCATCAGCTCCTCAATTAAAGTCATCACAAGTAAACCTTGTGCCTGGAAACGTCCATAGGACTAATAAACTTCTCATGAAGTCATATTGAGCAAATCAATCAAGAGGTCGTCCGTAAAACAGCACAACTATTAACAAAGCAGACTAACAAAACTTGGTCTCTCAATAAAAGTCTGAGTCTGCGTACATCGACCTCATAAACTGAAACTGCTCAATCATCAAATGACATAAGTCATCATATCTCCTGTGGTGCCTGAACGAGCGCATAGCTCATAGTGCAACATCTTGGTGCACATCGCATTGTGAAGAACTCATCTCACGGAATCTGAACGTGCTTCAAAACAGAAAGCACAAACCTCGGCAAACAATACTCAAGCAAGAGCATATGGTACGGATGGCATCGCGTGCACCCAAAAAACTGCCGACTTGTAGTGGTTAATGAAAATCCATGACATGGTCATAAACTGTCCTTGTAGAACAACTGCCGGATGAAGGAACCATCTTAACATGCAACGGAGTTTCAACTCTGCAATAGACCCTTCTTGAAAGAGCAAAGACAACTGAATTGCACTTGAAACTTAATAGCGCTAAATATTGTAGTATCTAGCAGAAACAAATCAATCTCCTTCTTGCAACTCAACTGATTCTCATCACGAACATGAATATCAAAACAAAACCTTCACATGCATATCAGCAAAACACTATGGAGAGAATAGTGTATATGCTGGCTACCAACAGGCTTAATAATTACTTCCTCCATACCTTTTTTTCCTTATAACTGAATTGTGTTCTTCAAATAACTGCAGCAAATTGCATCCATTATCCCGACGGCCATAATCCCCAAAACTCCACCTTGAAGAAAAACTGAGTGCATCCTGATAATCGGCTTGCGCCAACAACGCTCGCATCTCGACTTGTCATAGGGTAAACTTTGTGTCATGATCCAGCATCGGAAGGGTAGAAAATCGATGAGCACAAGTAGTACAAGCCGAAGAAAAATTCCTTGTTAAATTAAATTAGCAGAGCGGATAACTGGAGTAAATAGCACCTGGTAGTCTTCTCATGTGGACATAGCTGATTTGGTTGTCTTGCCATGTGAACGTAGCAAATTAAGAATAAAAAATTGGATTGCCCTTTCACATAATGAATACCAGTAGTTGGCTGATCTACTAGTAAAATATCCCTAGAACCTGAGCCTTCACGTGTAGATGCAGCAGCAGCAAAGGTTGATGCCCTTGGGACTTGAAGCAAGCAGGCCAGCAACTCGGCGGAACGGCTGCAATTTATCTTCCGCGTGATCAGGTGAGTAGTATCCGATCGAATCGGCTATCGATTCCCTCGAACTCCTGTCGGTCTTGGCGACACGCGGCTGCAGCGGCTCGCATAACAGCTCGTGATCGAAAACAGTCTCCGATCCGGAACACCGGGCCGGCCTTCGATTGATTTCGCGCCGCAGCGGAACATCTTGTCGGTCTCGACGGATCAAAAACGATCGGATGAATCACAGTGCAGCGACCGCGACCGCAACCCTAACTTGCCGTCTCAAATCTCGTATATGAACCTCAGCTCTGTATACCACTTGTTAGATAATAACGAGAAATAAACAAGACAAAGAGACACGGATTATTACGTGGAAACCCTTGCGGGAGAAAACCACGGAACGCACGAAGGCGTATCACTATAATTGGGAGGAGTATTACATTACACGAGAGGACAAACCCTCTACGTGCTAATCTGGTGGAGATCTCTCTCTCATCTATTCTATGACTAGCTTATACTATATAAAGGGGCAAACAACTCTCTTTCTTGGTGGACACGAAACAGAGTTGTAGTCATGCTACGTCTAGCACGATTGGCATGCCGTAGTCCGGTAGGACTCCATCCGTAGTACAATACTAGTATGGGATTCGGAACACAATAAAATAACACGACAGCTACTTCAGGAGTTGTTATGCGAGGTCACCAAGGCGAAGCTTGTTTACTGTGACAATGTCTCCGCGGTGTATCTCGCTGCCAACCCTGTCCATCACCAACGGACGAAGCATATTGAGCTCGACATTCATTTCGTCAGGGAGCACGTCGCACTTGGTCGTGTTCGAGTTCTCCATGTGCCCACCGATCAGCAGTTCGCCGATGTCATGACAAAGGGACTACCCACCTCGGCGTTTGAGGGCTTTCGGTCCAGTCTCTGCGTCACCGGCAACGCTTCGACTGCAGGAGGGTGTTGAACACGTGTACATGTACGTAGGTCTGGGTTTTTGTATGCCGCATCTGTAGTGCCTCTCTCCCCCTGTATTTACTTGTATCTTGGGAGACAAAACACCGGTCGCACCCCTTGTACCTATATATATATGTGTCTAGTGCACGATCAATGATTATTGATGCACCAAACCATTCTCTACGAGAGCAAAGCAGTTGGTGCGGGGAAGGATAAGAAGGGGATCGAGCGGCTACGAATCAACGGATCGAACGACTGGGGGCCGACCGGCCGAAACATTGGGCCGGCGCGCCGGCGCCCAGTACTGTACTGGCCAAATGCATATGATGAGGGTAATTCCTGCTTACATCTCCCCAACAGAGACAACGCCAGAACAGGAAGCATTCCCCCAACTCTACCCGGCTACCCCAATCGACGCGAAAAATGATCGGAAGAAACACGAGGAAGCATCGACACAGGAAGCTCACATCACATGGCATTGTGTCAAGCAATAGATCAGCACCAAAACCAGATAGATGAAGTAGCATTCCCATTCATTTAAGCGTGCATGCACAGTCGCGCGCACGCAGAACTTGACAGTAAATTGCAAAGAGCGCGCGTCATCAGAACCACTGACGATGACGACGACCACCACGACGACTAGCATTGGGACAGACAACAGCAGCCACATGTAAATGTAACCACGTACGTGTGCATTATTCAAACCTCTGCAGGTGCGAAATTGCAGGCAGCGGGTGCCGCCCTGCCCTACGCCGGCGGGCAGCACAAGCCGCAACAGGCCCAGTGGAAAATGTAGCAAGTGCGGCAGTTGCAGTTTCTGTACTGGCACGCATCGAGCAGGCGACGGCGTGCCGTGCCGTCGTCGCCCGCCGCCGCCGCCGCCATCTGCGTGGCCATCAGCAGGACCACGAGGAGCATCACGCAGGCGACGAGCATCTTGTTCTTCAGCATCGCCGCCACGGCGCCGCCGCTGGAGGCCATCGCTTCGGCTGGCTGCATGCACCCAAAAAAACACCATAATCAAGAGAGATACAGACAGTCGCCGAGATAGTATCAGAAGAGGCAGAGCATCTTACATTCTTACGTACGAGGTGAGAGTAGACGGAGTACTCGGCGTTAGCTGCTGGTGCTGTAAGGAGGAGGGAGGGGCTGTAATTTATAGGAGATGGATCATGGATTGGATGGAGGGGAAGCCACTGGCTGGGATACAACAAACAAGCCGTCATCGTTGAATCGGGTCACCATTAATTTCAACGGAATGCACGCCGCTCACAGATGCAGTGTATTTGTACCTAACAAGTGAGGATGCAAGTGGTTCAGCGGCCGACAACTTTTTCATGAGTAATAATATATCCAGGAGTCTCCAGCTCCAGCTCAAGCAGCCAACGGTACAGTCTCGTCGACATGCCCATTGTTGGGTTCTTGTCCGTAAGATAAGAGTCAGAAGTACACCTCCACGTCGGACCACGTCTTTCGGCGGCGAGTTTCACGGCCGAAGTTTTGAAATAACTACTCCAGAGCAGAGCAGACCAGAGCGTGAGCAATGTCACGGGTGCTAAGAAAAATGCTATACTTCGGTTCTGAGAACTAAATATGCTCCAACGTTAAACTCCTTCTGTTAGCATCTATTTTTAGGCCCACGTGAATATTGTATTTCTTCATCTGCTTCTCCCTCAAAATTTGGACTTGCATGAGTATACCCCGCATGTGGTTAACTCTATTTTAGAAATCTGGCTCTAGTACTAGAGCCAATTCTAACTCCTTTTTTCCTGAAGATAAAGGTAGAGCATGTTCTACCTTATATATTCACCAATTCTAACTTTTATCCTCTTAGCACCACACTTCACATTCACAATGGTTAGCAGCAACTAGAGTCCTTGGCCTTGTGGGAGTGCTCCGAGGTCTCTATGAAGGGAAATAAATAATAAACTCATAGCAAGGAGAAAACATCTCTGTGTTACAAGGGGGGGAATAATATCTGAAGCTTTACAAAACAAGAAAAGAAATGTGTACAAAAAAGGGGCAAATTACACTAAGTTGTGACTGATCCCTACACTTCTTCCATGCTGGTATGCACTGAGAAGCTGTTCCCTCTTCAGGTAGGGTCTGTCATCTGCAGCAGGCGAAGAGGAGCTCCTTGGCGGTCCACGTCACATCTGCCAGGTCACGCAACGACTCTGTTGTGTCCCTCTTCAGTGGCAAAAGCCCCTCCAAGCATTCTGTCAGGAGGAAATGCTGGCTTAAATGATCAAGAATTCAGGCTTCGCGCGGGGCAGCGGAAGTAAAGTTATTCAGGAAATGAAATTGGTATTTACGCCGGCGTAGAACAGGAAATTCATTATAAGAGCTGCTTAGGTAAAGCCTTATAATAATTTTTTTTAAATTCAATGCATGGATCATAACAATTGGATCTGGTTTGAACTGATTTTAAGTACTCCCTCCCTAAAGAAATATAAGAGCGTTTAGATCACTACTTTAGTTATCTATAAATGCTCTTATATTTGTTTACAGAGGGAGTACTAAGTTACCAAATGTACCATCCCAGAAAGCAATATTTTCGAAGATTACGCGAGACAGTGTACTGTAAAGTCTCAAAACTATACTAGGAAATAAATTCAGGCTAACAAACACTAATGGTAATAGCATGTTACACACCGCAGAAGGAAACGTACCTGGATGTCTCACAAGGTTCAACAGCGATAGCGAAGCGAGCACCCTCTCTTCCATAACTCTGTCATAGCTCAACCTATCTAGAAGCTTAGCAGCGAGAACGGAGCACGCCAAAGGCTGGAAAGTGTTGCATCCATGCAATGGGGAGAGGGAGCTGCTCATCCACGCTACCGTTACGAGGCACGCTCGGACCAAAGCTGGGATTCCATCAGATATACAGTTTGACAGCGCCGCGAGGAACCGCTTGTTCCCGGTTTTTACCAGCACGAGGGCAAGTTTCTTCAGCCGCTCCTCAACCACCTTCTCTTCTTCCTGTGAATTTACACAGCATCCGGGTAAGTAAAAACTGAAGTTATGCAACAGAACCATGTCCCAAAAAACAGGGTTATAACTTATAAGGCAAATTATACAGCATGGTTTTAAAAGGATGACAGCATACCGCCCGTGCGCCCTTATTTTTGAAAATCTCTGTTCTTCTAAAGGATTCCGACAGGGAGCCATCTACGCCTGCTCTCTTCAGTAGCCATGCTTCTGCTATGGGTTCTCCCGAGGATGAAAACCGCCCTGCCAGGAGCAACAGAGCTCGAGCGCACTGTTCTTGCACCTTTACGCTCTCTGAACTATGCTCCAAGGCAGCCATCATAGCATCAATCGCTTCCTCTCGGTAAACGCTGTACTGCAAAGGATCTCCCTGCAAGAAAATTGTGATAAGTGTTGAAATATGAGATGGGCCTAGAGCCCATATGACAATTTCAGATTTGATCTCCAAGGGCCCATGTAGGTGGCATGACAAGGTGGTGGGAAGTTTAGTCCCACCCCGGAAGTGGAAGGAGAGTTGGAGTGGTTTATAAGGGATTCTCTCCCTCATGCTATATTGGAGCTTGAGAAGGATAGAAGCCCTCGCGCACTCCTCCTCCTCCGCGGGATTGAGCCGAGCCGAGCTCACTCCTATGCGCTTCTTTTTGCCGGTCAGGAACGGAGAGTCTTTGACAGGTAGGGCCACGATCTGAGACGTCGGATCATGGGCTACCGACTTGGACGTGGGTTCTGGGGCGCTGCCAACCCTAGCCGCCACGAAACAGAACGCATCTCCGCCTCCACGCCCGCATTGTTCCTCTGCTGCTGCTGCCGCCGGCGACTCCGTCCCGTTCACCGCGTACACGGTTGACGGGAGAGCAGGCCTCCGAAACCCCGCCTCCGGATCCCATACGGGAGAGGCGATTAGGTTTTTGGTAGCGACTACGCCGACTGCTCGCTTCTATTCATCTACGTCCGCATCACCTTCGTCATCACCATGTCGACCGACGCCGACCGTGCCGCCACCGAGAAGGCCGAGGCCGACAAGAAGGCCGCCGAGGATGCCGCTGTTGCTGCCACCGCCACCACTACCACAGTGGCCGATTGGAGGGTATACATCGTTTATCCCTCTCATGTTTCTTTCTGTTGTAGCAGTACTAGCGATATGCGTAGATGTTTCTACTTTATGCGTAGTACATGCTCTGTTAGATCGTAATCAGTGTGTTATCAATGCTGCCCATGTCATGCTCATGATTTATTCATGGATTAATTTAGTCGAAAAACTGCCTATTTTCTTATCAATCCAAAAACCTAATGTGTGTAGGAGTTTTTCGAATTCTGGTTTTGCTGCTGCACTGAAACCGTCACCGCTTACGGGCACGCATTTTTTGCGTTGGCAGACTAAAACCACCTTATGGCTCACGGCCATGAACGTGTTCTCGGTCGCCGGTGTGACTCCCACAGAACGATCGCCTCCCAACAGGAGAAGGCGTTCAAGGAGGCCACCGTCGTGTTCCTCGGGCAGTTCTCGGCGTGATTGGAGATAAGCTGGTTGACCATATTTGCATGTGCGGTCTGCCAAGGACTTGTGGGAGGCGCTCGAATCTAAGTTCGGGGCTGCCGACGCTAGGAGCGAGATGTATATTATAGAGCAGTTCCACGATTACAAGATGGTTGAAAACCGTCCTGTATTGGAGCAGGCTCATGAGATAATATGCATTGTTAAGGAGCTTGAGCTTCTTAAGTGTGATTTATCAGGCAAGTTTGTCGCGGGCTGCGTAGTCGCTAAGCTCTCTAATTCCTGGAGGAACTTTGCCACCACTTCGAAACATCAGAGGCGTGAATTCTCTATGGAGGATGTCATTGGCCATCTGAGTGTTGAGCAGAATTCGAGGGCAAAGGACTCGCACGGAAAAGGGGCCGAAGGGACTTCGTGGCCAATATGGTGCATCAGAAGAACTCCAATTCCCACAAGCCCAAGGGAAAGAACGGTGTCCAACAGAGTGCCGACTTTAAGAAGAAGGGTAAGAAGACCTTCAAGAAGAACAAGAAGGATGAGGGCTGCTTTACTTGTGGTTCGCTTGAACATTGGGCCAACAAGTGCCCAAACAAGTATAAGAAGCAAGGGCAGGACTCCAAGTCTGTCAATATGATTGTGAGCAACAATGAGAGTGGTGCATCCGGTACGGTAATTTATTTGTCAGATTTTCAGTTTGGTCGCCCACCGATTGGTGGGTCGACCACAGTGCAGTGTTCATGTGTGTGCCGACATTTCATTGTTTTCTTCTTACTGTGCCACAGTCACGGGTCCGCATCGATGGGGAATGGCGCGAAAGTGCTTCGTTCTTGGTGTTGGCACGGTCGATCCAAGTTTACTTCGGAAGGATCGTACCGAAGAACGCAAGATGTCCCCGCCATCAAGAAGAACCTAGTTAGTGGCTCCCTTCTATGTAAAGAAGGGTTTAAGTTGGTATTCGAGTCTAATAAATTAATTGTTACGAAATATGGACTATTTGTTGGAAAGGGTTATGAATGCGGAGGCATGTTCCGCCTTTCTCTTGCAGATCTATGTAATAAAGTCGTGAACAATATTCATTTGAGTGTTAATGAATCTGAAGTTTGGCATTCACGCCTTTGTCACGTTAGTTTCGGTGTTATGACGCTGCTAGCAAAATCGAATTTAATCCCGAGTTTCACTTTAGCCAAAGGTTCTAAGTGCCATTCGTGTGTGCAATCTAAGCAACCTCGCAAGCCTCACAAGGCGCAGAGGAGAGACACTTACGCCATCGAACTCATACATTCTCGATCTTTGTGAGATGAATGGTGTGTTGACTAAAGGTGGAAAGAAATATTTCATGACGTTGATAGATGATTCCACTAGATATTGCTATGTGTATCTGTTAAATACTAAAGATGAGGCTCTACACTACTTCAAAACCTATAAGGCAGAAGTTGAGAATCAACTTGAAAAGAAAATTAAACGAGTCCGGTCAGATCGTGGTGGAGTGTACTTCTCGAAGAGTTTGATGCCTTTTGTGCGGAACACGGTATTATTCACGAGAGGACGCCTCCCTACTCACCCTACCAAATGGGGTTGCCGAGCGGAAAAACCGTACTCTAACCGATTTGGTTAACGCCATGTTAGATACGCCGGGTTTATCCAAATCATGGTGGGGAGGCTATAATGACATCATGTCATGTCCTGAATAAAGTTCCGACAAAGGATAACGAGATCACTCCTTATGAGAAGTGGACCAAGAGAAGGACAACACTCAGATTTACGTACTTGGGGCTGCTTGGCGAAAGTTAATGTGCCGATCCCCAAAAAGCGTAAGCTTGGACCAAAGACCGTGGACTGTGTTAATTTGGGCTACGCTATGAATAGTGTTGGCTATAGATTTCTAGTAGTGAAATCTGAGGTACCTGACATGAAGGTCGGTACAATTATGGAGTCTAAAGACGCTACATTCTTTGAGGACATTTTCCCCATGAGAGATGTACAAAGCACTTCCGGACAGAACTGAGGAGACTCTGAACCTGCCATTCCGATGGAATATTATAATCAAACACATGATGAAAATCACGAGGAGGAAAATGAGGAATCCCTTGGTAGGGGCAAGAGACAAAGGATCAGAAGACCTTTGGTGATGATTTCTTCATATACCTCATGGAGGATAATCCCACTTCTATTTCAGAAGCGTATGCATCTCCAGAAGCTGACTACTAGAAGGATGCGGTCCGTAGCGAGATGGATTCCATCATGGCTAACAGGACTTGGGAGCTTACTGAACGTCCTTATGGTTGCAAACCATTGGGATGCAAGTGGGTGTTCAAGAAGAAGCTTAGGCCCCGACGGTACAATGTAAAAGTACAAGGCTAGGCTTGTGGCCAAGGGCTACGCCAGAAGAAGAAGAAGATTTCTTCAACACTTATTCACTGCGGGCCGACCGACCACCATTCGAGTATTACTCTCGTTGGCGGCCTCGCATGGTCTTCTCATTCATCGATGGATGTTAAGACAGCTTTCTGAACGGAGAGCTAAAGGAGGAAATCTATATGCAACAAATGTACTGATGGCTTTGTGATGGATGGTCGTGAAGGAAAGGTGTGTAAGTTGGTGAAATCTTTGTATGGCCTCGAGACAAGCGCCTAAGCAATGGCATGACAAGTTTAATGAAACGTTGACATCTGTTGGTTTTGTTGTTAATGAGGCCGACAAATGTGTATACTATCGCTATGGTGGGGGCGAAGGAGTTATCTTGTGTTTGTATGTTGATGACATACCGATATTTGGGACTAATCTCAAGTTGATCGAGGAGGTTAAGTCTTTCCTATCTCGTAACTTTGAGATGAAGGACCTTGGAGTGGCTGATGTTATCTTGAACATCAAGCTATTGAGAGATGATGAGGGTGGGATTACACTTCGCAATCCCATTATGTTGAGAAGGTGTTGAGTCGCTTTGGATATTCGGACTGCAAACCATCTCAAACACCATATGATTCTAGTGTCTGATTCGAAGTCTAAAGGCACAGCTATAGATCAATTGAGATACTCTCAGTTGTTGGTTCACTCCAGATTCTAGCCAGTATAACGAGGCTCGACATCGCATTTGTCGTTAGCAAACCGAGCCGATTTTTTCCAAACCGGGTGATGTACATTGGCGTGCCCTTGAGAGAGTTATGCGCTATCCGAAAGGTACTATGAACTATGGACTTCACTATACGGATACCCGACGGTACTTGAAGGGTATAGTGATGCTAATTGGATCTCGATCTTGATGAGATGAAGGCCACAACCGGGTATATGTTTACTCTTGGAGGTAGTCTTTGTTTCTGGAAGTCTTGCAAAGCAAACGATCTTAACAAGATCGACAATGGAAGCAGAATTAACAGCATTAGACACATCGGGTGGCGAAGGTAATGGCTTCAGATCTGCTGATGGACTTGCCGGTGGTTGAGAAGCTTCGTTCGGCCGTCCTTATGAACTGTGACAATCAAACAGTTATTGTCAAGGTGAAGAGTTCAAAGGACAACATGAAGTCCAACAAACACATAAGAATGAGACTGAAAGCTGTCAGAAAATTGAGGAACTCCGGAGTGATAGCATTGGATTATATTCAAACGGCTAAGAATCAGCGTATCCCTTTACTAAAGGGCTATCACGTGTTGTGATAGATAGCGCATCAAGGGAGATGGGTATGAGACCCACTTGAGTTGCCATGGTAGTAACCCAACCTATGTGATCGGAGATCCCGTGAAGTAGGACACAGGAAAACAAGCCGGTGGTGAGCGAGGAGAGTAACTTTACTAACCCACTCCGTCGGAGATGCAATACTCTCGGAAGCTGTATGGAAGGATGACTCTTGCCTTAATGTGTTCCAAGGCTTATATGCATAAGCAAGATGCTATCCTCAGAGCGATCTTTGGAGGAACACACCTATATGAGCCCGATCTTTGGTCACAGCCTATGAGATTGGGGTGATCTCTAGCAAGCTCATGAACAGGCCAGAGTGTGACTAATATGCTCCAACCGAGGGTCGGCCTTGGCAGCCCTCAGATCGTTGAGACTTGTGGTGAAACTTCTTGACGCCAAACCGACAATTCAAGGCATAGTCCATTGTTCGGTTGTGAAGGAGTGTAACTACTTGGTCTAGGTGGAGCTCAACCTTAATCGGTCTCCACCGAGATGCTTTGGTATATCAAAACAGCATTTGAAACAAAGGACAAACCGGGCCCCCGAGATCTGGTGGGGATTGTTGAAATATGAGATGGGCCTAGAGCCCATATGACAATTTCAGATTTGATCTCCAAGGGCCCATGTAGGTGGCATGACAAGGTGGTGGGAAGTTTAGTCCCACCCCGGAAGTGGAGGGAGAGTTGGAGTGGTTTATAAGGGATTCTCTCCCTCATGCTATTGGAGCTTGAGAAGGAAAGAAGCCCTCGCGCACTCCTCCTCCTCCGCTCGCCGCACCGCGCCGCGGGTTGCGGGATTGAGCCGAGCCGAGCTCACTCCTATGCGCTTCTTTTTGCCGGTCAGGAACGGAGAGTCTTTGACAGGTAGGGCGCTGCCAACCCCTAGCCGCCACGAAACAGAACGCATCTCCGCCTCCACGCCCGCATTGTTCCTCTGCTGCTGCTGCCGCCGGCGATCCGTCCGTTCACCGCAGACACGGTTGACGGGAGAGCGAACCTCGAAACCCCGCCTCCGGATCCTGTGCGGGAGAGGGGCGATTAGGTTTTTGGTAGCGACTACGCGATCGCCGCTTCTATTCATCTACGTCCGCATCACCTTCGTCATCACCATGTCGACCGACGCCGACCGTGCCGCCGCTGAGAAGGCCGAGGCCGACAAGAAGGCCGCCGAGGATGTCGCGGCTGCTGCCACCGCCACCACTACCGCGTGGCCGATTGGAGGGTATACATCGTTTATCTCTCTCATGTTTCTTTCTGTTGTAGCAGTACTAGCGTTATGCGTAGATGTTTCTACTATATGCGTAGTACATGCTCTGTTAGATCGTAATCAGTGTGTTATCAATGCTGCCCATGTCATGCTCATGATTTATTCATGGATTAATTTAGTCGAAAAACTGCCTATTTTCTTATCAATAAGGGGATTGTACAAAAGCAGAAAAGCTTGACTGAGCGAACGAACAAGATGCATGTTACCAGTAGATCAAGCTGAAGTAGCATGACAGCTGCTAATGGATGTTGGACAGGAGGGGCCTGCTGGAGATAGACCAACAGAATTTGCATTGTATTTAAGCAGCCACCATTTTTCAGCTCCTTGAGGAACTCTACCATCTGGCTTGTTCTGGTTTGCATAAAAAAATGCAAGTTTAGTTCAAAGGATATGCTTCTCAGAATCTACACCTTTATCAACAATGTAGAACAATTTTACCTGTTAAGGCAGGTCAGTTCACTCATCAAGTTGAGGGCAGCAGCACTAGCCTTCTTCTGATTTCCTACAAGAAGTTGAACAAGAGGCTCCTTCTTCAGATGATCAGACAAGTAGTATCTACAGCTGCCATCGGCTTGAACACATGAGGTCAAGAGAGAGATGCAGATTCTGCTTTCACGGGCATCACCAACTTCAAGTCTGCTCATCAGCAGGTCCAAACCACCAAGAGCAATCATCTGCTTTGCGTTCTCGACATTTCTGTCGATGTCAAACCCCGTAAGGAGCTGATCTAGAAAGTAGAATGCAGCCATCTTTGGATAACACTTCAGGGAAGACACAAGCTGCACCTCATCCCCACACTCCAATATGTGCAATACTAGTGGCATCCAGTCCATGGAGAGCATCTGCTTAGCTCTTGGCTTCATCAAATAAAGCACTGCAGTTGCCTTCAGAAACAACCCGTTGCTTCTCAGAGCCAGAAGCCTCAAGAAAACCTCAAGCTGTGGATCTGCGTTAAGAACGATCTGCCTATTGACCTCATTTCTCAAAACCAGCTCACCCATTACCAAGATCGCGGACTCGAGTACTGCATCATCTTTGGAAGTGAATGTAACCTCGAGAAGCCCTTGAATAAAAGAGGGACATGACATCCAAGTTCCAAGATTAGGACCCCCTCCTAGATTTGAACATGCTGTAGCGATTTCGTGCACCGCGTACTCGCACTGTGTAAGACTGTCTGAATTCGATACGATGGAAACTGCTCGTTGTAGACTCACTGTTACCTCGCAGCAATCTAGCTCTTTCTCGACAGAGACATTGCCTCTCTTTGTTACCTTAGGGTGATTAATAACATTCCTGCTTACATCTCCACGGCATGAGAGTAACCGCAACGAGTAGGATTTGCGTGGAGTTGGTGCTGTTTCCGGAACAGTGCTTTCTTTCCGAATGCCGGACTGCTTCTCTTGTAGCCCAATGTTTCTCTGTCTACTCAAAACAGCATAAGTTAAATAACTTCAAACATATATATTGCCGATTAAACAACTCAGCTTTTGTGAGAAACTAACAATACAATTTGGCAGGCTTCAAACATCGATGACAAAAAAAATGTAAATGGGTCATGCATGCCTGTGCTTCAAAGCCTTTCCAAGTCAATCAAAATGGTTTTTATATTTGTTAAGACATGTTTACGGGGTCGGGCAGGCACTCAGTTCCATCATGTTAGTCTTGACTGACGTTAACTACTATGAGGGTGTAAAGATACAAACATTCTTGGAACTAAAGTTTCACTACAGTAACTAGCCAAGATAAAGCATTTCTTTTCACCTTCCATATCTACCAAAACTAATGGAAAGCTGACCCCTTCTTGTGGACATACTCTGGATAGCAAGTATATCTTGAATAACAATGGAACCATAGGTGCAGCTTTACAGAATTTCTCATTCGCAGGTAAGCCAAGTGTAATTTTACAGCAGAAGGAATAAAAAAAAATCCTTGTTTGCTAGGAAAACTACAGCCTCAGTATCTCTGTATTCGAAATGCTATACTAGTAAAATCCAGCCATGGCAACATAAAAGTTGCATGAACGTGGAAAATATATACTCAGCAATTAAGCAAGTAATACAACAAGATGAGCACGAAGATGTAGGAAAACTATTTACCAGACGCCAATAACAGTAACAATATTTCTGAAAGCACCATAGTACAGTGCACTCTGAATGAACTTTGCAGCGTCAGTTTAGCAATTACCGTTATATATATATTTAGAAAAATTATGTACTGGAAATGCTATTTGCAATGTTCTAACGTGCAACTAAAAACACTGGGCCCTAGTTCAGGCTTGCACCTTAAATTGCTAGAAATGCAGCCAAAATTCTCAAGTCCCCACACCATAGAAAACAAATACGATTCCCTGGGACACAGACAGCTGTCTATCCAAATTATCAGGACAGCGATGAGTGATCATAACTTGTCTCTTGTCCAAGGCATACTGGTAGTCCTAATCAGAGACACACGCACAAACTTACACCGTGTCGCGTGTCGGGCTATCAGGCTAATCACCATATATAATGGCAAGAAAGGAACTGTTGACTCACATGAGCAAGCTTCTCCATCTTCAAGCTACCTGGATTTTCATCCAATTGCACATCCATATCCAGGACATATTCAGCCTCATCAGGCAGCTTCGCATCCTCCTGCTCAAACGACGTGCCGAAAACGGCATTGTACCTGTAAATATCAGATGATCACAAGACATTCTTATACTAATTGACTCATATCAAACAACAGAATGTACGTATAATTTATCTATTGACGAGGTTCACGCACAGATTTCTGTTGATGGAGCTCGTGCGCAGTGACGACGAGTGCTTCTCCCACTTATCGAAACTCCAGGGCGTCGAAGGCAATGGCACGGAGGGGATGGCGGGCGGCGCATCGCCGCCGCGTTTGAGCCATTCCTTGTAGTACATTGCGAACTGAGCTGTGCCGCTGTCCATCTGGTCGTCGTACAGCCTCTGCAGGGTCTTCATCCTGCTGCTGCTCCGGCCGTCGGCGTCGCCGCAGCCGGCGACGAGCTCGGACTCGTTGGCGAGCCAGACCTCGAGATGGAGCAGATGGGGAGGAAGACGTGGGCCCAGAGGTCCGGGAGGAGGGTTCTGCGGGCCAGGTGGGGCGCGTCGACGAACACCTGGAGGAGGTGGCGCGCCGCGAGGTGGGGTCGCTCTCCATCTTGTACACGACGGCGAGGTAGAGCTGCGCGCACGCGGAGAGGTGGGAGGTGGGCACCCCGCGGGCGTCGCCCTCGCAGTCACCGGAGGCGGCGGGGTGTGGCGGCGCGTGGAGCGCGGCGACGACGCCGAGGAGGCGGATGGAGTTACGCAGCGAGCGGATCTTGGAGTCCCGCGGGGACGGGGCGGCGTCGGCGAGGCGCTCGATGTTCTCGATGGCCAGCTCGAGGTCGGCCAGCAGCACGGCGTGCTCCCCCGCCGCCGCCGACGCCGCCGCGGGCGCGAGGCACGCGGCGCACTTCTCCCGGAGCGCCCGCCGGAACTCCGCGTCCTTGGAGAACCGCCCCGCGTACCCGGACAGCATCGAGACCACCGTGCCCACTGCGTCGTCGGCGCCGCGGGGAGGCGGCGATCCCGGCATTTGCCTGCTCGACACCGTGCGGCACGGCGCGGCGGGCTCGGGAAGCTCGGAGCGCTCCCGCGCGAGCAGGTCGCGGAGGGAGGAGGAGGACGGCGGCGGCGGCGGCATCGCGGTTCTTGGGGCGAGAGCTAGCTAGAACAAGAACTGGAAGGCGCCGTGTGCAGTGCGGCTCTTCTCCGAGGCATTTAGGGGGGAGAGAGGATGGCAGTGGCACGGTTAAAAGCGCGGGGCCGCCGGTCGGTCAAGCCCCACGGGCAAGGGCGCGGCCATGCAGATGCATATGCATGCTCCCATGCAGCGCTGGCGCTGGCGTGGACGACGACAACGACAAGCAAGGCGTGCCCGTCGGTATGCGGCAGCAAAATGACGGGTCGAGAGCTGAACCAAGCTAAAAACTCTGCATAATTTATAAGTACTTACTACAAACTTAACATGGAGCTGCAGCATTGTGTTTTACAAAATTGGCTACTTCAATTTTTCCTCCATTTATTTAGCTTGAAATGAACTTTTCCTCCAGTTTACATGTTGACTTGTTGCCGGTAAAACATACGACCTTATGTTTTTTTAAGAAGAAAAGGGCTCAACACCCCAGTTCCATTGCATGCAACGAAACCATCGAACATTTTTGGTTATGGAGCTAAAGGGCACGCGGGGAAAACAGCAGAGACGCTGCCCCAACAAAATGAAAAGAACTACTATAGTCTACGTTCCTGAAGGAGCAAAAGAGGCAAAGAGCGAAAAAATCACACCCAGTCAGGCTACAACCAGCATTTATATTTCAGAGATTTTAAGAATCACGCCCATGTCTTCAGAGCGAGAAGCCACACCCGAAGCAAGAAGTCCTTCCACCGCACTGGTTCAGCCCTAGCCAGGGTCTGGCCAAAGGAGGAGAGGCGGTGCTCGCGCCAAATGTTCCATCTTTTGCATCAGGAGACGACATCTTCTCTTGACCGAATCTGCACACCTGATCTCCCACAAGGTTAAAAAGGAAGCTGCCTTTTGCCACATAACCTGCATCCCAAGTCAAGGCACAACATTAAAGCAAATATCGTTGTGATATCTTCAGAGAGTCCATAATGCAGCCGCATGAAGCATAATATCTGCAATTTTGTTGTCATTGTTAGCCCACCACTCTAGGAGCCCATGCGAGTTAAGCTTGATGTTGCTACTTATAGAGCTAAAGATCTCTCTCCAGAGCTCTCTCGCAACCACACAATAAAAAAAAGGTGATTAACCGTTTCTGCTTCATTGCAGAACAGACAGGTAGGATCAGCTACATGCTGCCTTTTTAGAAGATTGTCTCTAGTGAGAAGCTTGTTTCTCACAAGCAACCAGAGAAAGATCCGGATCCTCTGAGGAACATTAGCTTTCCAGATCATTATAATATTATCTGGAATCACTCCTCTAAAATTCACAAAATTATAATAAGATTTAACAGTATAGATACCTTTAGGCTCCAGATCCCAAATAATAGTGTCATCACAATCATTTAATCTCAGATCCTTGACTACATTGAAAAGTTCGTCCCAAGCAGCAAGCATGTCCGGTGAAAAACATCTCCTAAAGTCACTGATGGAGACATTGGCAGTATTGGCAATATTATACAACTCCCAACAACTAGTTGCAAGTATAGAATTGCCAGTCCAACGATCTTCCCAAATCCTAACACTTTTACCATTGCCCACCTTCCAGGAAAAGCCAATTTTTGCAGCTTTAATAGCCCAAAGAATGCCTTTCCAAAGGGGGGAGGGCCCAATATCAGGGCAAGCAAAAATGTTAGGTTTGCAAGTTTTATATTTGGCATCAATAATTTGTTTTCAAATTTTACCATCATCGCTGAAATATCTCTTGGCCCACAAAGCTAGCAGGCTGAGATTCATATCAGCAATGTCAGGAATGCCCAGACCACCATACTGTTTTTTCAAGGCAATATTACCCCAAGCAGCTAGGTGGTATTTATGATGGCCTTCATAGTCATCCCAGAAGCAGTGAGCAAGTTGAGAGTTTATCATATTAGTGGCCCACTTAGGGGATTTAATAATCCCCATTAGATAGCAGGGGATTCTAGATAAACAAGACTGGACAAGGGTGAGCCGCTTACCAGAGGAAAGTAATCTCCCTCTCCAACTGGCTCCTTTCTTAATAATTTTATCTACAGTGGATTGTAAGTCCTCTTTCCTAAGCTTATTATAGTGAAGAGGGGCCCCTAAATATTTGATAGGGAAATCCCCAAGCTTACACACCAGGACTTGAGCAAATAAATTTGCTTCCTCACGGTCAATATTAATAGGAATTAGATCACCTTTGTGGAAATTGATCCTCATTCCTGAGAGCTGTTCAAAACAAGACAGTAACCACTTAAGGTTTTTAGCAAAAGAGAGGTTTTTTCCCCAAAAAGAGCAAAGTGTCGTCTGCATACTGCATGCTAATGATGCCCGCGAGATTAGTGACAGGGAAAAGGCCTTCTACTTTGTTATTAATAGAGGCTTTAATTAAAATTCTGGTAAAGACATCAGCAACTAGATTGAAAAGGAGAGGGAAAAGGGATCTCCTTGTCTGGCACCCTTGTCAGGGACAAAGAACTCACTGTTGCTGTCATTAACTCTGACACCAACAGAGCCTTTGTAAATGAGAGACTCCACTTTACCCATCCATTTATTGCTAAAACCCCTCCTCTTCATCATGTCCATAAGGAATTATCTGTTGATCATATCATAGGCTTTCTCATAGTCTAATTTAAAAACGAAACCAGACTGTTTGCTGGAGTGCACAGAATGAATTATTTCATGTGCAGCAATAATACTTTCAGCAATGAAACGCCCTTTAATAAAGGTTGTCTGGTTAGGAGCTATCAAATCATTGCAAAATGGGGCCAAATTTAGTTGTGGCACATTTTGCAAAGATTTTAAAACTACAATTGATCATGGCAAGAGGCCTAAATTTCTCCATTCTAACTGCCTCGGCCTCTTTAGGAACCAGGGTTAGAAGGGAGAAATTAAGCCTATACAGGTCTAAATCTCCTTTCTCCCAATCCTGGAATAAAGCAAATAGGTTGCCTTTAATAAGGTCCCAGAATTGCTGATAAAATAAAAAAGGGAACCCTTCTGGGCCAGGTGCTCCTTCAGCATATGAGCTGAATACAACATCCTTAATTTTCTTCTCAGTAAAAGCAGTGTCTAAAATATTGTTATGAGCTTCTGAGACTAATTCATTCTCACTCCAAAAGTCATCTTTTAGAGTATATCTATTTTACCTACTAAGCCAAATAACTTTTTATAGTAATTAACAGCAGTATTCATAATATCTTTAGGGTCAGTGACAATCCTTCATCATTTTCCAACATCAGGATCTGTTTCTTTCTCCCTTTTTGGCTTGCCACAACTTTAAAGTAGCCAGTGTTGAGGTCACCTTCCAGGATCTCCCTCTCCCTGGACCTCTGTCTAGCTTTTATCTCTTCTTTCTTCCAGATATCATTCAGCTCACCTGCAATGTTTTTAATCCTCTGCTTAGAGTTAGGTGAGAGAGGATGTGACTCAGCAATAATATCAAGGCAGTTATATTCAGCCACCAAGGCCTGTTTCTGCCTATTTTGCTCTGCCTCAAAATTAGCACACCATCCTTTAATAGCTTTCCTGGTATTTCTAATATTAAACTGCCAAATATCAATGGCTTGGTAAAGTGACATTTAGTGTTCCAGGCTTTATGGACTACCTCCCTAAAGCCTTCTACTTCAAGAAACCATTTCTCAAATCTAAAATCTTTCTCTTTAGGAGTGGAGAAAGCACAAGTGTTCAACACCAGAGGGGTGTGATCACTTCAAATCCTTGGGAGAGCTCTGAGTTGAACATTAGGAAAAGAGGTTGCCCAGTTAGTGGACAAGAAAACCCTGTCTATAGTGGCCATTACCAAGGAGTCTTGGTTGTTGCCCCAATTGTATTTCCTAGCATTAATCTTCAGCTCAAGAAGACCAAATTTATTAATCCAGTCGTTGAACAAGTCTGCTCAGTGCTGGTTGATCAGACCAGTGGTTTTCTCACTGGCCTCCCTAAACAAATTAAAATCCTCACCAACCAGAGTTGGACCAGTCCACCCAGTAAGCAAGTTGTGCAATTCATTAATGAAATCAAGTTTGTACTGCTCATAAGCAGGACCATAAATGGAGATCAGTCTCCAGGAAGTCCCATCTTTCTTGTTATGAAGTAAGCAAGAGACACTGTAAGTGTGTATGTCACAGCAAACAATGTCAAAAAGATCTCCCCTAATCCCTACCAGGATGCCTCCAGCAGTGCTATTAGCAGGAAGCCATTTCCAGGTGTAACAAGACCTAATGTCAAAAGCTTCTAATTGAAGGGGGGTAAAGTCTTCTTTCTTAGACTCTGAAATACTGACAAAATCAGGCTTATGAGCTATAATAAGCTCCTTCGGCTTGTTACATTTGATGGACCCATTCAAGCCTCTAATGTTCCAAAATAGACCAATCATTTAATAATAAAATCAAGTTTTCTTCTACTACTACTAGAATTAGCATTTTTAACCTCAATCCAGGGGGAATCTAGTTCTGGATCCACATTCATATGTGGGCCAGCACCAGTTTCAGCCTGAGTCCCTGGATTTGTGGAAATCAAATTAAATTCTTCACCAGATACATCTATGTTTGCTGGAAGAAAAACTTTTGGATTATCTTGATTAAACTTATCTAGTCTCTGAAACTCAATGTTCTTGATCACAGCAATATTCTTATTAATGTTGCACCCACTAGAGCTCAAGTTAATACCTGAGCATTCAGCAGTGGAGATAAGAACATCATCATCCAGGCAAGCAAAAGAGTTTTTGAGAACTTTTTTTACCTTTGTTTGGCACCTCCAGATTTTTAATCCGTTTCAGTTCCTGGGCTTTTTGCATAGTAGGTCTCCCATCTTTCCTGTTTCGAGTGTTGACCCTAGTAGCAACCACAAGGCCCCACTGTTTGTTTTTGTCAGTCATGTTCTTGAAGGAAATATGCCCTGGAGGCAATAATAAAGTTATTATTTATTTCCTTATTTCATGATAAATGTTTATTATTCATGCTAGAATTGTATTAACCGAAAACATAATACATGTGTGAATACATAGACAAACATATAGTAACTAGTATGCCTCTACTTGACTAGCTCATTAATCAAAGATGGTTATGTTTCCTAACCATAGACATGTGTTGTTATTTGATTAATGGGATCACATCATTAGGAGAATGATGTGATTGACATGACACATTCCGTTAGCCTAGCACTTGATCGTTTAGTATATTGCTATTGCTTTCTTCATGACTTATACATGTTCCTGTAACTATGAGATTATGCAACTTCCGTTTACGGAGGAACACTGTGGGTGCTACCAAACGTCACAACGTAACTGGGTGATTATAAAGGAGTACTACAGGTGTATCCAAAGGTACATGTTGGGTTGGCGTATTTCGAGATTAGGTTTTGTCACTCCGATTGTCGGAGAGGTATCTCTGGGCCCTCTCGGTAATGCACATCACTATAAGCCTTGCAAGCAATGTAGCTAATGAGTTAGTTACGGAATGATGCATTACGTAACGAGTAAAGAGACTTGCCAAGAATGTGAGATTGAACTAGGTATTGGATACCGACGATCAAATCTCGGGCAAGTAACATACCGATGACAAAGGGAACAACGTATGTTGTTATGCGAATTGACCGATAAAGATCTTCGTAGAATATGTAGGAGCCAATATGGGCATCCAGGTTCCGCTATTGGTTATTGACCGAGAATAATTCTAGGTCATGTCTACATAGTTCTCGAACCCGTAGGGTCCGCACGCTTAAGGTTTCGCGCGATGCTTATATTATGAGTTTATGAGTTTTGATGTACCGAAGGAGTTCGGAGTCCCGGATGAGATCGAGGACTTGACGAGGAGTCTCGAAATGGTCGAGACGTAAAGATCGATATATTGGACGACTATATTCGGAGTTCGGAAAGGTTCCGAGTGATTCGGGTATTTTTCGAAGTACCGGAGAGTTACCGGAATTCGCCGGGGAGTATATGGGCCTTATTGGGCCATACGGGAATAGAGGAGATAGGCTAAAAGAAAGGAGGCCTGCGCCCCCCCCCCCCCTCTGGTCCGAATTGGACAAGGGGCGCAACCCCCCTTTCCTTCTTCCTCTCCCCCTCTTTCCCCTTCTCCTACTCCAACAAGGGAGGTGGAATCCTACTAGGACTAGGGAGTCCTAGTAGGACTCCACACTTGGCGCCGCCTCCTAGGGCCGGCCTCCTCCCCTTGCTTCTTTATATACGGGGCAGGGGGCACCCCATGACGCATAAGTTGATCTACGAATCTTTCCTTAGCCGCAGCGGTGCCGCCTCCACCATATTCCACCTCGGTCATATCGTCATGGAGTTTAGGCGAAGCCTGCGCCGATAGAGCATCATCATCGCTACCACGCCGTCAGGTCTTGACGGAACTCATCCCCGACGCTTTGCTGGATCGGAGCCCGGGATCGCCATCGAGCTGAACGTGTGCTGAACTCCGGAGGTGCCGTTGTTCGGTACTTGGATCGGTCGGATCGTGAAGACGACGACTACATCAACCGCGTTGTCATAACGCTTCCGCTTCTGGTCTCACGAGTGCGTGGACAACACTCTCCCTCTCGTTGCTATGCCATCAACATGATATTGCGTGTTCGTAGGAATTTTTTTTAAATTACTAGGTTCCCCATCAGTTGCATCCGAGCCTGGTTTTATGCGTAGATGTCATATGCACGAGTAGAACACTAGTAAGTTGTGGGCGATACAAGTCATGCTGCTTACCAAAGATGTCATACTTTGGGTCGGCGGTATTGTGAGATGAAGCGGCCCGGACCGACATTACGCGTACGCTTACGCGAGACTGGTTTCACCGCTACGAGCACTCGTTGCTTAAAGGTGACCGGCGGGTGTCTGTCTCTCTCACTTTAGTTGAACCGAGTGTGGCTACGCCCGGTCCTTGCGAAGGTTAAAACAGCACCAACTTGACAAACTACCGTTGTGGTTTTGATGCGTAGGTAAGAACGGTTCTTGCTCAGCCCGTAGCAGCCACGTAAAATTTGCAACAACAAAGTAGAGGACGTCTAACTTGTTTTTGCAGGCATGTTGTGATGTGATATGGTCAAGACGTGATGCTATATTTTATTGTATGAAATGATCATGTTTTGTAACCGGGTTATCGACAATGGCAGGAGCCATATGGTTGTCGCTTTATTGTATGAAATGCAAACGCCTCGTAATTGCTTTACTTTATCACTAAGCGGTAGCGATAGTCGTAGAAGAAATAGTTGGCGAGGCGACAACGATGCTACGATGGAGATCAAGGTGTCGCACGGTGATGATGGTGATCACGACGGTGCTTCGTAGATGGAGATCACAAGCACAAGATGATGATGGCCATATCATATCACTTATATTGATTACATGTGATGTTTATCCTTTATGCATCTTATCTTGCTTTGATTGACGGTAGCATTTTAAGATGATCTCTCACTAAAAATATGAAGAAGTGTTCTCCCTGAGTATGCACCGCTATGAAAGTTCTTCGTCTTTGAGACACCACGTGATGATCGGGTGTGATAGGCTCTACGTTCAAATACAACGGGTGCAAAACAGTTGCACACGCGGAATACTCAAGTTAAACTTGGCGAGCCTAGCATATACAGATATGGCCTCGGAACACGGAGACCGAAAGGTCGAACGTGAATCATATAGTCGATATGATCAACATAGTGATGTTCACCATTGAAACTACTCCATCTCACGTGATGATCGGACATGGTTTAGTTGATTTGGATCACGTAATCACTTAGATGACTAGAGAGATGTCAGTCTAAGTGGGAGTTCTTAAGTAATATGATTAATTGAACTTTAATTTATCATGAACTTAGTCCTGGTAGTATTTTGCAAATTATGTTGTAGATCAATAAGCTCGCGTTGTTGCTTCCCTATGTTTTTTTATATGTGTTCCTATAGAAAATTGTATTGAAAAATGTTAGTAGCAATGATGCGGATTGGATCCGTGATCTGAGGTTTATCCTCATTGCTGCATAGAAGAATTATGTACTTAATGCACCGCTAGGTGACGGACCTATTGCGAGGAGCAAATGCGGGCGTTACGAACATTTGGCTAGCTCAATATGATGACTACTTGATAGTTTAGTGCACCATACTTAACGGCTTAGAATCAGGACTTCAAAGACGTTTTGAACGTCATGGACCATATGAGATGTTCCAGGAGTTGAAGTTAATATTTCAAGCAAATACCCGAGTTGAGAGATATGAAGTCTCCAACAAGTTCTATAGCTAAAAGATGGAGGAGAATCGCTCAACTAGTGAGCATGTGCTCAGATTGTCTGGGTACTTTAATCGCTTGAATCAAGTGGGAGTTAATCTTCCAGATAAGATAGTGATTGACAGAATTCTCTAGTCACCATCACTAAGTTACTAGAAATTCGTGATGAACTACAGTATGCAAGGATGACGAAAACGATTCCCGAGCTCTTCGTGATGTTGAAATCGACGAAGGTAGAAATCAAGAAAGAGCATCAAGTGTTGATGATTGACAAGACCACTAGTTTCAAAAGAAGGGAAAAGGGAAAGAAAGGGAACTTCAAGTAGAAAGACAAGTAAGTTGTCACCCCTGCGAAGAAGCCCAAAGCTGGACCAAAGCCTGAAACTGAGTACTTACACTGCAAAGGAAATGGTCACTGGAAGCGGAAATGCCCTGAATATTTGGTGGATAAGAAGGATGGCAAAGTGAACAAGGGTATATTTGATATATAGGTTATTGATGTGTGCCTTACTAGTGTTTATAGTAGCCCCTGAGTATTTGATACTTGTTCGGTTGCTAAGATTAGTAACTCGAAACAGGAGTTACAGAATAAACAGAGACTAATTGAAGGGGAAGTGACGATGAGTGTTCGAAGTAGTTCCAAGATTGATATGATCATCATCGCACACTCCCTATACTTTCGGGATTAGTGTTAAACCTAAATAAATGTTATTTGGCATTTGCGTTGAGCATGAATATGATTTGATCATGTTTATTGCAATTCGGTTATTCATTTAAAGTCAGAGAATAATTGTTGTTCTGTTTAAATGAATAAAACCTTCAAATGGTCATACACCCAATGAAAATAGTTTGTTGGATCTCGATCGTAGTGATACATGATTCATAGGATTGATGCCAAAAGATGCAAAGTTAATAATGAGAGTGCAACTAATTTGTGGCACCGCCGTTTGGGTCATATCGGTGTAAAGCGCATGAAGAAACTCCATAAAGATGGATTTTTGGAATCACTTGGTTATGAATCATTTGATGCTTGCGAACCGTGCCTTTTGGGCAAGATGACTAAAACTCCGCTTCTCCTAACAATGGAACAAGCTACCGACTTATTGGAAATAATACATACCGATGTATGCGATCCAATGAGTGTTGATGCTCGTGGCAAGTATCGTTATTTTCGACCTTCACAAGATGACTTGAGCAGATATGGGTATATCTACTTGATGAAACATAAGTCCTAAATAATTGAAAGGTTCAAAGAATTTCCAGTGAAGTGGAAAAATCATCGTAACAAGATAATAAAGTTTCTGCGATCTGATCACGGAGACGAATATTTGAGTTACGAGTTTGGTCTTCAATTAAAACAATGTGGAATAGTTTCACAGCTCACGCCACCGGAACACCACAACGTTATGGTGTGTCCGAACGTCAGAATCGCACTTTATTGGATATGGTGCGATCTATGATGTCTCTTATTGATTTACCATTATCGCTTTTGGGGTTATGCATTAGAGACAAATGCATTCATGTTAAAAGGGCACCATCTAAATCCGTTGAGACGACACTATATGAACTGTGGTTTAGCAAGAAACCCAAGTTGTCGTTTCTTAAAGTTTGGGGCTACGATGCTTATGTGAAATAGTTTCATCCTAATAAGCTCGAACCCAAATCGGAGAAGTGCGTCTTCATAGAATACCCAAAGGTAACTATTGGGTACACCTTCTATCACAGATCCGAAGGCAAGTTATTCGTTGCTAAGATGGATCCTTTCTAGAGAAGAAGTTTCTCTCGAAAGAAGTGAGTGGGAGGGAAGTATAACTTGATGAGGTAATTGTACCTTCTCCCTTATTGGAAAGTAGTTCATCACGTAAATCAGTTCCGGTGATTCCTACACCAATTAGTGAGGAAGTTAATGATGATGATCATGAAACTTCAGATCAAGTTGCTACCAAACCTCGTAGGTCTTCCAGAGTAAGATCCGCACCAGAGTGGTACGGTAATCATGTTCTGGAAGTCATGTTACTAGACCATGATGAACCTACGAACTATGAGGAAGCGATGATGAGCCCAGATTCCGCGAAATGGCTTGAGGCCATGAAATCTGAGATAGGATCCATGTATGAGAACAAAGTATGGACTTTGATTGACTTGCTTGATGATCAGCAAGCCATGTTAAATAAATGGATCTTCAAGAGGAAGACGGACACTGATAGTAGTGTTACTATCTACAAAGCTCGACTTGTCACAAAAAGGTTTTCGACAAGTTCAAGGTGTTGACTACAATGAGATTTTCTCAATCAGTAGCGATGCTTAAGTCTGTCCGAATCATGTTAGCAATTGCCACATTTTATGAAATCGGCAAATGGATGTCAAAACTACATTCTTTCATGGATTTATTAAAGAAGAGTTGTATATGATGCAACCGTAAGGTTTTGTCAATCCTAAAGGAGCTAACAAAATGTGCAAGCCCCAGCGATCCATCTATGGACTGGTGCAAGCATCTCAGAGTTGGAATATATGCTTGATGATTTGATCAAAGCATATGGTTTTATACAGACTTTTGGAGAAGTCTGTATTTACAAGAAAGTGAGTGGGAGCACTATAGCATTTCTGATAAGTATATGTGAATGACATATTGTTGATCGAAAATAATGTAGAATTATTCTGCAAAGCATAAAGGAGTATTTGAAAGGAGTTTTTCAAAGAAGGACCTCGGTGAAGCTGCTTACATATTGAGCATCAAGATCTATAGAGATAGATCAAGACGGTTGATAAGTTTTTCAATGAGTACATACCTTGACAAGATTTTAAAGTAGTTCAAAATGGAACAGTCAAAGAAAGAGTTTCTTGCCTGTGTTACAAGATGTGAAATTGAGTAAGACTCAAATCCCGACCACGGCAGAAAATAGAAAAAAGAATGAAAGTCATTCCCTATGCCTCACCATAGGTTCTATAAAGTATGCTATGTTATGTACCAGACCTATTGTATACCTTGCTCTGAATTTGGCAAGGGAGTACAATAGTGGTCTAGGAGTAGATCACTGGACATTGGTCAAGAACATCCTTAGTGAGGAATAAGGAAATATTTCTCGATTATGGAGGTGATAAAAGAGCCCGTCGTAAAGAGTTACATCGATGCAAGCTTTTTATACCGATCCAGATGACTCTAAGTCTCAATCTGGATACATATTAAAAGTGGGAGCAATTAGCTAGAGTAGCTCCGTGCAGAGCATTGTAGACATAGAATATTTGCAAAATACATACGGCTCTGAATGTGATGTAATCTGCTGACTAATCTTCTCTCACGAGCAAAACATGATCATACCTTAGTACTCTTTGGGTGTTAATCACATAGCGATGTGAACTAGATTATTGACTCTAGTAAACCCTTTGGGTGTTGGTCACATGACGATGTGAACTATGGGTGTTAATTACATACAGATGTGAATATTGGTGTTAAATCACATGATGATGTGAACTAGATTATTGACTCTAGTGCAAGTGGGAGATCAAGGAAATATGCCCTAGAGGCAATAATAAAGTTATTATTTATTTCCTTATTTCATGATAAATGTTTATTATTCATGCTAGAATTGTATTAACCGGAAACATAATACATGTGTGAATACATAGACAAACATATAGTCACTAGTATGCCTCTACTTGACTAGCTCATTAATCAAAGATGGTTATGTTTCCTAACCATAGACATGTGTTGTTATTTGATTAATGGGATCACATCATTAGGAGAATGATGTGATTGACATGACCCATTCCGTTAGCCTAGCACTTGATCGTTTAGTATATTGCTATTGCTTTCTTCATGACTTATACATGTTCTTGTAACTATGAGATTATGCAACTCCGTTTACCGGAGGAACACTTTGGTGCTACCAAACGTCACAACGTAACTGGGTGATTATAAAGGAGTACTACAGGTGTATCCAAAGGTACATGTTGGGTTGGCGATTTCGAGATTAGGTTTTGTCACTCCGATTGTCGGAGAGGTATCCCTGGCCCTCTCGATAATGCACATCACTATAAGCCTTGCAAGCAATGTAGCTAATGAGTTAGTTACGGAATGATGCATTACGTAACGAGTAAAGAGACTTGCCAGGAACGAGATTGAACTAGGTATTGGATACCGACGATCAAATCTCGGGCAAGTAACATACCGATGACAAAGGGAACAACGCATGTTGTTATGCGGTTTGACCGATAAAGATCTTCGTAGAATATGTAGGAGCCAATATGGGCATCCAGGTTCCGCTATTGGTTATTGACCGAGAATAGTTCTAGGTCATGTCTACATAGTTCTCGAACCCGTAGGGTCTGCACGCTTAAGGTTTTGATGACAGTTATATTATGAGTTTATGAGTTTTGATGTACCGAAGGAGTTCGGAGTCCCGGATGAGATCGAGGACATGACGAGGTGTCTCGAAATGGTCGAGACGTAAAGATCGATATATTGGACGACTATATTCGGAGTTCGGAAAGGTTCCGAGTGATTCGGTATTTTCGGAGTACCGGAGAGTTACGGGAATTCGCCAGGGAGTATATGGGCCTTATTGGGCCATACGGGAATAGAGGAGATAGGCTAAAAGGAAGGAGGCCTGCGTCCCCCCTCTGGTCCGAATTGGACAAGGGGCGCAGCCCCCCTTTCCTTCTTCCTCTCCCCTCTTTCCCCTTCTCCTACTCCAACAAGGGAGGTGGAATCCTACTAGGACTAGGGAGTCCTAGTAGGACTCCACACTTGGCGCGCCCCCTCCTAGGGCCGGCCTCCTCCCCCCTTGCTCCTTTATATACGGGGGCAGGGGGGGCACCCCATGACACACAAGTTGATCTACGGATCGTTTCTTAGCCGTGTGCGGTGCCCCCCTCCACCATATTCCACATCGGTCATATCGTCGTGGAGTTTAGGCGAAGCCTTGCGCCGGTAGAGCATCATCATCGTCACCACGCCGTCGTGCTGACGGAACTCATCCCCGACGCTTTGCTGGATCGGAGCCCGGGGATCGTCATCGAGTTGAACGTGTGCTGAACTCGGAGGTGTCGTACGTTCGGTACTTGGACCGGTCGGATCGTGAAGACGTACGACTACATCAACCGCGTTGTCATAACGCTTCCGCTTACGGTCTACGAGGGTACGTGGACAATACTCTCCTCTCTCGTTGCTATACCATCACCATGATCTTGCGTGTGCGTAGGAAATTTTTTGAAATTACTACGTTTCCCAACAGTTCTGAGGAAGAGTGTGAGCTTGTGTGATAGCAGCCTCAAATTTCTCCAGAAGGGCACCTCCTAAGTTTTCAATAGGCTTCTTTTTGACAACCTCCAGATAGCTTTTGGTCATGGGGGCCCCTTGGACTTTAGAGAAGACAGTATCTTTAATATTGTTCACACGGGCAGGGGTGCAGCATTGTTGCACAGATTTAGTACCTCTAGAGCCAGCAGCAACCTTGGGAATGGTGTAACTAGTACCAGTATCCATCTCCTCCCCCCAAAAGGTGATCATTACTAGAGTCAAATTCCTCTTCTGTCTGCTTCTTTTTGTTAGAATCTTCAGGATTATCATCAGGCCCAGATGGCTTGTCAGAGGTGTTCCCAACATCAGCATCCCTCTCCACAGAAAATTCCAGAAGGTATAACTCATGATTGATTTCTACAATCATGTCTCTACGGATCTTGATAGGGTCTCTGACAGCTACCAGGATCCTGACTTTCTCATAGAAACTTCTGAAAATAGCGTGCCAGTCAATGTTGACAAGCACTCCAAGTGTTGTGCCCACTTGAACAATAGATGACCAAGAGAGCCATTTAGGTGGAAATCCCTCAACAACAATCCAAGTTTCAGTCAGGCTGCCATAGGCAGGGTGTTCTCCATTCCAATCAGCAAAAGATATTGTCACTCCTTCCTTCTTTAGGTTAATTGAGGGAATTTCTACTAGGTCCTTGATCTTTTTGTTGGGAGGGAATTTGTGGCGCCCCCGATTCAATCGTACACTAATCATGCACGCAAATGTGTACGATCAAGATCAGGGACTCACGGGAAGATATCACAACACAACTCTAAAACATAAATAAGTCATACAAGCATCATAATACAAGCCAGGGGCCTCGAGGGCTCGAATACAAGTAATCGATCATAGACGAGTAAGCGGAAGCAACAATATCTGAGTACAGACATAAGTTAAACAAGTTGCCATAAGATGACTAGCACAAACTGGGATACAGATCGAAAGAGGCGCAGGCCTCCTGCCTGGGATCCTCCTAAACTACTCCCGTCGCCACGTCGGTTGCACGTAGTAGTAGGCACCTCCGGTAGTAGTCATCATCGACGGTATGCGTCGCTCCTGGGCTCCATCGTTCTGGTCGCAGCAATCGAGTAGAGATAGGGGAAAAGGGGAACAAGGCAACCGTGAGTACTCATCCAAAGTACTGCAAGCAAGGAGCTACACTACATATGCATGGATATATGTGTAAAGGGCCATATCAAGGACTGAATCGCAGAATGCCGTAATAAGAGGGGATAGCTAATCACAGCCGAAGACTACGCTCGCAGCCTCCGTCTTGCAACATGTAGAAGAGAGTAGATCAAGTCCTCCAAGTAGCATCACATAGCAATAATCCTACCCGCGATCCCTCCTCGTAACCCCGAGAGAGAGCGACCACCGGGTTGTATCCGCACTTGGAAGGGTGTGTTTTATTAAGTATCCGATTCTAGTTGTCATAAGGTCAAGGTACAACTCCAAGTCGCCCCATATCAAGATCACGGCTATTCAATAGATTAACTTCCTTGCGGTGCACCACATAACCCAACACGCTTGATCCCATTTGGCCGGACACACTTTTCTGGGTCATGTCCGGCCGCGGAAGATCAACACGTCGCAGCCCGACCTAGGCCAACAGAGCGGTCAGCACGCCGGTCTAAACCTAAGCGCCCAGGGGTCTGGGCCCATCGCTCTTAGCACACCTGCACGTTGCGAACGCGACTGGAAGCAGACCTAGCAACCTCCATTACAAAGGAAGTCACGTTACACGGTCCAATCTGGCGCGCGCTTCGCCGCCGATGTCACGAAGGCTTGGCCGATACCACGACGGGATACCCATAACTACTCCCGCGTAGATGGTTAGTGCGTATAGACCAAATGGCCAGACTCAGATCAAATACCCAAATCTCGTTAAACGTGTTAAGTATCCGCGAACGTCGACCAGGGCCAGGCCCACCTCTCTCCTAGGTGGTCTCAACCTACCCCTGCTGCCCGCCAAGAAAGTAACGATCGGGGCCGTCGGGAACCGTGCCCACCTCTACCGGGATGGAGCCACCGTCCTTTCAGCCCCATCTCCGAACAAAGTATCACAGGTAATGTAATAGTGTAAAGTATATGTAGTATATGCCCGTGATCACCTCCCAGAGTGATCACAGCCCAGTAGTATAGCATGGCAGACGGACAAGAGTGTAGGGCCACAGAAGGAACACTAGCATCCTAAAATAAGCAGAAGGATAAAGGTGTAAAGGTAACAACAAGAGTAGCAAGGACAAGCTATGCAGCAGATAGGATTAATCGAAAGTAGTAACATGCTACACTACTCTAATGCAAGCGATAGAGAAGAGTAGGCGATATCTGGTGATCAAAGGGGGGGCTTGCCTGGTTGCTCTGGC
The DNA here is from genome assembly GCA_021605145.1 of Aegilops bicornis. Classification (NCBI taxonomy): domain Eukaryota; kingdom Viridiplantae; phylum Streptophyta; class Magnoliopsida; order Poales; family Poaceae; genus Aegilops; species Aegilops bicornis. The sequence continues at coordinate 188,165,956 of CM038674.1, forward strand.
AAGAGAGAGGGGTCGTCAACACCGTAGTCGTACTGGGTAGCAGCGGCGTCGGTCTTGGAGTCTAGCGGAAGAAGAGGGGGAAGAAACAATGAATACAATGCAAACATAAACATGAAGATGCGTGACGTGACAATGAGCGGCGCTAGGTGTGCCCTAACGCGGTAGTAGGTGATACCGGCGAAGGGGGGGGGGAATCCGGGAAAGTATTCCCGGTGTTTCGCGTTTTCGGGCAGAATAGCCGGAGGGGGAAAGTTGCGAGTTTGATATGATAGGGGTGTGTGGCGGACGAACGGGTTGCGTATCTGGAATCGTCTCGTCGTTCTGAGCAACTTTCATGTAGAAAGTATATCTGAGCTACGGTTTATTTTCTATTAATTTTAAAAGATTTAAATCATTTTCAGGATTTATTTAATTATTTTAATGCAACATATCCAGAATAATAAGACGCCGACGCCAAGATGACGTCGGCAGTCAATGAGGTGTTGATCGGGTCAATCTGACATGTGGGTCCCGCATGTCATACTCTGTTTATTCTAATTAGGATTTAACTAATCTAATTATTGTTTAACTAATTAACAATAGTTAATTAGGTGAACTAAACATGATTAGTTAAGTTAATTAATTTAGTTAATTAACTAATTTATTTATTTTTATTATTCTTTTTTTTCGTTCTGGGCGTGGGCCCCATGTGTCTGTGGCCCAGAGGGGCTAGCGGGCATGCGGGCGCTGGGCGCAAAGCGGGGCGGGGACATATCGGGCACCCACACAGAAGGGGGCGAGGCCATGGCCGGTGGCGGCCCCATGGCAGGTGACCACCGGCGGCGGCGGCGGAGGAGCACCGGGGCGCTGCGGTGGCGGACCGGCATAAGGCCGGTGGCCGAGGATCGCAGCGCCGAGCCGATGGCTAGCGCCGCAGACGAAAGCGCCGAGGGGCACGCGTGTGGGCGCCAGACGAGGGGTGACCGGGGTGAGGCGGCAGCACCAGACGCAGGCGCTGCCAGCGGCGTCGAGCGCACGCGGCACAACGCATGGGAGGGATATGGGGACGAGGGAGAGGGAGGGGCCTCACGCTCGCCGTGGAGAAGGGGCGGCGCGGCTCGGGGGCGACCCGTGGGGAGGAGGACGGAGACGTTCGACGGAGACGGGGAGGCGGTCCGGCGACGGGCGCGGCGATGAGGAGGCCTTTGATGGAGAGGGCGAGGACGGGTTGGCGATGGTGGCGGGGTCGACGACGGGGAAGAGGTCGAGGCGGCAAGGTCTCCGGGCGGTGGTGGTGCGGCACACAGCGACGGCGCCGATGTCTAGGGGCGTCGGGCTCGTTGCTCTTCCCGATCCAGATCGGGTCGGGAAGAGGAGCGAGGGAGGCGAGCCGAGAGGCGGCGAGGCTAAGGCGCCCGGGTGGTGGGCTCGTCTTGGCGGCCAGTGGCCTCAGGGAGCGGCTCGTCAGATCGGGCACGAGCGTCGGGCTCTGGCTCGATGTGCGAGGGTTGCATGTGGTGGCGGCGATGTGGGAGAACGAGGGAGCGGGGGTGGGGATCGTGGGGTTGTGGGGAGTCGGTGGGGAGGCTAGGGTTTCGGTAGGTGGGTAAATAAGGGAGCAGGGGTGGGCTGGCCGGTTGGCCTTTGCCCGGTTGGGCCGGCCTGGTGGGGTGGCCGACTGGGCCGGCTGGGTCCAGGCCCAGTGGGGGAAGCGGGGGTTCTTTCCCTTTTCTTATTTTTATTTGCTATTTTTGCTTTCTTTTAGTTTCCTTTTGTTTTAGTTTTAGTAAATTACCAAAGTGGCACCTAAATAGATTTTACAAATTATGCCACTGCCATAATAGTTTAATACTTATAACAATTTAGTTTTGAAAATGTTTATTATTTTTAAAGCATTTAAATAATTGTATTTGCTACTGTTTTATTCATTTTAGAGTATTTAAAGATTTTATAAAAGTGGGGTTTCTTCATCACAATTACCTTTGCATTATTTGGCACAACTCGAACATTTTATTTTTAAAGTTTGAAAACTTTTGATGTTTGCCTTTAATTCAATTTTAAATTTGAATCGGTTTTGAGCTAACGCAAGATTATCGACAATAATCGAGGTGACGTGGCATCATTACCGTGAGGGTTATCGTAGCTTGATTACCCGGGCGTCACAATTCTCCTCCACTACAAGAAATCTCGCCCCGAGATTTAAGAGGGGACTAAGGGAAAATTCTGTTACGAAATTCTAACGGGTCTTCTCGGTCTTGGTTGCTCTTCTCGAAGAGGCCGATCCATCATGTTGAAGTCTTCGCTTTCTCGCCTCCGTGTCATCATGATGGAGTCATCATCCTTTCTCTCAAGTCTTCATCGATCGTCACGAAGGACAAGGAGTAACTCCGGAGGAATGGAACTCTGCAAGGTTGGCTATCTAGTAGATAACCCATGGAAGGTGGCGTAAAGTAACTCTCGAGTAGGAACGTGAAAATATCGAGAGCATGGTAAGAAGGTACCATGATCTCAAGGAAGGTGGCTCGTGATCTACATAATGAAGCCAAGTGTGAGGAACAATTTTGGAGAAACAGGATGTACAGGAGAGTCGGGGTTTTGATCCAAAGGACCTGGGTTATGGGCCCACCATGTGGGTTAAAGTAAGAGGGCAGCGACATCTTGCATGGACATGTAAGCAAGGCATGTCAGAGGTTAGTCTGCCAATTATGTCGACCACAACATTGGTACGAAGGGCGAGGGACGAAGAGAACCATTTTCCTGCTCGTTGAACGAGGCGGACCAGTAGGCAAAGTTCTCGTCCATCGGTGGTTACCGAAATGTCATCAACAAAAGTAACGGGGTCTTACTGACAAAGTTGTACACCGAGGTGTTTACATAAGCAGTGAATCTTTCTTTGCTTAGATTATATAGATCACAAGAAGGTCAAACACAACAAAGTAAAGGAAAAGGTGATCATCAGATTAAATAGAACAATGGAATGGAAAATGTGTTTATACACATATGTCGTGGGTATATCCTTCCCAAGGACAAGCGTAACATGATAACCATGACATGATATTAAGTAGAAAAGCCTCTAGGTGAGGGGAGAGAAATTCTCATGACATTATCCATACAATGATGTTTGGATAATTGAGCAAGAAACGTTTAGCATTGGGCTTCAAATGTTCTTGTTGAAACATCGAGTACCATAGACATGCTTCGAGATAGCATTGACATGGTCAATGTGTGAAGATCAGACTTTGGAAACAAAAAGGATCCATCAGAACAACTTATAGAATAAGTCTTACAATTTCCTCATGGAAGAATGGATAACCTTGCTAAAGGAAACTATAACAAGAGGGTCCTCCGGCCAGTGTGTCTTTGGGCATGACATCACCTTACCGGGTCATATACGCACCAATGTTGTGACTCTTGGAAAGTGTTCCAACCATCATATCGACCGAGATTCAGATCTGATCGGTGTTAGGATACCCTAGACTCGTGGATGCTTGAGAAGAAAAGGTGCGACACAATTTGACGGGATGACACTGTAAGATTCTCGAGAAATGAACTATGAAGTGATTTCCGTTAACAAGAGTTCATCATTAACCCAAGGAGAGGACAAGGAGGTGGCTGATGAACTCAGTGACAATTCATCAAGATTTCCAAAGGATGGATTTCCACAATTATGTGAACAATTTGTCAGGTCAAAATGATATAATGGGATATGCTCGAGGAAAACATACATAATTAATCATTGGTTGAAAGGTGCACCCGAAATATGGGCTGGGTTGCACGGCCAATGTTAGAATGGTGATTCAATTATCGAAAGGCTTAGAATGAACTATCACCCATTCACTTGTTGGAATCAACACGGGAACCAAGAAATAATGGTGATGGTGAGAAGCATCACTGTACCACAAATCCTTAAGAGGTGGTGAAATTCTCACAACATTGATGACATAAGAGATGGTAATGTTCCAAGGTAAAGAAGAAGAATTGCTGGATAGCAAGGAACTCAAGGTATAACACCAAACACGAACAAGCTTGTGTTGGTGGGAAGGCAATAAAGTGGTCGATGACAACACAAATCAGCGAGGGCAAGGATGGTATTTTGTCATCATGAATTCAATTGATATCCTGGAAGAGCTCATAAGGTTGATGATGATCACGACACATTTGTCGAGAGATTTCATGAAGATGTAATCAATCGTGACATCGAGTCAAAGGAATGATGAAGCGAAAGGTTATTGGAACCATGGGTACGACACAAACTCAAAATCTCAAGTCTGTTCAAGGAGAAATGATATGACGAGGAATATCACGGAAGATTTGCTTACCATCTAAATATGTGCTCCGGAAAGAGGGGCCAGTAGCAGCTTAAAAAGTTGCACGATAATGATATAGCCGATCGGGCTAGCAATGACTCGAAGGATTAATAAACTCATAAGCAATGAAGAATACTTAGAGTTATCGAATCGAAGTGCGGAATTGATTCACTTATCGGGCTTCTCGGTTGACGACCACCCAGAACCCAGGAAAATTGGAATCGGTGAGAAATAACAGTTGATGAAGAACCCATAAGAAGTTATGTAGTTCCATGATATTCTCGCGGTACCAGAGGGTATACTCAAGGTTAGAGCGGGATAGAGGTTGGACAAGTGAAATCATTTGCAGAAGGCAAGCACTTAAACTTGTCCAAGAAATGGGATCAAAGAAGAACAATATGGTCGAAACCACGGTTGCAAAAGACCAAGCATAGATAAGAGAAGAAGTTATAACAAGGGGATTATTATTACTACGAGAAGCTTCCATGATAAGTTCCACCTCGGGTCCATGGGCATGAACACAAAGTTCAAGGTCGACTCCCACTTCTCCAAAGCATAACCTTACATTCACCTCTCGTTTCAATAATGGCATTAGTGTTGAAAGTTTTACCTGGTGAAATACCAGATGAGTATGACCCGTGAAAACTTCCGAAGTTCACACATAGTAAGGAAGGCATAGGTTCAACCCATCGTGGCATCTTACGAACATATACCACAAACTTCGGGGTAAATAATACAAGCTCGAAAGTAGAGCATTGTGCAAAAGCAGATGATACAATTTACCAAAGAATTATTTACCCATGGAAAGGCTCTCAAGGTTATTCAATATGAAGGACACTTTCAGATAAAATCCAACAAAGGAACCGATGGTCCACAAGGGATCTGATGTGAGCATCGGTACTCAACTAGAGGAAGAAGAATGCACGGGCATCATATTATAGAACATCGGAATAATTCGATGCTTAGATAACAAAGGAATTTCGATTTGAAACAAAGGATCGTAAGCGATCGCTCGATCAAGGATGGATAAGTTGGATATACCAGAGGCACAATTGACGACAAATAGTTTGGTCGAGAACCAGCTCATGTTCAAAAATGATGTCGGAGCCGGAAAGATAATTTAGAAGGGTTGATAGATGATTGTGTGCATTCGCACACATGTTGAATCAATAGGATCAAAATGACGGTGTCAAAAGATACTAGTGAATATTGCCGATATATGGGAAGCATCCATAATGCAAGTAGACAAGTATTTGCAGGCAATAAAGTCATAAGGACTTTTGGAGGATCAAATAGTATTTCGAAGACCATTGTGAAACACATGAACAACTGGGGGATGAGCAGATACTCGATAAGTGCGAGAATTATCCGTAGGGGTATTCAGGTGACAAAGAACAGCAAGGCAGTAAGCTCAAAGGATTATCGAAACAACGACGAGTATTTCGGGGTATCTTGTAATAATAAGACCAACTGGGGATGAATGTAAGAATAACAACTGCAAGTAGTTATCCATAAGGGTTGACGATGGAAGGGGAATTGCAAACGCGATTCGCACAAGGTCTCAAGAGAATATCGGAAGGTATCTTCAGAATCCTTCGGTGCACCAAGTAATCATCCGGACTGAAGAGGCTCTCTGGGAGAAGTATTATCGAGAACCTAGAGTCAGAGTTAGTAAAAATCATTTAACCCGAGTAGAAGAGAGTTCAGAGTCCCAGAGTAAAGGTCGAGGAGTAAAAGATCCTAGTACCACCCAATGGCGACGTGGGCTCGTAAGGCACACAGCCATGTTAGTAAAAGTTTTGTAATGTCTAGACTCGACTTCGGTCAAGGAGTTGGAAAGGGGGATTCCTACAGGCAGTCGGCTCTGATACCAACTTGTGACGCCCCCGATTCAATCATACACTAATCATGCACGCAAATGTGTACGATCAAGATCGTGGACTCACACGGAAGATATCACAACACAACTCTAAAACATAAATAAGTCATACAAGCATCATAATACAAGCCGGGGGCCTCGAGGGCTCGAATACAAGTGCTCGATCATAGACGAAGTCATGGAAGCAACAATATCTCGAGTACGTATATAAGTTAAACAAGTTGCCATAAGATGACTAGCACAAATCGGGATACAGATCGAAGAGGCGCATGCCTCCGCCTCGATCCTCCTAAACTACTCCTCGGTCGCCACAATGGCTGCACCTAGTAGTAGGCACCTCCGGTAGTAATCGCCATCGACGGTGGCGTCGCTCCTGGCTCCATCGTTCAGTCGCAGCAATCGAGTAGAGATAGGGGAAAAGGGGAACAAGGCAACCGTGAGTACTCATCCAAAGTACTGCAAGCAAGGAGCTACACTACATATGCATGGATATATGTATGAAGGGCCATATCGATGGACCGAATCGCAGAATGCCGTAATAAGAGGGGATAGCTAATCCCGTCAAGACTACGCTCGCAGCCTCCGCCTTGCAACATGTAGAAGAGAGTAGATCAAGTCCTCCAAGTAGCATCACATAGCAATAATCCTACCCGGCGATCCCTCCTCGTAACCACGAGAGAGAGCGACCACCGGGTTGTATCCGCACTTGGAAGGGTGTGTTTTATTAAGTATCCGATTCTAGTTGTCATAAGGTCAAGGTACAACTCCAAGTCGCCCTGCTATCAAGATCACGGCTATTCGAATAGATTAACTTCCTGCAGGGTGCACCACATAACCCAACACGCTTGATCCCATTTGGCGGACACACTTTCCGGGTCATGCCCGCCGCCGGAAGATCAACACGTCGCATCCGACCTAGGCCAACAGAGCGGTCGCACGCCGGTTTAAACCTAAGCGCCAGGGTTCAGGCCCATCGCCTTAGCACACCTGCGACGCTATGAACGCGGCGTAAGCAGACCTAGCAACCTCCATTACAAAGGAAGTCACGTTACACGATCCAATCTGCGCTACCGCCGTTCGCTGATGTCACGAAGGCTTCGGCTGATACCACGACGCCGGGATACCCATAACTACTCCCGCGTAGATGGTTAGTGCGTATAGACCAAATGGCCAGACTCAGATCAAATACCCAAATCTCCTTAAACGTGTTAAGTATCCGCGAATGCCGACCGGGGCGTGCCCACCTCTCTCCTAGGTGGTCTCAACCTGCCCTGCCGCCTCCGCCATAAAAGTAACGGTCGGCCGTCGGAACCCAGCCCACCTCTCACGGGATGGAGCCACTGTCCTTTCAGCCCCATCTCCTAACAAGATCACCGTAATGTAATAGTGTAAAGTATATAGTATATGCCCGTGATCACCTCCCGGAGTGATCACAGCCCAAGAGTATAGCATGGCGTACGGACAAGAGTGTAGGGCCACCGATGGAACACTAGCATCCTATACTAAGCAAGAGGATAGCGGTAAAGGTAACAACAAGAGTAGCAAGGACAAGCTATGCAGCGAGATAGGATTAATCGAAAGCGAGAATATGCTACACTACTCTAATGCAAGCAGTATAGAGAAGAGTAGGCGATATCTGGTGATCAAAGGGGCTTGCCTGGTTGCTCGCAAGAGAGAGGGGTCGCCAACACCGTAGTCGTGACTGGGTAGCAGCCGCCGGTCTCGGCGTCTAGCGGAAGAAGAGGGGGAAGAAACAATGAATACAATGCAAACATAAACATGACGATGCGTGACGTGACAATGAGCGGTGCTAGGTGTGCCCTAACGCGGTAGTAGGTGATACCGGCGAAGGGGGGGGGGAATCCGGGAAAGTATTCCCGGTGTTTCGCGTTTTCGGGAAGAGGAGCCAGAGGGGGAAGTTGCAAGTTTGATATGATAGAGGTGTGTGGCGGACGAACGGGTTGCGTATCTGGAATCGTCTCGTCGTTCTGAGCAACTTTCATGTAGAAAGTATTTTCATCTGAGCTACGGTTTATTTTCTATTAATTTTAAAAGATTTAAATCATTTTCAGGATTTATTTAATTATTTTAATGCAACATATCCAGAACAGCGCACGCTGACGTCAGCATGACGTCAGCAGTCAACAGAGGTGTTGACTGGGTCAATCTGACATGTGGGTCCCGCATGTCATACTCTGTTTATTCTAATTAGGATTTAACTAATCTAATTATTGTTTAACTAATTAAGAATAGTTAATTAGGTGAACTAAACATGATTAGTTAAGTTAATTAATTTAGTTAATTAACTAATTTATTTATTTTTATTATTTTTATTATTCTTTTTTTTCGTTCTAGGCGTGGGCCCCATGTGTCTGTGGCCCAGAGGGGCTAGCGGGCATGCGGGGTGCTGGGCACAAAGCGGGGCGGGGACCGATCGGGCACCCGCGAAGAGGCGAGGCCATGGCGGTGGCGGCCCCATGGCAGTGACCACCGGCGGCGGGCGAGGAGCACCGGGCTGGCGGTGGCGGATCGCATAAGGCCGGTTGTGGATCATGGGCGCTGAGCCGATGGCTGTGGCGCCAAGCGCCGAGGTGCGGGTGTGCGGGCGCGACGTAGGTGACCGGTGATCGGGCGCGGCAGACGCAGCGCCAGCGTCGCCGAGCGCACGCGGCACAACGCGTGGGAGGGATATGGGGACGTAGGGAGATGGGAGGGGCCTCACGTTCGTCGTGAGAAGGGGGCGGCGAGGCTCGGGGGCGACCCGTGGGAAGGAGGACGGAGACGTTCGACGGAGACGGGGAGGCGGTCCGGCAACGGGCGCGGCGATGAGGAGGCCGTTGATGGAGAGGGCGAGGACGGGTCGGCGATGGTGGCGGGGTCGACGACGGGGAAGAGGTCGAGGCGGCAAGGTCTCCAGGCGGTGGTGCGGCACATGACAGCTGGCGCCGATGTCTAGGGGCGTGGCTCGTTGCCTTCCCGATCCAGATCGGGTCGAAGAGGAGCGAGGAGGCGAGCCGGAGAGGCGGCGAGGCGAAGGCGCTCCGGGTGGTGCAGGCCTCGTGTGGCGGCGGTGGCCTCAGGGGAGCGGCGGCTCACATCGGGCACGAGCGTGCGGGCCTGGCTCGATGTGTGCGAGGGTTGCATGTGGTGGCGGCGATGTGGGAGAACGAGGGAGCGGGGGTGGGGATCGTGGGGTTGTGGGGAATCGGTGGGGAGGCTAGGGTTTCGGTAGGTGGGTGGATAAGGGAGCAGGGGTGGGCTGGCCGGTTGGCCTTTGCCCGGTTGGGCCGGCCTGGTGGGGTGGCCGACTGGGCCGGCTGGGTCCAGGCCCAGTGGGGAAGCGGGGGTTCTTTCCCTTTCCCTTTTCTTATTTTTATTTCCTATTTTTGCTTTCTTTTAGTTTCCTTTTGTTTTAGTTTTAGTAAATTACCAAAGTGGCACCTAAATAGATTTTACAAATTATGCCACTGCCACAATAGTTTAATACTTATAACAATTTAGTTTCGAAAATGTTTATTATTTTTAAAGCATTTAAATAATTGTATTTGCTACTGCTTTTATTCATTTTAGAGTATTTAAAGATTTTATAAAAGTGGGGTTTCTTCATCACAATTACCTTTGCATTATTTGGCACAACTCGAACATTTTATTTTTAAAGTTTGAAAACTTTTGATGTTTGCCTTTAATTCAATTTTAAATTTGAATCGGTTTTGAGCTAACGCAAGATTATCGACAATAATCGAGGTGACGTGGCATCATTACCAGAGGGTTACTGTAGCTTGATTACCCGGGCGTCACAGGAATCTAACAATGTACTTGTTATTGTCATATGGTCTTATCTGCTAGGGCCAGTTGGTCTTCCACATCTCAGAGAAGTGTTGACCTAGTTCTTTTCTAGATATTTCACCTCTTTCAACAATAACAAGTCCCACATTGCCAAAATTGAGTCACTCACAATCCTCTGCACCACTAGTTTCAATGTGAAAGAAACCAAGACCAGGACTAGCACTCCCCCAATAAGTAGCTGCAGGATATGCTTTGTACCAAGAAGGGCAAGCATCCATATGGTGTCCAGGGGTCTTGCACATGAAGCACACTTTAGGAATTGTGCACATGCCAACAAAATGACCTGGGAGCCCGCAGTTATAACAGATGGCTCCAATATATTTTGGGTCCACGGTGAACGGGAGATCGTCCTCACGCATAGCACTCTGAGCCTGGCTAGTAGTACCCTGGTTTTTGTTTTTCTTTTTCTTGCTCCTGTTGTGACCAGCTTGAGACTGATCGCCCCCGCTCACCGAAGAACTTCCACCACTAAACTGAACTGCCTGAGTTGGCTGCAGATTCTGATTTGCTGGACCGAATTGCTATTGAAATCCTGCTGCAGTTGGCATATACTGAAACTGCAGTATATGACAAACGTTCACCCATGCAACTACATGTTGAAAATGTGAGGGTCTAGTCGATCGCCCACCTTCCCCGTTGTCATTGTCGCGACTCTTCTCTGCACGATATGACAAATGTTGTAGCAAGTCAAACACACCCGTGCAATAATGTTTTTGTGTATGAAACATATCCCCACCGATCAAGGCAAATCCCTGAGAAGAACTGTTGCAACACATGTAGCATGTGAACTAACATTTGTGGCAATGTGAAAACCAGTTTGGAGCACGCAACATCTGTATCAAACCTTCAGAATCGTTGTAGCATGTTGGTCGTGTTATTGAGTTCGTAGCATGTCGAATTACGTACGCAACATCAGAAAATCCAGAAAGTACTAACCTCACACCATCATCCGTGTAGCACTGACCTCGTCGGGCATGAATCCTACCGTCGAAGCTTCGCCAAAGTCGGATTGGGAGACCCTAAGACCATCCGATCCTGGCCCTTTTTTCCCCTAAGTCCAGCGATGCGGAGAGCTCCCGTCTGGAGCTCCAACTCGAGCTCGCTCTCATGAGTCCATAGTAGAACTTTGTACTTCAATCGACGGCGAGGGAGGTGTTGCTTTGGGAAGGTGGTGGAGGAGGGGCGATGAAGGAGCTCAATACGGTTGCTTTGGGAGGGTGGAGTAGGAGGCACGGTTGAGGAGCTCGATAGGAGAATGAAGTGTGAGGATGGTGTTTGCAGTGATGGTAGGGTATATCTGGACCAGTCAAGTGATGAGATTTGTTCCTTTCTAACCATTACTAAATTGTCATTTGAAAATGTAAACATCCTAGTATAACTAGTGCAATGTCAGTGCGTGTGTCACATATGGAGCAAGGTGGGGATCATGACGATCCGACATATTTTTTGAGAAAATTATCAAATCTATTATAAAGATTCACGGGAAGTACAAAACACCTCAAACATAATAAAAAACTAGAAGGCAGTGTGCACTTTGCTGCGCCGTCTATGCTCTTGGGGTTGTATGTGTTTTATTTTTACATGGTCATTTCCTTAAGTTGTGAAAATTATTTATGTGCTAGTTGGTTTGCGTGTGGAGGAAACAATGGAGTGTGTTCTTTTTATCCGAGATGCTACACCTATAAACGGACTTTACGGAATCATGATTACAGATGGATGTGTCAATTTATGGTTGTAGATTAGGAAAGATTGGCCCAACGGTGAAAATCAGGGAAGTGATTGGTGGGAGAGTGTTTGATATAACCAATTCATAGCAAATTTTCCGTGAGTGCATCATTTTTCTTTTTTTATTGTGGTGTTTGGGTGAGTCTTTTTGACCGTATGATTGAAGGGCGTCTTTTATTGGCAAATACATGACAAAGTTATCTATGTCACTGGCCGCGTGTATTATGCTGGTGCTAAATGTGTCATACACGGCACTTTCCTTTTGTCTACGAAGGCCCACACCAACCGGACTTACCAAGGGACCCATTCATCGAGAAATCTCAGCGCGAAGCCCAGGTCAATGACCCAATCAATCGTGTATTCAATCTAAATTGAAAACCTTAGTTGAATGAGGGGGCTTTAAAATCAGGGAGCTTAATGAACTTACAGATTTCATTGCCACAACCAAGGATTGACAGAGTAAAAAATCAAGGCATAAAAATTGTATACCTCAATCAAATGGGTGAGCTCCAAAATTAGGGAGCATGGTGTATTAAAAAAATTGAATGAGAGAGCTCCTTGTGAAATTGTTGACCCGATCAAAATTGGATGATCCGATTTTAAATTGGAGACCTCAATTGATTGTGAGACCTTAAAAACAAGTACAAAGTTAGTAGTTGAGTCACTTATTTTGGGACGGAGAGAGTAGTATATTACATCGAGGTCCATGGACCGCCTAACGATCATTGCCGCCACCAGAACGAGTCGCCGACGCGCCGTTGTCGCTGCTCCCATACCGGAGCCAGCCTGACCTTATCGATGACAGCCGGAAAGTCTTCATGCACGTGCCCCTAAGGACTAACGACCTGGAGCCGCAGCCATCGTCGTTGAATCCTTTAATCCATCTGAAAAACCTGACATCAAATATCACCGTTGTGTACGCACGATGAGAAACCCTAACCTCGTCGTCCCGAGGAGCTGGCAGGAATCTACGCCGGAGCACCGTCTAATCCGTCCCAACGGACGAACTTGAGGGGGATCAGAGCCCGGAAAACTGTTTCAAAGAAGAAGCGGCTCCATTCATCCAAACGCCGCCCTGCGAGGACTAAAACCCTACTAATCTACTAGCCGAATCCGAGGCACCAAAAATCTCCTCCCTACCACCGGCCGCCGGAGCGACATGCGAAGGAGAGGCGAATCTACAGGCTCGCCAGTGAAGATCGAGGGGAGGAAGGATTTCCCGTCGCCTTGCGAGAGGGGAAAGAAAAGAGCTAACTCTTTATCTGACATGAACATGACGATCCGTCGACAGTTGAACGATTCTGAAAAATGTCTGGAGTTGAAGACAACTTATAGTAATAGATGCCACCCCTTGTATCCCGGCTGTCAGCGCTAGCCTTTCTGAGGGGAACAAGTAGGTCGCTCATGTCGCCCACCCCGCGGGCGACCCGGGCGAAACCCTAGCCCCCACACCAACCCCCTCCCGGATCTCGCCGCCGCCACGGCAGCGCCACGGGCAAAGCAGCGGCGGCGCGGGCCTCCTTTTTCCTCTCGCGAGGTCTGGCAGCGTGGGGCGCCGCCTTGGGGGCGTGAGGATGCGCGTCGCGGTGAGCAGGCACCGGTGGGCACGGGAGTGCCGCGAGCGGCGCCGGTGGCGCGGGCGCGGTCGCAGGCGCCGGTGGACGCGACGACAGGCGCGCGAGGGCGCCAGGCTGGTCTTGGGCGCTGGGGCGCGACATGCCGGTGCGGGCGCAAGTCGCGAGCTTGGGCGCGTGTGTGCGAGCGCGTGGGCGCATGAGTGGCCAGGGATTTCCCTTCGCAGATCTGGCGAGTGGCCAGCGTTTCGCGCGTCCTGCAGCCTGATCTGGTGTTACAGTCGCCAGATCTCGTTGCCCGGGCTGCGCTGGTGGTGGCGGTGCGGTGGGGGTCGGCGGTTGCTGGTGGGCTCTCCTTTCAAGCATGTTCACGCCCATCTCCTGGAGTAGCAGCGCCGTCTGGCGTACTGGTGCGAAGGAGGTTCTCGTGCACACCACTTCCGGCTACTGTCCTGCCCTTGCGCTGGCGGTCGCGGAGACAGTTAGCTTGATTTGGTGCTCGTCCAGTCACGGCGCGCGGCGGTACTGGCCGACCAGCTCCGGTTCTAACTCGGGTCTTCATGTGCGCTGCGGTGTGGATCCTCGCCCAGTTCTGCGCACGGAGGCTGAGGATGGCCGGATCTGGTTTGGCGCCCAGGCCTGCGTGCGGCGGGGCGGCCTACCAGGTTGGCTCGTGTTCGTCGAGTTTCTGCGTGCGGCGGTGACAAGTCTATTCCTGATAGTGTGTGCATGGCCTTTTTCTGTCCGGTGGTGCTGGCAGGCCTCGGATCCATGTTTGTTGACGGATGACTCGGCTTCGGATGAAAATCCTGCACTGTTCTTGTCAGTGCCGGCGGTAACGGCATCTACGGATGTCGTCTTCCTCCTTGGAGGTGCCGCCGTGGAGCTCGTTTTGCTCTTTGTGTCTCATGGCTTGTGGTCTCCGGGCGAAAGCCTAAGTTTTGGCTAGACCAGACCGGGTGACGGTGTTGTCTTCGATATCACTCCCTCCTTGGAGGCGTCCCCTTGGAGGCCCAGCGATGGTTTCCGATGGTGTACATGGCTTGTCGGTGGAGCGTCGGTTTGTGGTGGTGCCGCCTTTTTTTTTACACTAGCCTTTTGTTGTGCTTTCCTTCTTGGAGGGTCATTGTAACGCTTCTTCTGATTAATGAATTTGGCAGCTCTACTGCCAACGTTTAAAAAAACTTATAGTAATAGATCAACTCCTTTTGTATAATAAATCATCTTTATTACAGTATTGTTCACATGTGTAACGTACTAGTGAGTATTTAATCTGTTCCTCACGTATTTCTGAACTTAAGTTGAATGCACTGGCTAGATGGTACTGTACTAGGACAATCAGTCGAGCCCTTTTTGTCGTTGTCGGAGCGTCCTCAAACCCCAGATGTATAAAACAAGATCTTCCATAGTTTTCAACTGCAACTTGAACGTCACGGCCTGCACGTAGGGATCTCGACCAAAAAAGCATACCTAGCTGCATGCACGTTGTACGTAGGCACAATAGCAAGTTAGTTAAGCTGTCGCTAATCTATCGCTAGTGAACTTCTAGAAAAGAAAAAGGACCATAGAAACCAACGACATGTGAGAGCAACTCTAGCAGATCCTCAAAAATTCAACCCGCAAAACGCGTTTGCGGTTTCACGAAGACCGCGTTTGTGGGTCAAAAACATGCGCGACCGAGCAGAACCCATATTTAAACCTGCATAATTTAAAAAAACACTTTTGCGAGAAAAATTGCACAAACATAATTCATCACATACTACATAGTTCATCCACATGATCAACAAACTACAAGCATAGTTATATTACATACTATATTAAACTAGTACTAAAGGGTCGGATCTAACGGCGGCGAGGTCGCGGCAAATGGACGACGCCGTGGAGGAGCCCGGACGCTCAATCCTCCTCGCCGGAGCTGCACAAATCGACGTACTTCTCCGCCTGCTCCGCGAGGATGCGGCGCCACTCGTCAGCCTTCTCGTTGGCGGCGATGTTGTCGGCGACCGCCTGCCACCACTCGAGGGCTTCGAGCTCCTCGGCGTGGCGCCGGCGCTCCTCCTCCTCGCGCGCGCTCCGCTCGGCGATGGCGGCGGCGACAGCATCGAAGTCCGCGATGTAGTCCTCGGGCCCGACGACTCCGCGGCGGCCGAGCGGAGCGGGCTCCTCCTTCACCGGCACGAAAGGGAACGACGCCGGCGGCTCCGGCTCCTCCTCCTCGTCCGACCACTCCCTCTTCACGGGGAGGAAGCCCGCGGCGGAGGAGGAAGAGGATCCGGCGTAGGAAGAGCTTGCGGAGGAGAAGGACGCGCGTCGGCGGTCATACTCCTTCGTCTCGCGGCGGTCGAAGCTCGCCGGCGGCGACAGCCCGTGGTTGGTCCACCTCCGGGTGCCGCGCTTCCTCGCGCCGTCGTACCGGACGCGCCGCTCGCGCTCCGGGTCCCTCTCACGGTCGGATCTCACGCCGAGCGGCGTCCGAGCTCCACATTCGCCCCACATGACGGGCCAAGGCGGGCGGAGGGTATGCCGGCGGCGAGAAACCGGGAGAGGGGAAATGGGAATCGGGTGGCTCGCGGCAGCGGGGGGATAGGGTTTGGACCCGCAAAAGGGTCGCGGAACCGCACTTATAGTGCTTGGGGCGTGCGGTTTGTGGGCTGCGGCAAAACTTTTTGCGGGCAGATCGAGTATGCGGGCTCTGTTCTGGCCGAAAAATTACCCGAGCCCGTATACTTGCCGGAATTTTTGCGGGCCGGGCATTTTGCGGGGTCTGCTAGAGTTGCCCTGAAGGTTGTAGCTTGTAGGGCGAATGTATCCCCTCGCTTTTGGTCAAGTACTCCCTCTAGCTAGACCCTCTTATATTTCTTTAAACAGAGCTTCAAAAAAATTAAACAAATAGAGTAATTGACAACCCGTTGAAATGCAAATTACTTCTCCAATCTTTACGAAGAAAATATTAATAATAACTATTCCTTTTGTAAAAAAAATAAGAGCGTTTAGTTCACAACTTTAACATACGCTCTTGTATTTCTTTACGGAGGGGGTACTAATTTCTTTACAAATGTTTAGATTGTATACTCAAAATTTACATAAAAAATACTTTCAACACAGTTTTCTTGCCATTTTGTAGATGTATTGTAACAACAGTGATGCTTAAATTTGTGTTTTAACAGTTATATTGTCCAAAAATCAGAAATTCACATGGGCACGCACCTGCCAGGCCGTGCCCAGCCTCACCATTCGTTTGAATCCCTGCATGATTTTGAGTTTTAGTTTTTGAAACTGATTTTCTATCAAGTTTTAGCAATTGAAACTTGGGTGAAGTTTTAAAAACTTGTTAAAAGGTATTTTGAAAGTGGTCTTATTTCAAAGCCCTCGTCACAAGAAAAATGAATATGCAAACGAATAATAAATTGGACTCTTGCTTCAAAGATACCATAGATTCAAATGTGAAAGTAAAAGAAAAAGGTCAATACCCCGTAACTGCGTGTTGTGAATCGCCTCTTGTTCAAAATGATGGCTTTTATAGAATCTTTTTTACATGTATAAACTTATATTACTCAAACAAAGCCAACCTTGCAATCTTCCTTAGTCCTTACACAGATCAACGACTTCTCGGGGGAGCGGAGCTGTGCCAGACTACAGTTCTATGCTCACTTCTAGCAAATTTAGCTAGAAAATCACTAACAACATTTTGGCTACAATTGACATGAGTAATACAAATCATATGAAGAGATTTTATAGGATTGGAAGGAGTAGACTGTAAATCGGATGTGAGTTTCTAATCTCGAGCTGAAATGCTCCTGCATGAACAGTAAATTCGAAAAAATAAAAAAATATATAGAAAATTTGAATTTTGTGTGTGGCAAACTTTAAGGAATGTTTGAAGTGCATGCAAATTTTCATCATGAAATCACATAGATGCAAGGCGTGGCAAAAAGAACAAAATCAATGCTCTGAAAAATGTTACTTCCGAACGCATTTTGGAGCTCTGTTTTTTACCATGACTTCAACCAATGTGATTTCCTGATGAAAAATTGCATGCACTTCAAACATTTCTTAAAGCTTGTCACACAAGAATTCAGATTTTTATTTTATTTTACTGTTCACAACAGGGGCATTTGAGCTCAAGATTAGAAGACTACTTTCGCTGTAAATCATGCATCTAGCTAGTATATAGGAGCGCCGAGCGCGCAACAATTAGTTAGTACGGCAAAGCTGCAAACGCTTTTGCAAATCAATGCGTGTCCGGCCGGCCCTAATACTGATAGCGTACGTGGCGATCTACTGCGTGCCTAGCTGCTTTTTGTTATTTTGTCTGTTAATTTGGCATGTTGCGTAAACACAAACGCATGTTGCCATCTGCTTGGCCGCAAACTATCTCGCGATCTTGGTTTGTCCTGCTTGGAGGCTTTGGTGCATGTGCATTTTGCGTATCCGTGCGTGCAGACGGAGCCATGGAGGGCAGGACACGCCCGCCCGCGCGGTCGATCGGTCCCGAGGCTCCGACGATCGATCGGCCAGTTTTCACCGAGATGCCTGCGCAGCATGCAGCCGGCACCATTTTACATGCAAAAAAGTAAAGTTTATTTCGTCCCGTCGCATCGACTCGGTTCTTACAAAAGAGAAACATTGGCAGTAGTCTTGACACGAAAAAAGAGAAGATCACAAGCTACAACACCGGTGAAACAGTGAATTGATTAGCTGATCGGTCTCGGCCCATCGGCCGGCCACATGCGAGCGAAGCCAGCACGAAGGCGACGACGACGACGACCGGAGCGCGCTGTGGCTCGGAAACGACACGCGCCTGGGGTGGCGCGGTCGCGGGGGAATCTGCCGCTGCAGTGAGCGGCAGTGCAAGGGCAGCGCTGGCCGGAGACAGACAGGACGCGCGTGGGTAGGGCGCCGGGCCGTGGCGGCAAACAGTTGTTCGTGCCCGTGAGCCCTGCCAGGCCGATATCATATGACCATTTTGGGACTAGGCGACGACGGTTGTTTCACTCCTCTGCCCGTCTGGTTTTGGCCTGTGGGTTTGCTTGTTTTTGATGAGTTGATCGATCTTGGATCTGGTTTGTTTTGGAGGCGTGTTATTAGCCCTGTTGCCGCACAGAGTATACAGCGCCCGTGCTTCGCCATTTGCAGACTGGGGGACTGGCCGCCCATGGTTTCCCCTCCACCGCTGGAAATCGGTGCCCTTACGCTAGCGTCCATCCGAGAGTAATCCACCGCCTGGATACGGATCATCATTTCACATGCAGCGCAAATCTACTTATCAGGGAACCCTTTCACCCGCAAGGACCTTGAGTAACTTCGGTTACTGTGGGGACGGGACCATGGTCCATGGACACGAGTCAAGGCCTCTGTGCGAGATGTGAAAAACTTTTATTGCCCGAATTTAAACCGCAACCACCACCACCCTATGCTGTTCGGCAGCGACCCAACGGCATCACAGGACCAGCTCGGGGAGGATGAAACCGAAGCAGAGTTTCTTTTATTTTTCATTATTGATGATTATACCCAGCATCACATCAACCAGCAGGTGATGTGCAAAAGTTGCACCGAGGCGCAAGCAAAATGCTTCAGCGGACAAGAATGTGGTAGTTCAGTTTCAGGGAGCTTCAGACACTGATGCAGCTAGAGGTCGGATTGGCCAAAACACTGGACCCTCTCGTACTGCCGATCATGAGGAAGCAGTCGCACTTGCCGGACTCTCTACCGCGCCTTCCTCCAGGTGGATCAGCTTCCCACTGATCTTCCTGGCACAGTTGCAAAGTAGTACGTATTCATCATGTTCATGTTAACTCCTCTGTGATATATCTGCTGAAAGCGTTAACAGGAAAATGTAATGCAGGAGTACATACCTCTGATGGTGTGGTTTCTCATCGGACAAAACCTTCATCAGCCTCTCCTCAAAAGGCGTGGCATGCCAATTCACTCTCTGGTCCTGGAAACAGCAAAGTGCGTACCAGAGTATAACTCTCAACTTTGAGACTTCTTCCAAAAACCAAAAACCAGAAACCTCTGAACTTTGGGAAACATTAGAGGAAAGTACATATACCTCTTTGTACTTGGTGGTGGTGTTGGGGATCCCATTGCCGTCCCAGGCCTTGGGCAGCATCGGGGTAGGGTTGTTCTCAATGTCCCAGTTCAGTCCAGAGGCCACAAAGATGGGCACGTCGCTGAGATCGACACTCCCGAAGCCCAACTGCCTTCCAGTCTGACCCTCGCCATCCGCGCACGAGGCCTTGAGCCAGCATGACAGGCTCGCCACGCCATGCTTCCCGTTCTCCGAGCTCTTGTTCAGCAGCTCTCCGACGCCACCGCCACCCACAAGCTGCTGCTGGTTGACATTCTCATCCTCTTGAGCCTGCTGCTCTTTCCTGCCGGCATGGAACAGAAATGGCGCAGACTCTGATGACAGCTCTGTGCTTTCATTCACTGAGCCTGGAAGGGTGTGCTGCTGAGGCTTCTCGGTGGAATCTGCGGACAGGTACCTTCTTTTGGGAGGGTGAGAGGCGACCATGGGGGAGGACTCGTCTCTCAGCTCCGTCCACTGCAGCTTGTTCTCGATGGGTCTCAGGACGGGGTATACAAATTGCTTGCTGGCCCTCCCGCGCTTCCCGGGCTTGAAGTTCCCCTGGTGTGTGGTGAATCCAGGAGTCTGGATATCGTCTCTAAGGACCAGAGGGGTGGGGAAAGGCGAGTCGCTAGGATCAGGATTCTGGTTCCTGATGATCTGGGCTGAAGACCTTTCCTGCGACGATGATCTCGGCGCTGATTCAACCTCCGTGACATGGTCGTCAGTGCCTTCGTCGGTGTCCTCGTCATGCTTCAAAGCTCCATCGTGCCCGTCGGAGTTGAACCTGTGTTGGAAGAGACAGCCACAATGGTTTTCAGACCAGCTAACAATAGTTATCATGTTACTAGTTTACAGGATCACAACATTCATGGAGATAGATGGCACTCCCTTTGACACTGTTCAGTGTTTAAAAACGTCTTATATTTTGGGGCAGAGGGAGTAGTTCTTTACCCTTCAGACAAGTAATCCTTATTTTCAGACACCAGGGCCTCTTTAGTCTCCTGTGCATTGTTGGACGTCTCATTGCACTGAGTGTAAGAAAAAAGATGTCAGACAGTGATTTTTATGAAAAGAAGATCGCAAAGATAAACTCAATACGACAATACCTCATTAATTTCTTGCTCTTCGACTTGGTTTGATGCTTTCAGAATTTCGGGAGGGGTTTCTGATATTGCGCCACAAGATTTAAGATAATTTGCCTGGTACAATAGTGGAATTCCATGAAAGCATCATCAGAATTTGTTACTAGTATAATTTAGAGTGCTAAGTTTTAAAAGATAACACGGACCTGCAACAGTTAAGTGTAACAATATCTATCAGTATGCAGTGCAGAGATAAATGTAAAAAATATCAAGCAAATGAGCATTACAGAAATTTTTCATTGTAATTAGTTGGTGCTAACTATGCCAAAATCTGACAAACAGTAAGACTTGGCCTATATCTGAAGATTATAATCCTAACTATTGAACTGCATAGACCTGAAATTTGACAATCAGTGAGACATGACCTATATCTGAAGGTTGAAATCCTAATTATTGAATTGCATGGACCTAACCACCTCTCCGAAGTTTAAGCTCATGGAGAAAGGCAGACAATACATTTCACCACTTCCTCTCACGTCTAGGCTCTTCTCAGCCTTGGACTTGAGATCGACATAGGTTAAAACTATTTCAGAAATATTTCGTCGGCAGGGTGTTGAAAACTTGAAATGATGACCTATTGGCCATGATATCGTATTAAGTTGCATGCACAGAACAACCTAGCCCAAATGCATATTTGGAAAAGATGGGCAATATATTTCAACAAATAACTAATCATTATACTATTCTGAACTACATATACAATGCACACGAAAAATCTTTAAGAGGTTATAAATTGTATAGCAAGGTCCTTGATATAATTTTGCAAAGACTAAAAGTTGAAGTGGAATTGAAAAGGAGCAAGATTTAATCTTGACAGTGCACACAGACTTCAGCAAAGCCTTAGCCTGATGGGGAAAGGTAAGCAATACATTTGAACACTAATTGATAACTCTATTATTCAGAACTACCTATGCGACATATACGACAAAATCTTTAGAAGGTTATGCATTGCACAGCATGATCTTTCAATATACTTCTGCAAAGTCTTAAAGTTCAGATGGGATCTAAAAAGTCTATTTAATTTTGAAATCAGTGCACATTGACTTCAGCAAATGTGATAACTAGCATCTGCTAGACTGGCAGTGTACTTGTCGTGCAAATTTTTATGGCATGCCCACTGAAAATGGTCTAAGCAAAGGGTTTCAAATCCGCAAATAGTGTTCTATTCGGCCAACAACTAGATGTGCCTCCACAAACAAAAAGGTATTTAAAAGAAGGATGATATTTTTGTTGCCACAGGTGCATACTTTACACATTCCACTGAACATTTAATAGTCGCACCGATAAATGCGGAGCATAGTAGTTAGTCCAAATGACAAAAGTAACAACTACAAAGTTCCCCTTGGCAATTGCAGCACAACCTTCTAACTACAGAGTTCATCTAGACATAGCAGGTAACACGACACAGAGAATACTGCAGTGCAGATTTGACACTCTATCCATGAAGACCACATTGACAGTGCAGAGGTGTAAGTCAATTAGTCAAACAGATCAATTCAAACTGTAAGCATCAACCAATTCAATTTTTTCGCTGCTACCCACCGGCAACACGGCCTGAATACCGACGGAGCAGCGCACAGTTAGAAAAAAACGACCACATTGACAGTGCAGAGGTGTAAGTCAATTAGTCAAACAGATCAATTCAAACTGTAAGCATCAACCAATTCAATTTTTTCGCTGCTACCCACCGGCAACACGGCCTGAATACCGACGGAGCAGCGCACAGTTAGAAAAAACACAGAAACAGGAAAGCGCTTTGCAGTCGATCTCGATACCTCTCGCCTGAGGTCGTCGTCGACCCCTCCGTCGCTCCCGAGATCCTCCTTGGGCGTCCGGCTCTCCTCGGGCTCTGAAAACAAAACAACACGCAATCAGTGGTCCGTCACCATCATCAACAGATCGAACCGGATCCGATCGGCGCAACGGGAGATTCAGAAACTCACTCGCCGTGCCGTCGTCGTGGTGGTCGTCCAGGAAGGCGTCCCCGAGCCGGGCCTTGCGCACGAGTGGATCCTGCACCAGAGAAACAGCCGGAGAAACAGATCATCGCCACGCGGATCGGAGACGAGGGGTTTAGGGAAGGCGAGATCGCAGGGGGTGGGGGTGAGCGTACGTGGAGGCCGCGGGCGGCCGGGTCGGGGCGGCCGCGGAAGCAGGAGAGGAAGCAGCCCATGGCGTGGCCGAGAGAATCCTGCCGCGAGCTCGCTCGGTCGCCGCCGCCGCCGCGGTCGAGGGTGTGGGGACTGGTGCGGCGGGATCCCGGGGAGGGATTGTCGGACTGGAGCAGGGGGGAGAAGAGGAGGCGGAGCTGAAGGGGGGACGAGATTTGAAATGGAAATTCGAAACGGAGACACGGACACCGCAGATGACGCAGAGGGGGACGGTCGCCTCGCGTGGTGGGCCTTTTTGTGCCGTTGGGTGGAAAAATGAGTTGGGCGCGGGCTTTCGGAGGGCGTAGATGGGCCGGGCCTGGAGCCGAATGTGCTGCCGTGCAGCGGAGACACTGGATGAAGCATGGGTTTTTAGTCCCACATCGCTTGTTTAGTGGAGTTGAGCTCACTCTAGTCGCTACTTATAGGGCGTCAGCTGCAGTGTTTGAACTTAGGCAGCTGCGTGGTGAGCACAAAGCGAACTATTCTTTCGCCTTTTACTAAAGAATACCGTGTGCACGCCACATCAAGCAGCATACACCTATTTTTGAAGGGTCTTCTTCTTTTATGAGAAGGGTCCCACAATGCAGTTTAACAAAATTTGTTCATCCATTGATCAACTTAGGCCCTGTTTGATAGCAAAGTATTTTCTATGTATTTCGGGAATAATACAGTTTTTTAAATTATCACAGTTTTATTTATAATGAGTTGTTTGATTGCCTCTAGAAACTGTGGTTTTAATACTACAGTATTCTTTTTTCCCTGGTGACTCGCCTCCCTCTACAAAAATTGTTCGCGGCCGCAGCCCTGTGCTCCTTGTAGATGCCGCCGCACGTCGTTCAGCTACGCTCGTGCTGGGATGGACAACTCGCTGCTGCTGCATGCAAAGGCTAGCTTTGCTGGAAAACCAGACGTGTTTGCACTGTTAACGCCGCAACTGATTTTACGTCGTTGCGCCAAACAGGTCCTCTGTATTGTCAATATACAAAATACTCTGTTTTATCAAAACCACGGTATGTTATACCTACATGCTAAAATATTGTGGTTTGTTGATACTTTAGTTTTTACAATACTTTACTATCAAACATAGCCTTACTGTCACAGCCTAGCCAAGGTTTAGACTAATTTATAAGGCATTTGATGACATGAAGCAATCATTCGTAGTTTCACATGATAAGGATTTTTAGATTAAAAAACAGATGCTTGTCATTATGTCACTTTCGGAATTTTAGAGAGGGATGCAGCAAAGATGGGGATGCATGCTTGTCACTTTCAGAATTTTAGAGATGGGTACGGTAAAGATGGGGATGCATGCTTGTCACTAAAGTGTCTCTGAATTTAGAGAGGGGTGCGGCAAAGTTGGGGATGCAAGGACAGTGAGTGAACGTTCTCTGGAAACGGCATTTGCAACAATTGCTCTCTGGCGTGTCTGACCCCACGCATGAAATCTCGGCGCTTGACAACGTGGGAATCCACATGGAACATCATTCGCTTCATCCACCACCTTTGAAGCGATGCACGACAATTATAGTGTGAAGCATGGCAGGTCCGTCTCATGTAACGTGGCAGCTTTCTTTAACGTTGGATGACAATTCTATTTGTTGTAGCGTGGCAATCTTATTATGTGAGCATGACAGTTCCTAACTATGCAAGACATTTTTCTATCGTATAGTGCGATAATTCTCTCTGATGCAACATTTTACATGGCAATTCTTCTATGTTGCACCATGTCAATCCCCGAACATATGGCATGTTCTTTTTTCTGTTGATAGCATTGCCATAGCATGGCATTTCTCTCTAATATGGCATGGATAATTCTTTTTGTGGAAGGAAAGAAGACGTTGGGAGGGGAAATGAGGGCTAGTGGTGTGCAATGGAGGGCCCTTTACGCGTACACACGCTACTGCATTCCAGCATGAACGTCTCGTGTGCTTGCAGGGGTCGAGCGTACATTCGCTCTTATTAACATGCATATTTTTTTGCGAGCAAAAAGAGGGTATTTATCAATAATACGTGCAATATAAGAAAGAACCATTTGTCATACATAACACGATAGCTCCTGGCGGCTGGAACCCTAGCCGCCGCCAGGAGAGTCCAATCTTCCAGAGCCGTTCTCCGGCGACTCCCCTCCGCCGGCGACCTCGGTCGTCGGCGGTGAGGGGGGTCGCCGGATCCACATGTGTGGATCGTTTTTGTTCTCTCGTAGTCTAGGTTTTTAGGCTGTTCATCGTCTTGGCTTCAGCGATGACGATGACAACACTGAATAAAGATTCTTCGGATCCTTCCCTGACAAGACCATCGGTTCTATGGTTGGGGATGGATTTGGAAACCAATCTGTTCAAGCAAGGATGGCATGGCGGTGGCGGCATCCTCGTGATGGACCTGTGTCCTCGGGCTCCATCGTTGCGACGGCGTTTGCTCCAACGTCAGCGTGAAGCTTGGGAGGTAGTCCAGGAGCGGATGCAGATTGTGGTCTGCATCGACGACATCTGGAAGACGGAATTAATGTGTGCTGGGTTCATGGACTCGTGGTTCGTGGATGGCAGGTATGGTTTCCTACTTCGGCGTCTTAGTCGTGGTGGGGTGCCAGATCTGAAGTTCGATGGCGTGTCCGGGTTGTTGCCCCGGTCTGATCGTTTAACGACAAGGGCTTCACCTTTGGTGAGCCACCTGGAGGTCCGCAAAGCTGCATATCAGCGATGGAGCAGCGTCGAGCTCAGGTGAGGAGGTGATCCGTTTTTCTTTTCTTCGGTGGCTGCTATGGTGGTGCCGGAGGCAGGTGATGGACGTTGGTGTCAAGCTTAGAAATATTTTGTTATCTTTTCAGTTTTGTTATATCGGTCCTTATGTAACTTGTACTTTGATTTTTATAATATGAACGAGACATGTATTACCATGCAAAAATATATATAACATGACATGTTATTTGTGACAAACAAATCAACCCCATAAATATGGAGAGTAACTGTAGTGCAGTGTCAATAAGAAAAGTTAGATCACAAAAATTCATAGAAAAACTCATCCAAATCAAGAGAAGTAAAATCACAAACATCTCTATATTTGTCTGTCAAGATGGTTACATCTTGCAAATTGCTAATTTAAAAAAAAAACGGCCAAGATGACAGATCTAGCTGCAGGTGCCTCTACATGGGCTTTGGGTAACTAAATATGAACTAGTATCATAGACACTTTAACCGCAAAAAGGGCGAAAAAAGCAACCATAGAAGGATTTGACGCCGCTCACTAAATTCAGTGGTTAATAAAATTTGTAAATCGGTGGTTCCTGTTTATGCCAGCTATAGTCGTTGACTTTGAACGTTGCCGCATGTTCTTAAAACAAAGCACTCGCTATTCACATGCTCCACTTACTTAAGCACTTCATTAGCTGGTCAACTGGCGTAGTGTCCAGCTACCTCTACCTAGTACTCCTAGCCCTACCTACACACAAGGTAGAGAGCTTCAGGCGTGAAGAAGGAAACTCGAGATTTTTTTCGCCCCAAACCGAGATGGCTGAATTTCGGCCATTTTAAAAAAAATCGACCAAAATTGGTCAAAATTTGACTTAAATTTAACCAAAAATTTTCAAATTTGACCCATTTCGGTCAAGGATAGATTTCGCCCGAGGCCGAGATGGCCGAAATCCGTTGTTTCGGCCGAAATTCATAACACTGGAGATGCGCATCACCACTATTACCATTAGCTGGTCCTGGCCACCATCTTAGTAATCCCGTTCCTTCTCCTAGTCAGAGCATCTCCAATACCATAAACTAGCGCCACCGCAATTAAATTAGGCCGTTTTAACGCCAGCGGGTTGCGCCAAGCGCCAAAACAAGGCTTATAACGAAGTTAGGCGCGATGAGATACAAGATATCCGCGTGGTGTATTGGGGCACCCGCTTGGCCACATGCACACTCGAAAGGCCATACGCACTCTCTCCTCTCCGCCTCCTACGCCCTGCGCGCACCGGCGCCGTCGAACTTTGCCATGGACGCACGCACCGGCACCCCGCTCACCCCATTGTACAGCCGGACCCCTCCTTCTCCACCGCCGCCGCCGCCGGGAACCCTAGCGCGGGGAGCGTTGTCGTCGCCACCGCCGGAGCTTCACATGATGCGGTGCATGATGCGGTTGAAGATCTTGCCAACACCGTTGAAGATCTTGCCAACACCGTCGGAGCTTCACATGATGCGGTGCGTGATGCGGTGCGTGATGAGGAGAGGGAGGAAGATTCATCTTCGGAGGCGGAAGAATTGTCTTCGAAAGATGATGAGGACGAAGACGAGGAAGAGGATTGATGTGTCTTTCATTTGTGTCTTGAACTTGGTTTGCATTTTGAACTTGGTTGGATGAACTTGTGGGCATGATTTTGAACTTGTGGGCATGAACTTTTATTCATCAATTTGTTTGTGTGAAAATTTATATGTCATGTTCATTGCATTTTGTATGTTTCAAACTCATTTTGTGTCCAAAATGCCATATATATACAATGCCTGGCGAGCCGCACACGTCAGATTTTTGCACGTCTTTGGAAGCGGCTGCGATTATAAATACGGCTCCTGGAAATGGCCAGCATGGCGGCTTAAACCAGCCGAAGCGCGCGCGGCATACTTATTTTTTGGGCGCGGCGCGAAGCGCGACTGTTGGAGATGCTCTCAAGCTCCATCCGCAGAAACACGGGGGGAAGAACCCTCCCCCGGGGCCATGGCCCATGGCAGCTGCCGGTCATCGGCAGCCTGCACCACCTCGTCGGCGCGCTCTCGCACCGCGTCATGCGCGACCTCGCCCACCGGCTCGACGCCTCGCTCATGCTGCTCCGCCTCGGCGAGATCCGGGTCGTCGTCGCCTCGTCGGCCGGCGCGGCGCGGGAGGTCATGAAGACCCAGGACGCCGCCCTCGCCACGCGGCCGCGCACCGCCACCATCCGCGCGCTCACCAGGGACGGCTTCGGCGTGGCGTTCGCGCCGCACGGCGAGCACTGGCGCGAGATCCGGAAGCTCTGCGTCACCGAGCTGCTCGGCGCGCGTCGGGTTCGGTCCCTCCGGGGGTCTCGAGGCCGCGTGCCTCGTCGCCTCCGTCATTGCGTAGCTGGCGGCGTCCGCGTCGGAGCCTGTGAACGTCAGCCTGCTGCTCGCAACCTACGTCACCGACGCGGTGGTGCGCACCCGTGGTGGGCGATAGGATCGCGGACCTCCGCGACGAGTTCCTGGATCGCCTGGACGAGGGCGTCAAGGTGGCCGCCGGGTTCAGCCTCGCCGACCTGTTCCCGTCGTGACGTCTCGCGCGCGCGTTCGGCAGGGCGACACGCCGCACGGAGGCGCACAGCCATGAGATGTCTCGGCTCATGGACGGCATCATCGCCGAGCAACGGGAGCGGAAGAAGACGGCCGGCGCTGGCGACGATGACAAAGACCTCCTCAACGTGCTACTGTGGATCCAGGCGGACGGCGGCCTCCGCGCATCTCTCGACATCGGAACCATCCGTGCAAAGGGATGTAAGTGGTAAATAAATGGCGTCCGCAATCCCGTCTAGTTAATTTTTGCTAGTTTGATAGTTCATTTTCCTAAAAAACAAAAAATCTTTTTAAATTATCATATTATAAATGGACTTTAAACGGGATTAAATGAGACCCGGTTTACATCCCTACGTGCGATGATCACGGATCTATTTGGAGCAGGGAGCGAGACCTCGGCGACGACGCTCCAATGGGCCATGGCGGAGCTCATGCGGAGCCTGGGGGCGCTCCGCAGGGCCCAGGCAGAGGTGCGCGGCGCCCTCCCAGGGGGTAGCCGCGTCCGGGAGGAGATCCTGCCAGAGCTACGCTACCTGCGTCTCGTAATCAAGGAGACGCTCTGGCTGCACCTGGCGGTGCCGCTGCTCCTCCCGCGAGAGTGCACGGAGCCCCGGCGCGTGCTCGGCCACGACATTCCCAAGGGCACCATGGTGCTCGTCAACGCGTGGGCGATTAGGCGGGACACGGCGAGCTGGGGCGTCGACGCCGAGGAGTTCAGGCCAGATAGGTTCGAAGAGGCCGGCGGCGGCGCTGCGGCAGCAGACTTTTGGGGGGCGGACTTCGAGTTCGTGCCGTTCGGCACAACTCGGAGGATGTGCCCGGGGATAACGTTCGGGCTCGCCGTCATGGAGCTCGCGCTGGCGAGCCTCCTCTTCCACTTCGACTGGGAGCTCCCCGGCGGCGCGGGTGGACTGGACATGGTGGAGGCGCTCGGGATCACGGCGAGGAGGAAAAGCGATCTGTGGCTGCATGCCACCGTTAATGTGCCACTTCCTAGTAGGAGTACTCGTTTGTAGCTGTACGGGATTGTTTTGTAGGTCTGTGCGAGATCGTGTTATCAATCTGCGACTCATTTGATGCTTTGCAGACAGGGCCGGCCCATAGGCCGGGGCAACGTGGCGACCGCCCTGGGCCCCTGGGAGGTAGAGGCCCCAGCCCAGGTAGTACTATAGTATACGTATTAGGAAAAAAATTTGAAGGAATCGACCGCTTCGCTCCTCTGCTCTGCGTCTCCGGTCTCCTCGCCTCCTCCCCCAAATTCTCCACCCCGGAGAAGAGCGCCGCCGCTACCGCGCACTTCCAGATTCGTGCTCCGCTCCCGTGCATTCATTAATGGAGACCAATGGTGTTATTCCCTTCCCCAATCATCTCTCCTTGCATCCTCTGCGTTCCCCACGAAGTAGACGCTTGAGGCATCA
The DNA here is from genome assembly GCA_021605145.1 of Aegilops bicornis. Lineage (NCBI taxonomy): Eukaryota > Viridiplantae > Streptophyta > Magnoliopsida > Poales > Poaceae > Aegilops > Aegilops bicornis. The sequence continues at coordinate 188,195,340 of CM038674.1, forward strand.
CCGCATCAGAGATGGTACGTCTTACTCCTTCCCCTAATCAAGTACTCTTTTGATTCGCTGTTAAATAGCCCGTCTCTCCGCCTCCGATTGCTCCATCTGACATCTCCAACTCTTCTCTTCCTAGATTCTACCGTTTTGTTGGCCTGTTCTTCAAATATTCATTGGATCCAGGGATGAGAAGGGGGGACGGAGAATGAGTGTTGCAGCCTTGCAGACCTGGGAAGCTACATCAACAATTCGACATCTAGCCATATGCCCATATTTAGGTGCTTTTATTCCCTGTATTGACCGTTCTTCTGCAATTGTTTAGTGACATGTTTTATAAAAATGTTTATCAGTGAGAACAGGAAGTGAAAAAAATAGAGAGATGAACTGGTAGGATCCCAAAAAGGTTCAATTGACAATTTTTTAGAACCGGTAGTTCTTCGAAGAACTTAAAGTGTTCAGAAGTATATTTGGCTTTTTACTTGGCTCAAAAGACTTGTTATTGAATGATATTAAATTACGCAAATGTTGTGCTAAATTTGTAGAAACTGCCATTGCGTGCTATGGAAATTCTCGAGTTTTCATACTTAGAAGAACGAGATGATGGTCTCTTTGTGGCACTTAGAAGAGCGATCTTTTTTAGAACTATATTTTCTCCATACTATTATGATGTAGTTCTATGGATCATTACAAATAAATAATTTGTGGCATGTGTTTTTTAGTTCAAAGACCATCATATGCTATGTATTGAATTGCTTTCAAAATACAATATATTTTGAAACTTTATTTGTCCACAAGGGCCCCATTTTATCGTCTTGCCCCAGGGCCCCGAATATGTATGGACCGGCCCTGTTTGCAGATAGGGAAATGTTTGCCTTCAACCGACCAATTTGGTTCAATCATTGAGCAGCTACTAATCATTTTTGAAGTAGTTGCATTGGCTCCATCCCATTGACATTTGTATGGCCTAGCGGCGTGAATCTGAAGCTCGCACGTGTCTCAAACTTTTGGTGTAAGTTCAGTTGGCCTTCAACTGAACAATTCTATATGTGGTTGGTTGCTTATTTATTTTGGTGTAGTTCGGTTTGCCGGTTCAAGACGAGAACGAAGTAGTGTTCGTCGAATGAAGCTCAAGGGCAGTTTTGTGTGGGATGACATGTGCCGGTTCTAACTATTTGGAATAGATGATTTTGGAAAGCTTGTTGAACATCTGGTTTTCTTGTTGAATTTAAACTATTGTTGTACTAGAGATGTTTGCATGGATGAATTGTGTTATTTTCTATAATTACTATGAGTGTTGCGGGTTTGGTTTAGTAAAACAGACGAAGTATAGTTCCTTTTATGTAAATTATGTCAGAACTTTCCTGAATTCTGTCGTGTTTAATGAAATCCATTCGGTTTGTTAAAATGCGGTTTGAAATGTACGTGTGCATGGTTGGATAGCCGGCTCTCGTATCAGTGTCCACAGACTGGTCCCAACAAATCCGCAGATGGATACGGTATCCGATTTGAGCGTTGGCGTTGCAGATGGCCTAAGTCTCAGTTTCGGGTTCTTATTTGCACCTTTTGGGGTAATTTGTGTGGTGTTGCAAAAAAATGATTTCTTAATGCTAGCATATTGGACCTTGGGGTCCCTTCGCATTCTTAAAGAAAAAAATGAACCTCACCATTATTATTTTATGGCAAACTTTGCAGCATTTCTGGATCTACTTTTTTGAAATCATTAGTAGCTATACTTGGTACCATATAAGCAAACAACATCACCGGCGTCACTAGCTCCCCGCACCACCAAACACCAAAAAATAAACAGTTTGTCTAATTCACATCTAGACATTTTGTAAGAATGTCACATCTAAGTTTTCATAAATATATAATGCAGCAACAAGAAATAAAAAAAAAGATAAAAAAATAGACCACTAAAAACACCTTTTTCTCTCGCTCTCCCTGCAACAGATCCCTCCCCACTTTCTCGAAGCTTCTCGTCCTCTCCCTCCCTCCATCTCGCACCACCCGTAATGCCGCCTTTGTCAGATCCAAGGCCCATCTAACCTCGCCATCCAAACACTTGTTTGGCTAGAGTTAGTTCAGGGCTAGTTCAGGGTTAGAATCTAACTCTAACCTCTAACTGAGTTGGAGTATCCAAACAGGGCCATAATGGAGATGAGGTTAGATGTGACATAATTATGTCACATCTAGATGTGTTCTAGACAGATCCAAAAAAAAAATCTCACCCGCCACCACTAAACCCCATGCCCACGTGGTGCCATCCCCTCCCTATATTACCCCCACTTCTCTCATAACTGTTAACCCCGAGCCACTACCACACGCAGTCAAGAAGCAAACATACACCATGCTGCCCACCCCCACCACCCCTGCAGCTACCAGGCTCCGTCGCCGCCGTTACATCGGTAAACGCATGATTTAAACATTTTTCAAATACACAATAACATTTTTTCAAATACATATTTGGAACAAGTATTTTTCAAATACGTGTTAAGAATTTTTTTAAATACACATTGAAACTTTATTTTTGATAACACAAAATATTCTTTTAAATATGCAGACATTTTTTACATTGTACTTTCTCCGTCTAAAAATAAGTGTCTCAACTTTGTACTAACTTTAGTACAAAATTATACTAAGGTTAAGACACTTATTTTGGGACGGAGGGAGTATAACATTTGTTTAAATTTCATGAACCTATTTTCTGGAAAGTGAACATTTTTTTTAAATGTAACGTACATTTTATTGAATGGTACAAAACATTTTTTACACTACGTGAACACATTTTTACATTTATAAACACGAGCATTATTTTTTGAACACGTGGACATTTTTCTAAATGTCACAAACATTTTTTAATGGTACAAAACATTTTACTAAATCACGGCAACATTTTTAGAAAATGTCACATATATCTTATCGTAATGTGTGAACATTTTTATAAATTCCACATACATTTCTTTAAAATGTTATTAGTATTTTTTGGAATTACCTGAATATTTCTAAAATTATATAAAAAAAATTGAACGCGTGATAATCATTTTTCTATATTAATATTTTTTTTAGAAATATAATAAAATAATAACTAAAAAACGTGCGCTGGAGAGCCAGCGCTCCTCCCACGCTGGCCCGTCCCGTTTAGGGTGGGTCTGAAGCGAGCGCCACGTTCAGCTCGCAGCAAGCGAGAAATAGCAGCGGCCAACCCATATATACGTGCAAGACCAGCCCAGGACCGTGATCAATGCAAGAAGTCCAACTGAGCTAAACCGAACTGGGCCAAACGTCCAATCTAGAAGCGTAACATGGGCCGCGCTTATAGAACTGAAATTGTCATGAGGCTGCCTAAAAAAGTATTAGAGCATCTCCAACAATCGCCCAACGCGCCGCGCGGTAAAAACGGATTTGGCGCGCGCCCATTGCCTGGTTTGATGCGCGCGCAGCGCTTGTTCCGCAGTCAGGTTGAAAAGCTGCTGCCAGCTCCGTGGAGGCACGGTAAAATGCAGCGCCCGCGCTTATTCTATAATATTTTTTAAATTAAAATTGCATAGATAAAAAAAGATACATAAATATTTAACATCGGTGCAACTACTACGGCATAGATGATAGATAGTTTAACATAGATAGATAGATAGAAACTACTACGGCATACATAGATAGAAAAGTACTCTAAGTCGCTACCATCACCATCATCCTCGTCGGTGTCGTCCGAGGTTGAGAGCCATACGTCGTCCCAACGTTCATCGTCCGAGGTGAAGAACGACCTCCCACCTGCGGAGACGATGTCGCACTGCTCGCCATCGCTTCCGCCGACGCCGGCCCGCTTCGCTCGAAGCGGCGCCTTGCCGCCCTTCTCCGCTTAGTAGGCACGCCGGCGTCGACGTCCTTCGGTGGCGATGGCGCCATTTGGTTTCGCTTCGTCCTCCTCGGCGACGAGGAGACGGCGCCGCCGCTGAAGCGTGGTCGCGACGGTCTGTGTCCGTGATGAGACGCGGGCGAGGGCGAGGCGCCGCGCCTCGCTGCGTGAAGACGCCCCGGAAATTCATCTGCGACGGGGCCTCTCCAGCGCCACGACGCTGCTGTCAGACGCTGGCCGCCGCCGCTTCCGGAACATCCCAAGGCCGAGCTGTCGCTGCCCGTATCTCGGCGAGTACCGGCCGTTAGGCGCCGCGAACGCCGCGAAGCCCGGGCACCCAGCGGCGCGGGCGGCATGGTGGCGCGGTGGCGCAGAAGCGGCGGCGATGGAGTGCGGGCGAGATTGCGAGGAGGCGTGGTCGTTTGTACATGGTGAAGCGCTGGACTTTATAGCGCGTGAAGCGGGCGCGCCAAATCTACCGCGCCGCTTATCTATCGCAAGAACGCTTCCCGCTGTGCAGAACTTCCCGCCATCACGGAAGCGCGAAACCAAGCGCGCGAAAAACTGCTTTTACCATGCGGGCGCGTGTTTTGCCGCGCCTGTTGGAGATGCTCTTAGTCCCACCTCGGTTGCTTAGTGGAGTTGAGCTCGAGCTGATAGCTACTTATAGGGCGTCAGGTGCAGTGGTTGGCGCTCACGCAGCTGCGTGGTGAGCACAAAGCGAACTATTCTTTCGCCTTTTACTAAAAAATACTGTGTGCACGCCATATCAAGCAGCATACACCTATTTTTGGCAACTCACATGGATTTTAGCCTGTTACGCACCTACGATATGCGGACAAAATTAATAGCCAAAATCTCTTATCTGCACGCCACGAAAAGCCGCGGCAAAGCAAAGCGCTGGAAACAACCAGACCTGCTACGCTGCCCTTATGATTACCTGCAGCTCAGCTGGATGGCGATCCCAACAAGTTGCGTGCACAAATGGCGCGGCGGTTTGGCGGGATGGGACGAGGAGAAATCGAGACTGTGCAGTACGTCTGTACGTGAGCCGAGAGGGAGAGCAAAAGGAAAGAACAACCAAGGGTTCAGAGGGAAAAGAATACGAGTCAAACAAGAGGTTTCGAAGCGCGGCTCGGATGCATCGCATGCATATCCTCTGGCTCTGGCCCTGGCCCATACGTAGCTCGACGATAGATCAGGCCGATGACTGGGGTCGGGCGCCGAAGGACAAGCCGGAAACGCTACTGCTGCTCTTGAGATTGAGAAGAGGAGCAGCGCTGCACGTTCAGATCTCCTTTCGTATGGTACGCAGCCCATGTATTTTCGATTTTCTTTACTTTCAATCATACGCAACTGTTTACTTCCTCTTCTTTTTTACAGTAAAAATAAAAATGCAGCTGTTTGCTTAGCCACGTGAAATACATCGTATACGTCTTTGTCATGCCTACCCGTTCTAAGGCAGCACACAAAAGGTCACGCCTATTGCACAACAACGTCGTTTTATTTCCCTCGCCATACATAAAAAATATGCAATTGTGTGTGTGTGCGCGCGCGCACGCGGAACAAATCCCCCTTTGTCGCAGCAAACTATCGAGGAAAAACTAACCACACGTACACAACATGTTAGCCAACGCTTGCAGCACCGTCAAAATACTTGCAGCGTGACAGAACATTTCCCTCGGCCACCTCAGAGTCATTGCATCATGTCACCCATGCATTTGCAGCAGAAGACACACAAGATTGCAGCACCTAGAAGAAGCATTTGCAGCATCAAAAATCTATAAGGCTATGTTTGGTAGCAAAGTATTGCAAAAACCGTAGTATTGGCAAACTGTAGTATTTTAGCATGTAGGCACAAGATACCGCAGTTTTGACAAAACAAAGTATTTTGAAGTATTGAGAATATTGTGACATGTTTGGTTAGTGCTTGTATGCATCAACGTAACTTAGCTAGCTATAGTCGTTCGATGACACGCATGGGTTCCAGCGAGCGCGTCAGGGTGGAGCGCATGGGGGCACGTCGTGGTGCCATTCATGTTGGCGGCGGTCACGAGCAGTGTGTGCGGGATGCGCAACAGCTAGCAAGGTCGTGGCATGGCGGCGGCGGCATGGCCAGTGGCAAAACAGCACGCACACGACACAGCTTTGACCAGCAATAGCACACAACTAGGAGTTCGCAGGGCACATTCGAGCTCGGAAAATAGTGCGGTGGGGGTTCACGGAGCAGCCAGTACCACGACCATGGCGTGAGTTTGGCCAGCGAGGCAACCGCCTGCTTGGGGGCATGGGGCATGGGGCATAGGAACAGAGAGGGAGGAGCGCAAGCGGCGATACGATGGACACCGTTTTTTCTCTCCATCGCCGTCTCTCAGTTTATCCATGTTTGCCCATGAAGAAGATCTGAACAACAGGCAGGGGTGACACCTTGGGAGCGAGAAAGACGACATAAACGTCGTTTTTTCCGCTCGCTTTGTTAAAAAAAAAGAGGTCCGGGGTTCTTTTTTATATGCAGAGAAAATGCCACAGTTTCGGCAATACTACAATATTAAAACTACAGTTTTTCGTGGCAACCAAACGGCTCATTGTGAATAAAACTATGGTAATACTAGCAAGATGCCCGTGCATTGCACAGAACATCAAAATGCATTTTTTTTATATAAAACACATGTTGGATTGACCCATGCAGAAGTAATCCTATGTGTAAAAACTAATGATATCTCGAGAAAAAGAGATAAGGTGAGGAGGAGTGGAGCGTGGTGGTGATTGATGGTCGGACTGAGCGGAGCAGCGTCCACTATGCCAGATTGCTCCAGAGGCTTCCTTTTTGAATTGCTCAACAATGAGGTTGTGGGAGATAAGGATGAACGAGGAAAGGCCTTATCTGCAAATATGAAGAGAGGTGAGGGTATTTTTTTGCAAAATTGTCATAGTTTGCTTTCTATCCGTCAGATATAGATCGGACGGTCTATATTGCAAGATGGCAGGCACACCATCATCACCAACTCAGTTTTTTATAAGAGTAGAGATGAAAAACTGTAGTATTCTTGGAATACTTAGAAAATACTTTACTATCAAACGGGGCCTAAATGTAGAAACATCAGTAACATAAAAAAATCCGTAAATTAGTTACCTATTCCCTAGTAGACCCAATGCCTTCCCTGGAGCTTGGTGGCATGACCTCGAGCTCCAGGGCAACGAATTCATGGTGTTTTGTGTACGAGACGCTGGTGGAAGAAGGCAGTACGAGAGTCAGACGAGCTCGGGAAGGGGATGAAGGGGGCGCTAACCTTCCCCACGGTGTATAGTTGTTTGATTGTTCATAAAAGACCAAAGAATTCTTTACATGAGGTTAGAGCTCATGGAAAGTTTCACATGAATCCTAATGGAAATTCTCTATGCATCAAAATATAGCAAATCAAACAAGGCACTTATGAAAAAGTCCTAAGAATTAGAATTGTTTAAAATTTCTTTGAAAATCCTTTGGACCATTAGAGGACATTCATAGAGCAAGAACTAGAGAGAATATTCTTTTGAACACGAGAAGGGACTCGAAGGTCTCCGAGGCATTATAATAACAAAAGTTTCACAATACTGCAAAGAGGACCCTGAAAGAAAAAAAGGAACTACAAACAAGTCCTCCCATTTTAGATTGAAAACGAAAACTTGTCATCGCAGGGAAGGAAAGAAGTTCCTCCCTTCTGGAGGCCAAACAAGGGGCCGGGTGTCGAAGAATGTCCACAAATGCACCTAAGTCAAGTGTTGCGTGCTAGCCACCCAAATCGCTCACCGAAGAAATCCATTGTTTAATCCTCATCTCCGGCAACAGAGGTCGATGCAGAGGGAAATGAAGATGACGAATGAGCACCGATGCCAGTAAGGGTTCCCTAGACTCGTTGGATCTGAAAGGACCAGAGGCCATCCTCACCCTTCCCACCACTGCATCGGCAAAGGGAGAAGGAAGAAGCAACTCCAATGATCTTCAAAACCGAAACCAAACGAGCTTATTATGAAACCGTCGCCAGATCCACCTTCGTCAACTTCCATCCACCATGGGCAAGAAATAGGAAGGGGAGGGCTTCCACCACACACCGCCCCGAGCAACGGTGCCAAGCTTCTCCACGACATATCACCGGTCGCCTCAGCAACGTCTACACGAGACCCGCCGACTTCGGCCGACGAGGCTGTCGGAGGAGTAGAGGAAACAGAAACCAAGATCAACTCTCAAAATCAGGAGGGAGGGGAGAGAAAAAGAAAGAAGAAATGACCGCTACTAGCTAGAGAGAATATGAACCTGGCAATATTTTTAGCTGAACTTTTTTTTTGAAATAATAATATTTTTAGCTGTACTTGGCTGTACCTTACCCTAGGCCAGTCAGCAAACGCATCACCTCAATCACACTAGCTCGAGCCCCCACACCACCAAACGCCAAAAGACAAATCCCACCCGCCACCACTAAACCCCAAAGCCCACGTGGCGCCATCTGCTCCCTTTATTACCCCCACTCCTCCCGTAACTGATAACCCGGAGCCACTACCACACGCGACCAAGAAGCGAACACACACCATGCCGCCCACCCCCACCACCCCCGCAGCCACCGGCGCCGCCGCCGCCGCCGCGGTGACGCCGGAGCACGCGCGGCCGCGCCGAATGGTCCGCTTCAACCCGCGCAGCGACCGCTTCCACACGCTCTCCTTCCACCACGTCGAGTTCTGGTGCGCGGACGCCGCCTCCGCCGCCGGCCGCTTCGCCTTCGCGCTCGGCGCGCCGCTCGCCGCCAGGTCCGACCTGTCCACGGGGAACTCCGTGCACGCCTCCCAGCTGCTCCGCTCGGGCAACCTCGCCTTCCTCTTCACCGCGCCCTACGCGAACGGCTGCGACGCCGCCACGGCCTCCCTGCCCTCCTTCTCCGCCGACGCCGCGCGCCGGTTCTCAGCGGACCACGGGCTCGCGGTGCGCTCCATAGCACTGCGCGTCGCAGACGCCGCCGAGGCCTTCCGCGCCAGCGTCGACGGGGGCGCGCGCCCGGCCTTCAGCCCCGTGGACCTCGGCCGCGGCTTCGGCTTCGCGGAGGTCGAGCTCTACGGCGACGTCGTGCTCCGCTTCGTCAGCCACCCGGACGGCACGGACGTGCACTTCTTGCCGGGGTTCGAGGGCGTGACCAACCCGGGTACCGTGGACTACGGCCTGACGCGGTTCGACCACGTCGTCGGCAACGTCCCGGAGCTTGCCCCCGCCGCCGCCTACGTCGCCGGATTCACGGGGTTCCACGAGTTCGCCGAGTTCACGACGGAGGACGTCGGCACGGCCGAGAGCGGGCTCAACTCGATGGTGCTCGCCAACAACTCGGAGGGCGTGCTGTTGCCGCTCAACGAGCCGGTGCACGGCACCAAGCGCCGGAGCCAGATACAGACGTTCCTGGAACACCACGGCGGCCCGGGCGTGCAGCACATCGCGCTGGCCAGCAACGACGTGCTCAGGACGCTCAGGGAGATGCGTGCGCGCTCTGCCATGGGCGGCTTCGACTTCCTGCCACCCCCGCTGCCGAAGTACTATGAAGGCGTGCGGCGCATCGCCGGGGATGTGCTCTCGGAGGCGCAGATCAAGGAATGCCAGGAGCTGGGGGTGCTCGTCGACAGGGACGACCAAGGGGTGTTGCTACAAATCTTCAGCAAGCCAGTAGGGGACAGGTAAAAACAGAACCTTTTTCCACTTTGATTTTGGGTTCTAAACTACATGATGCACGTGTAATGCTGCAGAAAAGTATCAAATGTTACCGTTAGGACACAGTTGAACTCCATGCATGATGCACCTTTATGAAGATTGCGAGAACTAAAAGGGGAATAAAATCTTGTTCAAACCAAAAAAGGGGGAATAAAGCTCCCTGTGCATAGTGGAAAGCCAACGTATATTCCCAATTTGGGCCATAGATCAGCATAGGCGGCTATCTGCACAAGTTTAGGTTCAGGAAGTAGTATCAGTTATGCTATAAGTCAGTGATGTGAGGTTCAGTGCTCTAATAAATTCTGGCTGCATCTTTGCTCTACTCCCTGTGATTTCAAATCTAACGGCATCAGCTATTATGTTCAGGCCGACGTTGTTCCTGGAGATGATCCAGAGGATCGGGTGCATGGAGAAGGACGAGAGAGGGGAAGAGTACCAGAAGGGTGGCTGCGGAGGGTTTGGCAAAGGCAACTTCTCCGAGCTGTTCAAGTCCATTGAGGATTATGAGAAGTCCCTTGAAGCCAAGCAATCTGCTGCAGTTCAGGGATCATAGGATAGAAGCTGGAGCTGGAGGAGCCGATCCAATACTTTGTATCATGGTCTCATGGAGCAAAAGAATGTAAGATGCGGCGCACAATTATATCCGATGTTGTAATTGGTGAAGCTGAAGACAGATGTATCCTATGTATGATGGGTGTAATAGATGGTAGAGGGGGCTCACACATGAACAAAATTTACTGTTGGCATTGTTGTACAATCTTGATTGCAAGTAAAATAAAGAGCTGATTTTGAGTTCTACATCACATGGTGCATGTGTATCCAACTGAAACTCTTTTTGTGCAGCCATGCATGATGCATCTTTATGAAGATCGTGGCAACTTTAAAGGGGAATAAAGCTCCTTACATAGTAAAAGGCCAAGGTATCCAACTTCACAATTCGTTGCATGGTGTACTACATATTATCATTGACAGTTATCTGAAAATGTTTGTGTTCGCGAGATAGTACCAGATATTGGGAAGGAGGGAGTATTTCATAATTCAGTAACTTGAGGTTCAGTGCCGTACTGACTTCAGACAGCATCTTTGCTATCTTTATCTACTCTCTGTGATTCCAAATCTTTATCTACTATGTTCAGGCCAACCTGATTCTTGGGGGTGATCCAAAGGATCGGGTGCATGGAGATGGTCGAGAGTATCAGAGGATGGTGGCTGCGGTGGGTTTGGCAAGGCAACTTCTCCGAGTTGTTCAGATATACGGAGAGCATGAGAAATCCCATGAAGCCAAACAATCTGTTATTGCATTAAAGATAGAATCTGGAGCTCAAGCAACTGATCTAGTACTTTGTGTCATGGAGCAAAAGAAAACATTGCTTTTTTGTAATATGGGACACGATTATATCATTTTTTAATTTGGTGAAGTTCAAGACAGATGTATCCCATGTATGATAGAGTGTAATACTCCCTCCGTTCTTAAATAATTGTCTTTCTAAAGATTTCAACAAGTGACTACATACGTAGCAAAATGAGGGAATCTACACTCTAAAACATGTCTACATACATCCGTATGTTGTAGTCTATTTGAGATGGCTAGAAAGACAATTATTTGGGAACGGAGGGAGTAGATGGTAGAGAGGGCTCACACATGTACATAATGTACTATTGAGTTATTGGCATTGTTGTACAATCTTGCCCGCAAGTATAATAAATAATCATACCGGGATCTGTCCTCGAGATGCTTGCAATCTTCCGATGCCATTTTTCTTTAGGAAAAGCCAGTAGTCCTCCACTTCTCCAGGGTAAAACTGTGAACAGAAGTACACCAAACTGCATTCAGCAACCTGAAACAAGCAGAGGAAAAATATAACAAGGTCATCTAGACATATAACCAGGTGTACCATGCTTATGTTGTTCACAAAATGGACCGGTGAAACCTCTGGTCTATTTTAAGTTTTTAACATCTCCTTGTTACAGGAATAAGCTGCTCAATTGCTCATCACGTCCTCGTTACTGTAGGAGACATCAATCATGTGAATGTTCAATTGCATTGCACACAGTCATCAACCAACCATATGCCATGTTATAAAGATGCTTTATACAGACTAATATGTATCGCTCTATGAACCCGTTAGGAAATAAGGAGATGTGTTTCAATGGCATCCTACATCAGAACAATATGAAAGCATGAATTATACATGTATCAAGAATTTGAGCCCTCTGTTGTGTACTCCCTCCGTCCGAAAATACTTGTCATCAAAATGAATAAAAGAAGATGTATCTAGATGTATTTTAGTTCTAGATACATCCCTTTTTGTCCATTTTGATGACAAGTATTTTCGGACGGAGGGAGTATGCTTGAAGACATTGTACAACGTGAGAGACAGAAAGAAATGGAAGCGAACCTCATTGTCAGGAGCAAAACAGCCAAGATAACATGTAAGCACGGCAGCCCTGCAACGTGTCAAGCAGCGGCGCAGTCTGTGATGCTTCAGAGACATCACGGTCCCTCCACTTCTGCAGCATCTAGCGCAACCTGGTGCTGCGGCACCAAAGCAGCAAGCGGTCCGATCAAATTGAACCTCGTTGCCGCGGAGATCACATCCCTCATTGTCACAAACATGTAAGCCCTCTGCGTTGTCTCTCTGTCAAATCTAACCAGCCCGCATATCAACCCGAACATCGGTGCATGGTGAAATGACACGCTCGTGGAACCAAGAAATGTCCTTCGGAGATCCTGCAGCGACTGGATCTCAGTGAAGACAGACACGGCAACCTCAACAGAGCCGAGCCTTGCGACGTGTACGCTTTCCTGCCGACCTCGTTCGTCAACGTACCATCCAGCAGCTGATCTAGTCCGACCCACGCCGTGGCGCCAGGAGACCTACTGGCGCAGGCTTCCAATGTTCTCCAAGGCCTGGATAATAGATTCAAGCTGCTTCTTTGATCTACTCCCCATGATTCCAAATCTAACTGCATCAACAATTATGTTCAGGCCAACGTTGTTCCTGGAGATGATCCAAAGGATCGGGTGCATGGAGAATGACGAGAGAGAGGAAGAGTACCAGAAGGGTGGCTGTGGCGGGTTCGGCAAAGGCAACTTCTCCGAGCTGTTCAAGTCCATTGAGGATTATGAGAAGTCCCTTGAAGCCAAGCAATCTGCTGCAGTTCAGGGATCATAGGATGGAAGCTGGAGCTGAACTGGTCCAGTACTTTGTATCATGGTCTCATGGAGCAAAAGAAAACAATGTTGTTTGTGATATGCGACGCGCAATTATATCCGTATTATAATTGGTGAAGCTGAAGACATACGTATCCTATATATCATGAGTGTAACAGATGGAAAAAGGGATCACACATGAACAAAATGTACTGTTGGCATTGTTGTACAATCTTGCTTGCAAGTAAAATAAGAGAAGAACTTATTTTGAGTTCTACATCACATGGTGCATGTGTATGCTGCATAAAGGTATCAAACCTTGGTTATACTGAATGCTGTGAATCCAGCTGAAACTCTTTTTAGTGCATCCATGCATGATGCATCTTTATGAAAATCATGACAGCTATAAAGGGGAATAAAGGGAAAATACGGAGGAGCTCCTGGGTGCTCCACCCCCCTAATATGAATACTAAATTAAAAAAAGCTGGTATCCAACTTCACAATTCGTGGCATGGTGTACTATATTTTAGCATAGAGCCATACACGGTTGTTTGAAAAAGTTTTTATTCAGCAGAGTACTAGTATTTATGCCATAATTCAGTAACCTGAGGTTCAGTGCCCTACTGACTTCAGACTGCATCTTTGCTATCTTTTATCTACTCTCTGATTCCAAACCTAACTGCATCAGCTACTATGTTGAGTCCAACCATGTTATGGAGATGATCCAAAGGATCGGGTACATGGGGACGGATGGGGCCAGGCAAGAGTACCAGAAGGGTGGCTACGGCAGGATTGGCAAGGGCAACTTCTCTGAGCTGTTCAGATCTATTGAGGAGTATGAGAAATCCCTTAAAGCCAAGCATTCGGCTGTTGCATTTAGGATAGAATCTGGAGCTGGAGCAACAGATCCAGTACTTTGTATCATGGAGCAAAAGAAAACAATGTTCTTTGTAATATGCGATGCATAATTATATCAATGTTATAATTGGTGAAGCTGAAGACAGATGTATCATATACGATGAGTGTAATAGATGATAGAGAGGGCTCAAACATGAACATAATGTACTGTTGGCATTTTTGTACAATCTTGTTTGCAAGTAAAACAAATAATCATACTGGGCATCTATCCTCAGGATGCTTGTAATCTTCTGATGCCATTGTTGTTTAGGAAAGCCAGGGGTCCTGTACTTCTCTGAGGTAAAACCATGAGCAGAGCTACACTAAATTGTATTCAGCAACCTGAAAGAAGCAGAGGAATATCAGAATAAGGTTATCCAGACATATTACTGGGTGTATCATGCATCATGTTGCCCACAAAATGGACCTGGGAAATGTCTGGTCTATTTAAACATCTCCTTGTTACAGGATAATTGAATAAACTGCTCCATTTCTTATCATGTCCATGTTAGGAGACAGCACTCAAGTGAATGTTTAATTGCAGTGCACAAAGTCATCAATCAACCATATGCCATGTTATAAAAGATGCTTTATACAGAGTAACATACATCTCCCTATGAACCAGTTAACATATTTTCCCAGGAAATAAGGAGATACGTTTCAATACATCAGAATAATACAAAAGCACGAATGGTACATGTATCATGAAGTTGAGCCCTCTGTTGTGTATACTTGGAGACATTGTTCAAGGAAAGAGCTAGAAAGATATTGAAGTGAACCTCACTGTCAGGAGCAAAACAGCCTAGAGAACATGTAAGCATGGCAGCCCTGCAACGCGTCAAGCAGCGGCGCAGTCTGTGATGCTTCAGAGACATCACGGTCCCTCCACTTTTGCAGCATCTTCTCGGCATCAGGCGCAACCTGGTGCTGCAGAACCGAAGCAGCAAGCGGTCCTATCAAATTGAGCCTCGTCGCGGCGGAGATCACATCCCTCATTGCCACAAACATGTAAGCGCGCTGCGTTGTCTCACTATCAAATCCAACCAGCCCACATATCAACCCGAATATCGGGGCATGGTGAAACGACACGCTCGTGGACCCGAGAAATGTACTTCGGAGATCCTGCAGCGGCTGGATCTCAGTGAAGACAGACGCGGCCACCCTCAACAGAGCCGAGCCTTGCGACGTGGACGCCTTCCTGCAAACCTCGTTTGTCAGCGTAGCATCCAGCAGCTGATCTAGCTTGACCCACGCCGCAGCATCAGGAGACCTACCGGCGCAGTACACAAATGGAAGGAGCAGACTTCCAATGTTGTCCACGACCTGGATGAGGAACGGCCTCAGGTCTTCCTGGTTGTTCACTATGCGCGATTGCATAGCAGCTTCCAGGCCGTAGGAGTGTGCGAAACCGCCTGTGGGGAGAATGGAGTCCAGTAGCTGCCACTGGCTCCAGAACAATTGCTGATGCATGCTCGACGCCGTGGTAGGCACTTGACTGATCGCAGAATCCTCTGCGTCCTCCAATCTCATTTTCTTCAAAGCCGAGTGATCCCGCTCCATATGTATCAAGATGAGTCGATGGTGCAATCTTCAGCACTGAGAAATGAGAAGAGCAAACTCTTGTGAACCATTGAGAACAGTACAAGATCCCCAAAACGCAGGAAATTTTACACGCAAAAATATCGCCCGATCCTGATTCCTTGCATCTCGCGTGCGACGAACTCTTCGAACTAGTCGTTCAAAGGTCCAAACAAGATGGAGCTCCCGGATTGACATTCTGCCGAGCACGGCGAGGGCGTCGATCAGACGCTGGAACGCTGGGTGTTTCGCCTACAGAATTGAAGAGGGGAGCGGAATTAGGCGCATACCTTCCAGTGTCGATGCGCCGGGGAGGCGGGTAGCTTTATGCTTGCGGCGATGAACCCATTGACGCCGCTCCGCGCAGGCACTCGTCAAACACTCGGCGATCGCTTCGGTTGGGGTGGATGAGGCAGTTTGAGAGAGAGGTCAGGGGTCAACGAGGAGAGTAGGAACTTTCATGGGCTTCTGTTTTGTTTGTATTCGCGTCCATGTCAAGATTTGGCCCACGGCTGCTAAACTTCTCCAGCCCATCCCCACTTCTACGGCGCAGCACCAGCGAGCGTCGATCGGGCCTGCTGCGAGCCCTGCAACGGCTAGGGCGCACGGACTGGACCGGCACAGTAGCCACGACTCGCCAGCTGGCTACTTTTTTGTTTTGTTTTGTCTTCCGTTTTTTATTCACTTTTTTGTTTTAGATTTTTTTCTATTTATATTTCTACATGTTCTAAATATGCATATTAAAAATATTAGATTAAGTTTTTAAAAATGTTAATTTTACATTTAAAAAATATTAAATGTGTATACAAAAATGTTTTTGATGCACACGAAAAATGTATAAATGTGAAAAAATAGAACATGTTAATCATGTGTACAAAAACTGTTTATACATTATAAAAATATGTTTATGTAATTCAAATAAAAATGATTCATGTGTGTGGAAAATGTTAGTCATGTGTATGAAAAATGTTTTTCATGCACACAAAAAATGTACAAGAGTGAAACAAAAAAATTGAGCATGATAATTATTTGTACGAAAAATGTTATTCATGTGTGTGGAAAATGTTAGTCATGTGTATGAAAAATGTTTTTCATGCACATAAAAAATTTACAGAAGCGAAACAAAAAAAGTAGAACATGTTAATCATTTCTACGAAAAATGTTATTCATGTTTGCGGAAAATATTAATCATGTGTATGAAAAATGTTTTTCATGCACACGAAAAATGTGAAAAGAAGTGAAAAAAATAGAACATGTTAATCATTTATACGAAAAATGTAATCATGCGTGTGAAAAAAGTTTATACATTGTAAAAAAATATTAACCATGTTCAAAAGTTTCAAGAAAAGTTTATAAAATGTAAAAAAATGCATAGTTCAGAAAAAAATGTACAATTATATTTGCAAAAAAGTTACCGTGTAATTGAAAAGGTGTTCAAGACATGTATTTTTTAAAGAAAATTATTCATATATTTGTAAATGTTCAACGTGTATCAAAAAAATCATCCGTGTTATAAAAATGTACATTGTCTACCAAAAAAGTAAACATGAGTTCAAAAATGAAAATTGATAAAAAACATGAAAAACAAAAGGAAAAGGAAAAAACGAAGGAAACCAGTAAAAATGCAAAAAAAAACCTAAAAAAACAAAGAAACTGATTCCTGGTAGAGATGAGTTGGAAAAAATAAAATAAAAACCAGCAAAGAAATAAAAAGAAAACCAAGTCTCTCAACAAAGAAAAAAAAGCAAAAGAAAAACCAAGAAGAAACAAATAAACCAAAGTATAACGAAGAAAGAAACAAAATCCAAAAAAAAAACAGTGAAAAACAAATAAACCAAATTATAACAAAGACAAAAAGAAAACTCAAAGAAAAGATAAAAAAACAAAAGAGAAAACCAGAGCTCAGCAAGGGACTACAGCGACACACAAGCTGGCGACGACCCGTAATGGGTCGGCCCGACTAGCTTGCCCGTAGGTTATTCCTACAAGGAATCAGTATGGGCGAGATATAGCCCATGCGAGCATCGATCTGATCCACTCCACCCCTGCCCGCCTGGGCAGCGTTAGGGTTTGGCTTTTGGGGGCTCCGTTGATCGAAGCTCTTTACGGTGGTATGTCCCAACGCTCCTCCGAATTTCTTCCCGTCCGGCAATTGACGCAAAGCCGAATTCAGTTTGTCGCGTGGACTAGGCTAACTCTCAACTCGGACACGACATTCCGACAGGCCAAACTACCCCCATCTTCATATAGATCCATCGACCGTAATACACAGGCAGAATAAACCGCGTCGCTGCTTGTGCCACATACATCCATGATCCATAAAATCCCAAATTCGAAATCACCATGGCGATCGACTTGGAGGGACCCCCCGTGGCTCTGCCATGCCCCTCACTCCTGAGCAGCATCGATATGGACATCCTTGCATTACTGCTAGCCAAGTCTGTGGGCCAATGTCGCTGCCTCTCCCGCGCCTGGGCCACCACACACTCTCCTTGATATTCTTCATCAATCTCCACTGTCGGCTCGCCAATTGCCGCCATGGCTCGAGTCTCTTCTTCCTAGATTACTCGTATCCTCGACGGTGCACAAATGCACGCCTGGTCGCAGGATCGCCCTAGTTGTGCATCATCGCGGATTGAGGTCCCACCAGCGATCGATGGTCGAAGGAAAAATGGTGGCCCCTTTGGCCTCGTCACACTTGTGTGTCGTGGCCTTGTCGTCCTTCAAGACTACGCCACACGGGTGAACTGTGTGTGCAACTCATCAACCTGGCACATGGTAGCACTTCCATACACACAGAATAGGGATGAATATTTTTTCAACGATGATATTCATACCATGGCGCACAAAGCTGTGCACATCTACTACCGTGGATATGATCATGAGGGGCTCCCCACCACGTTGGCGGGATGCAAGATTTATGTGGTCAATTTCACAGGGCACTGACTGACAGTCATAGCGAAGCCGTCGGCTTGGGTAAGGTGAAAAAAGCCGAGTGTCTTCATGGAAGGGTATATGCATTGATTAGCCAAACCGAAGCTAGTCTATGCTACGTAAAACCACATTTTGCCTATGCAGACAACTACTCTCGGTTGTGCCCATACGACCCGACGACCGGTGACGTTCAAGACATCTTTGTTGGTAGTAGCTTGGTCTATGACTGTTGCATGAGCTTAATGAACGCTGCAGTGTATTCGGAACTTATCGGTGCTTTGTAAAGAAGGTATTGATGCAATCTACACTTGACTCTTTTTCATTATCTTCTTTCTTTAAGTGCCCATTGCATCTACCGTCGTCGTTTGGTCATCTTCTTAACTAGTTTACGTTATTCCTATAAGTACTGGATAAAGCTAGGGAGCTTATCCTCCTTTAAAAATGGTACTAGATGAAGCCGGAGGCTTTATCCTCCTTTTCGGAAAAAGTGCTAGATGAAGCATGTTCCATCTAAAAACCTGATCGTTCTTAACTTTGCATTTGTTGCATTTTTGTAAGGCTCTTCACATACAAATCTTCAACGCCGATGCTTATGTACTAGATCCATGTGACCCTGGATTGGACGGGAATTTGTTATTGTTATTACATTAAAAAGTAAAGCAACAAACAAGTTCCATCATGGTGCCCATGCCTAATTATTAATGTAGCTCGTACTACATAAAATTTCGAAGGGAAAGAAAGATGCCATAGGTCATGCTAACCTAATGAACTAGATGACCCCGCACGTTGCCACAGGAGCCCCATGTACATGATATTAAACACTTTGAATAAAGTACTTGGTTCGATAGTAGATGGCAACTAGAAAAAAGGTAGTTGAAAGTGTATCAAATACAATGGTACTTGCAATAGCATGACATGTAAATTCTAAAGTGCATTGAGTAAAGTGTCCAATAGCATAAATGATCCAAAGATTATTGCACCACACACGATTTTAAAAGTGAGACCGCATGGACCATCACTGCATCAAATGATACATACAAATTGCAAATCTGATACAACTCACCGAGCATGTTGTACACTCGGCAATTCCTCTCCTAGAAAGGCAAGAAACAACCTGCTAGAGTTTTTCCTTCTAACAATATAACACTAACAACAACAAAAAATATTTGAACCTTATTAGATACAAAAGTCCGTAGAGGTGAGACACACCGAATGTGACCATTTCCATGACATAACAAAGAGTTCTTCCTGCAAGCAGGCAGAAGGACACTGATTCAGATGATTGAAAGGGAATCATTTTTTATATATAAATTACAACAAGGAGATCTAGCCGACACGTAAGGTAGTAGGAAAAAACTCTATCTACAAACATTGACATTTAATTCAACAAAATAGAGGGGGCATCCTTCTTTTCTACAAAAAGAACAAAATAGAGGGGGCACATGAAGGATCAAAACTATTGATAGAGGAAGATTTGCGAAGCAACATTTTGTTCAATACCTACTCGGCACAAGGAGCATCGCGAATCAACAATCGGCATGAATGAGCCCAAATAAAATTAGAAAAATCAAATACATTTGTTCACACACAGGAAGAAAAGAGGAAAGGAGAAATACATACCTGAAAGTAGCAACATGGACATGGTAGGGAGAAGCACAAACGGTGTATGAGCCTTGCGGTGTGCTATCGCTGCTGGTGCTTATTAAGATGCAACATGGCCCATGTTGACATTGTTTACCACCCGAGTTCTTGTGGGCAAACCTCAGATTGAGGTGGTGCAGGAAAGTTTTGATTAAAGCAAGGGCACAAACTGAAGGAAATATGCCCTAAAGGCAATAATAAAGTTATTATTTATTTCCTCATATCATGATAAATGTTTATTATTCATGCTATAATTGTATTAACCGGAAACATAATACATGTGTGAATACATAGACAAACATAGTGTCACTAGTATGCCTCTACTTGACTAGCTCGTTAATCGAAGATGGTTGAGTTTCCTAGCCATGGACATGAGTTGTCATTTGATTAACGAATCACATCATTAGGAGAATGACGTGATTGACTTGAACCATTCCGTTAGCTTAACACTTGATTGTTTAGTATGTTGCTATTGCTTTCTTCATGACTTATACATGTTCCTATGACTATGAGATTATGCAACTCCCGTTTACGGAGGAACACTTTGTGTGCTACCAAACGTCACAACGCCACCGGGTGATTACAAAGGTGCTCTCTGTGTGTCTCCGAAGGTACTTGTTGAGTTGGCATATTTCGAGATTAGGATTTGTCACTCATATTGTCGGAGAGGTATCTCTGGGCCCTCTCGGTAATGCACATCACTATAAGCCTTGCAAGCAATGTGACTAATGAGTTAGTTGCGGGATGATGCGTTACATAACGAGTAAAGAGACTTGCTGGTAACGAGATTGAACTAGGTATTGAGATACCGATGATCGAATCTCGGGCAAGTAACATACCGATGACAAAGGGAACAACGTATGTTGTTATGCGATTTGACTGATAAAAATCTTCATAGAATATGTGGGAGCCAATATGAGCATCCAGGTTCCTCTATTGGTTATTGACCGGAGACGTGTCTCGGTCATGTCTACATAGTTCTCGAACCCGTAGGGTCCGCACGCTTAAAGTTAGGTGACGATCGATATTATGAGTTTTTGTGTTTTGATGTACCGAAGGTAGTTCGGAGTCCCGGATATGATCACGAACATGATGAGGAGTCTCGAAATGGTCGAGACGTAAAGATCGATATATTGGACGACTATGTTCGGACACCGGAAAGGTTCTAGATGGTTTTGGACATATACCGGAGTACCGGGGGGTTACCGGAACCCCTCCCCCCCCGGGGAGTTAATTGGGCCTCATGGGCCTTAGTGGGAGAAGAGGAGGGGCGGCCAGGGCAGCCGCGCCCCCCCGCCCTCCGCCTCTAGTCCAAATTGAACAAGGAGGGGGGGGGGCGGCGCCCCCCTTTTTCCTTCTCCTCCTCTCTCCCTTCCTTTCCTTCTCCTACTTCAACAAGGAAAGGAGGAGTCCTACTCCCGGTGGGAGTAGGACTCCCCCCTTGGCGCGCCCTCCTTGGTCGGCCGCCTCTCCCCCCTTGCTCCTTTATATACGGGGGCAGGGGGGCACCTCTAGACACACAAGTTGATCTGTTGATCTCTCCCAGCCGTGTGCGGTGCCCCCCTCCACCATATTCCACCTCGGTCATATCGTAGCGGTGCTTAGGTGAAGCCCTGCGTCGGTAGCAACATCATCACCATCATCATGCCGTCGTGCTGACGGAACTCTTCCGTGAAGCTCTACTGGATCGGAGTTTGCGGGACGTCATCGAGCTGAACGTGTGCTGAACTCGGAGGTGTCATACGTTCGGTACTTGGATCGATCGGATCGCGAAGACGTACGACTACATCGACCGCGTTGTGCTATCGCTTCCGCTTTCGGTCTACGAGGGTACATGGACAACACTCTCCCCTCTCGTTGCTATGCATCACCATGATCTTGCATGTGCGTAGCAATTTTTTTGAAATTACTACGTTCCCCAACAGTGGCATCCAAGCAAGGTTTTATGCGTAGATGTTATATGCACGAGTAGAACACAAGTGAGTTGTGGGCGATACAAGTCATCTTGCTTACCAAAGATGTCATACTTTGGTTGGCGGTATTGTTGGACGGCGGCCGGACCGACATTACGTGACGCTTACGCGAGACTGGTTCTACCGACGTGCTTTGCACATAGGTGGCTGGCGGGTGTCGGTTCTCCAACTTTAGTTGAACCGAGTGTGGCTATGCCCGGTCCTTGAGAAGGTTAAAACAACACTAACTTGACGAACTATCGTTGTGGTTTTGATGCGTAGGTAAGAATGGTTCTTGCTCAGCCGTAGCAGCCACGTAAAACTTGCAACAACAAAGTAGAGGACGTCTAACTTGTTTTTGCAGGGCATGTTGTGATGTGATATGGTCAAGGCATGATGCTATATTTTATTGTATGAGATGATCATGTTTTGTAACCGAGTTATCGGCAACTGGCAGGAGCCATATGGTTGTCGCTTTATTGTATGCAATGAAATCGCCCTGTAATTGCTTTACTTTATCACTAAGCGGTAGCGATAGTCGTAGAAGCAATAGTTGGCGAGACGACAATGATGCTACGATGGAGATCAAGGTGTCGCACCGGTGACGATGGTGATCATGACGGTGCTTCGAAGATGGAGATCACAAGCACAAGATGATGATGGCCATATCATATCACTTATATTGATTGCATGTGATGTTTATCCTTTATGCATCTTATTTTGCTTTGATTGACGGTAGCATTATAAGATGATCTCTCACTAAATTTCAAGATAAAAGTGTTCTCCCGAGTATGCACCGCTGCCAAAGTTAAATCGTGCCGAGACACCACATGGTGATCGGGTGTGATAAGCTCTACGTTCATCTACAACGGGTGCAAGCCAGTTTTGCACATGCAGAATACTCGGGTTAAACTCGACGAGCCTAGCATATGCAGATATGGCCTCGAAACAATGAGACCGAAAGGTCGAGCGTGAATCATATAGTAGATATGATCAACATAGTGATGTTCACCATTGAAAACTACACCATCTCACATGATGATTGGACATGGTTTAGTTGATTTGGATCACGTGATCACTTAGATGATTAGAGGGATGTCTATCTAAGTGGGAGTTCTTAAGTAATATGATTAATTGAACTTAAATTTATCATGAACTTAGTACCGTAGTATTTTGCTTGTCTATGTTGTTGTAGATAGATGGCCCGTCTTTGTTGTTCCATTGAATTTTAATGCGTTCCTTGAGAAAGCAAAGTTGAAAGATGATGGTAGCAATTACACGGACTGGGTCCGTAACTTGAGGATTATCCTCATTGCTGCACAGAAAAGTTACGTCCTAGAAGCACCGGTGGGTGCCAGGCCTACTGCAGATGCAATTGACGATGTTAAGAACGTCTGGCAGAGCAAAGCTGATGAATACTCGGTAGTTCAATGTGCCATGCTTTACGGCTTAGAACCGGGACTTCAACGACGTTTTGAACGTCATGGAGCATATGAGATGTTCCAGGAGTTGAAGTCAATATTTAAGGCAACTGCCCGGATTGAGAGATATGAAGTCTCCAATAAGTTCTACAGTTGCAAGATGGAGGAGAATAGTTCTTCAGTAAACATATACTCAAAATGTCTGGGTATAACAATCATTGGATTCAACTGGGAGTTAATCTTCCGGATGATAGTGTCATTGACAGAATTCTTCAATCACCGCCACCAAGCTACAAGAGCTTTGTGATGAACTATAATATGCAAGGGATGGATAAGACAATTCCTGAGCTCTTCGCAATGCTAAAGGCTGCGGAGGTAGAAATCAAGAAGGAGCATGAAGTGTTGATGGTCAACAAGACCACCAGTTTCAAGAAAAAGGGTAAAGGGAAGAAGAAGGGGAACTTCAAGAAGAACGACAAACAAGTTGCTTCTCAAGTGAAGAAACCCAAGTATGGACCTAAGCCTGAGACTGAGTGCTTCTACTGCAAGCGATCGGTCACCGGAAGCGAATCGCCCCAAGTATTTGGCGGATAAGAAGGATGGCAAGGTGAACAAAGGTATATGTGATATACATGTTATTGATGTGTACCTTACTAGAGCTTGCGTAGCACACTGGTATTTGATATCGGTTACATTGCTAATATTTGCAACTCGAAGCAGGGGACTACGGATTAAGCGAAGACCGGCTAAGGACGAGGTGACGGATCTTGCGCGTGGGAAATGGTTCCAAAGTCGATGTGATCGCCGTCGGCACGCTACCTCTACATCTACCTTCGGATTAGTTTTAGACCTAAATAATTGTTATTTGGTGCCAGCGTTGAGCCTGAACATTATATCTGGATCTTGTTTAATGCGAGAGGGTTATTCATTTAAGTCTGAGAATAATGGTTGTTCTATTTATATGAGTAATATCTTTTATGGTCATGCACCCTTGAAGAGTGGTCTATTTTTGTTGAATCTCGATAGTAGTGATACACATATTCATAATGTTGAAGCCAAAAGATGCAGAGTTGATAATGATAGTGCAGCTTATTTGTGGCACTGCCGTTTGGGTCATATTGGTCTAAAGCGCATGAAGAAACTCCATACTGATGGACTTTTGGAATCACTTGATTATGAATCACATGGTACTTAAGTAACCATGCCTTATGGGCAAGATGACTAAAACGCCGTTCTCCAGAACAATGGAGCGAGCCAGATTTGTTGGAGATCATACATACTGATGTATGTGGTCCGATGAATATTGAGGCTCGCGGTGGGTATCGTTATTTTCTCACCTTCACAGATGATTTGAGCAGATATGGGTATATCTACTTAATGAAACACAAGCCTGAAACATTTGAAAAGTTCAAAGAATTTCAGAGTGAAGTGGAAAATCATCGTAACAAGAAAATAAAGTTTCTACGATCTGATCGTGGAGGAGAATATTTGAGTTACGAGTTTGGTCCACATTTGAAACAATGCGGAATAGTTTCGCAACTCACGCCACCCGGAACACCACAACAGTAATGGTGTGTCCGAACGTCAGAATCGTACTTTACTAGATATGGTGCGATCTATGATGTCTCTTACTGATTTATCTCTATCGTTTTGGGGTTATGCTTTACAGACGCCTGCATTCACGTTAAATAGGGCACCATCAAAATCCGTTGAGACGACACCTTATGAACTGTGATTTGGCAAGAAACCAAAGTTGTCGTTTCTTAAAGTTTGGGGCTGCGATGCTTATGTGAAAAAGCTTCAACCTGATAAGCTCGAACCCAAATCGGAGAAATGTGTCTTCATAGGATACCCAAAGGAAACTGTTGGATACACCTTCTATCACAGATCCGAAGGCAAGACATTTGATGCTAAGAATGGATCCTTTCTAGAGGAGTTTTCTCGAAAGAAGTGAGTGGGAGGAAAGTAGAACTTGATGAGGTAACTGTACCTGCTCCCTTATTGGAAAGTAGTTCACCACAGAAATCTGTTTCTGTGACTCCTACACCAATTAGTGAGGAAACTAATGATGATCATATAACTTCAGATCAAGTTACTACCGAACCTCGTAGGTCAACCAGAGTAAGATCCGCACGAGAGTGGTACGATAATCCTATTCTAGAGGTCATGTTACTTGAACAAGGCGAACCTGCGAACTATGAAGAAGCGATGGTGAGCCCAGATTTCGGAAAATGGCTTGAGGCCATGAAATCTGAGATGGGATCCATGTATGAGAACAAAGTGTGGACTTTGGTTGACTTGCCCAATGATCGGCAAGCCATAGAGAATAAATGGATCTTCAAGAAGAAGACCGACGCCGACGGTAATGTTATCACATAAAGCTCGACTTGTTGCAAGAGGTTTTTGACAAGTTCAAGGAGTTGACTATGATGAGACCTTCTCACCCGTAGCGATGCTTAAGTGTGTCCGAATCATGTTAGCAATTGCCGCATTTTATGATTATGAAATTTGGCAAATGGATGTCAAAACTGCATTCCTGAATGGATTTCTGGAAGAAGAGTTGTATATGATGCAACCGTAAGGTTTTATTGATCCAAAGGGAGCTAACAAAGTGTGCAAGCTCCAAATGATCCATTTATGGACTGGTGCAAGCCTCTCGGAGTTGGAATAAACGTTTTGATAGTGTGATCAAAGCATATGGTTTTAAACAGACTTTTGGAGAAGCCTGTATTTACAAGAAAGTGAGTGGGAGCTGTGTAGCATTTCTAATATTATATGTGGATGACATATTACTGATTGGAAATGATATAGAATTTCTAGATAGCATAAAAGGATACTTGAATAAAAGTTTTTCAATGAAAGACCTCGGTGAAGCTGCTTACATATTGGGCATCAAGATATATAGAGATAGATCAAGACGCTTGATAGGACTTTCACAAAGCACATACCTTGACAAAGTTTTGAAAACGTTCAAAATGGATCAAGCAAAGAAAGGGTTCTTGCAGGTGTTACAAGGTCTCAAGTTGAGTCGGACTCAATGCCCGACCACTTCGTAAGATAGAGAGAAAATGAAAGATGTTCCCTATGCTTCAGCCATAGGCTCTATCATGTATGCAATGTTGTGTACCGGACTGATGTGTGCCTTGCTATTAGCTTAGCGAGGAGGTACCAAAGTAATCCAGAGTGGATCATCGACAGCGGTCAGAACATCCTGAAATACCTGAAAAGGACTAAGGATATGTTTCTCGTTTATGGAGGTGACAAAGAGCTAGTCGTAAATGG
This sequence comes from Aegilops bicornis, assembly GCA_021605145.1. Classification (NCBI taxonomy): domain Eukaryota; kingdom Viridiplantae; phylum Streptophyta; class Magnoliopsida; order Poales; family Poaceae; genus Aegilops; species Aegilops bicornis. Next base: position 188,221,765 of record CM038674.1, read on the forward strand.
TTACGGCGATGCAAGCTTTGACACTGATCCGGATGATTCTAAATCGCAAACCCAATACATGTTTACATTGAACGGTGGAGCTGTCAGTTGGTGCAGTTCTAAACAAAGCGTCGTGGCGAGATCTATGTGTGAAGCGGAGTACATAGCTGCTTCGGAAGCAACAAATGAAGGAGTCTGGATGAAGGAGTTCATATCCGACCTAGGTGTCATACCTAGTGCATCGGGTCCAATGAAAATCTTTTGTGACAATATTGGTGCAATTGCCTTGGCAAAGGAATCCAGATTTCACAAGAGAACCAAGCACATCAAGAGACGCTTCAATTCCATCCGGGACCAAGTCCAGGTGGGAGACATAGAGATTTGCAAGATACATATGGATCTGAATGTTGCGTAACCCGTTGACTAAGCCTCTTCCACGAGCAAAACATGATCAGCACCAAAACTCCATGGGTGTTAGAATCATTCTTGTGTAACCTAGATTATTGACTCTAGTGCAAGTGGGAGATCAAGGAAATATGCCGTAGAGGCAATAATAAAGTTATTATTTATTTCCTCATATCATGATAAATGTTTATTATTCATGCTAGAATTGTATTAACCGAAACATAATACATGTGTGAATACATAGACAAACATAGTGTCACTAGTATGCCTCTACTTGACTAGCTCGTTAATCGAAGATGGTTGAGTTTCCTAGCCATGGACATGAGTTGTCATATGATTAACGGGATCACATCATTAGAAGAATGATGTGATTGACTTGACCCATTCCATTAGCTTAGCACTTGATCATTTAGTATGTTGCTATTGCTTTCTTCATGACTTATACATGTTCCTATGACTATGATATTATGCAACTCCTGTTTACTGGAGGAACATGATGTCTACTACGCAACCTTCTCCTTGTAGACGTTGTTGGGCCTCCAAGTGCAGAGGTTTGTAGGACAGTAGCAAATTTCCGTCAAGTGGATGACCTAAGGTTTATCAATCCGTGGGAGGCGTAGGATGAAGATGGTCTCTCTCAAACAACCCTGCAACCAAATAACAAAGAGTCTCTTGTGTCCCCAACACACCCAATACAATGGTAAATTGTATAGGTGCACTAGTTCGGTGAAGAGATGGTGATACAAGTGCAATATGGATGGTAGATAAAGGTTTTGTAATCTGAAAATATAAAAACAGCAAGGTAACTAATGATAAAAGTGAGCGTAAACGGTATTGCAATGATAGGAAACAAGGCCTAGGGTTCATACTTTCGCTAGTGCAAGTTCTCTCAACAATAATAACATAATTGGATCACATAACTATCCCTCAACATGCAACAAAGAATCACTCCAAAGTCACTAATAGTGGAGAACAAACGAAGAGATTATGGTAGGGTGCGAAACCACCTCAAAGTTATTCTTTCCAATCGATCCGTTGGGCTATTCCTATAAGTGTCACAAACAGCCCTAGAGTTCATACTAGAATAACACCTTAAGATACAAATCAACCAAAACCCTAATGTCACCTAGATACTCCAATGTCACCTCAAGTATCTGTGGGCATGATTATACGATATGCATCACACAATCTCAATTCATCTATTCAAACCAACACATAGAACCTCAAAGAGTGCCCCAAAGTCACGACGAAAACGTGTGCCAACCCCTATGCATAGGTTCATGGGCGGAACCCGCAAGTTGATCACCAAAACATACATCAAGTGAATCACGTGATATCCCATTGTCACCACAGATACGAACGGCAAAGACATACATCAAGTGTTCTCAAATCTTTTAAAGACTCAATCCGATAAGATTACTTCAAGGGGTGAAAGGGCGTTATATCGACTAGAGGGGGGGGGGGTGAATAGGAAATTTTTATGAATTCTTCACTAAGGAATTTGCCGGTGAGGAAATTCCTTAGCGAAGAACTACTTGCAGCAGAATAAGTACTCGTAAGTAAGCATAACAGAATCTGTGCATGGTCATCATGATGAAATGAAGACAAGCACAGAGTACAGAAAGCGTAATCACAGGATAACACAAGATGAAGACAAACAGACTGAAGAAATTGAACTAAGGGAATTGAGAAAGTCTTCAGTCAAAGTCTTCAAACACAGATATGATGAAGCACTTAACATAGTAATGAGGAAATGAAAGAGTTGAGGAAATAGAACCAGTAAGCTTGGTGAAGACAATGATTTGGTAGACCAGTTCCAACTGCTGTCTCAGTTGTACGTCTGGTTGGAGCGGCTGAGTATTTAAACTCGAGGACACAGTCCGGACACCCGATCCTGAGCACGCAGCTCAGGACACCAAGTCCTCACCGTATTCTCCTTGAATTAAGGTCACACGGACCTCGTCCAATCACTCGTGGTAAGTCTTCAGCGACTTCCAAACCTTCACAAACTTGGTCACTCAGCGATCCACAATTCCTCTTGGATGCTCTAGACCATGACGCCTAACCGTCTGGAAGAAGCACAGTCTTCAAAGGTAACAAGCATCGGATCCATGCATGATCAATCTCTTCAGTGATGCTCAATAACTTTGGGTTTGGGTTTTCCTCACTTGATGATTTTCACTCAAAGTCCTCGGAGGATGGGATGCTCTTAATTGACAAGTGTCAGTTTCTCTCGGAGCAGCCAACCAGCTAGTGGTTGTAGGGGGCGGCTATTTATAGCCTAGGGAGCAGCCCGACATGATAAGACATAAATGCCCTTCAATGATATGACCATTAGGTGGATAAGATATTTTAAGACAATTTGCCGCGTAGCACAAGAACGGTCGGAAATTTGAGGTTCAAATTCCTCGTGGCTATCATGTTCCTCATTTGTGTAGGCAATCCGCCTGGCGAATTCCTAACTCCTTAGTCAGACAAATTCCTCGTGACCGGAAGAACTTCGTCTACATCAAGAAATTGACTGAATCAGTATGAGATTTCCAATGGCTTCACTTGAAGGGATTGGTAGGTGTAGGATTTTGAGTTGAGCATCACATTGAAATTTTTCCTTAGTATTTCCTCGACCCCCTTTAACAGTACGATGTTTCCTATGAGTTGCACTTACAATCTCCCCTTTTTGGTGATTGATGACAATATAGGTTAAGTTTTCAACGGGGATAAACATATGAAGTGTAAATACTGATATTGAGGAATTTGATTGCAAGATATAGAAGAACTCCCCCTGAAGATGTGCATAGTGAGGAATTTGCTTTTGAGGCAATGCACACTTGAAGAGTTGAATCATGGGGATCTCCCCCTATATCTTGTAATTCATACACACACTTGACATATAATATGAAGAATTTGAAATGCATGATGAAATATGGTGACTGATGTAATTCAGCATGCGTGTATTAACATATAACGAGGAATAAGCATGCAGAAGAACACATCAAAAGTATCAGAGCACCATCGGGTTTAAGATTACAACTCGATCCAATAAAGTTTCAGAAGAGCGAGAGTTGTAACTTAGCAAAAAAATGCCCATATAATAGACCCGCTTGAAGACTAACTCAACTTTCTCCCCCTTTGTCATTGAATGACCAAAAGGATCGAAACTGAGGACTAACGCCCATGAAGAATATCAAGTTGATGGAGGAGCGCTAGCGTTGTCGGGGTTGTTTGTCGTAGTAGGGCATGCCGCAGTGTCGTCCAAGTCTTCATGTTCATCAGTGTCGCGCGATGAAGAATAGGAGCTGGCCACCAAGGAAGGAACCTTGACCTTCTTGTATTTCTTCGATGGAGGTGCAGACCAGTCAAATTCTTCCTTGAGACCCATTTTCTTCAGATCTTCTTCAGTAGACATGAGACAAAACAACCCTGTGCACGGTTGAAGGTTTCATGGAGGTAGTATTGATTTTCTTCACCGCATTATGGGTTGAGGTCATGTTGTGAAGAATTGAACCAAACCGACGCTTGGCCCATTTATGACTGCGATCAACCTTCCGATGAAGACCGAGGAGAAGCTCATGATCACCATCACCACAGGTGTCATGCCTTGAGGATTTGGCTTGGTTGTGTTGGCGGCGAGTCATGGGTGGCGAGTCATCATTGGTTGAGTAGGATGCAACCTTGCGAAATTGACCATCCAATGGACGAATGCCTTCATCTATCACAAGCAATGACCTTGCCTTTGTCATCACCGAGGAAAATGTCCGCTTGAGGACTTCAATCGGAGGCAAGTAGCTGCAGTGATTCGTAGTATCAACTTTGTAATTGAGTAAAGACCTTGTTCGATGAATCTCATAATCCAAGGTGCATAAGGCTTCACTCAAAAGGTGACATAGCGACATTGGCCGAGTCCTCATGAAGAAATCATGGAAGTTGACGGAACGCCATGAATGATATTGAAAAGCAGATTCTTCATGATGCCAACGACTTCTTCTTCATTCGAAGTCGTTGCCTTTGATAGTACTCAAAGTCTTCGTCAAAATGCGAAAGACAGTCCGAGGCACATAAAGTAATTCCTGGACGAGGAATTTGGTTCGTGGGGCCTGCCCTGGCTTCAAAGGCTTCATCAGAAATTGCATGTAGTGATTTGTAAGCTCAGATTCACTATAGACGCAACGAGCACATTCAAGGGGAGGATCGAGTGGTAGGGCACGAAGCAATTCAAGAGTCGGTGCCTTGTAGTGAGTGTTTTCTGACATCCAGTCCAGCACCCACGAGTTCACATCTTCAGAATCTCCTGTGATGTGCAGCGTTGCAAATAATTGAAGAATGAGTTCTTCATTCCAATCACATATGTCAGTGCAGAAATTTAACAGTCCAGTGTCGTGAAGAACACTGAGGACTGGCTCGAAGCCCGACAGAGATTCCATATCCACATGAGGAATGTGTGCATGATTGAAGACTTTGTCTTTGTTGAACAACACTGAGGAATAGAAATTGGCCTGGCTGGCCGTCCAGAAACGCCTCTTCCATATGCGAGCAGAATCATAGGGGTTGTAATCTATGAAGAACACATGCTCGCCGAAGAAATCTTTAGCCTTGAACTTTTGCTTCCTTGAGAATGGATCCTTTGGCTTTGCCAGTGGAGTGTCAGTGAGTTGCATCACGACTTCAGGACTCGCAATCTCAGGTTCTTCAGGCCGAGGAATTTATGGTTCCTCTTCAATGGCAGTCTACGTGTTCAAGTGATCAGTAGAAGCAGTTTCTTCAGCACTAGTGGCTGGAATTTCTGCACGTACAGATGAAGTGGGGTGGGTTTCTTTAAAGCCCATTTGAACGGTTGGTGCATGGGACTAAGGTATTTGCTGTAAAGGGGTGAAGAGTGGAGAATTGGGGTGCTGACTTTCCCAAAAGTCATCATTCATTACTGGCGTAGTGCACCCAATATCCACGTCTTCATCTTCCATTTGTTCAACGCCAGCCTCTTCAGCTGTGAACTGAGGCATGGGCGAGGAGACAATGGGTGTTGAAGGGATAGCATCCACTTCAATTTCTTCATCAGATCCGCTAGGGATCACATATTCTTCACCAAAAGGAACAACGTCCTTTGATGGCATGGTTGAGATCGGAACAACATCAATTGGATTTGCAAATGAACTTGTCATAGGCTTCATTTTCTTTGGAGATGAGGAATCTGAAGCAGCTGATGCTTTCCTTTTCTTTAGAGCTGCACGCTCTGCAGCCTTGGTCTTCTTCACATCTAATGCAGATGGAAGGATTGGAGTTGGTGTAGGCGCAGGAGGAGCAGAGGAATCTGGTTGATTTTCTTCAAAGAATCGATGCAAAGCTTGTTCTCGACTTCTTCATTTTCTTCAAGCGCACCACTAGTGGATGCCCTGGCAATGTCTTCAGTGGCTGGAATGCAGTCATCAGCCCTGGAACTAACATTTTCTTCAGCAGTCTGGAAGTCATCAGTGGTGATGGCATGTTCTTCAGTTTGCTGAGCAGAAGCTTCAGCCTGAGGAATTTCCTGTTGCGATGGAGCTGCAAGATTGGAGATGAATTTCTCAGTCAGTTTAACAAATCTGACTTTGGCACCTTGCCAATCAGCATAGTAGGCATTGAAGTTATTCTTTGAGGGCTTTGATTTCAGATCGATTTTTATAAGCTCATCGGTTGTCATAGAGACAACATTGGTCTTCAAAACTTTTCTTTCCTATACTCATGCTTTCTTGATCTGCCTGGCCTTCTCATATTTCCATTTTTCTTCAGAGATGAAATGGGTCAGCATGTGACTTTGGCCAGGAGTCAAATTGAAATCAGGCATAGGAGTGTCTGGATCCTTGTGCCACAGATCAATATAATTGAGGATCAAATTAGGATCCAATAGCAGTGGCACATTAGTGCCTTTGGCTCTAGCGGCCCTGACTTGCCTGTCTCTGATGATCTCAGCAAGTTCTTCATCATCAGCTTCGTCTTCTTCAGACGGTACTTGGAACGCAACCTGCTTCTTCTGAGGACTAGGGCGAGGACCTCGTCCTGCAGTGGCCTTTTTCTTCAGTAGAGACGGACCCGTGAAGAATTGGGTGCAGCTGAGGAACTAGCTGAGACACCTAAGGCAATGGAGATGCCTGCCGTCTTTTGGCACGTGGCATGATTCACAGGTGCAGAGGACTTTGTCGGAGCGGCCGAAGACTTTGGTGGAGGAGCTGAAGATTCTGGAGGAGCAGGAGCAGCATGAGGAATTGGCCGTGAGGGCTTTGAGGATTCGGGCCGTGAGGGCATTGCTAAGGAACTAGGCCTTGAGGGCACTGGAGGTGAAACACTTGGCTTGCGCATGGGCTTCTTTGCCATAGATTTCTTTGGCTTAACAACAGAGGCCTCAGCAGAGGCAGCAGCAGCAGCAGAGCCCTCATTGAATTTTCTCACTGCTTCTTTGGCTTGCCTGGCCAGCTTGGCTTGGCGCTTTGCCCATTCATCAGGATAATCCTCACCGCGCTTGAGGCTGGTGGGATCTGCTACTTGGCCAGGTGCCAATGGTGGTCTTGGGCATGGAGGATTGAGTGCGAATTTCTTCATGTACTTTGGAGTTACATACTTGTACTCCCTCCACTCTCTTGCCCGTCTCCTTTCTATCCTCTGAATGCGCACCTTGCGCTGATTTTTGTTCTCCTTACCAAACTTGGCCTCATCAGGAGTGCAATAGTCTTTGTATATGTCATCGTGATCTCAAAGGCGGTCATGACCTCGTGCTTCTTTCCTCCTTTCGTGGCTTCTTACCATCTGCCATTTTCTTGATTGAGGATTTAAACAATGGAATTCTCTCAAGAAGTATGCAACTTTTCTTCGAGGAACGCTGCAAATGAGTTAAGTTGATGAGAACCTAGTGATTCAGCAATGGACATGAGTACCGTGAACAGAGTATAGTTACAGGAATTTGGAGAGGTCATATGCGTTCTCGTAAGGTTTTTCAAAAGAACAAGTTTGTGGAATTTTGACCAGATGAGTCTTGAAGAATTTCACTAAGCGTTCTTTGTCTTAGGTTCCAGAGTTGTATAGATCGAAGATCCACACAACTGAGGAATCTTGAAGAAAAATGATGCTTAGAGAAACGAATCAAGAACAGATGACATGTGAGGTGTTTATTGTGTGAGGATTTGAAGAATAAAACACCTTTGAGGATTTTGTAGAAATCATTTAAATCAAAGAGGGCAGTAAAAGTAACTTTTAATTACCCTGAACGAAGAACACGACGAACTGTGAGATGGAGAGGTGAAGTTCGTCAGTGCAGATCTTCCACGTCCTAACTCGGTGGAGGAAGATGGCTACGGCGGCGGCAGAGTGAAGATTTCATGCGCCGGGCGCGAAATGATGGTGACGAGGTCGAGGCAAAGGAAGCTCTTCCTCACCGGGCGACGATGAAGTAGCGGCGGCGCTTAGGGTTTGAGAAGCTCGGCGGAGAGAGAGCGAGCGGAGTAAAGGAAGTGAGGAAGGGGAGAGGGGTATTTATAGCCACAGTGAAAAAACTGTTTGCCCAAGATTTAGGGACTTAACGCGTGCCTGACCCTTCTCATTCGCATGACATGTGTCACCCACGTACTGAAAAGTGGAGATCATGTTAGATCGTGGGTGAATAGATAAGTCTATCGTGGGAAGCGGAACGGTTTGAGCGGCAAAGCCGAAAATTTGGATAAGATAAGTTAAAAGTTCCGTTCGCAAATTCTTCAGCTGACAAGGACACAGTGAAGATTTTGAACGAGTTTCAAATAGAACGCACATGAAGAATTTGTGAATAGATTGGGTTGAGTATAGCATAGAGGGGGAAGGGTCCGATCACATTCACTTAGCAGAAGAACAACTTGAAGAATAGCCATAAGTGAATGCTGTAGAGGACATAAACCCATATATATATATAGCCAATGAAGAAAAACGACGGAACCAGCGAAGATTTTGCAAAGTTGAAGAATTTGAAAAACTGAAGAATTTCAAAACTGAGGAATTTCAAAACTGAGGAAAACTCAAATTGAAGATTTTGAACTTTGGTGGTGGCGTGACCCACCGTATAAGAATGATGATTTCAGACACCGCGTATAACTGTCGTAGGGTTCTGAGAATCAAATTCTTCATTAATTTCTTCACACTTAGAGTGTTGTTCTTCATTGATTGAACAAAAACGGTTCTTCATGTGTTGCACATCTAAGTCATCAATTTTGCATAAGTGTTAGGATGAGTGTCCTATTCAAAGAACATTCGAAGATTCTAAGATATTTAGCTCACACCGCAACTTGCTAAATCACTTCTCATCCAAGGGCTTTGTGAAGATATCAGCTAGCTGTTCTTCAGTCTTCTCATGATCAATAAAGATGTCGCCCTTCAAGACATGATCGCGAAGAAAATGATGACAAATCTGAATGTGCTTCATCTTCGAGTGTTGAACTGGGTTGTGAGCAATCTTGATTGCACTCTCATTGTCACAGTAGAGAGGCACATTCTTCATGTTGATGCCATAATCCTTGAGAGTTTGCTTCATCCACAGAATTGAGCACAAAGAAGAACCAGCAGCAATGTACTCAGCTTGTAAGTAGACAAAGGATACACAGTTCTGTTTCTTCGAGGTCCAACAGACCAAAGATCGTCCGAGGAAATGACAAGTACCAGATGTTGACTTGCGGTCCACACGATCACTAGCATAGTTAGAGTCAGAATATCCAATGAGATCAAAAGCAGATCCCTTGGGATACCATAATCCTAGTGTTGGTGTGTGAGATAGATATCGAAGAATATGCTTCACAGCCTTATGGTGTGATTCCTTCGGTGTAGCTTGAAATCGGGCACACATGCAAACACTAAGCATTATATCTGGCCTAGATGCACATAAGTACAATAAAGAACCAATCATGGGGCGGTATACCTTGTGATCAAAGTCAATACCATTTTCATCAGTGCATATATGGCCATTTGTGGGCATAGGAATTCTGACGCCTTTGCAATCTTGCATGCCGAATTTCCTCAGAACATCCTTGAGGTATTTCTCCTGAGATATGAATATGCCATTGCGCTATTGGCGAATTTGAAGACCTAAGAAGAATTTCAAATCTCCCATCATAGAAATTTGATATTCTTCACTCATCATATAGGCAAATTCATCACTATAACGTTGGTCAGTACAGCCAAAGATAATATCATCAACGTATATTTGGCACACAAATAGTTCACCATCATAAGATTTAGTAAAGAGAGTAGGGTCGAGTGAACCGGTGTGAAGCCATTCTTCATGAGGAATTCCTCCAAAGTGTCATACCACGCCCGAGGGGCCTGCTTGAGGCCATAGAGGGCCTTGTTGAGTCTCAAGACTTTGTCGAGGATTCTTTGGATCTTCAAAACACAGGGGTTGAGCAACATATACTTCTTCCTCAAGCTTACCATTGAGGAATGCACTTTTCACATCCATTTGATATAAAGTGATATCATGATGGTTAGCATAAGCAATTAATATGCGAATAGCCTCAAGTCTAGCAACAGATGCAAAAGTTTCATCAAAATCAATTCCTTCAACCTGTGTGTAGCCTTGAGCTACAAGTCGTGTCTTATTCCTCACCACAAGGCCATTTTCATCTTGCTTGTTGAGGTAGATCCACTTTGTGCCAATGATATTATGCTTGCGAGGATCTGGACGTTTGAACAGTTCCTGCACGTTGTTGAGCTCGGAATCGATGTAATTCTTCTTGCATGGCCTGAATCCACTCGGGCTCGAAATGCTTCATCTACCTTAGTGGGCTCTGTGATAGAGACAAAATCATAGTGCCCACAAAAGTTAGATAAATGTGAAGCTTTTGAGCGTGTGAGAGGACCTGATGCTTCAATGTCATCGATGATCTTTTCAACTTGCACTTCTTTTGCAACACGAGGATGAGCTGGTTGTCATCGAGGAATTTGATCAAGATTTTCTTCAAAGACCATTTTCTTCAAAGATTTTCTTGGTGCATCACCGACGTTCTTCACGTTCTGGAATGAATTCTTCAGCAGATTCTTCAATAGGAATGACATCCTCGGTAGCCTTGAACTTGGTAGAATCCTCAGGTGCTGGTTCATCTATCATAGAAGGTAGGTGCTCTCTTTGCGAGCCATTAGTTTCATCGAATCAAGACATCTACAGCTTCAACAATCTTGTGAAGAACATTGTTGAAGACTCAGAGGTGTGTGAGTCCTTTCCGTAACCAAGCATAAAACCTTCATGTGCCTTGATTGCAAATTTAGCATTGTGATGAGGATCTCTAATCCAACATTTAGCAATCAAGACTTTGAAATAACTCACATTGGGTTTCTTGTCGTTGAGGAGTTCATAGGCGCCTTCTTGAAGAATTTGTGAAGATATACCCTGTTGATGATGTGGCATGCAGTGTAAATTGCCTCAATCCGTATGACGAGGCGTCTTGTACTCATCAAGCATAGTGCGAGCCATCTCAACAAGAGTTCTATTCTTGCGCTCCACGACACCATTTTGCTGAGGAGTATAAGGACCAGATAACTCATGAGTAATACCAAGTTCATCAAGATAGTCATCAAGACCAGAATTCTTGAACTCAGTTCCATTGTCACTCCTGATGTGCTTGATCTTCACACCAAAGTTGGTTGAAGCCCTCGAGGAAAATCGTTTGAAGACTTCCGCACTTCATGTTTGTAAGTAACAATGTGTACCCATGTGTAACGAGAGTAATCATCAACAATAACAAAGCCATATAGAGATGCATCATTAGTGACTCACTGAGTAATGATTAGGACCAAAGAGGTCCATGTGAAGCAATTCGAATGGTCGAGTAGTGGTCATGATAGTCTTCGCTGGATGCTTGGCCTTGGTCATTTTTCCAGCTTCACAGGCCCCGCATAAGTGATCCTTAAGGAATTTGACATTCTCAATGCCAATGACATGCTTCTTCTTTGCAAGCGTGTGCAAATTCCTCATGCATGCGTGACCAAGTCATCGATGCCATAGCCAGCCTTCTGAAGCTTTTGCAAGTAGACACACGACTGGTTGAGGTCCTGTAGAGAAATCAACAATGTACAAGTCTCCTCTCCTAAAGCCTTCGAAGACTTTGGAATTGTCAGCTTCCATAACCACAACACAACGATACTTGCCAAAGACAACAATCATATCAAGATCACAAAGCATTGAGATGCATATAAGGCTGTATCCTAAGGACTCAACAAGCATGACTTTGTCCATGTGTCGATCCTTTGTGATCGCAACCTTACCTAGACCCAATACCTGAATTTTGCCTTTGTCAGCGAAGATGATATGCTTCAGATGCGATGGTGATAAGGGAGCATCAATCAATGATTCTTGTCACCAAATATGTGATTTGTACATCCACTATCGAGGACCCACTCGGTGGCTTTGGGTTGATCATCCTACGGATGAATTAGTGCAGCTTACGAACTCATATACTTCATCGGTGAAGAATATGATATCAAATTCATCGATGAATTTCATCAAGCGATAAAAGCGGATATAGCGGTATGAGGACGTGTGAAATGAAAGTTCATTTCTTCATGATTAGCCTGCGTCCTTTCGAGCATTTTTGTCGTGCCCCAAAGAAATTCTTGAGACGTTAAAGCACGCCCTCAGAGACCTTACCCTGGAGAAGAGAGTAGTTCTTTTTCTTCACCACCCACATCTGAAGGGGTGGCAAAGAGTTCATCACTCTGCGAGCTCCATATGAGAATGGTGGCAAAGAAGCCAGACCATTTTGTTTCACATAAGAGGGGTTAGGGTAAGCATATGTGTCGATGTCAAAACCGGCAGATCTCGGGTAGGGGGTCCCGAACTGTGCGTCTAGGCGGATGGTAACAGGAGACAAGGGACACGATGTTTTTACCCAGGTTCGGGCCCTCTCGATGGAGGTAATACCCTACTCCTCCTTGATTAATATTGATGATATGGGTAGTACAAGAGTAGATCTACCACAAGATCAGAGAGGCTAAACCCTAGAAGCTAGCCTATGGTATGATTTTTGTTCGTCCTACGGACTAAAACCCTTCGGTTTATATAGACACCGAATAGGGTTAGGGTTACACAGAGTCGGTTACAATGGTAGGAGATCTACATATCCGTATCGCCAAGCTTGCCTTCCACTCCAAGGAAAGTCCCATCCGGACATGGGACGAAGTCTTCAATCTTGTATCTTCATAGTCCAGAGTCGGCCAACGGTGATAGTTCGCTATCCGGACACCCCTAATCCAGACTCCTCAAGAGCTCCCTGAACCAGGCTTCAATGATGACGAGTCCGCGCGCATATTGTCTTCGGCATTGCAAGGCGGGTTCCTCCTCCGAATACTTCATAGAAGATTTTGAACACAAGGATAGTGTCCGCTCGCAAAACAAGTTCCACATACTACCATAGAGAGAATAACTTTTGCAGATCTGCCGACGATTCGGGCGTGACATCACACCATGACCAGGCCTTTATACGAATCATTTTTACTGTTCCACCTCAGCGCGTTTAGCGAGGCGGTTTCCTTGGCACGTCTTGTCAAAGCGGAGATGGGTAACCCATCAATACGGACGTGGGTAACCCATCCGCACCATTGATTACGGCGCTTGGGAGATAAGCTAGTTTTACCAGGCTGGCGGGGGACACATAGCTTCGTCCGTCCATATAAGGGGATAAGGATCCACCTTTTCACCTACACCTTCTTCCTCCTTTGCTCATCCATTTCACAAGACTGAAGCTCCAGCGCCTAAGTCCGCACATCCCACCTCAACCTTCTCCAACTATGTCCGGAGCGGGAGGCAGGTGGATGGCTTCCTCCGTCCGTAGGGGCACATCGAAAAGCTGCGGAGGCCGGATACTTGTCCAAAGAACATCACAAGACCTGCTACTCCTACGAGGGGCAGCTCATTCCAACCCCTGTGCCCCATGAGAGGGTGGTGTTTCTCCCCACTTCCTCCGTGGACTAGGTTTTCCACTTCACCCATTTGTCCGGGGCTCATGTTCTACTACGGCCCGGACTTCCACGATCCGCCCCAATTTCATCCTCAACATCTCGACGTTTATCGTCAGGTGCGAGGCCTTCCTCCGCATCCAGCCCCACTTAGGCTTATGGTGAAGATCTTCAATGTCGTGCCGAAGGTAGTGGGCGGCCGCCAAGCGGAGTGCGGAGGCGCCATGGTTGGCAAGATGGCCAAAGTCCTATGGCTCGAGGGCTCCTTTGTGGAGACCATAAAGGTGGCAATCGGGTGGTTCTACATCACCGAGCCGCACGACTCTCAATGGGCGGCGGCCCCAATTCCGATCCGCTTCCCCACACGGCTCACATCATGGAAAGAGACGGGCCTGACGTGGGGGGATTCGGACGAGCTGTCCGAACTCCAAACCTGCGTCCGAAACCTGGTGGACAAGAATCTCAGGCTTGTCAACGTTATCCAGGTCATGCTCATCCGCAAGATTCTCCCATGCCAACAACGGGCCTTCAAATTGTGGGAGTTCGATCCGGCACAACACCCAACTCTGAAAAGGCTCTTCGACACTACGTACGAAGATGCCTGGAAGGTGCTGTTCAAGGGCGCCGAGGTTCAGGCATCCGCCACCAAGATCGCGGATTCAGCTCATGACGTCAAGCCAGCCGAGGTAAGTTATTTTACCCTTTATGGGACTCTTGTTTTCATAGATTGACTCTATGTGGGATCTAAAACTCCCTAACCTTTGGACAGATCGGGCTGAAGACGTCCGGACAGATTAACCGTCCGACCCTTTGCCGAAGACCAGCCGGACGCCTTTGATTTGGAAATGCTGGCTCCGGCACCTCACGTGGTGCCGGAGAAGATGGCTAAGAAGGAGGCCACGGGAACTCAAGGAGCTCCCTACACCAGTGCCGTCGGACTCATCGCCTCGACAACCTCGAGATGGAATCCTCCTCGAGGAAGAGGAGGAGGAAAGAGAAGCTTCTCCCCAGCCGGGGAGAGAAGAAAAGGAAGGCCGCCTAACCGGGAGGCCGGAGGGTCCAAGAAGGGAAGGACCCTTCCTCCGGACTTCTCCACCAACGCCGACAACGACGAGGAGGGGTGGCCAACAAGGGCCAAGCCCCTGGCGAGATCGCAAGTGTCCGGATAGCCATGGCTTTTTTTCATTGCATAGTATTCTCTAATGCCGAACAATCATGCAGCCCGCCCAAGGGCGAGCTCGCCGCTTCGTCGAGCGGGTCCCTGAATTCGTCGGAAGTGGAGAGTACTTCACTTCCGGCTGCCTCCTCACCTCACGCTGCGAACGACGCCGAGGTGGGGCCCCGAGGGGGCCTGGTCAAGAGGAGGTGGCGCAGGAGGCGCCGCAAGGCAGCCTCCCGGACTCAGCGCGAGGGGAGCGAGACCCCTCAGGGCTCTAAGCCCGACCCTTGTCCGGACTCCATACCGGAACCTTTAGCGGTTCCGAAGTCCGGCAAGCGGTCCCTTCGTAGGAAGGGTAAGACGCCGGTGTCCTCCGTCCAACCGGAGGCACCAGATAGCTTACTGGAGGCGCTTAACGGTGCATCCATCAACGAGGAGCACTGCACTGTTATGAGTGTGGTGATCCAGAAAGTTCAGTCCGCCAAGAGCGGGCTGACTGAAGACTGTACCAGCCTTCTAACAGGCCTTGAGGTAAGTTTAGAATATGTAAAAATATTACCGCATAGACAGTAGCCCCTGATGCTTAGTTCGGTGTTCGGAAAGAAAAGTCGGACTAAGGATCTAAAAATATATACGCGGGAGTCTAACATAAGTATGTCAATATGGGAATGCAAAGCTGCTGCCGACCTCTGCCAAGACCGATCATGGAGGTCAATGCATTGAAGCAGAGCCTCGAGCGGTCCGAGAACGAGCTCGGCCTTGCTAAGAAGCAGCTCGAGGACAGGGAAGGTAAGTAATACCTTGTTAAAGAAATACCTTATAGAAAGGTTTCGGTTGCGAAAAATGACAGGAATAACGTGGGTATTGTAGGGGCCACGAATGAGGTGGCGACCCTGAAGGAAGCGGTGTCCGCGGCCGAAAGCAAAGCAGCCGCGGAGCGCACCGAGCGAGAGAAGCAGGAGGAGCGGGTGGCGGAGGTGCGACAAGAGCTCCAGGCTCTCGTGGAAAACACGAGAGTTTGGAGCGTGACTCGAAGACTCGAGAGTCCGAGCTCGCCTCGGCTCTTGAGAATGCCAAAGCCGCTAAGGCCGAAGCCCAAAAAGCCCTCCAAGAAATTGAATCATTAAAGAAGATAGCGGCGGGTAAGGCATTCTTTATGAAAAGCAAGCATGTGAAAGTGAATTACCTATTACTTACTCGGATTCGGAGCTCTCCAGGAGCATTCGCAGATCTGCCCCGTAGTGTGTCTGATGCTGCCGCTGCTTCATCTGCGCCAAGGAGGGAGCTCGACGGAGAAGGTGTTCGGTCTCGATGTCTTTGAGGTCGAACGTCTGGTGCCCCTGAGCGACCAGCTGAAGCAGTTGGTCGAGCTCCACAAGGTCGCCGAACGGGCCATGAAGGGCATCATAGTTCGGCTGTGGCCATTGGAAGCCATGCCTGGGAGCTACTTCGGGTTAGTGCAGCGGGTGGTGGACGCCTGTCCATGGATTGAAGTCATCAAGCGCTCCGTCTGCATTGAAGGTTCCCGTCGGGCCCTTGCCCATGCTAAAGTGCACTGGGGCAAGCTGGATGCGGAGAAGCTTGTGACAGACGGGCCACCGAAGGGCAAGGATCATCGCAAGCCCGAAATGTACTATGAGGGCATCCTGAAGGGTGCCCGCCGTATAGCGGATGAGTGCTCCAAAGATGTAATTTTTGAATAGACTTGCATTTGTTATCCTGTACGCTGAAAACTTGTTCATATGCGCTAAGCAACGCTTGTTAATTCAAAATATTACCTTCTGTGTGGCCGTTTATCAAATTTGAGAGATGGCCAGTCGTTGGGGTCAGCCCCATGCCACGAGTCTTTGGGGTGTTCGGATAAACTTGAGCGCTCTTGTTCCCATTCTTGGGTCCGTCGAGGAGGCGCTCAACGCAACGAACAAGGCAACCGGACTTATAGTGCTTGAACACTCTCACTTAGCCATAGAATTCTATAATTTTAAATTTCGGCGAAGCCCCTAGTATTCGGAAGACCGAGTTCGGGGCGCTATCCACGCCTTGGCCGGACAATGCCGGTTCCTCGCTCTAAGCGGCATAAGTCTTTAGGGACTTGAAGAAACCTCTCGAACACCGACCGACTCTCGCCTTATCATGACGGTCAGTTTTAGCTTTCTCCACTGAGGTGCTCAACCCAACTCAACCGGGGCACAATCGCAGTGGTTCTCCCAGTGCTACCTTAGCCGATATAATGGAACGTAAGGTACCAAAACATGGGAGCCGGGCAAACCCAACTATTGACCCAAGACATGATTCGAAGCCGATGCATATAATGCTATAAGTTCGGGGTGCCACACTTGTGAAAGTGTTCGGACTTATCACACCATACTTTTGGGGTACTTAAGCCCCTGGTGTATTGGCCGTACCAAAGTGTACTGGTGCAACATGTCATGAAATGAACATATATATAGATAAAGAAAGGAGTGCAATAATAGGCAAAAGCTATGTATTGTTTATTCAAAAAGGTACTGCAATGGAAGCAGAACGATACAAATAGTGTGATAAGCAAGGGGTGGGACTATTTAACATGTCCCCCTCCAGGGGTAAGCTGCGGGGTGGTATGTAAAACAGGTATAATGATCGTAGTAGAGACCATCTGGACACTCACATAGCTTTCTGCCTCCCTGGCTGTTGCATCGCGAGTTCGGCAATTCTAGTGCCGGACAGGGCTTCTGGAAAACGGAGTCCTGAAAGTAAGAAAAAAAAGAAAAAAGAAAAAGAATGACACAATCGGGATCCCCTGGTGCGGTTGAGCCGCATTCTGGGCGTGCCGTGGTCGTGCCCCTCCCCTTATGCCCATGGTATCTCCAGAGCGTAGTTATGTACGCGTAGTACTGGCTTCGCAATTTCGCGAGGGCTGGGGTTGGGGACGGATTGCAACGCGTGCTTTGATCATGCCAGGCGGTCTTGTTGTAGGTTACTCCGGGCGCGCTTGACAGTGGCCGGACGTTTAATAGCCGGACTCGAGAATTGCTGTGAGAGGCTGCTTTGCACCTCCGCCGCGAGGGCCTCCGTGTGCTCCTCCGTTCGGAGAGAGCGTTCGGTGTTTCCATTGACCGTGATTACTCCTCGAGGGCCCGCATCTTGAGCTTGAGGTATGCGTGGTGCGGCACCGCATTGAACTTTGCAAATGTGGTTCGTCCGGCAAAGGCGTGATAGCCGCTGCGGAACGAGACTATGTCGAAGATTAACTCTTTGCTTCGGAAGTTATCCGGGGATCCGAAGACCACTTCGAGTGTAACTAAGCCTGTACAATTGGCCTCGACACCTGGTATTACGCCTTTAAAGGTCGTCTTTGTGGGTTTAATCCTTGAGGGGTCTATGCCCATTTTGTGCACTGTATCCTGATAAAGCAGGTTCAGGCTGCTACCGCCGTCCATCAGGACTCTAGTGAGGTGAAATCCGTCGATGATTGGGTCAAGAACCAATGCAGCGAATCCGCCATGACGGATGCTAGTGGGGTGGTCCCTTCGATCAAATGTTATCGGGCAGGAGGACCATGGGTTGAACTTCGGGGCAACTGGCTCCATCGCATATACGTCCCTTAGTGCATGCTTCCGCTCCCTTTTGGGTATATGGGTTGCGTATATCATGTTCACCGTCCACACTTGTGTGGGAAAGCCCTTCATCCTCTATTGTTCGGTGGGGCTCTTCCTCGTCATCGCTATGCAGCCCTTGTCATTGAGTTCAGCACTTAGCTTGCTCGCTTGCTTGAACACCCAACAATCCATGTTGGTGTGATTGGCTAGTTTTTTTCGGGGTGCCATGTATCCGCACAAACGATCGAAAGTGTTCGGTCCAAGTTGGACGGGCCTCGGGTATTTATTTTGAATGGCTTCTTCCACGACCGGGTTTAGAGCCTCTGAATCCGACATTGATCGTCAGATCTTCATCATTGTCGCCAAGCACGCGGCGCTTGTTCTTGTTGCGACGCGACCTGCCATTGCTGTCCTTGGTATCCGAACTACCGTGGTTTTTGGTCAAGTTGTTACTACGAAGCTAGCTACCTGTCCTCTCCCGCAAAAGCAGGTCATGAGTGTGGTGAGGGCTGCCATGGATTTCGGCTTTTCCTGTCCTAGGTGTCGGGCTAGCCACTCATCGCGGATGTTATGTTTGAAGGCTGCAAGGGCCTCTCGTGATCCGGACGATCAACGATTTGATTTTTCTTGGTTAGGAACCGTGTCCGTAATTGTTCCGCCGATTCTTCCGGCTGCTGAATTATGTGGCTGAGGTCATCGGCGGTGGTCGCACATATGTGCCCTGGAAGTTATCAAGGAATGCGACTTCCGTGTCCTCCCAACAACCAATTGATTCTGGCGGCAAGCTGTTGAGCCAATGCCGATCTGGTCCTTTAAGCTTGAGTGGGAGGTATTTGATGGCATGTAGATCATCACCGGGCCATGTGGATATGGAGGAGATAGTCCTCGATTCGCACCGCAGGATCTCGTGGTACCATCGTATGATTCGATGTTTACGGGTTTGAAGCCCTCGTGGATTTGATGATCCATTACTTCATCTCGTGAAGCATAGTGGGTGTGCGGCGCTCAGATATGGGCTATATCACGGCGTAGCTCATATGAGCTTTGTCTCTTGTGTTCGGCCCGGCGGAGTTCTTTGTATCCGGCGTGTGATTATCGCCACGCGTGTCGTGGGGCGCCCACGCGATCCGTAGATCGATCTTGTTTGCCTTGCCTTGTCCTCCAATATGTCTTGCAGGTCTGGCGCGTTTCCCCGTGCCTTGGTCGAGCGGCGCCGGGGTGCGGCTTGAATGGAGGGTCTAGAGGCCTCTCTGTCGCGGCCACGGGGTGGCCGGTCGGCCGCATCATGCGCTGGTGATGTAGGTTTGGGTGCGCTTCCTCTAATTGGGGTAGCAGCCTGCGTTTGGGTATCTCTTGGAGGGGCGTTCGAAGTTCATACTCTTCGCTGCAAGGACTTGATCCATCTGTCACCTAGCAAGTCTTGGTCAGCTCTAAGCTGCTGCCGCTTTTTCTTGAGGCTGCTTGCCGTGGCCATAAGCCCTGCGTTTGAAACGCTCTGTTCAA
This sequence comes from Aegilops bicornis, assembly GCA_021605145.1. NCBI lineage: Eukaryota > Viridiplantae > Streptophyta > Magnoliopsida > Poales > Poaceae > Aegilops > Aegilops bicornis. The sequence goes on from CM038674.1 coordinate 188,241,322, forward strand.
GGGATCCTCGGATACGACAAATTAAATGCGTCGTCGAGGCTTGCCTCGTCTTCGAGGGGGGCGATAATTATCGCCCTCTACCTCTTTTTCTGCGACCGTCAGGCGGTCTTGCTTCTCTCCTCCTCCCGCCGAGTCCTGCCGAGGGGTCGCTTTCAAGACCTTTGTCCGGGTATTATTGTCTCCCGTGCCGGAATCACCGCTTTTCTTGTGGCGGGATTTATAACGGGCGCCACGACGTTGGCGCTTGGGTTGTTTCTTGAGGGGTCATCCTCCGCCGTTCCATCGCCATTCCCATCTTTTGGGATGTCCACCATGTATATGTCATATGACGAGGTGGCCTTCCAAAGGCCCTCAGTAGGCGCTGGGTCTTGGTCGCCTCCGCATCGCTATCCATACCATCGATGTCTTGAGTCGAAGTCGAGAATGTCGGTTAAATCATCAACAGTGGCTACAAAGTGGGTGGTGGGTGGGCGTTGAATTTCTTCGTCGTCTGCATCTCAACCTTCCCGACCGTAGTCCGCCAGGCTCTCCTGATAAAGAGAGAGACTTTAGTGAATTCAAGATGTCGCCGAAGGGCGAGTGCTGAAAGACGTCTGCGGCAGTGAACTCCATGACCGGCGCCCAATCGGATTCGATTGGCAGGGGCGCGGAGGGTTCGGAGTCCGGCACCTTGGAGTCACGGTCTTCGCAAAGGACGGGATGGAGTTCAGCTCAATCGCCGTTGAGATCGTAGCCCCCGAGGCGGTGTCCAACCACTCGTCCTCGATCGGGGGAGTCGGCTCCGAGCTAAGGGTCGGAGCGGACTCTGGTGCGGCTTCCAAGGCACTGTTCGGCGGCAGAGCTAGATCATGCCCATCGAGACAGTGCGGCGCACTTGGCTGTGGCTCGAATCCGTCAAAGATCAAGTCTCTGCGGACATCGGCCGTATAGTTCAAGCTTCCAAATCTGACCTGATGGCCAGGGGCGTAGCTTTCGATCTGCTCCAGATGGCCAAGTGAATTGGCCCGCAGCAAAGCCGCCGAATCTGAAGATCTGTCCGGGAGAAAAGTCTCACCTGGACCGCGTCGTTGTTGATGATCAAGGAGCCATCGGGCCTATAGGTGACGGCTACGTAGGAACTCTCAATGAAAGCACCAATGTCGGTGTCAAAAGCCGCGGATCTCGGGTAGGGGGTCCCAATCGTGCGTCTAGGCGGATGGTAACAGGAGACAAGGGACACGATGTTTTTACCTGTGTTCGGGCCCTCTCGATGGAGGTAATACCCTACTCCCGCTTGATTAATATTGATGATATGGGTAGTACAAGAGTAGATCTACCACGAGATCGTAGAGGCTAAACCCTAAAAGCTAGCCTATGGTATGATTGTTGTTAGATCCTCTGGACTAAAACCCTTCGGTTTATATAGACACCGAATAGGGTTAGGGTTACACAGTCGGTTACAATGGTAAGAGATCTACATATCCAGATCGCCAAGCTTGCCTTCCACGCCAAGGAAAGTCCCATCCGGACACGGGACGAAGTCTTCAATCTTGTATCTTCATAGTCCAGAGTCCGCCAACGGTGATAGTTCGCTATCCGGACACCCCTAATCCAGACTCCTCAAGAGCCCTCGAACCAGGCTTCAATGACGACGAGTCCGGCACGCATATTGTCTTCGGCATTGCAAGGTGGGTTCCTCCTCCGAATACTTCATAGAAGATTTTGAACACAAGGATAGTGTCCGGCTCTGCAAAACAAGTTCCACATACTACCGTAGTGTCCGACTCTGTATTTCTTCTTCTTTAATTCCTTTTCCCACTGAGGACAATCTTGAATATAGTGACCAGGTTTCTTGCATTTGTGGCATAGCCTCCTCGTGTAGTCATTGGATGAGGAATCATTGCTCCTTGAGGATTTTCCAAAGCGGCCACGTCTTGAGAACTTCTGGAATTTCTTCACGAGTAGTGCTAGCTCCTGGCTCAATTCTTCAGGATCACCAAGGCTGCTGCCGTAATCTTCATTTTCAGATTCAGACACCGCCTTGGCCTTCGTGGCACGTGATCTACCATAGCACGAACCATAGAGATCTCTCTTTTCAGCAAGTCGAACTCATGAGTGTTTAGCCTCTCGAGGATATCAGGGATCCAAAGGACTTGTAATCAGCATGCTCTTGTATCATCAATGCCAGAGTATCAAATGAGGAATCAAGCAATCTCAACAATTTCTTCACCACCTCATGGTCGGTGATGTCAGTGGCACCAATCGCTTGAAGCTCATTTGAGATGTCAGTGAGGCGATCGAAGGTTTGTTGAACATTTTCATTGTCGAGTCTTTTGAAGCGGTTGAAGAGATTGTGAAGAACGTCAACAAGAGAGTCACGCTGAGTTGAGACTCCTTCATTCACTTTGGACAGCCTATCCCAGATAAGCTTAGCAGTTTTCAAAGCACTCACTCTTCCATACTGTCCTTTGCTCAGATGGCCACATATGATATTCTTCGCTTGAGAATCGAGTTGCTTGAATCTCTTCACATCGGTGGCGTTCCGTGAGGGTGAGACAGAGGGAACACCATTTTCCACAACATACCAGAGATCGTTATCAATTGCCTCAAGATGCATTCGCATCTTATTTTTCCAGTAGGGGTAGTCTGTCCCATCGAAGGTAGGATAGCCAGCAGAGACCTCGATCATACCTGCGGTCGACATAACTAAAACTCCAAAGGTTAAACTAAAATCACACGTAACAAGGGAGTACCTTGCTCGATACCAATTGAAAGTGTGTTATATCGACTAGAGGGGGGGGGGGTGAATAGGCGATTTTTATGAATTCTTCACTGAGGAATTTGCCGGTGAGACTGCTGGACGGTCCAGATTACGATCCTCGGGAGCAATGACTGGAATGGGCTCCTCCCAGAGGTGCTGCCTGCTGACGGGAACCCACATCCTCAGTTTGGTCCTCATCTGATAGCGGAGCAGTTGTACCAGCAACAGGTACACAACTGGTTAGTGCAGAACGCAGCCCCCCCCCCCCAATGGAGCTCCGAATGAACCAGCAGCTCAGAACAATCAAGATAATGGGGGATGGGGAGAATGGCCTGCCCCTCCTGCCCCACCTTTGCCACAACTGCCACCTTTTCTCATGACTTTCAGGCTTGGCTCGCTGCTCTGGGTCTGCAGGTACAGGATGGCATTGTTCTTGACAACAATGTCACGGATAATGCATTGCAAGCTTGGCATGATTCGATCACGAGCTCTGACGACACTAACTCAGTTCATTCGGTCGATATGGTTGTGATCAACGCTCCATATATGCCTCAGCCTCATGATGACGAGATCATAGTTTCTGTTGAAGTTCACAGTCAGGGTCTGCGCTTTGGTCTGTCTGCGCAAGGTGATATGCTCATGTCTCTCCTGTTGAATAATCCAAATCTCGCCAAAGATCTTAATTTAGCCATGTTCTCGGCTCTGCGCCCACTAGTGGCTGCTTTTGGACCATGGGCCTTGGGTCTTGGCTTCAGACATGAATCTGTTCAGGTGGAACTGCAAGTGACACTTTCAGGTGGATGCATTCAGTTTTCTCAAGCTCAAGTGGTGACCTCTACTGCTCAGGCAAGTCTGACTGCTGTTCACACTCCACTGCCACTCCCCGTTGAACCAACTGCACGTTTGGAGGAGATCAACAATTCAGGTGATGAGAACCTTACTGCCACACTCTCACTACCTGCCCCACTGGAAATTGTTGTGTCTGCACCCACAATGCCAACTATGTCACTGTCTGCTGAGGCTTTTTTGACTGTGCCTAGCAAGACTTCTCTACCTTTAACTGTTGAAGCTCCTCCTCTGCTGTCTGATGAGGGATCGAGTTCTGTGCCTACCATCGCACTCGCTCAAGCAACGCAAAGGCAAGATGTCGGCCCCAATCGACATCGCTACTCATAGGTCAAGCAATGTAACCAACAAATATGATGGCTTCTGGGTTTCTGCTACGTCTGAAGCATGCCCTGTTAATTCCAAGGTCAAACCTCGTGTTGTGCCTGCTGCCCTGGTGATCTCTGAAGATGCCAACCCTGCCGCACCCATTCCGGCGGCCCCAAGCATTGAGGATACAACTCTAGATGTGCCTCCTCCAACACCCATCGCCACGCTGCAGGCCATTGGTACGGATCTTTGCGCCGTGCCTGCTGAAGAGCTTACTACCTCGGCTCTATCCGAAAGAGTAGACGAGTTTTACTTCTCTTCTGTTTCTGCAGTTATCTGAAACTTTATCTCTCCAATGCTTTTGCGTGACTGGAATGTACTTTGTTGGAATGTTCGCGGTCTTAATGCGCCTGAGAAACAATTAGCGCTTGGTAATGCGATTCGATCTAGTGGATGCGCTGTGATTTGTCTTCAGGAGTCTAAAATGCCCTCGTTTGATGCTGCTGCCTTAAAAACCTTAAGCCCCCGACGTTTTGATTAGTTTGTGTTTATCCCTTCGCATGGCGCTTTTGGTGGCATCATTACGATTTGGAATAGCAGCATTTTCATGGGAGGGTCTTTTTGTCTGAGAGTTTTGCGTTAGGAGTAGAGCTCACTTCTACGCAATCCAATCACTCTTGGAAGTTAATCAATGTATACGGCCCTTATCAGGGTGACCCTCGTGTTGCATTTACCAACTGGCTATTTGATTTGGATATCCCTAGTGATGAAGACTGGCTAATACTTGGCGATTTTAACTATATCCGATCACCTGACAATCGCAACAAGCCGGGAGGCAGTGTACAAGATATGTTCACCTTTAATGATTTCATACGTGAACAAAACCTTACTGAATTGCCAATCAAAGGGAGAGCATATACTTGGTCCAATATGCAACATCAACCACTTCTGGAATAGCTCGACTGGTTTTTCACCACGCTACACTCGACGCTCTCCTTTCCAAATACTCTGGTAAACCCGCTTGGGAAACCCGTCTCTGATCATACCCCCTGTAATGTGATCATTCAAACAACGATCCCAAAAAGTAAACTCTTCAGGTTTAAAACATATTGGATCGCTCACCCTGGTTTCATGGAGGTGGTGGAAAAAGCTTGGAAAAAACCTATTAAACATATCAAACGCTCCAACCATGCTGCGATTATTGGGCAGAAACTCAAGTCTGTGAGATATGCACTCAAACATTGGAGTAAGAAGATCTCCTGCCTCTCTATTGCCATTGAAAATACTAACAAAGCCCTCCTGGAATTGGACAACATTGAAGATCGCCGGCATCTTACTACCCCCGAACAAAACTTTCGCAATATTCTCAAAAAACACCTCCTGAGACTCCTTCAATATAAAAAAGACTACTGGAGAAAACGCTGCACCATTCGTTGGATTCAGTTTGGCGATGAGAACTCCAAATTTTTTCAAACGATCGCTACTGAACGTTACCGGAGGAATTGCATCAGTTATCTTAAAAATGTGGACGGAGGGATTGTGGATGATCATGCTGGAAAAGAGTCTGTCCTTTTTAGGCCTTTAAAGTTAGGATGGGACAAGCTAACCCTTTGCCCATGAAATTTAACTTAGATAATCTGCTCAAAGATGATGAGATCTTTGCCAACCTTGTGGTTCCATTCACACATAAGGAGATTGATGATGTGGTGGCAGCCATGCCACCTGACCGAGCCCCAGGTCCTGATGGCTTTAATGGGGCGTTCCTGAAAGCTTGTTGGCCTATCCTCAAAGAGGATTTCTATCTTTTGTGTGAGGAGTTCCATCGGGGAGGCTTAAACTTGGAAAGTATCAATGCTGGCTTTATCACATTGATCCCCAAAATGAACTCACCTGACACGGTCAATGATTTTCGGCCCATAACGCTCCTGAACTGCTGCCTAAAGATGATCACTAAAATACTTGCCAATCGCCTCCAGAAAATTATCCTCAACCTGGTGCATCAAAATCAATATGGTTTCCTCCATGGACGATCCATTCATGACTGCTTGGCCTGGGCCTTTGAATATATACACAAATGTCAAGCTTCAAAGAGAGAAATTGTCCTCCTGAAACTTGACTTTGCCAAAGCCTTTGATACAATTGAGCATTCTGCTATGCTGCTAATCATGAGGAAAATGGGCTTCCCTTCTAAATGTCTCACTTGGATGGAAAGCATCTTCTCTTCTGGCAAGTCCTCTGTGCTCCTAAATGGTGTGCCTGGTCGACAATTCCCTTGCAAATGTGGTGTGCGTCAAGGAGATCCCATGTCTCCCCTCATTTTTGTCATTGCAGCCGACCTCTTGCAATCAGCCATTAATAAAGCGCTGGATCAAGGTTTACTAAGCCACCCCATCCCTCCCAAGGGCAATGCCAAGTACCTGGTGATCCAATATGCGGATGACACTATCATTGTCTTGCCTGCATGTATTCGTCAAGCAGCTAAGATGAAGCAAATCCTTGAAGACTACGCCACGTCCATTGGTCTTAAGATCAACTTTCATAAATCCACTCTCGTGCCTATTAACACTCCGGTGGACACATGCAATGATCTGGCTGCTCTTTTCGGTTGCACTCAGGACAACATGCCGTTTACATACCCGGGTTTACCCCTAGGGACCACCCGCCCTTAGGTTCTTGACATGACACCTTTCGTGTGCAAAGCTGAAAGAAAGATCACCACAGCCATGTCCCTCATGTCGCATGTTGGTAGGTTGGCCTTGATCAACTCGATCATTACATCGCTTGATATTTATCCGATGGGCACCATGCGATTACCGCCAAAAATCGTTGCGCAACTGGATAAAATACGGCGACACTGCCTGTGGACCAAAAAAACTGCGGATGGCGTCAAACATAACTCACTAGCTGCCTGGCCCATGGTGTGTAGACCCAAATCTAGTGGTGGTCTCGGGGTTCTTGATTTGAAAGTTCAAAATGATGGTTTGCTTATGAAGTTTCTGCATAAGTTCTATAACAGAATGGATATCCCTTGGGTGCAGCTAATCTGGGATACATACTACGTTGAATCAATCCCCCATGCTACAAATGTATGTGGTTCCTTCTGGTGGCGAGACCTGGTTCTCTTAATGCCATTATACCGCGGGATCACTAATGTGCAAATAAAACAAGGCACATCAGCACTCTTTTGGAAGGATAACTGGTATAATGCGATCTACGCCGATAAATATCCGAGAGCTTTCTCGTATGTCACCGATGAAGACCTGTCGGTTAGAGACTTTTTAACAGCCCCCACGCTGCATGAAACCTTTCAACTTCCGCTCTCCGTGCAAGCTCATGAGGAGGTCAAGCTGCTGCAACTAGATGTCACGGCTGTGAGGGTTGAGGAGCATAGTGATGTTTGGTCGTACTGTTGGGGGACGACCGAGTTCAAAACGGCCACGTACTATCGATTCTTCTTTTAGGAGGTGATTGCTCATATAGCCTTTCGATCGCTGTGGCAGACCAAGTGCACCCCCAAAATCAAGGTCTTTGGTTGGTTCTTATTGTCAGACCGCCTCAATACACGAAACATGCTTAAAAGAAGGCATTATAACATTGGTTCCAACTTGGACTGCTTGCTATGTGGCCTACATATAGAAGAAACGGTAGAACATCTGTTCTTCCACTGTACCTTTAGCAAAGAGTGCTGGCGGCGCTGATAAGCTGGGCCACGGCTGGGGACAGGCTGGATCTGGTGAGACAATTAAAGGAATGACATCCCCGCAAAATGATCATGGAAATCTTCTTGGTTACTGCTTGGAGCCTATGGAAGGAGCGCAACAATAACCATTTCAGACATATTGCACCCTCGGTGACCTCTTGGTGGGCTCGGTTCAAGTCTGATTTTTGTGACATCCAATATAGATTGCCTGCTCATAAGAGACATGTGGTCTCTTCCATCTTGCAAAACTTGCAACAGGACCCTCCATAGCACTTGGTGTAGTCTTTAGTTCTGAACCTTCACTACCACCCTTTGTAATTACCACCATGTAATAGTTCTTTGTTATTTTAATATATATGCAGTAGGAGCCTTTCCTACTGTCTTCACTTTCAAAAAAAAATTTGCCGGTGAGGAAATTCCTTAGCGAAGAACTACTTGCAGCGGAATAAGTACTCAGAAGTAAGCATAACAGAATGCAGGCATGGTCATCATGATGAAATGAAGACAAGCACAGAGTACAGAAAGCGTAATCACAAGATAACACAAGATGAAGACAAACAGACTGAAGAAATTGAACTGAGGAAATTGAGAAAGTCTTCAGTCAAAGTCTTCAAACACAGATATGATGAAGCACTTAACACAAGAATGAGGAAATGAAAGAGTTGAGGAAGTAGAACCAAGAAGCTTGGTGAAGACAATGATTTGGTAGACCAGTTCCAATCATTGTCTCGGTTGTACGTCTGGTTGGAGCGGGCCGAGTATTTAAACTCGAGGACACACAGCCCCGGACACCCAGCCTCGAAAGCACGCAGCTCAGACACCAAGTCCTCACCGTATTCTCATTGAACTAAGGTCACACTGCACCTCGTCCAATCACTCGTGTTAAGTCTTCGTGCCGACTTCCAAACCTTCACAAACTTGGTGACTCGGCGATCCACAATTCCTCTTGGATGCTCTAGACCATGACGCCTAACCGTCTCAAGAAGCATAGTCTTCAAAGGTAACAACCGGCCGGATCCACGCAGGATCAATCTTTTCAAAGGATGCTCAATCACTTTGGGTTTGTAGGTGTTTGGGTTTGGGTTTTCCTCACTTGATGATTTTCACTCAAAGTCCTCGGAGGATGGGATGCTCTCAATTGACAAGTGTCGGTTTCTCTCGAGCAGCCAACCAGCTAGTGGTTGTAGGGGGCGGCTACTTATAGCCTAGGGAGCAGCCCGACATGATAAGACATAAATGCCCTTCAATGATATGACCGTTAGGTGGATAAAATATTTTGAGATAGCTGGCGCGTAGCACAACAACGGTATGAAATTTGAGGTTCAAATTCCTCAGGGCTATCATGTTCCTCACTGTGTAGGCAATCCGCACTGGCGAATTCCTAACTCCTTAGTCAGGACAAATTCCTCAACACCGTAAGAACTTCGTCTCACATCAAGAAATTGACTGAATCTGTATGAGATTTCCAATGGCTTCACTCGAAGGGATTGGTAGGTGTAGGATTTTGAGTTGAGCATCACATTGAAATTTTTCCTTAGTATTTCCTCGACCCCTTTAACAAAGACGGTGTTTCCTATGACTCAAGAAAGAGAAAACGAAACTACGAAAACAAAAGTCTTCACGCTTCATGTTCCTCAAATGAATACCAAGTCTTCAAGGTCAAACCAATTTCTTCACTTTCAAAGTCTTCAGAATACCAAAGTCTTCAATCAAGAACTTCATTTTTAGGGTCGACTTTCTCAGAATATCAAACTCCTAATAGACTTATAGTCCTGTGTACACTCATAAACGCATTAGACCCTTAACCTATAAGTCTTCAATACACCAAAATCACTAAGGGGCACTAGATGCACTTACAATCTCCCCCCTTTGGTGATTGATGACAATATAGGTTAAGTTTTCAACGGGATAAACATATGAAGTGTAAATACTGATATTGAGGAATTTGACCGCAAGATATAGAAGAACTCCCCTGAAGATGTGCATAGTGAGGAATTTGCTTTTGAGGCAATGCACACTTGAAGAGTTGAATCATGGGGATCTCCCCCTATATCTTGTAATTCATACACGCATTTGACATATAATATGAAGAATTTGAAATGCATGATGAAATATGGTGACTGATGTAATTCAGCATGTGTGTATTAACATATAACGAGGAATAAGCATGCAGAAGAACACATCAAAAGTATCAGAGCACCATCGGGTTTAAGATTACAACTCGATCCAATAAAGTTTCAGAAGAGCGAGAGTTGTAACTTAGCAAAAAAATGCCCATATAATAGACCCGCTTGAAGACTAACTCAACTTTCTCCACCTTTGTCATTGAATGACCAAAAGGATCGAAACTGAGGACTAACGCCCCTGAAGAATATCAAGTTGATGGAGGAGCGCCCGGCGTTGTCGAAGTCGTTTGTCGTAGTAGGGCCTGCCGCAGTGTCGCCCAAGTCTTCATGTTCATCGATGTCGCGATGAAGAATAGGAGCTGGCCACCAAGGAAGGAACCTTGACCTTCTTGTATTTCTTCTATGGAGGTGCGCATCAGTCAAATTCTTCCTTGAGACCCATTTTCTTCAGATCTTCTTCGCTATAGACATTAGACAAAACAGCCCAGGTACGGTTGAAGGTTTCATGGAGGTAGTATTGATTTTTCTTCACTGCATTATGGGTTGAGGTCATGTTGTGAAGAATTGAACCAAACTGACGCTTGACCCATTTATGATTGCGATCAACCTTCTGATGAAGACTGAGGAGAAGCTCATGATCACCATCACCACAGGTGTTGTGCCTTGAGGATTTGGCTTGGTTGTGTTGGCGGCGTAGTCATGGGTGGCGAGTCATCATTGGTTGAGTAGGATGCAACCTTGCGAAATTGACCATCCAATGGACGAATGCCTTCATCTATCACAGCAATGGCCTTGCCTTTGTCATCACCGAGGAAAATGTCCGCTTGAGGACTTCAATCGGAGGCAAGTAGCTGCAGTGATTCGTAGTATCGCCTTTGTAATTGAGTGAAGACCTTGTTCGATGAATCTCATAATCCAAGGTGCATAAGGCTTCACTCAAAAGGTGACATAGCGACATTGGCCGTAGTCCTCATGAAGAAATCATGGATGTTGACGGGAACGCCATGAATGATATTGAAAAGCAGATTCTTCATGATGCCAATGACTTCTTCTTCATTCGAGTCGTGGCCTTTGATAGGACTCAATGTCTTCGTCAAAATGCGATAAACAGTCCGAGGCACATACAATAATTCCTTGACGAGGAATTTGGTTCGTGGGGCCTGCCCTGGCTTCAAAGGCTTCATCAGAACTTGCATGTACTGATTTGTAAGCTCAGTTCATCAGAGACGCAACGAGCACCTTCAAGGGGAGGACCGAGTGGTAGGGCACGAAGCAATTCAAGAGTCGGTGCCTTGTAGTGAGTGTTTTCGACATCCAGTCCAGCACCCATGAGTTCACATCTTCGTAATCTCCCTGATGTGCAGCGTCATAAAGAATTGAAGAATGAGTTCTTCATTCCAATCACATATGTCAAGCAGAAATTTAATAGTCCAAATACGTGAAGAACACTGAGGACTGGCTCGAAGCCCGGCAGAGATTCCATGTCCACATGAGGAATGTGTGCATGATTGAAGACTTTGTCTTTGTTGAACAACACTGAGGAATAGAAATTGGCCTGGCTGGCCGTCCAGAAACGCCTCTTCCTTATGCGAAGCGTAATCATAGGGGTTGTAACTGTGAAGAACACATGCTCGCCGAAGAAATCTTCAGCCTTGAACTTTTGCTTCCTTGAGAATGGATCCTTTGGCTTTGGCAGTGGAGTGTTAGTGAGTTGCATCACGACTTCAGGAATCGCAATCTCAGGTTCTTCAGGCCGAGGAATTTCTGCTTCCTCTTCAGTGGTAGTCTGCGTGTTCAAGTGATCAACAGCAGCAGTTTCTTCAGCACTAGTGGCTGGAATTTCTGCACGTACAGATGAAGTGGGGTGAGTTTCTTCAGAGCCCATTTGAACGGTTGGTTCAGGGGACTGAGGTATTTGCTGTAAAGGGGTGAAGAGTGGAGAATTGGGGTGCTGACTTTCCCAAAAGTCATCATTCATTATTGGCGTAGTGCACCCAATATCCACGTCTTCATCTTCCATTTCCTCAACGCCAGCCTCTTCAGCTGTGAACTGAGGCATGGGCGAGGAGACAACAGGTGTTGAAGGGATAGCATCCACTTCAATTTCTTCATCAATCTGTTCTGATGAAGCAGTAGAATGATTTTCTTCATCAGATCTGCTAGGGATCACATATTCTTCACCAAAAGGAACAAGGTCCTCTGATGGCATGGTTGAGATCGGAACAACATCAATTGGATTTGCAAATGAACTTGTCATAGGCTTCATTTTCTTTGGAGCTAGGGAATCTGAAGCAGCTGATGCTTTCCTTTTCTTCACAGCTGCACGCTCTGCAACCTTGGTCTTCTTCACATCTAATGCAGATGGAAGGATTGGAGTTGGTGTAGACGCAGGAGGAGCAGAGGAATCTGGTTGATTTTCTTCAGGCGCAACTGATGCAGTTGCCCTGACTTCTTCATTTTCTTCAGGGGCACCACTAGTGGATGCCCTGGCAATGTCTTCGGGCCGGAATGCGGTCATCAACCCCGAACTAACATTTTCTTCAAAGATCTGGAAGTCATCGGTGGTGGCATGTTCTTCGCTTCTTTGGCAGACGCTTCACTGAGGAATTTCTGTTGCGATGGAGCTGCAACATTGGAGGTGAATTTCTCAATCAGTTTAACAAATCGACTTTGGCACCTTGCCAATCAGCATAGTAGGCATTGAAGTTATTCTTTGAGGGCTTTGATTTCAGATCGATTTTTATAAGCTCATCGGTTGTCATAGAGACAACATTGGTCTTCAAAAACTTTTCTTTCCTATCTTGTGCTTTCTTGATCTGCCTGGCCTTCTCATATTTCCATTTTTCTTCAGAGATGAAATGGGTCAGCATGTGACTTTGGCTAGGAGTCAAATTGAAATCAGGCATAGGAGTGTCTGGATCCTTGTGGCAGAGATCAATATAATTGAGGATCAACTTAGCATCCAATAGCAGTGGAACATTAGTGCCTTTGGCTCTAGCGGCCCTGACTTGCCTGTCTCTAATGATCTCAGCAAGTTCTTCATCATCAGCTTCGTCTTCTTCAGACGGTACTTGGAAGGCAATCTACTTCTTCAGACGGCCTTTTTCTTCAGTAGAGATGGACCCGTTGAAGAATTGGGTGCAACTAAGGAACTAGCTGAGATACATGAGGCAATGGAGATGCATGCCGTCCTTTGGCACGTGGCATGATGCACAGGTGCAGAGGACCTTGTCGGAGTGGCCAAAGACTTTGATGGAGGAGCTGAAGATTCTGGAGGAGCAGGAGCAGCATGAGGAATTGGCCGTGAGGGCTTTGAGGATTCGGGCTGTGAGGGCATTGCTGAGGAACTAGGCCTTGAGGGCACTGGAGGTGAAGCATTTGGCTTGCGCGCGGGATTCTTTGCCATAGATTTCTTTGGCTTGACAGTAGAGGCCTCAGTAGAGGCAGCAGCAACAACAGAGTCCTCATTGAATTTCCTCACTGCTTCTTTGGCTTGCCTGGCCAGCTTGGCTTGGCGCTTTGCCCATTCATCAGGATAATCCTCACCGCGCCTGAGGCTGGTGGGATCTGCTACTTGGCCAGTGCCAATGGTGGTCTTGGGCATGGAGGATTGAGTGCGAATTTCTTCATGTACTTTGGAGTTACATACTGCATTCCTCCATTCTCTTGCCCATCTCCTTTCTATCCTCTAGATGCGCACCTTGCGCTGATTTTTGTTCTCCTTACCAAACTTGGCCTCATCAGGAGTGCAATAGTCTTTGTATATGTCATCAGGGATCTCAAAGGCAGTCATGACCTCAGGCTTCTTTCCTCCTTTCTGTGGCTTCTTACCGTCTGCCATTTTCTTCAGTTGAGGGATTTGAACAATCGAATTCTCTGAAGAAGTATGCAACTTTTCTTCGAGGAACGCTACAAATGAGTTAAGTTGATGAGAACCTAGTGATTCAAAGAATGGACATGAGTACCGTGAATGTAGTATAGTTGCGAGGAATTTGGAGAGGTCATATGCGTTCTCAGAAGGTTTTTCAAAAAGAGCAAGTTTGTGGAATTTTGACCAGATGAGTCTTGAAGAATTTCACTAAGCGTTCTTTGTCTTAGGTTCCAGAGTTGTATAGATCGAAGATCCACACAACTGAGGAATCTTGAAGAAAAATGATGCTTAGAGAAACGAATCAAGAACATATGACATGTGAGGTGTTTAGTGTGTGAGGATTTGAAGAATAAAACACCTTTGAGGATTTTGTAGAAATCATTTGAATCAAAGAGGGTAGTAAAAGTAACTTTTAATTACCCTGAACGAAGAACACGATTTAACTGTGAGATGGAGAGGTGAAGTTAAATCGGTCTGCAGATCTTCCACGTCCTAACTCGGCGGAGGAAGACGGCTACGGCGGCGGCGGAGTAAAGATTTCCGCGGCCGGCGCGAGTACGACGGCGACGAGGTCGAGGCAGTGAAGCTCTTCCTCACCGGTGACGATGAAGTAGCGGCAGCGCTAGGGTTTGAGAAGCTCGAGCAGGAGAGACAGCGAGCGGAGTAAAGGAAGTGAGGAAGGAGAGAGTGGTATTTATAGTCACAGTGAAAAAAACTGTTCGCCCGAAGATTTAGGACGAACGTGCCCTGACCCTTCTCATTCGCATGACATGTGTCACCCACGTACTGAAAAGTGGAGATCGTGTTAGATCGTGGGTGAATAGATAAGTCTATCGTGGGAAGCGGAACGGTTTGAGCGGCAAAGCCGAAAATTTGGATAAGATAAGTTAAAGTTCCGTTCGCAAATTCTTCAGCTGACAAGGACACAGTGAAGATTTTGAACGAGTTTCAAATAGAACGCACATGAAGAATTTGTGAATAGACTGGGTTGAGTATAGCATAGAGGGGGAAGGGTCCGATCACATTCACTTAGCAGAAGAACAACTTGAAGAAATAGCCATAAGTGAATTCTGTAGAGGACATAAACCCATATATATAGCCAATGAAGAAAAACGACGGAACCAGTGAAGATTTTGCAAAGTTGAAGAATTTGAAAAACTGAAGAATTTCAAAACTGAGGAATTTCAAAACTGAGGAAAAACTCAAATTGAAGATTTTCAACTTTGGTGGTGGCGTGACCCACCGTATAAGAATGATGATTTCAGACACCGCGTACAATTGTCGTAGGGTTCTGAGAATCAAATTCTTCATTAATTTCTTCACACTTAGAGTGTTGTTCTTCATTGATTGAACAAAAACGTTTCTTCATGTGTTGCACATCTAAGTCATCAATTTTTCATAAGTGTTAGGATGAGTGTCCTATTCAAAGAACATTCGAAGATTCTAAGATATTTAGCTCACACCGAAACTTGCTAAATCACTTCTCATCCAAGGGCTTTGTGAAGATATCGGCTAGCTGTTCTTCAGTCTTCACATGATCAATAAAGATGTCGCCCTTCAACACATGATCGCGAAGAAAATGATGACAAATCTGAATGTGCTTCATCTTCGAGTGTTGAACTGGGATGTGAGCAATCTTGATTGCACTCTCATTGTCACAGTAGAGAGGCACATTCTTCATGTTGATGCCATAATCCTTGAGAGTTTGCTTCATCCACGGCAATTGAGCACATCAAGAACCAGCAGCAATGTACGAAGCTTCAGTTGTAGACAGTGATACGTAGTTCTGTTTCTTCAAGGACCAACAGACCAAAGATCGTCCGAGGAAATGACAAGTACCAGATGTTGACTTGCGGTCCACACAATCACCAGCATAGTCAGAGTCAGAATATCCAATGAGATCAAAAGAAGATCCCTTGGGATACCGTAATCCTAGTGTTGGTGTGTGAGCTAGATATCGAAGAATATGCTTCACAGCCTTATGGTGTGATTCCTTCAGTGTAGCTTGAAATCGGGCACACGTGCAAACACTAAGCATTATATCTGGCCTAGATGCACATAAGTACAATAAAGAACCAATCATGGAGCGGTATACCTTGTGATCGAAGTCAATACCATTTTCATCAGTGCATAGATGGCCATTTGTGGGCATAGGAATTCTGACGCCTTTGCAATCTTGCATGCCGAATTTCCTAAGAACATCCTTGAGGTATTTCTCCTGAGATATGAATATGCCATTGCGCTGTTGGCGAATTTGAAGACCTAAGAAGAATTTCAAATCTCCCATCATAGACATTTGATATTATTCACTCATCATATAGGCAAATTCATCACTATAATGTTGGTCAGTACAGCCAAAGATAATATCATCAACGTATATTTGGCACACAAATAGTTCACCATCATAAGATTTAGTATAGAGAGTAGGGTCGAGTGAACCGGTGTGAAGCCATTCTTCATGAGGAATTCCTTCAAACTGTCATACCACGCCCGAGGGGCCTGCTTGAGGCCATAGAGGGCCTTGTTGAGTCTCAAGACTTTGTCGATTCTTTGGATCTTCAAAACACTGGGGTTGAGCAACATATACTTCTTCCTCAAGCTTACCATTGAGGAATGCACTTTTCACATCCATTTGATATAAAGTGATATCATGATGGTTAGCATAAGCAAGTAATATCCGAATAGCCTCAAGTCTAGCAACAGGTGCAAAAGTTTCACCAAAATCAACTCCTTCAACCTATGTGTAGCCTTGAGCTACAAGTCGTGCCTTATTCCTCACCACAAGGCCATTTGCATCTTGCTTGTTGCGGTAGATCCACTTTGTGCCAATGATATTATGCTTGCGAGGATCTGGATGTTTGACCAGCTCCCAGACGTTGTTGAGCTCGAACTGATGTAATTCTTCTTGCATGGCCTGAATCCACTCAGGCTCCAAAAATGCTTCATCTACCTTAGTGGGCTCTGTGATAGAGACAAAAGCATAGTGCCCACAAAAGTTAGATAAATGTGAAGCTTTTGAGCGTGTGAGAGGACCTGGTGCTTCAATGCCATCGATGATCTTTTTCAACTTGCACTTCTTTTGCAACACGAGGATGAGCTGGTTGTCGTCGAGGAATTTGATCGAATTTTCTTCAAAGACCATTTTCTTCAGGTGCATCAGCTCGACGTTCTTCACGTTCTGGAATGAATTCTTCAGCAGATTCTTCAGTAGGAATGACATCCTCAGTAGCCTTGAACTTGATAGAATCCTCAGGTGCTAGTTCATCTATCACAGAAGGTTGTGCCATTAGTTTCATCGAACCGCACATCTACAGTTTCAACAATCTTGTGAAGAACATTGTTGAAGACTCTGTAGGTGTGCAAGTCCTTTCTGTAACCAAGCATAAAACCTTCATGTGCTTTCGGTGCAAATTTAGCATTGTGATGAGGATCTCTAATCCAACATTTAGCACCGAAGACTTTGAAATAACTCACATTGGGTTTATTGTCAGTGAGGAGTTCATAGGCAGTCTTCTTGAAGAATTTGTGAAGATATACCTATTGATGATGTGGCACGCAGTGTAAATTGCCTCAATCCAGAAGTGACGAGGCGTCTTGTACTCATCAAGCATAGTGTGAGCCATCTCAACAAGAGTTCTGTTCTTGCGCTCCATGACGCCATTTTGCTGAGGAGTATAAGGAGCAGATAACTCATGAGTAATACCAAGTTCATCAAGATAGTCATCAAGACCAGAATTCTTGAACTCAGTTCCATTGTCACTCCTAATGTGCTTGATCTTCACACCAAAGTTGGTTGAAGCCCTCGAGGAAAATCGTTTGAAGACTTCCTGCACTTCATGTTTGTAAGTAACAATGTGTACCCATGTGTAACGAGAGTAATCATCAACAATAACAAACCCATATAGAGATGCATCATTAGTGACTCTTTGAGTAATGATTAGGACCAAAGAGGTCCATGTGAAGCAATTCAATGGTCGAGTAGTGGTCATGATAGTATTCGCTGGATGCTTGGCCTTGGTCATTTTTCCAGCTTCACAGCCCCGCATAAGTGATCCTTGAGGAATTTGACATTCTCAATGCCAATGACATGCTTCTTCTTCGCAAGCGTGTGCAAATTCCTCATGCCTGCGTGACCAAGTCGTCGATGCCATAGCCAGTTTTCTCAAGCTTTTGCAAGTAGGTACACGGCTGGTTGAGGTCCTCAGAGAGAAATCAACAATGTACAAGTCTCCTCTCCTAAAGCCTTCGAAGACTTTGGAATTGTCAGCTTCCATAACCACAACACAACGATACTTGCAAAAGACAACAATCATATCAAGATCACAAAGCATTGAGACAGACACAAGGTTGTATCCTAAGGACTCAACAAGCATGACTTTGTCCATGTGTCGATCCTTTGTGATCGCAACCTTACCTAGACCCAATACCTGAATTTTGCCTTTGTCAGCGAAGATGATACGCTTCAGATGCGATGGTGATAAGGGAGCATCAATCAACAGATTCTTGTCACCAGTCATGTGATTTGTACATCCACTATCGAGGACCCACTCAGTGGCTTTGGGTTGATCATCCTATAGATGAATTAGTGCGGCTTACGAACTCATATACTTCATCAGTGAAGAATATGATATCAAATTTATCAGATGAATTTCATCAAGCAGTAAAACAAATATAGCAGTATGAGGATGTGTGAAATGAAAGTTCATTTCTTCATGATTAGTCTGCGTCCTTTCAGGCATTTTTGTCAGTCCCCCAGCAAATTCTTCAGACGTTAAAGCACGTCTGGAGACCTGACCTAAGAAGAGATTAGTTCTTTTTCTTCACCACCCACATCTGAAGGGGTGGCAAAGAGTTCATCACTCTGCGAGCTCCATATGAGAATGGTGGAAAAGAAGCCAAACCATTTCATTTCACATAAGAGGGGTTAGGGTAAGCATATGAATAAGCAGAGAAATTCTTGGAGGACTTATGAACATAATGGTTTGAGGAATAATGCACATATTCATAGCCCTTAGCTCTACCCTGCGAAACAGAGTTGTTAGCATGATGATAATCATGTGAGGACTTTGATCCTTTTGAGGAATTTGATCCACGTGAGGAATTTGGTCTATATGAGGACTTGGATCCATATGAAGAGTTTGATCTGGGGTTCCTATTCTTCACAGGTGGTGTCATGAGGACATTCACCTGAAGACTTCCAAGGCACCTTTTGGGAACCCAGATTTTCTTCATAGGGAACCGTTTCTACAGTAAGTGCCAACATATCTAGCAAATACTTCACCATTCTGATTTTTGAACAGTTTATAGTTGGAGTCAAATGACTCATCAGAAGAATGAGGAGATTCACATGTAAAGCCAGATAAGTTAGATGGATCAACTGGTGGTCCCTTTGCAGCAACCCGTGAGGTTTTGGGGTACTGCTCAGGCTTCCAATATGTACCATCAGCATTGATTTTCCTCTCAAAGGCAATATTTTAAGCACATCACAAAGAGTCTGATGCCCTTTGAGGCTTTTGTACATGCATGTCATGTACAATTCCTTCAGCCCTGCATCGTCGGTGATACTAGCAATGTCCTCAGATGAGGAATTAGTGATAGCAGAGGCAGGTGAAGAATTTGTAACAATAAAAGCATTTGAACATTCAGGTGAAGAATTAGCAGATTCACGTTCAATGCACTTTAAGCATTGAGGAACAAATTCTTCCCGAGAAGCGCTGATTTGTTGAGCAAGTAATGAATCGCTCTCCTTCTGATGTTATTCATAACTCACTCTTAGCTTCTCAAGATCTTGCTTCTTTTGAAGAAATTCATAAGAAAGCTTCTCATGATGAGATAAGAGAGTGTTATGATGACCTTGAAGGCTGTCAAACCTAGACTGAAGTCTCTGAAGATTTTCAGTCAAGGCTTTAGTGCGATCCATTTCTTCACCTAACATATCTTCACTTTTGTGTAGCATGTTTTGAACCTTTTCAAAACCCCTTTGCTGTTTCACAGCAATCTTAGCAAGTTTAGAGTAGCTGGGCTTGAGGTTTTCATCAGATTCATTCCCACTAGATTCAGAGGAGGTATATTTGAGTACCTTGGCACCATTTGCCATGAAGCAGTAGGTGGGAGCGTAGTCATCATTGCCTTCATCAGCCTTGTTGGTGAGGTCATTTTCTTTGAGTTGAAGATAGACTTGTCGACAAATGCAAGATGGCGAGAGCCGACTCGCCACACTGCACTCGGACTCCTCGGATGCCTCCTCTTCCTCATGTTCCTCAGATTCAGCCTCAGAGTCAATTTCCTTGCCAATGAATGCCCGAGCCTTCTTGGACCTTCTCTTCTTGTGAGATGAAGACTTCGAGGATTTTGATGATGAGGATTTTGACGATTTCTTCTTCTTCTTAGTGTCATCAGAACTGTAATCCTTGTATTTCTTCTTCTTTAATTCCTTTTCCCACTGAGGAGAATCTTGAATATAGTGACTAGGTTTCTTGCATTTGTGGCATAGCCTCCTCTTGTAGTCATTGGATGAGGAATCATTGCTCCTTGAGGATTTTCCAAAGCGGCCACGTCTTGAGAACTTCTGGAATTTCTTCACGAGTAGTGCTAGCTCCTGGCTCAATTCTTCAGGATCACCAAGGCTGCTGCCAGAATCTTCATTTTCAGATTCAGACACTGCCTTGGCCTTCAGGGCACGTGGTCTACCATAGCACGAACCATAGAGATCTCTCTTTCAAAGAAGTCGAACTCATGAGTGTTTAGCCTCTCGAGGATATCAGCGGGATCCAGTGACTTGTAATCAGCACGCTCTTGTATCATCAAGCCAGAGTATCTAATGAGGAATCAAGGGATCTCAACAATTTCTTCACCACCTCATGGTCGGTGATGTCAGTGGCACCAAGCGCTTGAAGCTCATTTGAGATGTCAGTGAGGCGATCGAAGGTTTGTTGAACATTTTCATTGTCGAGTCTTTTGAAGCGGTTGAAGAGATTGCGAAGAACATCAACTCGAGAGTCACGCTGAGTTGAGACTCCTTCATTCACTTTGGACAGCCTATCCCGGATAAGCTTAGCGGTTTCCAAAGAACTCACTCTTCCATACCGTCCTTTGCTCGATGGCCACATATGATATTCTTCGCTTGAGAATCGAGTTGCTTGAATCTCTTCACATTGGTGGCGTTCAGTGAGGGTGAGACAGAAGGAACACCATTTTCCACAACATACCAGAGATCGTTATCAATTGCCTCACGATGCATTCGCATCTTATTTTTCCAGTAGGGGTAGTCTGTCCCATCAAAGGTAGGACAACCAGCAGAGACCTTGATCATACCTGCGGTCGACATAACTAAAACTCCAGGCGGTTAAACCAAAATCACAGAGAACAAGGGAGTACCTTGCTCTGATACTAATTGAAAGTGTGTTATATCGACTAGAGGGGGGTGAATAGGCGATTTTATGAATTCTTCACTGAGGAATTTTACGGTGAGGAAATTCCTTAGCGAAGAACTACTTGCCGTGGAATAAGTAATCAGAAGTAAGCATAACAGAATACAGGCATGGTCATCATGATGAAATGAAGGCAAGCACAGAGTACAGAAAGCGTAATCACAGGATAACACAAGATGAAGACAAATGATCAAGAAATTGAACTGAGGAAATTGAGAAAGTCTCCAGTCAAAGTCTTCAAACACAAATATGATGAAGCACTTAACACAGTAATGAGGAAATGAAAGAGTTGAGGAAATAGAACCAGCAAGCTTGGTGAAGACAATGATTTGGTAGACCAGTTCCAACTGCTATGTCAGTTGTACATATGGTTGGAGCGGCTGAGTATTTAAACTTGAGGACACACAGTCCCGGACACCCAGTCTTGAGCACGCAGCTCAGGACACCGAGTCCTCACCGTATTCTCCTTGAACTAAGGTCACACAAACCTCATCCAATCACTCGTGTTAAGTCTTCAGGCGACTTCCAAACCTTCACAAACTTGGTCACTCGGTGATCCACAATTCCTCTTGGATGCTCTAGACCATGACGCCTAACCGTCTGGAAGAAGCACAGTCTTCAAAGGTAACAAGCATCGGATCCACGCAGATCAATCTCTTGATGATGCTCAATCACTTTGGGTTTGTAGGTGTTTGGGTTTGGGTTTTCCTCACTTGATGATTTTCACTCAAAGTCCTCGGAGGATGGGATGCTCTCAATTGACAAGTGTTAGTTTCTCTCGGAGCAGCCAACCAGCTAGTGGTTGTAGGGGGCGACTATTTATAGCCTAGGGAGCAGCCCGACATGATAAGACATAAATGCCCTTCAATGATATGACCGTTAGGTGGATAAGATATTTTGAGACAGCTGGCGCGTAGCACAGCAACGGTCGGAAATTTGAGGTTCAAATTCCTCAGGGCTATCATGTTCCTCACTGTGTAGGCAATCCGCACTGGCGAATTCCTAACTCCTCAGTCAGGACAAATTCCTCAAATGACTGTAAGAACTTCGTCTCATCCTTTGAAGAAATTGACTGAGCTGTATGAGATTTCCAATGGCTTCACTCGAAGGGATTGGTAGGTGTAGGGTTTTGAGTTGAGCATCACATTGAAATTTTTCCTTAGTATTTCCTCGACCCCCTTTAACAGTACGGTGTTTCCTATGACTCAAGAAAGAGAAAACGAAACTACGAAAACAAAAGTCTTCACGCTTCATGTTCCTCAAATGAATACCAAGTCTTCGTGTCACACCAATTTCTTCACTTTCAAAGTCTTCAGAAAATCTTCAGAATACCAAAGTCTTCAGTCGAAGAACTTCATTTTTAGGGGTTGACTTTCTCTGTAAATATCAAACTCCTCATAGACTTATAGACCTGTGTACACTCATAAACGCATTAGACCCTTAAACTATAAGTCTTCAATACACCAAAATCACTAAGGGGCACTAGATGCACTTACAAGGGGAAAACTCAATTCATTACAAGAGAGTAGAGGGGGAGAAGAAACATAAGATCCAACTATAATAGCAAAGCTCGCGATACATCAAGATCGTGCCAAATCAAGAACACGAGAGAGAGAGATCAAACACATAGCTACTGGTACATACCCTCAGCCCCGAGGGTGAATTACTCCCTCCTCGTCATGGAGAGCGCTGGGATGATGAAGATGGCCATCGGTGAGGGTTCCCTCCTCGGCGGTCTTAACAGGTCTCGATTGGTTTTTGGTGGTTCTGGAGGTTTTGCGGCGGCGGAACTCCCAATCTATTCTCTGTTCTGGAAGTTTTAGGGTACGTGGAGTTATATAGGCGGAAGAAGCACGTCAGGGGAGCCACGAGGGCCCCACAAGGCAGGGGGGCGCGCCCCCACCCTCGTGGCTTCCTTGTTCCTTCCTTGATGTGGGGTCCAAGTCCATCCGGTAGCTTTCCTTCCAAAAATAAATTCTCCAGTTGATTTCGTTCCGTTTTGACTCCGTTTGATATTCCTTTTATTCGAAATATTGAAATAGGCAAAAACAGCAAATCTGGGATGGGCCTCCGGTTAATAGGTTAGTCCCAAAAGTAATATAAAAGTGGATAATAAAGCCCAATATTTCCCAAAACAGTAGATAATATAGCATGGATCAATCAAAAATTATAGATACGTTGGAGACGTATCAAGCATCCCCAAGCTTAATTCCTGCTCGTCCTCGAGTAGGTAAATGATAAAAAAGATAATTTTTGATGTGGAATGCTAGTTGGCATAATTTCATTGTAATTCTTATTAATTGTGATATGAATATTCAGATCCGAAAGATTCAAGACAAAAGTTCATATTGACATAAAAATAATAATACTTCAAGCATACTAACTAAGCAATTATGTCTTCTCAAAATAACATGGCCAAAGAAAGTTCATCCCTACAAACTCATATAGTTTAGTCATGCTCGATTTTCGTCACACAAGAATGCTCTCATCATGCACAACCCCGATGACAAGCCAAGCAATTGTTTCATACTTTAGTAAGCTCAAACCTATAAACTTTCACGCAATATATGAGCGCAAGCCATGGACATAGCACGATGGGTGGAATAGAATATGATGATGGGGGTTATGTGGAGAAGACAAAAAAGGGGAAGGTCTTACATCAACGAGGCTAATCAACGGGCTATGGAGATGTCCATCAATTGATGTTAATGCAAGGAGTAGGAATTGCCATGCAACGGATGCACTAGAGCTATAAATGTATGAAAGCTCAACAAAAGAAACTAAGTGGGTGTGCATCCAACTTGCTTGCTCACAAAAACCTAGGGCATTTGAGTAAGCCCATCGTTGGAATATACAAGCCAAGTTCTATAATGAAAAATTCCCACTAGTATATGAAAGTGACAACATATGAAACTCTCTATATGAAAAACATGGTGCTACTTTGAAGCACAATATATGAGACTCGCTATATGAAGAACATGGTGCTACTTTGAAGCACAAGTGTGGAAAAAAGGATAGTAGCATTGCCCCTTTTTATTTTATTATTTTTATTTTTTTTATTTTCTTGGGCCTTCTTTTTTTTCTTTGGCCTTTCTCTTTTTTTTGGGACAATGCACTATTAAATGATGATCATCACACTTCTATTTATTTACAACTCAATGATTACAACTCGATACTAGAACAAAGTATGACTCTATATGAATGCCTCCGGTGATCTGCCGATATGCAATGATTCAAGAGTGACATGTATGAAAGAATTATGAACGGTGGCTTTGCCACAAATACTATGTCAACTACATGATCATGCTAAGCAATATGACAATGATGAACGTGTCATGAGGAACGGTATGGTGGAAAGTTGCATGGCGATATATCTCGGAATGGCTATGGAAATGCCATAATAGGTAGGTATGGTGGCTGTTTTGACGAAGATATAAGGAGGTTTATGTGTGAAAGAGCGTATCATATCACGGGGTTTGGATGCACCGTGAAGTTTGCACCAACTCTCAATGTGAGAAAGGGCAATGCACGGCATCAAGAGGCTAGCAATGATGGAAGGGTGAGAGTGCGATAATCCATGGACTCAACATTAGTCATAAAGAACTCACATACTTATTGCAAAAATCTACAAGCCATCAAAACCAAAGCACTACGCCAAGATGCTCCTAGGGGATAGATTGGTAGGAAAAGACCATCGCCGTCCCCGACCGCCACTCATAAGGAGGACAATCAAATAACACCTCATGTTTCAAATTTGTTACATAACGTTTACCATACGTGCATGCTACGAGACTTGCAAACTTCAACACAAGCATTTCTCAAATTCACAACTACTCAACTAGCACGACTTTGATATTACTACCTCCATATCTCAAAACAATTATCAAGTATCAAACTTTTCTTAGTATTCAACACACTCATAAGAAAGTTTTTACTAATCTTGAATACCAAGCATATTATTATTATTAGGCAAATTACCATGCTATTTAAGACTCTCAGAATAATCTAAGTGAAGCATGAGAGTTCATCTATTTCTTCAAAATAAAACTACCACCATGCTCTAAAAGATATAAGTGAAGCACTAGAGCAAACAACAAACTACTCTGAAAGATATAAGTGAAGATCAATGAGTAGTCGAATAATTATGCGACTATGTGAAGACTCTCTCTCATTTAATAATTTCAGATCTTGGTACTTTATTCAAACAACAAGCAAAGCTAAAGAAAATAAAATGACGCTCCAAGCAAAACACATATCATGTGGTCAATAAAAATATAGTTCCAAGTAAAGTTACTGATGAACGAAGACGAAAGAGGGGATGCCTTCCGGGGCATCCCCAAGCTTAGACTCTTGGTTATCCTTGAATATTTCCTTGGGGTGCCTTGGGCATCCCCAAGCTTAGGCTCTTTCCACTCCTTATTCCATAATCCATCGAATCTTTACCCAAAACTTGAAAACTTCACAACACAAAACTTAACAGAAGATCTCGTGAGCTCCGTTAGTGAAAGAAAACAAAACACCACTTCAAGGTACTGCAATGAACTCATTCTTTATTTGTATTGGTGTTACACCTACTGTATTCCAACTTCTCTATGGTTTATAAATGTCACAGCCCTAGAATCTGCTTGTTATTAGTTGCATTAAGGCATCATGTCATCATGTTAAATTTCCTCGGAAAGTTGAAATGGGGATGTTCAAACCCTAGCATCAAAAGGAATTCAATAGGTTCAACCAAAATATTTTTCTATGATTTCTAAATTCCCTTTTAAATTGTTCTTCATTTCTGGATCAAGGTGGAAGCATCTACCAGAAATGGTTCACATTTTTGCAGGACATATTTGGACTTTGAATTAATTCAAACATATTTGAATTGGAGCTATCTAATTGCTATATATATTTCACATGCTCCAAAAATGTTGGAAATTGTTAAGGGTCACCGAATAATTAAAAGCACCCATAACTATTTCGAGATTTTATGAAATGAATTAGTATTTTACTAATTCAAAACAGAGGAATAAAATAGAAAACTGAAAGAAAATAAAGAAGAGAGAGAGAGGGAAACCCACCTGGGCCTCACATGTGCTGGCCCAGCCCACCTGGCCAGTCCACTTGGCGGCCCAGCCCACCAGGCGCCATTGTCTTCAACCTTCGCCTCTTGGCGAGGCGTGTCGACGCGCGCCAGCCAGCCTCCACCTCATGCTTGCCACCGAGGCGCCCAGCCGTCTGGAGACGCCCCGCAGCCCCTTCTGCCTCTCCCCTCACTCTCTGCTCTCTCCCTCGCCCTCTAGCCTCTTCCCCGAGCTCACCCGAGAGCGACCGCCGCCGCTGTTCGCTACCACCGCGGCCACCGCCTCCCCCTCGCCTCTCCGACATGCCCAGGGGCTCCGCCACCGTCGCCTACGCCTCCCTGTTGACTCACGCGACTCCAAACACCGCCGAACGCCGTCATCGCCGTCTTCTTCAACCCCGGTCCGCCGAGATCGCCGGTGACTGTGCGCCCGCTCCGTTGCTTCTCCGAGCTCCCCGAGACCACCGATGCACTCCCCGTGAGCCTCTCCTTCGATCCCCTCTTCCCCCTTGCTCGTTTGCGCCGTGTAGTCGCCGCCCTCTTCGAGCCCGAGAGCATCTCGCCGCCGGCCATGGCGTAGCCGTGGCAACAGTCGCGCAAGCTCGCAACCGAGCGCTTCACCGCACTCGCCGTGTTCCCAGGAGCCCGCAGCACCGCTCCGCACCCCATGTTGTGCCTCCTAGCGACGACCCCGAGCTCGCCCGAGCTCCGGCAGCCGCCAACGTCGTCGCCGGCGTCATCTCCGGCCACCCCCGCACCCACCGCCTGCACCACTCGACGCGCGAGTCCACCAGCAGCACGTAGCACGCCTCCGCCGTCGTTTTGGTCGCCGGGCGCTGAAACCCAGCTGCTCACGCCCGCTGCCTCGGCAAGCGTCATGTCGCCGGCGGGTTTGACCTTCCTGGGGTCAACACACGTGGGCCCAGCGCCCTGCTAATTTTAGTTAGTGCTAATTAACTTTTAGTTAACCAGCTAAGTCACTGGCATGTGGGCCCATGCCCTAATTAACTTAGATTAGTATTTAACTTAGCACTAATCAACTCAGTTAAATAGCTGTGAGACTGACCTATGGGTCCCACCAGTCAAGTTTGACCTGGACCGCGCCTTTTGACTTGATGACGTCACACTGACGTCATCCTGACGCAGTAAATCTTTTCTGGATTTATTCTTTTACAGGAAATTCCAGAAATTAGCCAAAACTTCTAAAAATCATAGTAATTCAACTGTAGCTCCAAATGCAAAGATTTATATATGAAAAATGATCAGAAAAATCCAATCTATCCATCTGTACTGGTTTCATGCATGTTTAAACAAGTTAACTTGCTGTTTAGTGCAAAACATGATAAAGCACTATTTAAGATCACAAATGAGTTTGAACTTTAATCTTTGGTTCAAAATAGCTCAAACCCATCTGGTTATAGCTGCATTAGCCCAACACACTCATTTTGCCATGTCAGGATCATGCATCATATTGTACATTGCATTGATTGTGTTTCCTTCTGTGTTGCTGGTATTGGTCGCCTCTCAGTAGACGACGTACCGACGATGAGTTCGATGACACCGATGAAGAACTATATTATCTTCAGAAGTGCAAGGCAAGCAAAACCCCCTTGTTCATTCCGATACAATCCCACTCTCTCACTCCTGCTCTTTTTTACTGCATTAGGACAACAACGATTCATCTGTTACTTGCTGCGGTAGCTGAACCCCTTTATCCTCCGCATGACCTGTCATTCCACAGTAAATAGATGAAACCCACTAGCATGAGTAGGAATTGTTTGAGCCCTGTTGTGCCTACTCATTCATGCTTGTTTGTCATGCCTCCTACTGCTTAGAGTTGAGTCGGGTCTGATTCATCGAGGATGAATCAGAGGTGTGTGAACATGTCCTACTGTGTGTGAGCTAAGTGTGTGAACATGAGTTGGTTAAGGTAGCGGTGAGAGGCCATGTAGGAGTACATGGTGGGTTGTCTCATTGCAGCCGTCCTCGAACTGAAGTTACGTGTTTGTGATCCATGAAACAGTTACTACCACACAGTGGGATCCTTAATTGACTCTCTCGGCTTCTTAACCACCCATGTCCTCTGTCCGGGAGTTGCAAAGTAGTTTCTGGTGTTTGTAGCATGCTGGGGGCCGCACGCAGCGCTGACCTTAGGGGTGGGTTGTGTTGCGGTAGGCACGTGGCCCGGTGTACCGATTCGCCCATTTGGTGTCTCGGGAACCACAC
The DNA here is from genome assembly GCA_021605145.1 of Aegilops bicornis. Lineage (NCBI taxonomy): Eukaryota > Viridiplantae > Streptophyta > Magnoliopsida > Poales > Poaceae > Aegilops > Aegilops bicornis. The sequence goes on from CM038674.1 coordinate 188,269,638, forward strand.
ACATCGTTCGGGGCCGTTAGTGGAAACCTCGGCGGACTCCTGCGGATGGAACCCGAATAGGCGATAAACCTGGACTAGGGACTTGAGTGTTTAGGTAGGCCGTGGCCGACACCCTCGCCAAAGCTTCCGCTTGAAGGTTGCCGAGATACATGACGTGTACATGTCGGTAAGTGGCGAGAGCGTGTGTGAAGAAGTACACCCTGCAGGTTAACATCATCTATTCGAATAGCCATGTCATGATAAAGGACTTACGGGTTGCCTATAACAGTTCATAGACAAGTGAAAGTGGATACCCTAAAATGCGCAAGATAAGCGTGAGTGCTATGGATGGCGTTCTCGTGGGAAGACGGGATCGGATCCATAGTGGTGTATTGATATGGTGAATATGTGGACTCGTGTATGCACCTCAAAAGAGTTACTTGCAATCGTAGTTCAGATAGCCACCGAGTCAAAGCTGCCTTCTTGCAGTCAAACTCCACCACCCCCTTTGTTGATAATGATGCATATGTAGCTAGTTACGATGTAAGTCTTGCTTTGGGTACATTTGTACTCATGTTTGCCTACTTTATGTTTTGCGAGAGACGTCGGTCTAAGCTTAGTAGTTCAGCGTGGACTTCGACGTTTAGCTTGTTACCTCAGCTACGATCTTGTGCCCTCGGCAGGATCTGGTAGATAGTCAGGCTTTTCAGCCTTTTTCATTTGTAGATGTCTGTACTTAGACATGTTAAGCTTCGGCATGTTCTTTGACTTGTATGCTCTGAATGTTGGGTCATGAGACCCATGTTTGTAATATCTCGCTCTTCGGAGCCTAATGAATAAATACTTGAGTCGTAGAGTTATGTTGTGATGCCATGTTGTATTTACACATATCGAGCATATTGTGTGTATGTTTGAAATGCTTGGTATGTGTGGGATCCGACAATCTAGTTGTTTATCCTTGGCAGCCTCTCTTATGGGGAAATGTAGTCTAGTGCTTCCTTGAGCCATAGTAGTCCGCTACATGCCCGGTTCACCGGAGTCCTTAGCCCAGATTACCGCCAGACACTTGACCGGCCGACATCTGTTTCACTTCGTTCTCGTGGTTCCGTCCCTTCGGGAAATGTCACGCGGTGACATCCGAGTCTGCCTAGCTTTACTCTGACCGGGTTCCTGAGTCCTGTTAGCCTAGTGCTACAGCCCGGATTCACATTCACACGCCGACCGACATGCTCGAAGCTGATTCATGTATGCCTTTCCCCATGGGTTAGTGCCGCTTTGGGTTCACAACTAGCCATGTCGGCCCGGGTTCTCTGTCATATGGATGCTAGCGACACTATCATATACGTGAGCCAAAAGGCGCAATCTGTCCCGGGCCATGGTAAGGCGACACCCGTGGGAATACCGTGCGTGAGGCTGCAAAGTGATATGAGGTGGTACCGGCTAGATCGATGTGACTTGGCATCAGGGTCCTGACAGCTTTGGTATCGAGCCCCGATCATCAGAGGATTACCAAGCCAAACCGGTCAAGTTGTGTCTAGAAATGCTTTAGTTATGTAAGGGAATTGATTGTGGAAGGGAACGTAAGGCTCTTTTTACTCCTTATACCTTATGACCTTCTGATCTGAGTCATCCTCTTCTCTTCTACGGGGTTTAAGAAGTAGGCTTCTCATCTATCTATTAGGATGACGTGTTACTAATCCATAGACTTATAAAATTGATACTTTCAAATCTCAGTTCAGTTTCTACTACTTCCGTGTGTTCATAGTTGGTCTCGGAACCTTGATATTGTGCTTCTGAGTGGTTATGCCACCATTTTTGCAGAATGTCTCAAATCATTTTGAGCATTTACAGCCGTTATGTTGTCCGAGTCATCCCAGGTTTCTAATACAATCTGAAGCATTTGCAAAATCCCTTCCTCCCATTTTGATGTCCCTTTGGGCCAGATTAACCACACTAATCGGTGAGTTGAGGTACTCTGTTGCCTCGACATATATGTTGGAACTATTATTATGACCATAGGTGTTTTAGAGGATCATCTAGTAATCTAGCCATGCTTTATATTCCTGGTGTGATGATTCTGGCCATTATTCCCGAAAGCATCCCGTGATGCAATTTAGTTAGTATGTATTCTACTCCTGGGTTCTTGACCCAAGATTCACTCTACTCACCTCGTGTTGATAGTGTTGCTCGTACCTTTAGGATACTAGTAACCTTGTGATAGTCTTCGAGGTCCGTGGTATATCATTCTTCCAAATACCATGAACCATCCTTGGCAGGATGTTCCTTTGAACCAAAGATCACAACCAGAGTTCTTGATGAGTTATCGATTCTATGTTGTGACTCTGCCAGTTCTACCTTTCCGCATGGGTTATCCGGAAGAAATGTTGAGCTTCGCTCGACATACTAATCTATGCATCCAACAACTCAGAAAAAACATATGTTCTTTTGAGTTGTCCCTCTTTACTTGTATCCCGATCTCCGTCTATCAATTTGTAGTCAGGAGTAGTCGTGCACTCGTGCTCATCGACGCCCATTATTCTTGTGGTCCGTCAAGCCATTCTATCCGGAATGACTTGGAGAAACAAACTCCAGTACCTCATCCATATCCAGGATTGGGTCAAAGCAGTTGTAATCCACAAATCAAATGCCAATCCAGCTTTTGATTCTGTTCTACCTTGGAGTATTACCCCCTTTATGTCAGGATTGTCATGAGGATTGCACCTTCTCTTATGAATTCTTGCCGTAGTGTTACTTCTCGCCATCATCATTCGCTCCCCGGTTTCGTGTTGTTGCAACCGGAATACCGACAAGTGAACCGTGATGTGTGAAATCAATACTCCTAGCAACTAGTTGCTTGGTAGTAAATGGACCATATTCTTATTCTTAGCGTGTTGGTTATTGAATCATCATCCTAAGATAGATGGTGCTACCTAGTCCTTATTTCCTGGTGCACTCATCGACCAAGGAGTTAGGATTGTGACAATCCCTCGCTCCTTGATCATATCGTCTTGCCCTGAAAAGCAAGATTGTTCTCGAGCTTAATAACATATCGGTGGTTCGTGATTTTTCGAATATCTTCTCAGAAGTATTACCGGGTTGTTTCCTGACTGTTATGTTGAGCTCGTGATCATGTTGGTTTTCTTCTAAACCATCCATTCTCCAAGAATCTGTGTTTAATACCCTGAGCTAGTTGGTTAAGCTGAACAACAACTTGGAGAGTTGGAAGATAAAAGCTTGCCTAACTTAGTTCATTCCAAAGGGATATTCTTGTGTAGTGTGTGTTGAAGAAAGATGATATCTTCATCGATTGGTCCCTGTGATCAGTTGTTGGACCTATTATCTTATCAATCCTTTGATTTGAGTGTGGGCTATCGTCAAATCAAATCAGTACCAACGATGTTCGTAATGTTGTCTTACTCGTGGTTGATCCCTCGAGCATACACCATTACATCTTTTGGCCTGACCAATACTTACACATTGTTCACATAATGGTGGAAGTCCAGTGATATGGAAATTCTGATGAGTTGCTGTTGAGCCCATCAGCAGCATTTTGTCTCCCCCCATGATTCGTGTTAAACATTGAGCTAGTGTTGGAAACTTTGTAAACGATGCCTTCATGTTCCGTTCATGAAGCATATGTTTGGTGTAAGAGGTGACTTTCTCCAAGTTCATGTGCATCAGGTGCAAGTTGCCGCCGTGAATTTGAGAAAGGTTTGTTTTGCTTCCTCTGGAATCATCCCAATTCAGTCATGCATATGTGCAAAGTATTCTGTGGTCTGGAGACCTGCAACCTTCATTCTATATGTATTCCTAGCACAACAAGCCACTGATTGATTTGTTCAAGGAGAAGAAGTTCCTTCCTAAGAGCTAATCTGGACTTATGTAAGGACTTTGATATCCTCGTTGATGGTTCCCCACCTGAACTCGGTAGTGTTTTATTATAAGACTACTATGTGGTCATGCTTGTCTCAGACAACGTGTTCACATGTTGTAACAGAACCAGCTCATGTTTTGGAGCTTGCTATCGTAGTTCAACTCCCGAGAATCTCGCAACGTTATCTCGTCGATTTGTGTTGCAACTCTTCTTTTCAGACATGTGAGTCTGAAGTATCCTGATTCCAACCAGATCTGAATCTCAGGCAGATATGATGGTTGGAACATTTCCAACAGTTGCATTTTGTTCCCAGCTTGCACCGCCATTGTGCCAATGTCCCATGGGCTGCCCTTCTCAGCAGTTGCTGTCCAAGATCATCTTCAAAAGTGGACTTACCATGGGTCCCATCCATTTTCGATGATAAGCAAAACCATTCATTGTGTTGTCTTCAACAAGGTAGTCCACATCATCCATTCAAATCCGGATATGCAATTCCTTTGAACTCCGCCAAACGATCGATTGTGATTGCCTTAGGCTGGTATAAAGAGTTTCAATGATCTCTGAATCAAAAGTAATTCTTTTTGCCACTTAAGGGAATATTTCTGCGAGTCACCTTCCTTAAGATGTCTCGTTATGTATCATGGCAATTCTTCCTCGCTATTATGAAACCCTCGTCAAATTGCTTCTTCTGTCCCTCCTGATGCATGTTTTGCCTCTCAGCCCGGGAGATGTTTCCATGTCTCCCTTCGAGAGTTGATCCTGAATTGCTCGATCCTCGAGAAGATTGATCCTTCTAGAGTTTTCCTTTTCCCTCTCGTTGTCATGATAGCTAGAGTTCCCAGAGCAAGATGTCGGGACAAAGATGGTGACCGAATCAACGTTCTTATGAAGTGCAACCTGGATCGTGAAGATTATGTTGGTCTTGTGCCCCCTCTGTCTTCTTACCTCACGTCTTGAATCTCGGGACGAGATTCTTGTTTAGTGGGGGTGAGTTGTCATAGCCCTAGAATCTGCTTGTTATTAGTTGCATTAAGGCATCATGTCATCATGTTAAATTTCCTCAGAAAGTTGAAATGGGGATGTTCAAACCCTAGCATCAAAAGGAATTCAATAGGTTCAACCAAAATATTTTTCAATGATTTCAAAATGCCCTTTAAAAATGTTCATCATTTCTGGATCAAGGTGGAAGCATCTACCAGAAATGGTTCACATTTTTGCAGGCCATATTTGGACTTTGAATTAACTCAAACATATTTGAATTGGAGCTATCTAATTGCTATATATATTTCACATGCTCCAAAAATGTTGGAAATTGTTAAGGGTCACTGGAATAATTCAGAAAGCACCCATAACTATTTCCAGGATTTTATGAAATGAATTAGTATTTTTACTAATTCAAAACAGAGGAATAAAAAAGAAAACTAAAACAAAATAAACAAGAGAGAGAGGGGGAAACCCACCTGGGCCTTACCTGTGCTGGCCCAGCCCACCTGGCCAGTCCACTTGGTGGCCCAGCCCACCAGGGGCACCGCTGTCTTCAACCTCTACCTACTGGCAGAGGTGTGTCGGACCAGCCACGCGCCACCTCCACCTCATGCTTGCCACCGAGGCGCCCTGACGCTGGCGAGACGCCTGCAGCCCCTCTGCCTCTCCCTCACTCTGCTCTCTCCTCGCCCTCTAGACTCTTCCCCGAGCTCACCCGAGAGCGACCGCCGCCGCCGTTCGCTGCCACCGCGGCCACCGCCTCCCCCTCGCCTCTCCGACATGCCCAGGGGCTCCGCCACCATCGCCTACGCCTCCCTGTTGACTCACGCGACTCCAAACGCCGCCGAACGCCGTCATCACCGTCTTCTTCAACCTCGGTCCACCGAGATCGCCGGCGACCGTGCGCCCACTCCGTTGCTTCTCCGAGCTCCCCGAGACCACCGCTGCACTCCCCGTGAGCCTCTCCTTCGATCCCCTCTTCCCCGTTACTCGTTTGCGCCGTGTAGTCGCCGCCCTCTTCGAGCCCGAGAGCATCTCGCCGCCGCCATGGCGTAGCTGTACATACCAAGAAGCTTCGCAATCGAAGCGCTTCACCGCACTCGCCGTGTTCCCAGGAGCCCGCAGCACCGCTCCGGACCCCCTGCCATGCCTCCTAGCGATGACCCCGAGCTCGTCCGAGCTCCGGCAGCCGCCAAAGTCGTTGCCGATGTCATCTCCAGCCACCCCCGCACCCACCGCCTGCACCACTCGACGCGCGAGTCCACCAGCAGCACGTAGCACGCCTCTGCCGTCGTTTTGGTCGCCGGAGCGTGAAACCAGCTGCCGCCTCCGCCACACTGGGCCTCGCCCGGCGTCATGTCGCCGGCGGATTTGACCTGTTCGGCCCGGGGTTTGACCTCCCTGGGGTCAACACACGTGGGCCCAGAGCCCTGCTAATTTTAGTTAGTGCTAATTAACTTTTAGTTAACCAGCTAAGTCACTGGCATGTGGGCCCATGCCCTAATTAGCTTAGATTAGTATTTAACTTAGCACTAATCAACTCGGTTAAATAGCTGTGACACTGACCTATGGGTCCCACCGGTCAGGTTTGACCTGGACCGCGCCTTTTGACTTGGTGACGTCCTGCTGGCGTCATCTTGTATGATAAATCTTTTCTGGATTTATTCTTTTACAGGAAATTCTAGAAATTAGCCATAACTTCTAAAAATCATAGTAATTCAACTGTAGCTCCAAATGCAAAGATTTATATATGAAAAATGATCAGAAAAATCCAATCTATCCATCTGTACAGGTTTCATGCATGTTTAAGCAAGTTAACTTGTTGTTTAGTGCAAAACATGATAAAGCACTATTTAAGATCACAAATGAGTTTGAACTTTGAATCTTTGGTTCAAAATAGCTCAAACCCATCTGGTTATAGCTGCATTAGCCCAACACACTCATTTTGCCATGTCATGATCATGCATCATATTGTACATTGCATTGATTGTGTTTCCTTCTGTGTTGCCGGTATTGGTCCCCTCTCAGTAGACGACGTACCGACGATGAGTTCGATGACACCGATGAAGAACTATATTATCTTCAGAAGTGCCAGGCAAGCAAAACCCCCTTGTTCATTCCGATACAATCCCACTCTCTCACTCCTGCTCTTTTTTACTGCATTAGGACAACAACGATTCATCTGTTACTTGCTGCGGTAGCTGAACCCCTTTATCCTCTGCATGACTTGTCATTCCACAGTAAATAGATGAAACCCACTAGCATGAGTAGGAGTTGTTTGAGCCCTGTTGTGAAGTTATCTCTGCAGGGCTTCGCCTAAGCACTACGAAAATATGACCGGGGTGTAAAGGTGGGGGGGGGGGGGCGCACACGGCTAAGCAATTGTCTGTTGTGTGCTAGGCGCCCCCCTCCCACATATATATAGGTGGGAGGGAGGAAGGAGCAGCCAAGAGGGGCGCCCAAGTAGGGGGAATCCTACTTGGGGTCTCTCCCAAGCCGCGACCCCCTTTCCTTATTTGGAGCACGGGGAAAGGCAGGGGAGGGAGGCACCCTCCTTTCCATTCTCCCATGAGAGGGAAAGGCAGGAGGGGCTAGCCCTCCCCTTTTTCCTTCCCTAGGGCTGGCCAACCAAGGGAAGGGGCGCACCAACCCCCTTGTGGGTTGGTCTGTCCCCTCCTTTGGCCCATAAGGCCTGATAACCCACAAGTATAGGGGATCGCAACAGTTTTTGAGGGTATGGTATTCAACCCAAATTTATTGATTCGACACAAGGGGAGCCAAAGAATATTCTTGAGTATTAGCAGCTGAGTTGTCAATTCAACCACACCTGAAAGACTTAATACCTGTAGTAAAGTATTTAGTAGCAAAGTAGTATGGAAGTAGCGGTAACGGCAGAAAAAGTAACAATATTAGTTTTGTAGCAATCGTAACAGTGGAAACGGAAAAGTAACGAAGCAAAGATCAATATGCGAAAAGCTCATAGGCAATGGATCAATGATGGATAATTATGTCGGATGGCATTCATCATGCAACGATTATAACATAGGGTGACACAGAACTAGCTCCAGTTCATCAATATAATGTAGGCATGTATTCCGAATATAGTCATACGTGCTTATGGAAAAGAACTTGCATGACATGTTTTGTCCTACCCTCCCGTGGCAGCGGGGTCCTATTAGAAACTAAGGGATATTAAGGCCTCCTTTTAATAGAGTACTGGACCAAAGAATTAGCACTTAGTGAATACATGAACTCCTCAAACTACGGTCATCACCGGGAGTGGTCCCGACTATTGTCACTCCGGGGTTGCCGGATCATAACACGTAGTAGGTGACTATTTACTTGCAAGATAGGATCAAGAACACAAATATATTCATGAAAACATAATAGGTTCAGATCTGAAATCGTGGCACTCAAGCCCTAATGACAAGCATTAAGCATAGCAAAGTCATAGTAACATCAATCTTAGAACATTGTGGATACTAGGGATCAAACCTAACAAAACTAACTCGATTACATGGTAAATATCATCCAACCCATCACTGTCCAGCAAGCCTACAATGGAATTACTCACGCACGATGGTGAGCATCATGAAATTGGTGATGGAGGATGGTTGATGATGACGATGGCGACGGATTCCCCTCTCCGGAGCCCCGAACGGACTCCAGATCTGCCCTCCCGAGGAAGAACAGGGCTTGGCGGCGGCTCCGTATCGTAAAACATGATGAATCCTTCTCTCTAATTTTTTTCTCCCCGAAAGTGAATATATGGAGTTGGCGTTGAGGTCGGTGGAGGTCCAGGGGGCCCACAAGATCGGAGGGCGCGCCCCTGCCCTTGTGGCTAGGGTGTGGGCCCCTTGCAGCTGATTCTTTCGCCAATATTTTTATTAATTCTAAAAGTTATCTCCGTTGATTTTCAGGTCATTCCAAGAACTTTTTATTCTGCACACAAAAACACCATGGCAATTCTGCTGAAAATAGCGTCAGTCCGGATTTGTTTCATTCAAATCATGCAAGTTAGAGTCCAAAACAAGGGCAAAAGAGTTTGGAAAAGTAGATACGTTGGAGACGTACCAACTTCCCCAAGCTTAAACCTTTGCTTGTCCTCAAGCAATTCAGTTGACAAACTGAAGGTGATAAAGAAAAACTTTTACAAACTCTATTTGGTCTTGTTGCAAATATGTAAAGTCAGCATTCAAGTTTTCAGCAAAGATGATGAACTAACCATATTCACAATAACATTTAGGTCTCAAATTTATTCATATCAATGGCGTAATCAACTAGCAAGCAATAATAATAAATCTCAGATGACAACACTTCTTCAAAACAATCATGATATGATATAACTAGATGGTATCTCGCGAGCCCTTTCTGAGACCGCAAAACATAAATGCAGAGCACCCCTGAAGATCAAGGACTGACTAGACATTGTAATTCATGGTAAAAGAGATCCAGTCACAGTCATACTCAATATAAATTGATAACAATGCATAGAAATGAGAGTGGTGCTCTCTAAGTGGTGCTCTTTACACTGGTGCACGTCGTCCTAAACAAACGGTTTTAACCCCTTTCCGCAATGGCATTTGGAACCATCGCCAAGTGAGTGTGTGCGATAGGGTGTCCTTCCCACACGACCCAGAAATCGTTCGGGATAGGCCCTCCGGGGACACAGGCTGGGGCCATGTGCGATCGGGCGAGGCATCGAAACCTAATCATTTCCGTAGGTATGTACATCCCACACGGTAATCCGAGAAATTATTTCCGTAGGTATGTACATCCCACACGGTGAATCCCAGAAAAACATTTCCGTTCGTATGTATATCACACACAGTCAATCTAAGGAATACATTTCCGTTCTTATGTACATCCCACATAGTCAATCCAGGGAAAACGTTTCCGTTCGTACGTACATCCCACACATTTTTATGTGTAGGTTCGTGTGTGAATGGTGTAACTATCACACACGGTCTACCTTGGTTGATTGTTTGTTTTTATCAACTATATCACACACGATTTGATGAAGAAAACTGTGTGGCATTGGGCTATCCATCGCAAGCGCTTTTACTGCTAGAACCGTTTGCAAAGGTCCATGACACATTTAGTAGGTTTATTAGTTTACAATTAATAATTCTAGTATTACGAAAACTCACATTTCATATCGAATAGTTGTTTGCCAATTTCATATCAGGCACATAAATATATTATAACATCACAGTATGGTAGCTACATGAAAACAACACAATACAACATATAGCTAGTTCAACTTCATAAGAACAATATATTCATTTCCCTAATCGATATCATCCAGGCTCGTATTATCCACCCCTGCTTTCAGTTCAGTAAGAACCTGTTTTGCATGGGCCAACTGGGAAAGTGCCTCGTCCTTCGCCAACACCATCTTAGCAAAGTATGATTTAAAAAATCTGAGCTCATTCTCCACCTTCAACTTTTTATCCCGCATCTTCAAGTTTTTCTTCAGCGTTGACAACAGTTTCTCTAAGCCTACGTCTGTTCTCTTCCTCATACATGCTCCAGAGCTTTGCTAGGCACATCTTCAAAGACTATGGCCACTCTTGATCAACCCACTCCAAATAAGAACACTTCCGTTCATCCTATAAAATTTAAAACTAGATCTATAATAATTGTAGGGGAAATGAGTTTATAGCAACATAGAAAATCACCAATGCTTATTTTGAAAAACTGAATAAACATGTTAATTATCACATATCTTCTCAAAAAGATCAATGTGCAAATGAAAAATTGGTACTGAGACAACAACCAAATTCTGGAACATCAGAAGCTATAATTAACTACAAGGACGCTACAAGTTCTTACTCATGTACAATAAATAACAAATTGAACATTTTATGAGGAAGGTAAATATAACTGCAACAACATAGAGACAGTGTTTGGATGACAGTAAATTGATACTAACAGGTGTGTACGTGCACAAATTTAGTAATATAGAACTAATAGCACTAATACCATCCACTATGTATGCCAAAACTGGGGTAAAGACAACTGTTGCTACATCTCGCACCGGTGCCCTGCACTGGCGAGCCGATTAGCAGAAAAAAAAATCAGGGACCCGGACTCCGAAGCACGTAGTTGCTCCAATGCCCAGTTCCTTCGTGCCATAAAGATTTAGTATTTTATTGCTTGTCTGCTCGGATGTGTGGACCAAAGTTGGCTGCACAAACTGCTGAAGCGGTGCCAAATAATTTTCTAATGGCACCGCTGATGAGATGGCAACAATTTAAGATACTAGGTACAAACTGTGACACTGTCTTACGATGCGTTTGGTTGAACCTGTGGTATGAATGGGTTGGGACCATGATAGTGTCTGAATCACATCTAACAAATGATTTGTAATAACGAAAGAGGGTCTAACCTTCTCTGCACATGCCAGAAACGTCCTCCCACTGTCCACAGAATCAAACGCAACTAGCTTTACGCATGGAGATTGATGGTGACAACGAGCATATAGATCTTCAGCCACCCCGCTCCATTCGTTGCCACTGATGGTCCTAGGGAGCTACAAGAGGAAGAAATGACTCAAATCGACCATCGGGTAAAAATCCTTCATTCCAAGTCATAGCACGAGAGAGAGAGAAGAGAGGCATACCCGGGTGGTGAAGGAGTCGTCGCCGAAGGAGGAACTGCTGGAGAGGTCTTTGAAGAAGACCATGGCGACCCCGGCGGTAGGATGCGAGACAACGAGAGCGAGGAAGCGGCTATAGCTTAGCAAGGAAGGAAGGAAGGAGGAAACAGGGGAAATGTGACTTGTGGTTGGGGAGAAAAGGGGGTGGGGAAGGGGGGAAGGGGGGCGGGGGTAGATATTTTTGCGGTAGTCCAAAATTTTGGAAATGTGAAGGGAAACTTTGCGCGCGGTGCCACCGGACCATTCACTTTGAACGATTATGTGCATCGCAAACGATTCTTCTGCTTTACGCGCATGGGATGAGTTTTATAATCCAAATTTTGGTGGAAATTTCCATGGGTACGTCATTGCATAATTTAACGTCACTTGCTAATTTGGGCACACAAAAGAGCGTACAGCAGACAGACCACATTTACTGAATCAAGTAATTTTAGTAATTAAAAAGAGCCAGTTGACCTAAACATTGCTCTAACAAAATTCTAGCATTAAAAACAAAGCCTAAGTATGCATAATTTTAACAAATCCGCCGATGCGCCGGCCTATGCATCACTGGTGTGAGATGAGACGTAGATGACTTGTCCTGGCGACATGCCGCCATTGGTGGATTCCGCGTCCCCCCTGCTGAAGTCGATCGCGTCCTCGGCGCCGCCCTCAAGGTTGTAGTACTCATAGTAGTGGTTGCGCCCGAGCTCGCGTTGGTACTCCACCACCGATTCCTCGACGGACAGACTCTTCTCTACCTTGACCTCGGCCACGCGCAACTCCTCCTCCCGGCGCTCCTCAATCTCTGCCACCTCCTGCATCTCCAGCTCCCGCTCAGCGACCTCATGAGGAAGCAGGTGCTCCATCGCCACCGCCGCCTTTTCAGACATGGGTTGCATGCTGGAGTCCGAGGTGTTCTGGAATATCTTGGCATGTGCATCCTCGATCTTGGCGTGTATGGCCTCGACCTGGGCTAGGGATCTTGGCGTCACGGATGGCAACTCGAGCGCTCTTGACGTTTGCAGCCACCATCGCAGCAGCAGCTGCAGCCGTCTCGGCTGCTGCAGCTGCCCTGTTGGCTGTCGCAGACACCCTCTCGGTGGAAGCGGCCGCGCTCAATGCGGATGCGGCGGCACTCTCGGCGTAGGCGGCGGCGCTCGGGGGGACGCGGCCATCGTACGGGCCTTCACGAAGCGTTTCCATGGCGTCATCTTTGCAAGAAGGGGTGCAGGAATGGGGATCGGGATTCGTCGATTCGGAGGTTGCCTACACTAGAGCAGACGAGCCGGCGAAGCTTAAGGAGGGAGACTTAAATAGACCCAGATATTTTCATCGCAAACGGTTCCTAGAAAACAACTGTGTGTGATATTGTAGATATTTTTTATTAGCTGTGAAAGACGAATTTGGAGTAAAGTGGCAACGGATGGTGTTCTAAATGAATGAGAAACTTTGTAGTACTAATACAACTGTCATGTCAAATTTTGGAAAATTTCAGGGGTCATTTGACCTTTTAAGACATTTAAGTGATTTTCTAGCCATTTAATGACCGTAATTGAAATTTGAACTACATGTACATGCAACAGCTAACCATAACGGTTTGAAAACTCATATTTCATGTACTTGTGTGCGATTTAATTCCATGTGCAGTAAATTGGAAGGAATTTTCAAACATATTGGTCTAACGGCTATGACACAATTAAGCATTGTCGGAGTAATGGGCCACGGGTAGGCTAACCCAAGTCCCAAAACCTTTCAAGACATCGGGGCTGACAAAGCCCCTCGAGACAACGAGGCGAGGTGCCGCCTTCTGGAAGCCGACTGAAGGAGTGGCCGGCTTCCCATGAGCGGTCGAGTCCTGGGCGCAAGGCTGAGTCAAGCCGACTCCCGCCTGGCAGCTCCCAGAGAAGCCGGCTCCATGGAGTCGGCCCGCAACACCTGTCGAGCTTGTGCCCTTGTCAGGAGGACGGGACGGGGAGTGGCTACAGTACAGCCCATCCCCTCCTCCAAATCAGGCAAGCATGGCCACAGTGTTCTGCATCAAGCGGAGATCTCCGCCCGGCCATGCATCATGTTACCGCTTCTCGACATCAGCCCGTATGGGCGGAGTCATGTTCCCACGACGGCCTGTCTGCAGACGCCCAAGGACGACGGGTCCCGTTACGCCGAGAGTCCGTAAGACGGCGAAGAGTCTTTAGCCGGACCCGAGGGAGGTCGGCCTCTAGGAGTCGGCCGCCCCTTCCTCGGGTCCACGTGCCATCGACTGCATTAAGATGGGGAGTGGCTACAGATGTCGCCCAGCGGCGGGCTGTAGCCATGATCCTCTCGACCAAGCTCGTGCATCATTAGAGATGCGGCTACAGAATCACCGCCGACAAGCACGAGCGGGCTGCACGGCCTGTCGGCCCGTACCTCGGACCCACCAGTCGGTGGGCCCCAACAGCCGGCGGAGAAGCCGTCACACGAGAGACTGACAGCCGGGCCCAGCCTGGCCGGATTACCAATGTACCCCTGGGGGGTAGGCCTATATAAACCCCCCAGGGCACCCATGCAAAGGGTTCGGAACCAGTGCTAGTTAGACAAGATCCTAGAGGAAAGGAGAGAGCTAGCCTTGCCTTCTCCTACCTCTAGCATACAGCTCGAGGAGCACTCATGTATTCACTTGAGCCTTAGTGATCATGCGGAGACCCCGCAGAGCAGGAGTAGGAGTGTTATCTCCTAGGAGAGCCCTGAACCTGGGTAAAGTACGCCGGCGTTCGTGTCTACGCCTCATCCCGCTTCCGGGCACCGGCGACGTTCTAGCCGCTCCCACCATGATAAGCCATCCTTTGGCATATGTCACACCCAACCCCCGACATTTGGCGCCCACCATGGGGCGAGGTGCACCCTTGTCCGGAGACCTGTTCTGGACGGGAACCCTTTTCCTCCCTGGCGAATGCAGCCAGCCCGGCACGCCAGACGACGTCTGCGTCGACGCGCTGGATGGCACGGAGCTGGCCTGCACGGCGAGCTGGCTCACTGATCTCGTTGGCGGAGTCTGCCTCTCCGACGAGCCCGCATCCGACGCGGGCACCGATGGCCCCGAGAGCCTCCTCGCGGGCCTCCTCGAACAGCTCCACGTCTCCAGCGAGCCTGCTGCGGACCTGGAGTCAGTAGGCTCCACCGACCCGATGTTGGTTGACTCCGACACCGCGTCGCTTGACGCGTTCCCCACCAACGTGGTGGTCTACGACGAGCCGCTCCCTCGCGTGGAGAGCGGCGGAAGCACCGTCACAGAGGTGCTGGTCATTGGGTACGGCGAGCACTCCGGTGGAGGTGCTCGCGACCCACTCGACGCGGCGCTGCAAGACCTGTCAGCGCCTATTCCCGAAGACGCCGATGCCGAGACGCTGGAGGCACGCCGCCTCCAGCTCATCGAAGGCGCCAAGAGGCTAGCTGGCATGAGGCGCCTGTCGGAGGCCTATCAGCGCGAGATGGACCGCGCTGTGGGCGGCACGCCGGCTCCCACTGGGCCCAGCCGCCTTGGCATGGTCCAGCAGCGCGGCGTGGCCATCGCCAACCTGTTCGGGGCAGATCGCCCCGTCTACGCTACGCCTGCGGAGAACATCCGGGCCGCCCAGGCGGCGGCAGAAGAGCTGGACAAGTTCGAGGGCGAGGAGCGTCGCCAGATGGCGGAACGCGTCCAGCGACTCATCGACGCGGCCGCCGAGCAGCACGAAGCCGGCTGCCGCACCGAGGTGCCGCACCGAAAAAACAATGATCTGCCTCACCGCCGAGATCAAGGTGCGACCTCCTGGACGCCGACTGGTGGCGTCCATGCTAAAAAAGACAAGGGGCCGGCTGCCAGCCGCAGTCGGACTCGGATCTCCATAGAACACGACCAAGACGGCCGCCTAAGAGCAGTGGAACGGCGGGACAACTGCCTGCCTCCTGCCCCCGTAGGGAAAGGCGCGTTTCCCCACCGCCTGTTGATTAGCCATCACTCGGCGACCGCCTTGGCCGCCGAGAAGGAATCGGAGAGAACGATGCCCGCCACCGGATCGACCGCCTCAACCGATCCCTGGCGCTAGAAGAAGAAGATGAGTTGGGTCCGCCTTGTTTCGGCCCCCGCATACGAGATGAGCCCTTCCCCAAAGGGTTCACGCTTCCAAGAGACACACCCAAATACACCAGCTCCGTGAAGCCGGAGGACTGGCTAGTTGACTACTCCAAGGCCGTCAGCATAGCAAACGGCAACAAGCGAGTTGCCGTGAAATACGTTCTACTCATGCTCCAGGGCACAGCCCGGACATGGCTGAACAGCTTGAAGCCCCGAAGCATTAACAGTTGGGTCGACTTCACCGACGCCTTCGTCTGCAACTTCACCAACATGTACAAGCGGCCGCCCAAGCCCCGCCAGCTCTCCCTGTGCGTACAAGGCCACGACGAATCGACTCCCGACTACCTCACGCGCTGGGCCGAGCTTCGCAACTCTTGCGAGGGCGTGCACAAGGTGCAGGCCATCGAGTACTTCACCGCCGGATGCCGAGAGGGCACCCTCCTCAAGCACAAGCTTCTCTGTGATGAGCCGGAAACTCTCGACGAGCTACTAATCATAGCAGACAAATACGCCACGGCCGACTCCTCCATGAAGGCGGAGATCCAAGTAAATGCATCTGGCAAGATGACCCCTCAGGTTCCCAGAACTCCGGCTGGCGACACCTGCCGGCGTCAACAATAGAACGACCACAAGCGCAAGGCCCCGCAGCCGGCTTCCACCAGCCGGCTAGTGGCAACAGTCGAAGACCAGTGGCCGGAAGGGCAGGCTCCACCCAAGCGGCAGAAGGGCGGCAAGCCCAATTGGTTGCCGGCTTTCTCGTACGAGCAGGCTCTCGATGCACCATGCAAGTTCCATAGCGGCGCGAAGCCGTCAAACCACACCACTCGGAAGTGTCACTGGCTCACCAGGATCGCCAAAGGAGACGGCCTCCTGCCTCCCCCGCCTGCTGGGCAGCAGCCTCCTCCCCCGCCCCAGCAGCCGGCGGCCAGGCCAGTCGGAGCCGTACAGGACGAGTTTCCAGAAGAGCATGGAGCCTACGTCATATTCACCAGCGTGGCCGATGACCGGCGCAGCAGGCGGCAGCAGCATCAAGAAGTGAACGCAGTAGCAACCAAGGTCCCAGAGTTCATGCATTGGTCGGAGAAACCCATCAGCTTGAGTAGAGCCGATCTCCCAGAGGTGATGCCCAAACCGGGCTCCTATGCTCTAGTTTTGGACGCCACCCTTGCCATAGACAGGCGAGCTGCTCGTTTCTCCCGGGTTCTGATAGACGGCGGCAGCAGCATCAACATCCTGTACAAGGACACAATGGAGAAGTTAGGAATCAAGCAAAGACAGCTTTAGCCCAGCCGGACCGTCTTCCATGGCATAGTTCCTGGCCTGTCCTGCTCACCAATCGGCAAGATCCTGATAGACGTCCTCTTCGGGGGCAAAGATCACTTTCGCCGAGAGCAGGTCTGGTTTGAGGTGGTGGACCTTGAAAGCCCATACCATGCGCTGCTTGGCCGGCCAGCTCTGGCCAAATTCATGGCGGTCCCCCACTACGCCTACCTCAAGATGAAGATGCCGAGTTCCAAGGGGATTCTAACCATAGCCGGCGACAACCAGAAGTCGTCCGTCTGTGCAGCAGAGAGCAGTCGGCTTGCCGAGTCCCTCGTGATCGCGGCTGAGAAGCGGCTCCTTGACCGGGTTGTGTCGATGGCTGGAAAGCGGCCGAAGATGTCGCCTGACCCCAAGGAGTTGGAAGCTGAGGGCTCGTTCAAGCCGGCCAAAGAGACAAAGAAGATACCCTTGGACCCGGAGCACCCGGAGAGGCACGCTGTCATAGGTACAGGCCTCGACAACAAATAGGAAGGCGAGCTCGTCGATTTCCTCCGTGAGAATCGGGACATCTTTGCATGGTCCCCCAAAGACATGCCAGGTGTTCCGACGGATTTCACCGAGCACAAGCTACACGTCCGGCCCGATGCCAAGCCCGTCAGGCAGCCCTTGCGCCGTCTGTCAGAAGAAAAGAGAAGATTCATTGGAGAAGAGATAGCCCGACTATTGGCAGCCGGCATCATCATGGAAGTGTTCTTTCCAGAGTGGCTGGCCAACCCAGTCCTCGTGCTGAAGAAAAACAAGCAGTGGCGTATGTGTATCGATTACACTAGCCTCAATAAAGCATGCCCAAAAGACCCGTTTGCTTTGCCAAGAATCGACCAAGTGATAGACTCCACAGCCGGATGTGAGCTGTTGAGCTTCTTGGATGCATACTCAGGGTACCACCAAATCAAGCTGAATCCGGCTCACCGACTGAAGACCGCCTTCATCACACCATTCGGAGCCTTCTGCTACCTAACCATGACGTTTGGCTTGAGGAATGTCGGCGCCACCTTTCAACGCTGCATGCAGAAGTGCCTCCTCAAGCAACTCGGCAGGAACGCCCACGTTTACGTGCACGATGTGGTGGTGAAGACGGAGAAGCGTGAAACGCTGCTTGAGGACCTCAAGGAGACCTTTGAGAATCTGCGCTGATTTCAAATCAAGCTCAACCCAGAGAAGTGCGTCTTCGGAGTACCAGCCGGCCAGCTTCTTGGATTCCTAGTCTCTGAACGCGGCATAGAGTGCAACCCTATGAAGATCAAGGCCATCGAGAGGATGGAAGTACCCCACCGACTGTTGGATGTGCAGAAGTTCACTGGTTGTTTGGCTTCCATCATCCGGTTGAGAGAAGGCTCTTCCTCTGTACCAGCTCATGAAGAAAACCACCTTTTTCGAGTGGGACGACAAGGCGGATGAAGCCTTTCTCCAGCTCAAAAATATGTTGACTACTCCACCAGTCTTGGTGGCCCCGACTCCTAAAGAACCCATGCTCCTCTACATCGCCGCCACCAGCCGGGTGGTCAGCACAGTCATCGTGGTGGAGCGCAAAGAGGAAGGCAAGGCACTACCAGTCCAGAGACCGGTGTATTACCTGAGTGAGGTACTGTCGACCTCCAAGCAGAACTATCCCCACTATCAGAAGATGTGTTACGGTGTACACTTCACCGCCAAAAAGCTGAAGCCATATTTCCAAGAGCACCCAATCACTGTGGTATGCATGGCTCCATTGGCCGAGATCATTGGAAGTCGAGATGCCTCGGGCCGAGTCGCCAAGTGGGCCATAGATTTGTCCCCCTACACCATCTACTACCAACCTCGCACCGCCATCAAGTCGTAAGCGCTGGACGACTTCCTCGTTGACTGGGCCGAGACCCAGTACCTGCCACCGGCGCCCGACTCCACTCATTGGCGGATGCACTTTGACGGCTCCAAGATGCGCACCGGTCTGGGAGCCGGCATCGTCCTTACCTCTCCCAAAGGCGACAAGCTCAAGTATGTGCTGCAAATCCATTTCGCCGCCTCCAACAACGTCGCCGAGTACGAGGCACTCATTCACGGACTCCGGCTTGCCAAAGAGCTCGGCATCCGCCGGATCCTGTGTTATGGTGACTCTGACTTGGTGGTCCAGCAGTCGTCAGGCGACTGGGACGCTAAAGATGCAAACATGGCGAGCTACCGCTTCCTCGTACATCAACTCAGCGGATATTTTGAGGGGTGCGAGTTTCTTCATGTGCCAAGGAACGACAAAGAGCAAGCAGACGCCTTGGCAAGAATCAGCTCCACCCATCAAGCAATACCGACCGGCGTCGCCCTTCAACGCCTCTCCAAGCCGTCTGTCAAGCCTTCGCCAGAATCAGATTCTATCTTCATGTCGGCTCCTCCTGAAGCAGTCGGATCCGACTTGAGTGCTCCAACAGCCGGCGCAGGAATTCTGGTGGGCGGCCCAGGGGCCGCAGCAGTCGCACTCAGCCTGGGGACTTCAGAACCCGGCCTGGGGACTGCAGCGGCCAGCCCGGGGACTTCAGAGCTCGGCCCAGGGACTTCAACGACCCAGCAAGCGGCTGCCGACTCCAACCCACCGCCTCCCGGCCGAGCCGCCCTCGTCCAAGTTGCGGTCCTAACAGTTGCAGAAGTCGCAGCACCTTCTCGGGCCGAGCCCATCCTCAACTTCCTAGTGAACAAGGAGCTGCCGCCTGATGAGATCTCGGCTTGGCAAGTGCAACGCCGGGCCGTGGCCTACACCATAGTCAACAGAGAGATGGTTAGGCGCAGCGTCACTGGTGTCTACCAACGCTGCGTCGAACCAGAGCAAGGCCAAGCAATTCTCAAAGATATCCACCAAGGCGAATGTGGCCACCACGCGGCTTCAAGAGCACTTGTCGCCAAAGCTTTTCGCCATGGTTTTTTCTGGCCGACTGCCCTAGAAGACGCCAAGGATCTGGTCCTGAAATGCAAAGGGTGTCAGGTGTTCTTCTCCAAGCCACATCAGCCGGCTTCTGCACTCAAGACGATCCCCATCACCTAGCCCTTCACCGTCTGGGGCCTGGATATGGTGGGACCATTCAAGACGGCTCATGGCGGCATGACTCATCTGCTTGTCGCTGTGGACAAGTTTACCAAGTGGATAGAGGCAAGGCCAATCAAGAAACTGAATGGGCCGACTGCCGTGACTTTCATCACCGACATCACTACTCGGTACGGCATACCGCATAGCATCATCACCGACAACGGCACCAACTTCGCCAAGGGCGCCTTGGCTCGTTTCTGCGCGACACAAGGCATCCGACTGGACTTAGCGTCCGTTGCCCACCCGCAGTCAAACGGCCAAGTCGAGCGAGCAAACGGCCTCATCTTATCCGTTATCAAGCCCCGGCTGGTCGAGCCTCTCGAGCGTTCGGCCGGCTGCTGGCTCGCGAGTTGCCAGCTGTCCTCTGGAGCCTGCGTACAACACCGAACAAGTCAACCGGCTTTACGCCTTTCTTCCTCGTCTACGGTGCCGAAGCCGTCATCCCAACGGACGTAGAGTTCGACTCCCCTCGAGTCACCATGTACACCAAAGAGGAAGCAGAAGAAGCATGGCAAGACGGCGTCGATCTGCTGGAAGAAGGCCGGCTGTTAGCAATCAGCCGGTCCAGCATCTACCAGTAGAGCCTGCGCCACTACTACAACCGGAAGGTCAGGCCGAGATCTTTCCAAGAAGGAGACCTTGTGCTCCGGCTGATCCAAATGAACAGCCGGCCAAAGACAAGCTCTCAAAGACCTTGGGAAGGCCCCTTCATCATTAGCAAAGTGTTGGGAAACGATTCCTACTACGATCGACGCCGTAAGCCTCAAATGCATAAGAGGGACGACTCCGCAAGGAGACAGAGCGGCCATGGAATGCAAATCTCCTCCGAAGATTTTACAGTTAAATGCAGTATGTACCATGCTACCTTTTGTATTAAAGTACGAAGACTCCAGGTCCCCCGAGAAGAGCTCAGGGACTGCCCTCTTTTATCTATATGATAAGAATTATGCCTATGAGTATGTCATTTTTTTGTTATGCCGCCAGGCACCGGGTTTGACTAGTCGACCCGGGGACTTGCCGCCTCGAGCTATGAAATGCTTCCTGCGGCCGGACAAGTAATGTGTGGCACTCAAGCCGTCTCCTACCAGAAGCCGCAGCTCGTAGAGCGACTGATTGGCGGGCAGGAGCAAGGTAGAAAGGGCGCCCACACAAAAAAATGGCTAAGGACTCAAAGCATTGCATAGTTTAAGCCGGTTTCCAGCCTTTTATACAACCGACTGTTCAGCAGTCGGCTGGCCATTTCCTATTCGACTTGCTAAATCTCTAAAACGGCGAAGTACTCGCCTTCCCAAGGTAGCCAGGAACTTGACCCAAAGAATGAGATCAAGCAGAGCGGCTGCTTGGCTGACAAGGTGGCAACCAAGGGAAGGCAGCAAAGGAAAAAGCCAAAGAGCGATAAGCAAGAAGAGTCAGAACTCGGAAAATATTTACATAATAAGGGCCCTTGGCCAATCTTCAACAAAGTTTTGATACACCCCGCGGGTGGAATTGTGCGAAATTAACAAGTTCATTCGAGACTAATAAGACAGGCGAAACAAAAGATAAAGCGACAGCCTAGGAGGCGCGTAAGGGTTCGGAGGATCGGAGGAGTCGGCGGTGCCGCCGGAGCAGCCCGGCTGGTCGGTCTCGCTTGATCGCCTCCGGCGATGCTGGCTCGGTCGGGCGGCTCGTTCTTTGGAGGCGCTGTCGAGCCGAGGCTGGCCCGCTCAAACCTCTGGCGCCTCCTCTTCGCCTCCCTCCTCCGATTCGCCTTCCTCCTCGCCGCAGGAGTCGATCACCTCCGCTGAGTCCTCGTCGTCGGCCGGGTTCAGCCCGAACCATTCTGGCGGCGCCTCGTCGTTGTTTTCAGTCCGCTCCGGGACGAAGGTGCTGATATCGGTGTACTCGGCGATCGACGCCGCGCGCTTGACAAGATCGTCCTCCACGGCCGCCAACTCTGCCTGAGCCTCCTGCCGGAACGTGGGCTACCGGGCTAATCTCAGCCCAGGGTACCACGCCTTGACGAACTCCAAGGCCCGGCGTGCCCCAGCCCGGGCCGAAGAGCCCTTCCAAGCCTCAAGACGGCCGGCCGCTACCTCCAGCCAGTCGGCGGTCCGACGGGGAGTGCGCGGTGCCGGCATGTCCGGCCACAGGGCGGCGACTGCCTGGGCGCCGACACGCTGAAGCCGGCGCAACATCCGGTGAGCCGGCCGAAGACGAGCCTCAATGCTCAGGATCTGCTCGTAAAGGGATCGGGGGGCGTCGGCGGCAATCTTTGCACCATCCACCCTCCGCCCTTCGCGGTCAGCTTCGTTGGCCCGCTTGGCGATGTCCGAGTGGCCAGGGAAGAAGTCTGCCAAAGTAGAAGCAAAGAGCAAAGTTAAAGACTAGAAGACGGTGTTAACCAACAGCCGGCGGCGCAAAGAAGAAAATGAGGAATACTCACCATCGACTATGTCTTTGATCTCGTGGAAGCCAGAGGTCAGCATCGCCTCCCTGTCGGACCAGGAGGAGCGCCGCCGTGAACTTCAGCAAGGAGACCGGACTCCTTGTCCTTCGCCTCCTTCTGAGCCTTCTCGAAGAGCTCCTTCTATTCCACAAGTTGCGCGGCCAGCCGGTCGCGCTCTCCAGCCAGCTGGCTGCACTCTTCCTCCTTGACCTGGAGCGCGGCGTTGGCCTCATCCAGCCGCTCCTGTAAGGCAGCATTGGCTTCTGCGAAAGAAAGAAGAAAGAAAGGCGTTAGTCGCCAACAAAGGAACAAAGTCGCCGGGGAGATCCGGGCCGACTGCTCAGCGGTCAGCCTGAATCTCGGGGACTACAGCACGCGGGTGCGCTAGCGTGCCCCCACGGCAAGAAGAGGATGTACTTTGGCTGTCCGACAAGTCGGCGGTCCGCTGAGCCAGCTCCTGGGCATTGGAGTGGAAGGTGATCTCGCGGATATTATGGTAATCCTGCGACATGAAATTCAGACGAGTGTCGATTGAACTTGCCGATTAGAGTTCGGGCTGCCCGCCAAAGCCCGCCCGAAACTTCGGGATTACACCTGCAGGGTGCCGCGCCGCTTCACCGAAAAGCACAAGAAACAAAAAATGAAGAGGAGAACGTACGCGAACGGCTTCTCGCGCGGCCAGGTGCGCCTTGTTGCAGTTCTTCAAGGCCTCGCTCTCGGCTCGGATCTTGGCCTGGACGTCCAAGAGCACCCGATTCACCGGGCCAGTCCCGCTTCCTCGCACCCAGCCGGTGGGCGCGGCACTCGTCGCCTCGGTATCCAGGATCGAGGAACTCGTGGCGCCGGTCTCTAGCGGGCGTGGCGCAGAAGCCGCCTTTGCAAGACGGCAACGCGTTGGTGCGCCGACCCCGAGATCCAGTCCTGCCGCCGCCTCTCCAGTCGGAGGCACCGGCGGGTCCGCCGGCTTCCCGCCTGGAGTGCTCCCAGACGGCGGCGGTGGCGGCACGAGCATGTCTGGCATGGAGGCGTCGCCGCCGTCCCGTTCCTTGATCGGATGCTCACCGCCGGCCTCCCCGGCCTACGCCAAGAACTCCGGGACCGGCGGGGCAGAGTTCAGAGGGGTAACAAAGATCGCCGACTGGCTGTGCGCGGCTTCTTCGGCCCGTTTCTTCGCCGTGTCGGCGGCTGCGTCCTCCGCCAATTTCTCCTTGGCGGCGGCCTCCGATTTCTTGGCCTCCACCTTCTTCAAGCGGGCGGCCTCCTGCTCTTCGCGCGCCTGCCGCGTGTTCCGCTCCCTCGCCTCCCGAAGGTCGGCGGCCGGGTCAATCCGCCGGGCTGTGGCGGAATTCTCCGCCGACCCCATGATGGAGGCGGCGGCTGCCTTCTCAAGAGAAAGGGGAGCCCTGGGCCAAGGAAAACAAAGAAGAAAACTCAGAACAAATCGATGAAGAAAAGATAAGGATGCAAGGGTGGAAAGCACTTACGCGGAGACCAGTTGCGGCGTCTTCACCTCCCTGCGGAAGCGGTTGACCTTCGCAGCCGCCTCTTCCCGCTTGGGCGCCGCAGCCGAGCCCTTGGGCTTCTTCGGCCGGCTACCGAACAAGCTCGGCGCAGCCCTTCGCTTCTTCGCGCCGCCTTGGGCATCCGGCGCGGCAGAGGAACACGCACCTGGCTGGCCGGCTCCTGGTTGGTGGTGCGGGGCGACCTCCCCCGCGTCATCGTCGGGCCAGTCTTCGAGGCTGGCCCCGAGCCTCGCGTCGTTTGCTCTGCCGCCTCCTCCCTCGGCGTTGTCTTCCAAGGTCGTCGCCCCCAAGTCGGGGTCGTCGACATCGCTTTCTGCCCTGTCAGGGAGGAACTCGCGGGCCGGCCCCATGGTGCCGGCTGCTGGCTAGAGGAGTGGGCTCTGACCAAAGACCAGTCGGTCAGACCTAACAAGGCGGACTCAGCAAGAAGGAATCAGGGGAGCCGGAAAAAGTAACAACTCACCATGGGCGGAGGATGGGCGCACAAATACGGCTCCTTGCCAAATTGCCACTTTTCCGAGAGCTCGCAGTTCGCAAGGTAGTTCACCATGTAGGCCACCTCCTCGTGAGGCATCTCTTCCAAGGCCGCTCATCTGACAGATTATATGAGGACGGCCTTGAAGCGGGAGCACTCGGCACGCCACGAAGGCGGCCAGCAAGTCGGGACCGGTCAGGCCCTCCGACTGCATCATCACTCGGAGTCTGGCGACGGCGGCGGCTCCGTCAGGCGTCAGCGTCCTGGCCCGGTACGACCAGTTGGGCTGTCTCCCAGCCGGCGCGCCGGCTGCATAAGCCGGCAGGTTGACCCAGTCGCCCTCCGCGAAGACGCTCTTCACGTAGAAGTACGACTGCTGCCACATCTTCACCGACTTTATCAGCGTGATGGGGGGAAACGGGTTGTCGGCCCCGCCCTCCGCAGACCGTGATAAACGCTGGCCAAGACTAAGCCGGCACGCCGGCGACGTGGGTGCCAAGCTTGGTGTAGAAGAACTCCCCCCATAGCTCGAGGGTGGGGAGGACGCCGAGGAAGCCTTCACACAGAGTGACGCAGACGGACATCAACACCACCGTGTTCGGAGTGAGGTGGTGCGGCTGGAGTCCGTAGAACTCAAGGAAGGTGCGGAAGAAGCCGCTCACTGGCAGACCGAGGCCACGCAGGCAGCGCGAGTAGAAGACGACCCACTCGCCCTCCTCCTGAAAGAAATATGCCCTAGAGGCAATAATAAAGTTATTATTTATTTCCTTATATCTTGATAAATGTTTATTATTCGTGCTAGAATTGTATTAACCGGAAACATAATACATGTGTGAATACATAGACAAATAGAGTGTCACTAGTATGCCTCTACTTGACTAGCTCGTTGATCAAAGATGGTTATGTTTCCTAGCCATAGACATGAGTTGTCATTTGATTAACGGGGTCACATTATTAGGAGAATGATGTGATTTACTTGACCCATTCCGTTAGCTTAGCACACGATCGTTTAGTATGTTGCTATTGCTTTCTTCATGAATTATACATGTTCCTATGACTATGAGATTATGCAACTCCCATTTACTGGAGGAACACTTTGTGTGCTACCAAACGTCACAACATAACTGGGTGATTATAAAGGTGCTCTACAGGTGTCTCCGAAGGTATTTGTTGGGTTGGCGTATTTCGAGATTAGGATTTGTCACTCCGATTGTCGGAGAGGTATCTCTGGGCCCTCTCGATAATGCACATCACTTAAGCCTTGCAAGCATTGCAACTAATGAGTTAGTTGCGGGATGATGTATTACGGAACGAGTAAAGAGACTTGCCGGTAACGAGATTGAACTAGGTATTGAGATACCGACGATCGAATCTCGGGCAAGTAACATACCGATGACAAAGGGAACAACGTATGTTGTTATGCGGTCTGACCGATAAAGCTCTTCGTAGAATATGTGGGAGCCAATATGAGCATCCAGGTTCCGCTATTGATTATTGGCTGGAGACGTGTCTCGGTCATGTCTACATAGTTCTCGAACCCGTAGGGTCCGCACGCTTAAGGTTTCGATGACAGTTTTATTATGAGTTTATGATTTTTGATGTACCGAAGGACTTCGGAGTCCCGCATGAGATCTAGGACATGACGAGGAGTCTCGAAATGGTCGAGACGTAAAGATCGATATATTGTACGACTATATTCGGACTTCGGAAAGGTTCCGAGTGATTCGGGTATTTTACGGAGTACCGGAGAGTTACGGGAATTCGCAGGGGAGTATATGGGCCTTATTGGGCCATACGGGAATAGAGGAGAGAGGCCAAAAGGAAGGAGGCCTGCCCACCCCCCTCTGGTCCGAATTGGACAAGGGGTGCAGCCCCCTTTTCCTTCTCCCTCTCCTCCTCTTTCCTTCTCTCCTACTCCAACAAGGAAAGGAGGAGTCCTACTCCCGGTGGGAGTAGGACTCCCCCCTTGGCGCGCCCTCCTCTTGGCCGGCCGCCTCCCCCCTTGCTCCTTTATATACGGGGGCAGGGGGCACCTCTAGACACAACAACAATTGATCTGTTTGATCTTTTAGCCGTGTGCGGTGCCCCCCTCCACCATAGTCCACCTCGATATATCAGAAGCGGTGCTTAGGCGAAGCCCTGCGTCGGTAGAACATCAACATCGTCACCATGCCGCCGTGCTGACGAAACTCTCCCTCAACACTCGGCTGGATCGGAGTTTGAGGGACATCATCAGGCTGAAGGTGTGCTGAACTCGGAGGTGTCGTGCGTTCGGTACTTGATCGGTCGGATCGTGAAGACGTACGACTACATCAACCGCGTTGTGCTAACGCTTCCGCTTTCGGTTTACGAGGGTACATGGACAACACTCTCCCCTCTCGTTGCTATGCATCACCATGATCTTGCGTGTGCGTTGGATTTTTTTTGAAATTACTACATTCCCCAACAGTGGTATCAGAGCCTGGTTTTATGCCTAGATGTCATATGCACGAGTAGAACACAAAGTGAGTTGTGGGTGATATAAGTCATACTGCTTATCATCATGTCATACTTTGGTTCGGCGGTATTGTTTGATGAAGCGGTCCGGACCGACATTACGCGTACGCTTACGCGAGACTGGTTTTACCGCCGTGCTATGCACACAGGTGACTAGCGGGTGTCAGTTTCTCCAACTTTAGTTGAACCGAGTGTGGCTACGCGCGGTCCTTGCGAAGGTTAAAACAACACCAACTTGACAAACTATCGTTGTGATTTTGATGCATAGGTAAGAACGGTTCTTGCTAAGCCCGTAGCAACCACGTAAAACTTGCAACAACAAAGTAGAGGACGTCTAACTTGTTTTTGCAGGGCATGTTGTGATGTGATATGGTCAAGACGTGATCGGATATAAGTTGTTGTATGAGATGATCATGTTTTGTTGAAGTTATCGGCAACTGGCAAAATCCTTATGGTTGTCTCTCTATTGCATAAGATGCAAGCGCCAAATAATTGCTTTACTTTATCGCTATGCGATAGCAATAGTTGCAAGCGCAACTGTTGGCGAGACGATCATGTGACGACACATTGATATAGATCAAGATGATGGAGATCATGGTGTCATGCCGGTGACGATGGAGATCATGACGATGCTTTGGAGATGGAGATCAAAGGCACAAGATGATGATGGCCATATCATGTCACATATTTTGATTGCATGTGATGTTTATCTTTTATACATCTTATTTTGCTTAGTTCGGCGGTAGCTTTATAAGATGAACTCTCACTAAATTATCAAGGTATAAGTGTTCTCCCTGAGTATGCACCGTTGCGAAAGTTCTTCGTCTTTGAGACACCACGTGATGATCGGGTGTGATAGGCTCTACGTTCAAATACAACGGGTGCAAAACAGTTGCACACGCGGAATACTCAGGTTAAACTTGACGAGCCTAGCATATAACAGATATGGCCTCGGAACACGGAGACCGAAAGGTCGAGCGTGAATCATATAGTAGATATGATCAACATAGTGATGTTCATCGTTGAAACTACTCCATCTCACGTGATGATCGGACATGGTTTAGTTGATATGGATCACGTGATCACTTAGAGGATTAGAGGGATGTCTATCTAAGTGGGAGTTCTTAAGTAATATGATTAATTGAACTTTAATTTGTCATGAACTTAGTCCTGGTAGTATTAGCATATCTATGTTGTAGATCAATAGCTCGCATTGTTGCTCCCCATTTATATTTATATGTGTTCCTAGAGAAAAATTATGTTAAAAGATGTTAGTAGCAATGATGCGGATTAGATCCGTGATCTGAGGTTTATCCTCATTGCTGCACAGAAGAATTATGTCCTTGATGCACCGCTAGGTGACAGACCTATTGTAGGAGCAGATGCAGACGTTATGAATGTTTGGCTAGCTCAATATGATGACTACTTGATAATTTAGTGCACCATGCTTAACGGCTTAGAATCGGGACTTCAAAGACGTTTTTGAACGTCATGGACCATACGAGATGTTCCAGGAGTTGAAGTTAATATTTCAAGAAAATACCCGAGTTGAGAGATATGAAGTCTCCAACAAGTTCTATAGCTAAAAGATGGAGGAGAATTGCTCAACTAGTGAGCATGTGCTCAGATTGTTTGGGTACTACAATCACTTGAATCAAGTGGGAGTTAATCTTTCAGATAAGATAGTGATTGACAAAGTTCTCTAGTCACCATCACTAAGTTACTAGAACTTTGTGATGAACTATAGTATGCAAGGGATGACGAAAACGATTCCCGAGCTCTTCGTGATGTTGAAATCGACGAAGGTAGAAATCAAGAAAAGAGCATCAAGTGTTGATGGTTGATAAGACCACTAGTTTCAAGAAAAGGGCAAAGGGAAGAAGGGGAACTTCAAGAAGAACGGCAAGCGAGTTGTTGCTCAAGTGGAGAAGCCCAAGTCTGGACCTAACCACGAGCCCGAAAGTGCTTCTACTGCAAAGGAACTGGTCACTGGAAGCGGAACTGCCCCAAGTATTTAGCGGATAAGAAGGATGGCAAAGTGAACAATGGTATATTTGATATACATGTTATTGATGTGTACTTTACTAGTGTTTATAGCAACCCCTCAGTATTTGATACTAGTTCAGTTGCTAAGATTAGTAACTCGAAATGGGAGTTGCAGAATAAACAGAGACTAGTGAAGGGTGAAGTGACGATGTGTGTTGGAAGTGGTTCCAAGATTGATATGATCATCATCACAGACTCCCTATAGTTTCGGGGATAGTATTGAACCAAAATAAGTGTTATTTGGTGTTTGCGTTGAGCATGAATATGATTTGATCATGTTTATTGCAATACGGTTATTCATTGAAGTTAGAGAACAATTGTTGTTCTATTTACATGAATAAAAACCTTCTATGGTCATACACACCAACGAAAATGGTTTGTTGGATCTCAATCGTAGTGATACACATATTCATAATATTGAAGCCAAAAGATGCAAAGTTAATAATGATAGTGCAACTTATTTGTGGCAATCGCCGTTTAGGTCATATTGGTGTAAAGCGCATGAAGAAACTCCATGCTGATGGGATTGTGGAATCACTTGATTATGAATCACTTGATGCTTGCGAACCATGCCTTATGGGCAAGATGACTAAAACTCCGTTCTCTGGAACAATGGAGCAAGCAACTGGCTTATTGGAAATAATACATACTGATGTATGTGATCCGATAAGTGTTAAGGCTTGAGGCGGGTATCGTCATTTTCTGACCTTCACAGATGATTTGAGCAGATATGGGTATATCTACTTGATGAAACATAAGTCTGAAACATTTGAAAAGTTCAAAGAATTTCAGATTGAAGTGGAAAATCATCGTGACAAGAAAATAAAGTTTCTACGATCTGATCGCGGAGACAAATATTTGAGTTACGAGTTTGGTCTTCAATTAAAACAATGTGGAATAGTTTCACAAATTGCGCCACCCGAACACCACAGCATAATGGTGTGTCCGAATGTCATAACCGTACTTTATTGGATATAGTGCAATCTATGATGTCCCTTACCGATTTACCACTATCGTTTTGGGGTTATGCATTAGAGACAACTACATTCACGTTAAATAGGGCACCATCAAAATCCGTTGAGACGACGCCTTATGAACTGTGGTTTGGCAAGAAACCAAAGTTATCGTTTCTTAAAGTTTGGGGCTACAATGCTTATATGAAAAAGTTTCATCCTGATAAGCTCAAACCCAAATCGGAGAAATGTGTCTTCATAGGATACCCAAAGGAGACTGTTGGGTACACCTTCTATCACAGATCCGAAGGCAAGACTTTTTTGCTAAATTCTGAGTTTTTCTAGAGAAGGAGTTTCTCTCGAAAGAAGTAAGTGGGAGGAAAGTAGAACTTGATGAGGTAATTGTACCTGCTCCCTTATTGGAAAGTAGTTCATCGCAGAAACCGGTTTCTGCGACACCTACACCAATTAGTGAGGAAGTTAATGATGATGATCATGAAACTTCAGATCAAGATATTACTGAACCTCCTAGGTCAACCAGAGTAAGATCCGCACCAGAGTGGTACGGTAATCCTGTTCTGGAGGTTATTTTACTAGACCATGACGAACCTACGAACTATGAAGAAGCGATGGTGAGCCCACATTCCGCAAAATGGCTTGAGGCCATGAAATCTGAGATGGGATCCATGTATGAGAACAAAGTGTGGACTTTGGTTGACTTGCCCGATGATCGGCAAGCCATTGAGAATAAATGGATCTTCAAGAAGAAGACTGACGCTGACGGTAATATTACTGTCTACAAAGCTAGAATTGTCGCAAAAGGTTTTCGACAAGTTCAAGGTGTTGAATATGATGAGAGTTACTCACTCGTATCTATGCTTAAGTCTGTCCGAAACATGTTAGCAACTGCCGCATTTTATGAAATCTGGCAAATGGATAAACAAAATTGCATTCCTTAATGGATTTATTAAAGAAGAGTTGTATATGATGCAACCAGAAAGTTTTTTGTCAATCCTAAAGATGCTAACAAAATATGCAAGCTCCAGCAATCTATCTATGGAGTGGTGCAAGCATCTCAGAGTTGGAATATACGTTTTGATAAGTTGATCAAAGCATATAGTTTTATACAGACTTGCGGTGAAGCCTGTATTTACAAGAAAGTGAGTGGGAGCACTACATCATTTCTGATAAGTATATGTGAATGACATATTGTTGATCGGAAATAATGTAGAATTATTCTGCAAAGCATAAAGGAGTGTTTGAAAGGAGTTTTTTCAAAG
Source organism: Aegilops bicornis (assembly GCA_021605145.1). Classification (NCBI taxonomy): domain Eukaryota; kingdom Viridiplantae; phylum Streptophyta; class Magnoliopsida; order Poales; family Poaceae; genus Aegilops; species Aegilops bicornis. Next base: position 188,300,787 of record CM038674.1, read on the forward strand.
AAAGACCTCGGTGAAGCTACTTACTGTGACGCCTGGATAATCAAGCTACAGTAAACCTCTGCTAATGGTGCCATGTCACCTCGGTTACTGTTGATAAACTCGAGTTAGTTCAAAAACGATTCAAATTAAAATTTAAAATATAGGCAAACAGTAAAATTTTCAAATATCAAAAGTAAAATGTTCGGGTTGTGTCAAATAAATCATAAGTAATTATGGTGGAGAAACCAAACTTTGATAAAATGTTTAAAGGCTCCAAAACAATTAAAAGAGTAGTGAAAACAATTAAACAAATGCCTATTGAATTTATAAAATGCTAAAACTACTGTATTATGGGTTAAGAATTAATCTCACAGTAGTTTGTTGATACATACAAATTTAGTCACTAGTGGTAATTTTTATAAAACCAAATTCAAAAGGAAACTAAAATAAAAACAGTAAAACAAAAATATAAAATAAATAAATAAATAAAAGGAAAACACTTCTGACGGGCACGGCCCAAAGAAATATCAACCCCACTGGCCAACCCACGTGCCCAGCCAGCCACTCCCTCACTCCTTATCCTCCCACTCCACCCGGTCAACCCCACTCCTCCCCCCCCCCCCGTCGTTCGCCCTCCCCCGATCCAGATCGGATCGGGGCTCGCCACGCCAACCGCCGCCCGTCGCCCCTCGCACTGGATCGCCGCCCCGGACCGCCGTCACTGCTCGCCGGATCTGCCGTTTCGCATCCCCGTCCTCCTCCCCAACGGCCTCCACCTCCCCGAGCCGGACTGCCCCGTCCCCGCCTCTCCTTCGTCGGTCCTCACCGCGCCCTCGCCGCCCAGAACGTCGCCTCGCCGGACTTCCTCCCCAACGTCGCTGTCGTCCCCGACCTCCGTCAAGCCCATTGCCCCGACCTCTGCCTCCCCCTGTGAGCGCCATGCCAATTCCCCTCGTCTTCCCCTTTGTTGTTCGTCGTTAGTTGTGCCGCCCGTGCCGGAGTTCCGGCGATGGCCGCGGTCACCATGACCGTGCCCACCTCCTCGCCGCTGGCGCGCCACCACCACCGCTGTCGCGCCCGTCTTCCGCTCGTTTGCTTTTGCCCACACCCAGCCGCCCCTGTGCCACCGGCCTTCCCCTGCTGCCTAGCACCCGCGCCCGCCGAAGTTACCCTCCCGCGTGCGCGCCCTCCTCCCCAGCACCGCCCCTTGTTGTTCCGGCCAAGCCACCCCGCGGCCACTTTCGCGGCTCCCGCCGGGTTGCAGCCGCTGTTGCGCCGTCTCCGGCCACCGCCGCCGCCTCCACCGCCCGTCCTCGCCGCTGTTTCGCCGTACTGCTTCGGCCGCCATTGAGGCTGGCGTCCCCTGGTGGCCTCGGGCCTGCACGCCCAGCGCCCGTAACCGCGCCCGGGTGCCCGATGCCCAGTACCCGTTAGCCTCCTCCTGGGCCACTTCCAGTAGGGGCCCACACCCCAGAACGGTTTAATAAAAAAAGAATTAAAAAATAATAATAAAGAATAATAATATGATTAATTAATTAACTTAATTAATCCTGTTAATTAATCTAGATTAAGCCTAGTTAATTAACCTAATCACTTTAATTAATTTAACTAAACATGTTTAGTTAACTAAGTCAATGACAAGTGGGACCCACACGTCGGACCCGATCAACACCTCATGGATCACGACGTCATGATGATGTCAGCATGCACTATTCTGGATAATGTTGGATTAAAATAATTAAATAAATTCTAAAAATGATTGAATCTTTTAAAATTAATATAGAATAAACCGTAGCTCGGATGGAAAAACTTTGTACATGAAAGTTGCTCAGAAGAACGAAACGAATCCAGATACGCAGCCCGTTCGTCCGCCACGCGTCCCTAGCATAGTGAACCTGCAACATTTCACCTCCGGTTCATTTGTCCGAAAACGCGAAACACTAGGGATACTTACCCGGATGTTTCTCCCTTTCGTCGGTACCACCTACTGTCGCGTTACGGCACACCTAGCATCGCTCATTGTCACGTCACGCACCGTCATGCTTATGTTTGCATTGTATTTATTGTTTCTCCCCCCTCTTCTCTCTGGTAGACTACGAGACCGACATTGCCGCCGCTTGCTCGACTACGGAGTTGATGACCGTCCTTCTTGCCAGAGCAACCGTGCAAGCCCCCCTTGATCAATGATATCGCCTATTCTTCTCTCAGATTGCTTGCATTAGAGTAGTGTAGCATGTTACCGCTTTTCGGTTAATCCTATTCTGCTGCATAGCCTGTCTTTGTTGCTACAGTTGTTACCCTTACCTGCTATCCTACTACTTAGTATAGGATGCTAGTATTCCATCAGTGGCCCTACATTCTTGTCCGTCTGCTGTGCTATACTATCGGGCTGTGATCACTAGGGAGGTGATCACGGGTATATACTATATACTTTATACATGATACATGTGGTGACTAAAGTCGGGTCGGCTCATGGAGCACCCACGAGTGATTCACGGATTGGGGGCTGAAAGGACCTTTGTCCCAACGACCCTCTGTGTGGATCTTTGTGGTGGAGCGTCAGGGCAGGTTGAGACTACCTGGGTGAGAGGTGGGCCTGGCCCTGGTCGGTGTCCGCGGTTACATCATTAACACGCTTAACGAGATCTTGGTATTTGATCCGAAGTCCGCCATTTGGTCTATACGCACTAACCAACTACGTGGGAAAGATATGGGCACTTTCGGCGTCATGGTATCACCAAGCCTTCATGACGTCGGCCGATCGAAGCGGCGCTACGGATTGGAACGTAAGCCTGCTCTTGTATTAAGGGGCTAGTTACGCTTCCGGCCGCCACGCATACGTGCGAGTGTGTGCTAAGGCGATGGGCCTGCACCCTGGCGCTGAGGTTTAGACCCGCGTGCTGACCTCTCTGTTGGCCTAGGTGGGGCTGCGACGTGTTGATCTTCTGCGGCCGGGCATGACCCAGAAAAGTGTGTCCGGCCAAATGGGATCGAGCGTCTTGGATTATGTGGTGCACCCCTGCAGGAAAGTTAATCTATTCGAATAGTCGTGATCTTCGGTAACAGGACGACTTGGAGTCGTACCTTGACCTTATGACAACTAGAACTGGATACTTAATAAAATACACCCTTCCAAGTGCCAGATATAACCCGGTGATCGCTCTCTAACAGGGCAACGAGGAGGGGATCGCGGGTAGTATTATGCTATGCGATGCTACTTGGAGGACTTCAGTCTACTCTCTTCTACATGCTGCAAGATGGAGGCTGCCAGAAGCGTAGTCTTCGATAAGACTAGCTATCCCCCCTTATTCTGGCATTCTGCAGTTCAGTCCATCGATATTGCCTCTTTACACATATACCCATGCATATGCAAGTAGCTCCTTGCTTGTGAGTACTTTGGATGAGTACTCACGGTTGCTTTTCTCCCCTTTTCCCCTTCCCTTCTACCTGGTTGTCGCAACTAGATTTGAGCCCAGAGCCAGACGCCACCGTCGACGATGACTCCTACTACACGGAGGTGCCTACTACTACGCAGCAAATTCACGACGACCACGAGTAGTTAGGAGGATCCCGAGCAGGAGGCATGTGCCTCTTCGATCAGTATCCCGGTTTGTGCTAGCCTTCTTAAGGAAAACTTGTTTAACTTATGTCCGTACTCAGATATTGTTGCTTCCACGACTCATCTATGATCGAGCACTTATATTCGAGCCCTCGAGGCCCCGGCTTGTATTATGATGCTTGTATGACTTATTTATGTTTTAGAGTTGTGTTGTGATATCTTCCCGTGAGTCCCTGATCTTGATCGTACACATTTGCGTGCATGATTAGTGTACGATTGAATCGGGGGCGTCACACTTACATATTGAGCATCAAGATCTATAGAGATAGATCAAGACGCTTGATAAGTTTTTTCAATGAGTACATACCTTGACAAGATTTTGAAGTAGTTCAAAATGGAACAGTCAAAGAAAGAGTTTCTTGCCTGTGTTACAAGGTGTGAAATTGAGTAAGACTCAAAGCCCGACCACGGCAGAAGATAGAAAGAGAATTAAAGTCATTCCCTATGCCTCAGCCATAGGTTCTATAAAGTATGCCATGCTGTGTACCAGATCTATTGCATACCCTACCACTGAGTTTGGCAAGGGAGTGCAATAGTGATCTAGGAGTAGATCAATGGACAACGGTCAAAATTATCCTTAGTGAAATAAGGATATGTTTCTCGATTATGGAAGTGACAAAAGGTTTGTCGTAAAGGGTTACGTCGATGCAAGTTTTGACACTAATCTAGATGACTCTAAGTCTCGGTCTAGATACATATTGAAAGTGGGAGCAATTATCTAGAGTAGCTCCGTGCAGAGCATTGTAGACATAGAAAATTGCAAAATACTTACGGATCTGAATGTGACAGACCCGTTGACTAAAATTATCTCACAAGCAAAACATGATAACACCGTAGTACTCTTTGGGTGTTAATCACATAGCAATGTGAACTAGATTATTGACTCTAGTAAACACTTTAGGTGCTGGTCACATGACGATATGAACTATGGGTGTTAATCACATGGTGATGTGAACTATTGGTGTTAAATAACATGGTGATGTGAACTAGATTATTGACTCTAATGCAAGTGGGAGACTGAAGGAAATATGCCCTAGAGGCAATAATAAAGTTATTATTTATTTCCTTATTTCATGATAAATGTTTATTATTCATGCTAGAATTGTATTAACCGGAAACTTAGTACATGTGTGAATACATAGACAAACAGAGTGTCACTAGTATGCCTCTACTTGACTAGCTCGTTGAATCAAAGATGGTTAAGTTTCCTAGCCATAGACATGAGTTGTCATTTGATTAACGGGATCACATCATTAGGAGAATGATGTGATTGACTTGACCCATTCCGTTAGCTTAGCACTTGATCGTTTAGTATGTTGTTATTGCTTTCTTCATGACTTATACATGTTCCTATGACTATGAGATTATGCAACTCCCGTTTATTGGAGGAACACTTTGTGTGCTACCAAACGTCACAACGTAACTGGGTGATTATAAATGTGCTCTACAGGTGTCTCCAAAGGTACTTCTTGAGTTGGCGTATTTCGAGATTAGGATTTGTCACTCCGATTGTCGAAGAGGTATCTCTGGGCCCACACGGTAATACACATCACTATAAGCCTTGCAAGAATTGTAACTAATGAGTTAGTTACGGGATGATGTATTACGGAACGAGTAAAGAGACTTGCCGGTAACGAGATTGAACTAGGTATTGAGATACCGACGATCGAATCTCGGGCAAGTAACATACCGATGAAAAGGGGAACAACGTATGTTGTTATGCGGTCTGACCGGTAAAGATCTCCGTAGAATATGTGGGAGCCAATATGAGCATCCAGGTTCCGCTATTGGTTATTGGCCGGAGACGTGTCTCGGTCATGTCTACATAGTTCTCGAACCCGTAGGGTCCGCACGCTTAAGGTTTCAATGACAGTTTTATTATGAGTTTATGAGTTTTGATGTACCGAAGGAATTCGGAGTCCCGGATGAGATCGAGGACATGACGAGAAGTCTCGAAATAGTTGAGATGTAAAGATCGATATATTGTACGACTATATTTGGACTTCGGAAAGGTTCCGAGTGATTCGGGTATTTTTCGGAGTACCGGAGAGTTACGGGAATTCGCTGGGGAGTATATGGGCCTTATTGGGCCATACGGGAATAGAGGAGAGAAGCCAAAAGGAAGGAGGCCTGCTCTCCCTCTGGTCCGAATTGGACAAGGGGTGCAGCCCCCTTTTCCTTCTCCCTCTCCTCCTCTTTCCTTCTCTCCTACTCCAACAAGGAAAGGAGGAGTCCTACTCCCGGTGGGAGTAGGACTCCCCCCTTGACACGTCCTCCTCTTGGCCGGCCGCCTCCCCCCTTGCTCCTTTATATACGGGGGCAGGGGCACCTCTAGACACAACAACAATTGATCTGTTTGATCTTTTAGCCGTGTCAGCGTGCCCCCTCCACCATAGTCCACCTCGAGCACATCAGAAGCGGTGCTTAGGCGAAGCCCTCACGCCGGTAGAACATCAACATCGCCACCACGCCGTCAGGCCGACGAACTCTCCCTCAACACTCGGCTGGATCGGAGTTCGAGGGACGTCATCGGGCTGAACGTGCTGAACTCGGAGGTGCCGTGCGTTCGGTACTTGATCGGTCGGGTCGTGAAGACGTACAACTACATCAACCGCGTTGTGCTAACGCTTCCGCTTTCGGTCTACGAGGGTACGTAGACAACACTCTCCCCTCTCGTTGCTATGCATCACCATGATCTTGCATGTGCGTAGGAAATTTTTTGAAATTCCTACGTTCCCCAACACCTCCGGCGTCGGCGAGATTTCTTTCTCCGGCGCAAGGCGGACCTTCACGAATTCCTCTCGAGGCAACCGAAGCGTCTTGTGGAGGAAGTCGATGTGGTCTTCATGGATCTCGGAGCCGTTCCACTCTTCGGAGCGCACCACGGGGGGAGTGGCGGTGGAAGAGGAGCTCATCGGGAACGGATCGCTGCGACGCTCGACGAAGCTTGGGGGCGCGGCGGCGAGAGGAAGATGAGCCAAGAAAGAGGAGGCAATGAGGAGGGGGGGACGCGCGTGCCCTGCCGCTCCCCCTCCCCTGCCTACTTATAGACCCTCGGGTTGCGAAGTCGAGGGGGGCGAGCGTGGGATTAACTGCGCCGTTACCCCACGCCCCCCACAATCCCCACCACGCGAGTTACTGCACGCAGTAACTCTGTGGGAATCTCAACCGCCCGCCTCGGCCGCAGCGGATCCGCTCGACAGCCGAGGAGGGTAGTGGCTGGCCCGGTCCGAAGACGTGTCCCATCGCATGCGTAAGTGGGCAGACTGGCCCGGCCGCATGCCACCACGTGACAGGCCCAGGACGGGCGGAGGCACGGAGGCTTCGCTGGTACGCCACATGGCTCCCGCCGAGGCGTTCAAAAGATTGGTCAAGACGGGTTGGGGCGAGGCCGACTCCAACCAGTCGGCTTGGCAGGAGACGGACGAAGCTCCACCTCGAACGACGGGAGAAGGAAACTGTTGAGGCTCCTCGACCAATCATCTGCAGCGCCTCATCAGCTTCGGGGACTACTGTCGGAGTAATGGGCCACGAGTAGGCTAACCCGAGTCCCAAGACCTTTCAACACATCGGGGCTAACAAAGCCCCTCGAGACGACGAGGCGAGGTGCCGCCTTCTGGAAGCCGACTGAAGGAGTGGCCGGCTTCCCATGAGCGGCCGAGTCCTGGATGCAAGGCTGAGTCAAGCCGACTCCCGCCTGGCGGCTCCCAGAGAAGCCGGCTCCAGGGAGTCGGCCCACGACACCTGCCGAGCCTGTGCCCTCGTCAGGAGGACGGGACGGGGAGTGGCTACAGTACAGCCCATCCCCTCCTCCAAATCAGGCAAGCATGGCCACGCGTTCTGCATCAAGTGAGATCTCCGCCCGGCATCCTTGTTGCCACCGCTTCCCTGACATCAGCCCGTATGGGCGGAGTCATGTTCCCACGACGGCCTGTCTGTACGGCCCAAGGACGACGGGTCCCGCACGTCAGCGAGAGTCCAGAAGACGGCGAAAGAGCCCTACCAGTCGGACCCGAGGGAGGTCGGCCTCTAGGAGTCGGCCGGCCCCTTCCTCGGGTCCACGTGCCATCGACCAGACAAGATGGGGAGTGGCTACAGTAATCGCCCGCCAGGCGGCGGGGCTGTAGCCATGATCCCCCCGACCAAGCCTGCATCATTAGAGATGCGGCTACAGTAATCAGCCGCCGACAAGCCTGGGAGCGGCCGGTACGGCCTGTCGGCCCGTACCTCGGACCCACCAGTCGGCGGGCCCCAACAGCCTGCGGAGAAGCCGGCACACGAGAGACTGACAGCCGGGCCCAGCCCGGCCGGATTACCAATGTACCCCTGGGGGGTAGGCCTATATAAACCCCCCAGGGCACCCATGCAAAGGGTTCGGAACCAGTGCTAGTTAGACAAGATCCTAGAGGAAAGGAGAGAGCTAGCCTTGCCTTCTCCTACCTCTAGAATACAGCTCGAGGAGCACTCGTGTATTCACTTGAGCCTTAGTGATCATGCGGAGACCCCGCAGAGCAGGAGTAGGGGTGTTATCTCCTAGGAGAGCCCTGAACCTGGGTAAAGTACGCCGGCGTTCGTGTCTACGCCTCATCCTGCTTCCGGGCACCGGCGACGTTCTACTCGCTCCCACCATGATAAGCCATCCTTTGGCATATGTCGCACCCAACCCCAGACAAGCATGGACTGACATGGCATTTTAATTACAAAAAAAAATCAGAAACACATGAAACCTTGGTTGATGTAATTTCATGCCACCAAGATGATGTGGTAAAAAAATTGGCATGTTTGACAAAAGTTTGGACACACACCCCTCACAAACCGGAGCAACTCACTAGAACGCTCGTGGTTCCAAGAGGGACAATGCATGTTTGGAGACGAACGGGAGATAGCTTCCTCTTATGGCCTTTTTTCTACGTCTAACGTGCACTACTACAACTGTAATGTGAAATTTTTGAACATTCTAGGGGTCATTTGACCTTTTAGAGACATCTAAGTGATTTTCTAGCCATTTAATGACTGTAATTCAAATTTAAACTACATCTACATGCAACGCCTAACAGGAACGGTTTGAAAATCATATTTGTGTACTTGTGTGCGAGTTAATTCCATGTGAAGTAAACTAGAAGGAATTTTCAAACATACTTGTCTCGCGACATGGACACATGCATACGTATGCATGGAGTGACATGGCATTTTAATCCAAAAAATCAGAAACACATGAAACCTTGGTTGATGTAATGTCATGCCACCAAGATGATGTGGTAAATAAATTGGCATGTTTGACGAAAGTTTGGACACACACCCTCACAAAACGGAGCAACTCACTAGAAGGCTCGTGGTTCCGAGAGGAAACAATGCATGTTTGATGACAAACGGGAGATAGCTTCCTCTTACGGCCTTCAATTTTCTTTCTACGTCTAACATGCACTACTACAACTGTAATGTGAAATTTTGGAAAATTCTAGGGGTCATTTAACCTTTTAAAGACATTTAAGTGATTTTCTAACCATTTAATGACCATAATTCAAATTTGAACTACATCTACATGCAACGCCTAACCAAAACGGTTTGAAAAATCATATCTGTGTACTTGTGTGCGAGTTAATTCCATGTGCAGTAAATTAGAAGGAATTTTCAAACATATTGGTCTCACGACATGGACACATGCATACATATGCATGGAGAGACATGGCATTTTAATTCCAAAAAATATAAAAAATGATCAGAAAAACATGAAACCTTGGTTGATGTAATGTCATGCCACCAAGATGATGTGGTAAAGAAATTGGCATGTTTGACAAAATTTTGGACACACACCCCTCACAAACCGAAGCAACTCACTAGAAGGTTCGTGGTTCCGAGAGGGGACAACGCATATTTGATGATGAATGGGAGATAGCTTCCTCTTACTGCCTTCAATTTTTTTCAAGGTTTAACGTGCACTAATACAACCGTCATGTGAAAATTTGGAAAATTTCAAGGGTCATTTGACCTTTGAAAGACATTTAAGTGATTTTCTAACCATTTAATGACCGTAATTCAAATTTGAACTACATCTACATGAAATGCCTAACCAAAACGGTTTGAAAAATCATATTTTTTTGTACTTGTGTGCGAGTTAATTACATGTGCAGTAAATTAGAAGGAATTTTCAAACATATTGGTCTCAAGGCATGGACTCATGCATGGAGTTCCATGGCATTTTAATTCCAAAAAATAAAAACAATTGATCTAATATCATGCCACGAAGATGATGTGGTACAGAAATTGGCATGTTTGACGAAAGTTTGGACACACACCCCTCACAAACCGGAGCAACTCACTAGAAGGCTCGTGGTTCCGAGAGGAAACAATGCATGTTTGATGACGAACGGGAGATAGCTTCCTCTTACGGCCTTAAAAATATTTCTACGTCTAACATGCACTACTACAACTTTAATGTGAAATTTTGGAAAATTCTAGGGGTCATTTGACCTTTTAAAGACATTTAAGTGATTTTCTAACCATTTAATGACCGTAATTCAAATTTGAACTACATCTACATGCAACGCCTAACCAAAACGGTTTGAAAAATCGTATATGTGTACTTGTGTGCGAGTTAATTCCATGTGCAATAAATTAGAAGGAATTTTGAAACATATTGGTCTCACGACATGGAAACATGCATACGTATGCATTGAGTGACATGGCATTTTAATTCCAGAAAATAGAAAAATGATCAAAAAAACATGAAACCTTGGTTGATGTAATGTCACGCTACCAAGATGATGTGGTAAAGAAATTGGCATGTTTGACGAAAGTTTGGACACACACCCCTCACAAACCGGAGCAACTCACTAGAAGGTTCGTGGTTCCGAGAGGGAACAATGCATGTTTGATGACGAACGGGAGATAGCTTCCTCTTACGGCCTTCCATTTTTTTTCTATGTTTAACATGCAGTAATACAACTATCATGTGAAAATTTGGAAAATTTCAGGGGTCATTTGACCTTTTTTAGACATTTAAGTTATTTTCTAACCATTTAATGACCGTATTTCAAATTTGAACTACATCTACATGCAACGCCTAACCAAAACGGTTTGAAAAATCATATTTTTTATGTACTTGTGTGCGAGTTAATTACATGTGCAGTAAATTAGAAGGAATTTTCAAACATATTGGTCTCAAGGCACGGGCACATGCATGGAGTGCCATGGCATTTTAATTCTAAAAAATTAAAAAATGATCAGAAAAATATGAAACCTTTGCTTGATTTAATGTCATACCAACAAGATGATGTGGTAAAAAAATTGGCTTGTTTGACGAAAGTTTGGACACACACCCCTCACAAACTGGAGCAACTCACTAGAAGGTTCGTGGTTCCGAGAGGGAACAATGTATGTTTGACGACGAACAGGAGATAGCTTCCTCTGACGCCCTTCAATTTTTTTCTATGTTTAACATGCACTAATACAACTGTCATGTGAAAATTTGAAAATTTTCAAGGGTCATTTGACCTTTTAAAGACATTTAAGTGATTTTCTAACCATTTAATGACCATAATTCAGATTTGAACTACATCTACATGCAACGCCTAACCATAACGGTTTGAAATCATATTTTTTTGTACTTGTTTTGCGTGTTAAAAAAATCATCAGACGATGTAAATATCTGGTGTTCAAAAAAGAAAATGTAAAGATCTGGCAAGATAACGGCCCCCACATGATTGGCACTCTATCTCGCGGCTCGAGGTTTGGTAGGTGAGTGGCGGGGATCATTAATCAGACATGGTTCTGTATTGGAAACCGTCAACTATTATGTTCACACACGGATTTTGCTGCAGGAATCGTGTGTAATTCAAACTACAGTACTCGTAAATTCCGGCGACCGGCGTGTGTACTGTCCCCGTCGATCTAGATTCTGACCACCAATAAATACTGCCTTGCTAACGTCGTCTCGCCTGCATTCTCATCTACATCCTCCCCTCGCTCGCCCTCTCTCTCTCTCTCTCAAGTCTCTGCCATGGCGCCGCCGGTCTGCCCACGCGCCGACGAGGAGTCGCCGCCCCCCGAGGACGCTCACTCGATTAGCAGCGACGAGGACCCCTATGTGCCGCCTGACGAGGTTGCGCCGGATCCCCCAACTTTGGATTGGTTTTGGGCCAGTACAATCTTTGTCTATGCAAGTCGATGCCGCCGGATGAGAAAGCTAGGCAAGTGGCGTTCAAGAAGGAGATGGCGGAGGAGGAAGCCAGGTACCAGGCGGCATGTGAAGCCCGTGATGCTGCCTGGAAAAAGGAGGCGGGGGATGCAATTCAAGAGACAAGTTCTACAAGTTCTCATGGCCGAGATCCCCATATTGGTAACGGGGCTGGTGCTGACTCGTTCAGAGAACAGACCCCCGATGTTCTTGGGAAGAAAGAGAGAAGGACGGCCCAGAGCTTTGGGGGCGGGCGCCTCGTCGTGCCGAGGAGGTGTATGAAGCCGGGTACTTCGCGAGGAAGGTCATAGGCGTTAGGCGCCTCGTCACTGCGTGAAGGTGGGACGATAAGCTCCAGCGTGCCACCGACGAGGAGTTCCGGTGGGCGCCCAACGAAATGGCAAGATCGGCCGCGCGCGTCCGCCGGCAAGAGGCAGATCGGTATGTCAAGCATTGCGAGGCGGAGGAGGCGGAGTACTGCCTCCGCCCTGGGAAGACGCCGCACACCAGGGAGATGCTGGCGAGGGTCTGCCGAAATACTGGCCCCAGGAGGGATTATTTGTTTTATTATTGTTCGTTTTCTATTTTATGCATTGTACCTAGTAGTTAAGTATCATCACGTATATGTGATGATATTATATATATATATATATATATATATATATATATTCTATGATGAACTAATGAACAATTAATATATATATATATATTATGAATTCCATTTTCTATCTGTTTTTGTATACTAATCTGAATCTAGCTGTTATCATTCACATATACAGAATGGAAAGCGTATATACACACATTGAAACAGAACATATAAGAATGGAAACAGAGTACACACATTGAAACAGAGCAATACTATGATTGCTGTGAATACATAGCTATCCATGTCGAGACAACTTTTCAAAATAAAATGCGTCCATGAGACCGACTAGCAGCCCTTGCCTACGGTAGCTCTAGGCTTTGCCTGAACGCGTGCAGGCATTCGTCCAAGCGGTCGACACGCTCGTGGTACATCTCTAGCGCGATCTCAAGCTCCAAGTTGGCTATTTCAGTGGAGATCACCAGCTCGAGGATGCGACGGCCATGTTCCTCTACTGCGCCCAGGTGAGGAGGCGATCGAGCCTAGGGACCAGCGCGTTGGCATCCAGCGGGGCGCGGACAAGGCGAAGGGCGCGGCGGGCGTCCGGTGCAAGTACGGCGCGGCTGGCCTCTAGTGCAAGTACGACGCTGAGGGCCTCTGCCCACTCCTGGCGAGGAATGGGGGTACTGACGGGACGTGTACCCAACAGCGACACCGTGTCGACAGTAGGCAAGAGCCGATGGATCCGCTCTTGCTGTGCGGCATGCCGCGCCTCTCGCTCTGTGGCGCTCCAACAGTCTCGCCGTGCGGCGATCCGCAACCTATCAACGCGGACGCACCTAGCTTGCTATGCGGCGCGCCATCGATCATGTTGTGCGGCGAGATGCAGCCTGTCGGCGCTGACATGCCTATCTTGATCCGCGGTGCTCAAGCGCCATGCGCCAAAGGTCTGCTCAACCCTGGCGATGACACGCATCACGGCGTCGTCCGCCATCGCGTTCGAGGAGCGCCTCGGCCTCGACGGGCCGTGGCGCCTGCTCGTTTTCCTCGTCGACGAGGTTGATGGCAGAGGCGGCGCTTTGGTGGGTTGGCATGCTTGGAAAAGGTGGATGTGCTACAGGCTGCGCTTGTCGCCTCCGTGCATCGTGCGCCGCCTATGTGCAATATAGCTGGTTGGCGGGAAACAGGTGAGGAAATGGTGGGAAACGGTGGCGTGTTCATAAAACGCCATCAATTAATGAAAACTTAGCATAGAAGGAACATCGAGCTAGCACAAGAAGTAGATGATGATCAGAAGAACACGGACCACACTAGGGAACCCGTCGGTTGAATACTAGCAAGTGTTTTCCCACAACACACATGGCCTATTCCATCACAAACAGGTCGGATGGATCAACTGTATGACACGTATCGCACATTGTCAAAAAGTAATGCGGTAGACCTTCTTTAACATGTGTTAAAAAATAAAAAAATAAAAACCTAGGACCTCGAGGTTAAATTAACTCGTGGGATGGGTCGTATCAGTCATTTAATTTGACAGATATGACCCATCCTATCATTTAATTTAACATCAACACAACTTCCCATCCAATCACCCATCTGATGGTTGCTCCAGCCTGAGCACCCTTAACTTGAGAGTTTTCTTACATGAGGTACTGGTGGAACAACTAGTCCTTACTGATAGGATGCCTCTCCGCATCCTTATGACGTATCCGAATGACGCCCGTCCCCCAATGGCCAATAGATGTTGTGTAGATAAAGCATATCACATACGTCTTATTATAAGCAATTGTCTGTGTTATTATCGGTCTTCGCACACATTTATGATTACAGACCTGTTTGCCGCATATCACACACATCTTGTTATATTGAACCATTTCTGTTCTCTTATCTCAACGCAAACAGTTCATTCGAGTCAACCACATGCCGTATATCGCACACACCTTCATCTGGCTGCCCGTTTCATTTGTATTGCCTAATAAAAAACAGTTCATCCGAGTGAACCGTATGTTGTATATCACACACACCTTCATCTGGGTGCCCATTTCTTTTGTTCCTCCTCATCACAAACAGTTAATTGAGATGAACCGTATGCCCTGCATCGCACACGCAACTAAAATCTGAACCGTGTTTGATGCGTCCTCCATCGCAAACGTTTTGCACCTTTTTTGACGGTTATTTTACACCACCGTTTGAGATTATGGCATCGCACACAGTTTCGTCGAAGGCTCTCTGATCGTAGTGGCGCGTTAGCAGCAACCTGCAGTAGTGTGATAAGAAGATGATGACTCAGCAATAAAAGTAAATAGATAGGCCCTTCACAAAGGGAAGCAGGGATTTGCAGAGGTGCCAGAGCTCGAGTTTTGAAATGGATATTGAATAATATTTTGAGTGGTATACTTTCATTGTCAACATAATAACCAAGAGATCTCGGTATCTTCCATGCTACATACATTACAGGCGGTTCCCAAACAAAATGGTAAAGTTTATACTCCCCTGCCACCAACAAGCACACTCCACGGCTGGTCCGAAACAACGAGTACCGTCCAACTAACAACAATCCTGGGGGAGTTTTGTTTGCAATTATTTTGATTTGATTTGCTTTGAGCATGGGACTGGGCATCCCGGTTACCATCCATTTTCTTGTGAATGATGAGCGGAGTCCACTCATCGTGAGAATAACCCACCTATCATGGAAGATATTGACAGTCCTAGTTGGTACATGAGCTATCCGAGCATACAAAATAGATTATCATTTGAAGGTTTAGAGTTTTGCACTTGCAAGTTTACTTGGAACGGCAGGTAAATACCGCATATAGGAAGGTATGGTGGACTCATATGGATCAACTTTGGGGTTTATGGAAGTGGATGCACAAGAAGTATTCCCGCTTAGTACAAGTGAAGGCTAGAAAAAGAATGGGAAGCAACCAACTAGGGAGCGACAACAGTCATAAACATGCATTGAGAGTAACCAACATTGAGTGCAAGCATGAGTAGGATATAAATCACCATGAACATAAATATCGTAGAGGCTATGTTGATTTTGTTTCAACTACATGAGTGAACATGTGCCAAGTCAAGCCACTCGAATCATTCGAAGGAGGATACCATCCTATCATACTACATCACAACCATTTTAATCTCCATGTTGGCACGCAAGGTAAACCATTATAAACTCCTAGCTTATTAAGCATGACATGAATAACTATAATCTCTAATTGTCATTGCAAACATGTTTCATTCATAATATGCTGAATCAGGAACGATGAACTAATCATATTTACAAAAACAAGATAGGTCGAGTTCATACCAGCTTTTCCTCATCTCAATCATTTCCTCATATATCGTCATTATTTCCTTTCACTAGCACGACCAAACGGTGGGATAATAACAACAGTGCACGTGCATTGGACTAAGCTGGAATCTGCAAACATTTATTCAAAGGAGAACACAAAATAATATGGGCTCTTTGATAGATCAACAATAATTCATATGAGAGCCACTCGACATTTTCATCATGGTCTCGACCCCCAAAGAAAAGAAAAGAATTTCAAAGAAACCCAGAAATATTTTTGGAGTTTTTGTTTTTCTAAAGAAAGAAGAACAAGAACGAGAAAAACTATTTACACGGGAAAGCTCCCAACAACCAAAAGAAGAACGAGAAATCTTTTTGGATTTTCTATTAATATTACTACTAAGCATGCATAGAACTGCAACTAATTTTTTTGGTTTTTCTTAAGGTTTTTCAAACACACAAGAAGAAAGTGAGAAAACAATAAACTAGCATGGATAATACAATGAAAGAGTATGAACACCGACAGCTGAAATGAGTGTGTGAACATGAATGTAATGTCGGTGAGGAATACGTGCTCCCCCAAGCTTAGACTTCTGGCCTAAGTTGGTCTAAGCCCATGGAGCAAAGCAGTTCTCTACGGTGTACTGAGGAGGATCCTGGGGGTTCCACTGGTTAGCGAGCTCCTGTGGATCCCACTGATAAATAGACTCCTGGTATGGATCAAGTGATGGCTCTGGCTCAGGAGGTGGGGATCATGTCCCCTCCCAGTATGCATGAATGTCAGCGGGCAAAACAATGTACCTTCCTGAATGAATATCGAACAAAGAAGGTGCAGGCAAGGTAATAGTCTGAAACGAATTCTCGCTAAATACCAGGTTATAAATAATTCTCTTTTCCTCATCATGTCGAATAAACTTATGTGCTACCATGCCGTCATAATCTAAATATATAGTGGGTGGCAATTTCTCTTCTTTTTCATAGTGCCTAATGGGTATCCCAAAGTGTTTGGCAAGGCGAGTGGCAAAGATACCTCCAAAAATAGGACCCTTTGCACGGTTCATACTCAACCGTCTAGCAAACATAGCGCCCCAAACTGTAAGTTCTATATCTATGTAAAGCGTGGCGCAAAATAGCGAGGTCAGGGGCACTAAGGCCCCCACTCTCTCCACGACCAATTAAACATCTCCCAGCAAATAATGAGTAGTAGCGTAAAACAGGAAGATGTATACTAGCCATTCTCGCTCCCGACACTCCTCTACCTTACCCTACGGTAATTTCATGAATAAGGCCTTCCACATCACTAGGACGTGGCTCCTCGACGCTACCCTCATAAGGTAATTTACATGCCTCACAAAAGTCATAAAGCGTCATTTCTTTGTACTCATTATATAAGTGAAAGTCTACCGTGGGTGGTAATTTCCTAGCATGAAAATGAAAAATTTGCACGAAAGTATTAGTGAGTAGGAGATACTGATTACACCGGTCGAGGAGGAAGTCGGTGATGCCGGCATTCCCAGCCAAATAATAGAAATCATCATAAATCCCGACTGCTTGTAAGAATGCATCACATGGCCATTCGCACGGCCAAATTTCCGCGGCACGAGGAAGATTATACTTGGGCATTTCCTTCTCCTCATTTTCTTTTTCCTTCGAACCCCGGTTCGAGGAACCTCTCAACATTTTCTTCCTGTGAAAATTTCTGAAATTTTTAGTGACTCAAAATAAAAGTGAACCAAACTCAATAAAAGTGATAACAACTACTCCTACAAGTGCCTAGAAGCTATATCATGCATCAAAACTACATGGACCATATAAATTTGACATGCAAGCTCAAGAACATGGTCACCATAGTAGCAAAAATTTGCAATGAATAAAGCACTAGAACAAAAACAAATTGGACCATTGGAGGAGTCACATACTAAAGAACAATCCCCCCAAAGCAGTTTTGTGAATGGAGCTTTGAGCAAGGAGATCAAAAATGGCAGCAAGATGAGCAAGAACACAAGTTTGAGCTATGGAGTGATTTTTTCTGGAGGAAGAAGGAGTGGATGGGTGCTGGAATAAGTGGAGGAGGGCCACGTGGGGACCATAAGGTCAGGGGCGCGCCCCAGGGGGGTGGGTGCGCCCTCCACCCTTGTGGCCAACTGGTGAGGCCCCCTGGTGTGTTCTTTCCACCAGAAATTCTTGAATATTGCATAAAAAATCATACTAAATTTTCATGGTATTTGGAGAACTTTTATTTTCGGGACATTTTTTTACTGCATGGATAAATCAGAAAACAAACAGAAAATACTATTTTTGCTTTATTAAATCTAAATAACAAAAAGTAAAAGATGGGTGCAGAGAGTTGTGCTTTCTAAATTCATCCATCTCATGCTCATTAAAAGGAATCCATTAACAAGGTTGATCAAGTCTTATTAACAAACTTCTTTGAATGACATGAAACCGAAGAACTTCCGAATGACACTAGGTTACCTCAACAGGGATATGCATGTCCCCAATAATAAGAATATCATATTTCTTTTTGACAGTAGGAAGAGGGAATTCAAAACCTCCAATAGTAATTGTTGGAATTTTTCCAATAGAATTGATACTATGAACTTGAGGTTGTTTCTTCGGAAAGTGTATTGTATGCTCATTACCATTAACATGAAAAGTGACATTGCCTTTGTTGCAATCAATAACAGCCCCTGCAGTATTCAAAAAGGGTCTACCAAGGATAATCGACATACTATCGTCCTCGAAAATATCAAGAATAACAAAGTCCGTTAAGATAGTAACGTTTGCAACCACAACAAGCACATCCTCACAAATACCGATGGGTATAGCAGTTGATTTATCAGTCATTTGCAAAGAAATTTTAGTAGGTGTCAACTTATTCAATTCAAGTCTACGATATAAAGAGAAAGGCATAACACTAACACCGGCTCCAAGATCACATAAAGCAGTTTTAACATAGTTTCTTTTAATGGAGCATGGTATAGTTGGTACTCCCGGATCTCCAAGTTTCTTTGGTATTCCACCTTTAAAAGTATAATTAGCAAGCAGGGTGGAAATTTCAGCTTTCGGTATCTTTCTTTTATTTGTAACAATATCTTTCATATAGTTAGCATAAGGAGGCATTTTAAGCATATCAGTCAAACGCATACACAAAAAGATAGGTCTAATCATTTCAGCAAAGCACTCAAAATCCTCATCATACTTTTTCTTGGATGGCTTAGGAGGAAAGGGCATGGGTTTCTGAACCCATGGTTCTCTTTCTTTACCATGTTTCCTAGCAACAAAGTCTCTCTTATCATAACGTTGATTCTTTGATTGTGGGTTATCAAGATCAACAGCAGGTTCAATCTCTACATCATTATCACTACTAGGTTGAGCATCAACATGAATATCATTGTTAACATTATCACTAGCTTCATGTTCATCACCAGATTGTGTCTCGGCATCAGAAATAGAAATATCATTGGGATTTTCAGGTGTATCTATAGCAAGTTCACTAGCATGCAAAGTCCTATTAGTTTTATTTTTCTTTTTATTACTAGGACTAGGTGCATCAGAATTAGTTCTTTGAGAATCTTGCTCAACTCTCTTAGGATGACCTTCAGGATACAAAGGTTCCTGGGTCATTTTACCACCTCTAGTCATAACCCTAACATCATTATCATTATTCTTACTATTCAACTCATTAAGCAAATCATCTTGAGCTTTAAGTACTTGTTCTACTTGAGTTATAACCATGGAAATATGTTTACTAATAAGCTTAAGATCATTAACCAATACTATTCAAATAATTACTCAGGTGATCAAGCATGTAAGTATTACGTTTCAATTGTCTACTAACATAAGCATTGAAGTTTTCTTGTTTAACAATAAAATTATCAAAATCATCCAAGCATTGTCTAGCAGACTTATTATGAGGAATATCACCTTCATCAAATCTACGAAGAGAGTTTACCTATACTACCTGTGTCGGGTTATCAAGACCATGTATTTCTTCAATAGGTGGTAGACTTTTAACATCTTCAACTTTAATACTTTTTTCTTTCATAGATTCCTTTGCCTCTTGCATATCTTCAAGACTGAGAAATAGAATACCCCTTTTCTTCGGAGTTGGCTTCGGAGCTGGTTCAGGAAGTGTCCAATCATTTTCATTACTCAATATATTATTCAATAGCAATTCAGCTTGCTCAACAGTTCTTTCCCTGAAAACACAACCAACACAACTATCCAAGTGGTCTCTGGAAGCATCGGTTAGTCCATTATAAAAGATATCAAGTATTTCATTTTTCTTGAGAGGATGATCAGACAAAGCATTAAGTAATTGGATAATCCTCCCCCAAGCTTGTGGGAGACTCTCTTCTTCAATTTGCACAAAATTATATAATTTCCCTTAAAGCAGCTTGTTTCTTATGAGCGGCGAAATATTTTGCAGAGAAGTGATATATCATATCCTGGGGGCTACGCACACAACCAGGAGCAAGAGAATTAAACCATAACTTAGCATCACCCTTTAATGAGAAAGGAAACAATTTAAGAATATAGTAATAGCGAATTTTGTCCTCATGAACAAGGTGGCTATATCATTCAATTTAGTAAGATGTGCCACAACAGTTTCAGATTCATAACCATGAAAAGGATCAGATTCAACCAAAGTAATTAACTCAGGATCGACAGAGAATTCATAATCCTTATCGGTAACAAAGATAGGTGAAGTAGCAAAAGTGGGATCATATTTCATTCTAGCATTCAACTATTTTTCTTTCACCTTAGCTAACAATTTCTTAAGATCCTCTCTATCATTACAAGCAAAGAAGTCTCTAGCAGATTCTTCATCCATAACATAGCCCTCAGGCACAACAGGCAATTCATATCTAGGGGGAGAATCATAATCATAATCTTCAATAATATCATCAGTTTCACTAATTTCATTCTCTCTAACCCTAGCAAGTTGCTCATCAAGAAATTCACCTAGTGGCACATTATTATCAAGCACAGAAGTAGTATCATCATAAGCAGCATGCATAGTAGAAGTGGCATCATCAATAACTGATACGTCTCCAACGTATCAATAATTTATGAAGTATTCATGCTATTATATTATCCATCGTAGATGTTTTATATGCATTTATATGCTATTTTATATGATTTTTGGGACTAACCTATTAACCTAGAGCCCAGTGCCAGTTTCTGTTTTGTCCTTGTTTTTGAGTATCACAGAAAAGGAATACCAAACGGAGTCCAATTGACATGCCAATTTATGAAAGTGGATTTGGAAGAGTGTCAACTTTAGCTAGTAATGATTCCACTATTTCGAAAGAGGTTCCAATTGAGTATGAGAACAAAGTTGCTATCCATGATGCTACTGAAAATTATTATGAGGGAGGAATATATGCTTGTAGGAGTTACAATAATATCAAGTTTCCTCTCTAAGTGCTTAAAGTTTTGAAGTTATACTTGTTTTGCCTTCCTATGCTAGTTGATTGTTGTTCTTATAAATGGTGTGCTCACAAAATCCATAGGCATAGGAAATGGGTTATGTTTAAATGTGCTAGTCATATTCTTCATGATGCTCTCTTTATGTTTCAATTCTTTTCTTTTATGTGAGCATCATTGAAATCATCATGCCTAGCTAAAAGGCACTAAAGAAAAGCGCTTGTTGGGAGACAACCCAATATTTACCCTTAATGTTTTTTGTGTGTTTACATGATTAAGATACTGTAGTAATCATGTTTATAGCTTTTGTTTCAATAAAGTTCCAAGTAAGACCTTTGGGAAGACTTGGGTGAAAGTTAATGTGATCTTGTCGTAAAAAACAAAAAACTTTGCACTCACGAGATTAGCTGCCATTTTTTACTGAAGAGTGCTTTTGAGTTGATTCTTTTTGAACAAGATTAATAGACAAATTCCTCACTTCCATCAATTTATTTCATAATTTTTGGAGTAGCAGAAGTATGGTTTATGTTCAGATCATTACAGACTGTTCTGTTTCTGACAGATTCTATTTTCATTGCATAGTTTGCTTGTTTCCTAGTTTCTATGGCTTATATGTCTCAATCTAAATTGTAGAAATGATAAGTTACAGTAGAAATTGTGTGGGAACAATTATGAACCTTGTCTTATACAGTACCAAAGTGGACGGTTTACTCTTTATCATACTAACCTATCTCACGAAGTTTTGTTAAGTTTTGAGTGATTGAAGTCTTCAAGCTTTGGGTGAGATATCGATATGAGGAGAATAAGGAGTGGAAAGAACCTAAGCTTGGGGATGCCCAAGGCACCCCAAGGTAATATTCAAGGAAGACTCAAGTACCTAAGCTTGGGGATGCCCCGGAAGGCATCCCCTCTTTCGTCTTCAAAACTATCGGTATAACTTACTCAGAGCTATATTTTTATTCGTCACATGATATGTGTTTTGCTTGGAGCATATTTTCAATTTTACTTGCTGTTTGAATGAAATCATTGTATCTGAAATATTGAATGAAAAAGAATCCTCCCATGGCTAGTTAATTATTTGACTACTCAGTGTTCTTCACTCATATCTTTTGGAGTAGTTTGTCATTCACTCATGTGCTTCACGTATATCCTATGAGTAAATGGTTGAATGAATTGAATGTCATAAATCTGAATTTATATATGTTTCATATGCTTATAATATGGGGAGTAATGACTTCACACATAATAAGTATAGGTAGTAAACTTATTGAAAGTTAGCAAACGTAGAATTGGTCACTTGAACAATTCATGAAAGAATATTGAAGGAAGAGGGATTTCACATATAAATATACTATCTTGGACATCTTTTGTAATTGTGAGCACTCATTAAAATATGACATGATAAAAGGTTGATGTTGGACAAGGAAGACAATGTAATGGATTATGTTTTCTTATATCTGAAATAAAGTATATTGTCATGGATCGCCCAACACGTTGAGCTTGCCTTTCCCCCTCATGCTAGCCAAATTCTTTGCACTAAGTAGAGATACTACTTGTGCTTCCAAATACCCTTAAACCCGGTTTTTCCATGAGAGTCTAGTGTGGAGGAAATAAGCTTTGTACGATATTGTGATGTGGAAGAAATAAAAGCGACGGACTGCATAATAAAGGTCCATATCACAAGTGGCAATATAAAGTGACGTTCTTTCGCATTAAGATTTTGTGCATCCAACCCTTAAAGTGCATGGCAACCTCTGCTTCCCTCTGCGAAGGGCCTATCTTTTACTTTTATCTTCTACCCTTATGCAAGAGTCATGGTGATCTTCACCTTTCCTTTTTTACATTTTATCCTTTGGCAAGCACATTGTGTTGGAAAGATCCTGATATATATATCCAATTGGATGTAAGTTATCATGAACTATTATTGTTGACATTACCCTTGAGGTAAAAGGTTGGGAGGCGAATCTATAAGCCCCTATCTTTCTCTGTGTCCGATTAAAACTTTGAACCCATAAATATCACATGAGTGTTAGCAATTGTGAAAGACTAAATGATATTTGAGTATGTGGAGTTTGCTAAATCAAAGCTCTGACATAGACCCGTCCTGAAAATAAGATGAATTGTAATTGTTTGATGACTAATAACACGGTTTGTTAGTTTTCAAGAAAGGTTATGATCTATACTTTAACATGTGAATAGTTTGTTACTTGATCATGAAAAGTTTTATGAGATGAGCTACTGATATGGCATACAATGATGCTAGAAAAAGTGATTGGAACTATCATTGATCAAACTTGTGCACTTGCTAGCATTCACACTTCATAAATTATTTCTTTTATCATTTACCTACTCGAGGACGAGCAGGAATTAAGCTTGGGGATGCTGATACGTCTCCAACGTATCTATAATTTATGAAGTATTCATGCTATTATATTATCCATCATAGATGTTTTATATGCATTTATATGCTATTTTATATGATTTTTGGGACTAACCTATTAACCTAGAGCCCAGTGCCACTTTCTGTTTTCTCCTTGTTTTTGAGTATCGTAGAAAAGGAATATCAAAAGGAGTCCAATTGACGTGCCAATTTTTGATGATTTTTTATGGACCAAAAGAAGACCACGGAGCATCGGAGTTGGGCCAGAAGAGTCTCGGGCTGCCCACGAGGGTGGGGGCGCCTCAGCGCATGGGCCTGCCTCGTGGACGCCTCGGGCACCTCCTTGACATGAGACTGATGCCAAAAATTCCTATAAATACAGAAACATCAGAAAATTAACCTAGATCGGGAGTTCCGCCGCCAAAAGCCTCTGTAGCCACGAGAAATCAATCTAGGCCCTCTCCGGCACCTGCCAAGGGGCCATCATCACCGGTGGCCATGGAGGAGTATCCCGGAGAGGCCATCATCGCCATGAAGGCCAAGGATCAGAGGGAGAACCTTTCCCCATCTAGGGGGGAGGCCATGGAGGAGGAAGCACAAGGGGTAGAACCTCTCCTCCTCTCTCTTGGTGGCACCGGAGTGCCATTAAGAGGGGAATCATCGCTGCGGTGATCGTATTCATCAACATCACCATCATAATCACCATCCTCATCTCTTTTACGCGGTCCACTCTCCCGCACCCCGCTGTAATCCCTGCTTGAACATGGTGCTTTATGCCACATATTATGATCCAATGATGTGTTTCCATCCTATGATGTTTTGAGTAGATGTCCTTTGTCTTTGGGTTGATTGATGATCTAGATTGGTACGAGTTGTATGTTTTATTTTGGTGTTGTCCTATGGTGCCCTCTGTGTCGCGCAAGCGTGAGGGATTCCCGCTGTAGGGTGTTGCAATACGTTCATGATTCGCTTATAGTGGGTTGGTGAGTGACTGAAACACAAACCCGAGTAAGCGGGTTGTTGCGTATGGGAATGAAGAGGACTTGATGCTTTAATGCTATGGTTGGGTTTTACCTTAATGATCTTTAGTAGTTGTGGATGCTTGCTAGAGTTCCAATCATAAGTGCATACGATCCAAGTAGAGAAAGTATGTTAGCTTATGCCTCTCCCTCATATGAAATTGCAATGACAACTACCAGTCTTGTTAACAATTGCCTAGGACAATTCTGCACACCGATCCACCATTATTCCACACTCGCTATTTATAATCTTTAGTAATATATTCTAACTTTATGATAACAACACCTACTTTTATATTTTAGCTCTCCGACACCATGCAAAGTTATCCTCTTCATACCCACAACGTAGTTTTATTTCTCGTTGCTAGTTGGAAGCAAACGTTCGGTGTACGTATAGTCGTATCAGTGGCAGATAGGGCTTGAGAGAATATTGATCTTACCTTTAGTTCCTTGTGGGTTCGACACTCCATACTTACCACTTCCACCTTTGGAAATTTCTACGATGATTCCTTGCACTTGGGGATTATCAATAGCATGCGACATATTGGAATCAATAGCAGGTGTAGGTGTCGCAAGTTTACTCAAAACAGAAGGAGAATCAAGTGCAGAGCCAGATGGCAGTTCCTTACCTCCCCTCGTAGTTGAGGGGAAAATATTAGTTCTTTGATCTTTCAGATTCCTCATAGTGATAAACAAATATAAATCCCAAGTGACTCAGAGAATAGAGCTATGCTCCCCGGCAACAGAGCCAGAAAAAGGTTTTGATAACCCACAAGTATAGGGGATCGCAATAGTTTTCGAGGGTATAGTATTCAACCCAAATTTATTGATTCGACACAAGGGGAGCCAAAGAATATTCTTGAGTATTAGCAGCTGAGTTGTCAATTCAACCACACCTGAAAGACTTAATATCTGCAACAAAGTATTTGGTAGCAAAGTAGTATGGAAGTAGCGGTAACGGTAGCAAAAGTAACAGTAGTAGTTTTGTAGCAATCGTAATAGTGGCAACAGAAAAGTAAGGAAGCAAAGATCAATCCGTGAAAAGCTCATAGGCAATGGATCAATGATGGATAATTATGTCGGATGGCATTCATCATGCAATGGTTACAACATAGGGTGACACAGAACTAGCTCTGGTTCATCAATATAATGTAGGCATGTATTCCAAATATAGTCATACGTGCTTATGGAAAAGAACTTGCATGACATCTTTTGTCCTACCCTCCCGTGGCAGCGGGGTCCTATTGGAAACTAAGGGATATTAAGGCCTCCTTTTTATAGAGTACCGGACCAAAGCATTAGCACTTAGTCAATACATGAACTCCTCAAACTACGGTCATCACCGGGAGTGGTCCCGACTATTTTCACTCCGGGGTTGCCGGATCATAACACGTAGTAGGTGACTATTGACTTGCAAGATAGGATCAAGAACACAAATATATTCATGAAAACATAATAGGTTCAGATCTGAAATCATGGCACTCGGGCCCTAGTGACAAGCATTAAGCATAGCAAAGTCATAGCAACATCAATCTTAGAACATAGTGGATACTAGGGATGAAACCCTAACAAAACTAACTCAATTGCATGGTAAATCTCATCCAACCCATCACGGTCCAGCAAGCCTACAATGGAATTAATCACGCACGGCGGTGAGCATCATGAAATTGGTGATGGAGGATGGTTGATGATGACGATGGCAACGGATTCCCCTCTCCGGAGCCCCGAACGGACTACAGATCTGCCCTCCCGAGGAAGAACGGGGCTTGGCAGCGGCTCCGTATCGTAAAACACGATGAATCCTTCTCTCTGATTTTTTTTCTCGCCGAAAGTGAATATATGGAGTTGGAGTTGAGGTCGGTGGAGGTCCAGGGGCGCACAAGGTCAGAGGGTGCGCCCCAGCGGGGTCAGCACACCCCCCCACCCTTGTGGCTAGGGTGTGGGCCCCTGCTGCTGATTCTTTCGCCAATATTTTTTATTAATTCGAAAGTTATCTTCGTTGATTTTCAGGTCATTCCGAGAACTTTTTATTCTGCACAAAAATAACACCATGGCAATTCTGCTGAAAACAACATCAGTCCGGGTTAGTTCCATTCAAATCATGCAAGTTAGAGTCCAAAACAAGGGCAAAATAGTTTGGAAAAGTAGATACGTTGGAGACGTATCAAGGCACATCACTTGCCGGGGGGTGCCCGGAACCCCTTCCGGTGACCCGATTACTTCCTAGTACGTCCCAAAACACTTTCGGTGTCTAAATACCATCGTCCTATATATCAATCTTTACCTTTGAACCATTTTGAAACTCCTCGTCATGTCCGTGATCTTATCCGGGACTCCGAACAACATTCGTTCATCAAAACATATAACTCATATAACACTATATTGTCAACGAACGTTAAGCGTGCGGACCCTATGGGTTCGAGAACTATGTAGACATGACCGAGACACCTCTCCGGTCAATAGCCAATAGCGGAACCTGGATGCCCATATTGGCTCCTACATATTCTACGAACATCTTTATCGGTCGAACAGTTATGACAACATAAATAATTCCCTTTGTCCATCGGTATGTTATTACTTGCCCGAGATTCGATCGTCGGTATCTCTATACCTAGTTCAATATCGTTACCGGCAAGTCTCTTTACTTGTTCCGTAATACATCACCTCGTGACTAACTCCTTAGTCATTTGATTGCAAGCTTATTATGATGTGTATTACCGAGAGGGCCTAGAGATACCTCTCCGATACTCGGAGTGACAAATCCTAATCTCGATCTATGCCAACTTAACAAACACCTTCGGAGATACCTGTAGAGCATCTTTATGATCACCTAGTTACGTTGTGACGTTTGATAGCACACAAGGTATTCCTCCGATATTCGGGAGTAGCATAATCTCATAGTCGAAGGAATATGTATTTGACATAAAGAAAGTAATAGCAATAAACTGAACGATCTACATGCTAAGCTAACGGATGGGTCTTGACCATCACATCATTCTCCTAATGATGTGATCCTGTTATCAAATTACAACACATGTCGATGGTTAGGAAACGTTAACCATCTTTGATCAACGAGCTAGTCTAGTAGAGGCTTACTAGGGACACGGTATTTGTTTATGTATTTACACATGTATTTAAGTTTCTGATCAATACAATTCTAGCATGAATAATAAAGCTTTATCATGATTAAGGAAATATAAAATAACAACTTTATTATTGCCTCTAGGGCATATTTCCTTCATCTTCCCCAAAGTGGTGCCCCCTTCCTTATTTGGAGTGCGGGAGGAAGGAAGGAGGAGGTGGCGCCTCCCCCTTTCCTTTTTCTCTTGAGGAGGGAAAGGCAGGAGGGGCCACCCCTCCCCTTTCCTTCCCCTAGGGCTGGCCAGCCAACGGAAGTGGCGCACCAGCCCATAAGGCCCATAACTTCCCGGGGGGTGCCCGGAACCCCTTTCAGTGATCCAATTTCTTCTCGGTACGTCCCGAAACACTTCCGGTGTCCAAATACCATTGTCCTATATATAAATCTTTACCTCCCGACCATTTCAAGACTCCTCATCATGCCCGTGATCTCATCCGGGACTCCGAACAACATTCAGTCACCAAATCATATAACTAATATAACACTATATCGTCAACGAATGTTAAGCGTGCGGACCCTACGGGTTCGAGAACTATGTAGACATGACCGAGACACCTCTCCAGTCAATAACCAATAGCAGAACTTGGATGCCCATATTGGTTCCTACATATTCTATGAAGATCTTTATTGGTCGAACTGTTATGACAACATGCGTAACTCCCTTTGTCCATCGGTATGTTACTTGCCCGAGATTCGATCGTCGATATTTTCATACCTTATTCAATCTCGTTACCGGCAGGTCTCTTTACTTGTTCCGTAATACATCACCTCGTAACTAACTCGTTAGTCATTTGCTTGCAAGCTTATGATGTGTATTACCGCGAGGGCCCAGAGATACCTCTCCGATACTCGGAGTGACAAATCCTAATCTAGATCTATGCCAACTCAACAAACACCTTCGAAGATACCTGTAGAGCATCTTTATGATCACCCAGTTACGTTGTGATGTTTGATAGCACACAAGGTATTCTTCTGGTATCCAGGAGTTGCATAATCTCATAGTCGAATGAATATGTATTTGACATGAAGAAAGCAATAGCAATAAAACTGAATGATCAATATGCTAAGCTAACAGATGGGTCTTGTCCATCACATCATTCTCCTAATGATGTGATCCCGTTATCAAATGATAACACATGTCTATGGTTAGGAAACCTTAACCATCTTTGATCAAAAATCTAGTTTAGTGGAGGCTTACTAGGGACACGGTATTTGTTTATGTATTCACACATGTATTTAAGTTTCCGATCAATACAATTCTACCATGAATAATAAACCTTTATCATGAATAAGGAAATATAAAATAACAACTTTATTATTGCCTCTAGGGCATATTTCCTTCAGTCTCCCACTTGCACTAGAGTTAATAATCTAGTTCACATTGGCATGTGATTAACACCAATAGTTCACATTGTCATGTGATTAACACTCATAGTTCACATCACCATGTGACCAATACCCAA
Source organism: Aegilops bicornis (assembly GCA_021605145.1). Lineage (NCBI taxonomy): Eukaryota > Viridiplantae > Streptophyta > Magnoliopsida > Poales > Poaceae > Aegilops > Aegilops bicornis. Next base: position 188,329,873 of record CM038674.1, read on the forward strand.
ATGGTTCACTAGAGTCAATAATCTAGTTCACATCGCCATGTGATTAACATCCAAAGAGTACTAAGGTGTGATCATGTTTTGCTTGTGAGAGAAGTTTAGTCAACGGGTCTGCCACATCCAGATTCGTATCTGTCTTGCAAATTTCTATGTCTACAATGCTTTGCATGGAGCTACTCTAGCTAATTGCTCCCACTTTCAATATGTATCCACATTGAGACTCGGAGTCATTTGAATCGATGTCAAAGCTTGCATCAACGTAACCCTTTACGACGAACTCTTTATCACCTCCATAACAAAAAAATATCTCCTTAGTCTTCTTAGGTAACTAAGGATAATTTCGACCGCTGTTCACTGATCTACTCCTGGATCACTATTGTACCCCCCTTGCCAAACTCATGGCAAGGTACACAACATGTCTGGTACACAGCATGGCATACTTTATAGAACCTATGGCTGAGGCATAGGGAATGACTTTCATTCTCTCTCTATCTTCTGCCATCGTCGGGCTTTTAGTCTTACTCAACTTCCCACCTTGCAACACAGGCCAGAACCCTTTCTTTGACTGATCTATTTTGAACTTCTTCAAAACTTTGTCAAGGTATGTGCTTTGTGAAAGTCCTATTAAGCGTCTCAATCTATCCCTATAGATCTTGATGCCTAATATATAAGCAGCTTCACTGAGGTCTTTCATTGAAAAAATCTTATTCAAGTATCCTTTTATGCCACCTAGAAATTATATATCATTTCCAATCAATAATATGTCATCCACATATAATACCAGAAATGCTACAGAGCTCCCACTCACTTTCTTGTAAATATAGGCTTCACTATAAGTCTATATAAAACCATATGCTTTGATCACTTCATCAAAGCGTATATTCCAACTCTGAGATGCTTGCACCGGTCCACAGATGGATCGCTGGAGCTTGCACACTTTGTTAGCACCTTTAGGATCGACAAAACCTTCTGGTTGCATGATATACAACTCTTCTTTAAGAAATCCATTGAGGAATGCAATTTTGACGTCCATTTGCCAGATTTCACAATCATAAAATGCAGCAATTGCTAACATGATTCGGACAGACTTAAGCATCGCTACAGATGAGAAAGTCTCATCGTAGTCAACCCCTTGAACTTGTCGAAAACCTTTGGCGACAAGTCGAGCTTTGTAGACAGTAACATTACCATCAGCGTCAGCCTTGTTCTTGAAGATCCATTTATTCTCTATGGCTTGCCGATCATCAGGCAAATCCACCTAAGTCCACACTTTGTTCTCATACATGGACCCTATCTTAGATTTCATGGCCTCAAGCCATCTGTCGGAATCTGGGCTCATCATAGCTTCTTCATAGTTCGTAGGTTCACCTTGGTCTAGTAACATGACTTCCAGAACATGATTACCGTACCACTCTTGTGCATATCATGCTCTAGTTGACCTACGAAGTTCAGTAGTAACTTGATCTGAAGTTTCATGATCATCATCATTTTCTTCCTCTCTATTTGGTGTAGGCATCACGGGAACGGTTTTCTATGATGTGCTACATTCATGTGCTACATTCCAATTCGAGAGAAGGTACAATTACCTCATCAAGTTCTACTTTCCTCCCACTCACTTCTTTCGAGAAAAATTCCTTCTCTAGAAAGGACCCATTCTTAGCAACAAAGATCTTGCCTTCGGATCTGTGGTAGAAGGTGTACCCAATAGTTTCTTTAGGATATCCTATGAAGACGCACTTCTTCACTTTGGGTTCGAGCTTATCCGGCTGAAGCCTTTTGACATAAGTGTCACATCCCCAAACTTTTAAGAAACGACAGCTTAGGTTTCTTGCCAAACCACAGTTCATACGGTGTCGTCTCAACGGATTTAGACTGTGCCCTATTTTAACGTGAATGCGGCTGTCTCTAATGCATAACCCCAAAACCATAGTGGTAAATCAGTAAGAGACATCATAGAATGCACCATAACTAATAAAGTATGGTTACGATGTTCGGACACACCATTACGCTGTGGTGTTCCAGGTGGCGTGAGTTGGGAAACAATTTCACATTGTTTTAAGTGAAGGCCAAACTCGTAACTCAGATATTCGCCTTCACGATCAGATCATAGAAACTTTATTTTCTTGTTACGATGATTCTCAACTTCACTCTAAAATTCTTTGAACTTTTCAAATGTTCCAGACTTGTGTTTCATCAAGTAGATATACCCATATCTACTCAAATCATCAGTGAAGGTGAGAAATGACGATACCCGCCGCGTGCTTCAACACTCATCAGACCGCATACATCTGTATGTATTATTTCCAGTAAGTCATTAGCTCGCTCCATTGTTCCGGAGAATGGAGTTTTAGTCATCTTGACCATGAGGCATGGTTCACAAGTATCAAATGATTCTTAATCAAGTGATTCCAAAAGTCCATCGTCCGCATGGAATTTCTTCATGTGCTTACACCAATATGACCTAAACGGCAGTGCCACAAGTATGTTGCACTATCATTATCAACTTTGTATCTTTTGGCATCAATATTATGAATATGTGTATCACTATGATTGAGATTCAATAAACCATTTATATTGGGTGTATGACCACAGAAGGTTTTATTCATGTAAATAGAACAACAGTTATTCTCTGACTTAAATGAATAATTGTATTGCAATAAACATGATCTAATCATATTCATGCTCAACGCAAACACCAAATAACATTTATTTAGGTTCAACACTAATCCGGAAGGTAGAGGGAGTGTGCGGTGATCGTACCATCCTTGGAATAACTTCCAACACACATCGTCACCTCGTCCTTAATTAGTCTCCGTTTATTCTGCAACTCTTGTTTCGAGTTACTAATCTTAGCAACTGAACCGGTATCAAATACCCAGGGGCTACTACAAACACCAGTAAAGTACACATCAATAACATCTATATCAAATATACCTTTTTTTCACTTTGCCATCCTTCTTATCCGCCAAGTATTTGGGGCAGTTCCGCTTCCAGTGACCATTTCCTTTGCAGTAGAAGCACTTAGTTTCAGGCTTGGGTCTAGCTTTGGGATTCTTTATGGGAGCGACAACTTGTTTGTTGTTCTTCTTGAAGTTCCCTTTCTTTCCTTTGCCCTTTTTTCTTGAACTAGTGGTTTTGTTAACCATCAACACTTGATGCTCTTTCTTGATTTCTACCTTGGCTGATTTCAGCACCGCGAAGAGCTCAGGAATCATTTTCATCATCCCTTGCATATTATAGTTTATCATGAAGTTCTAGTAGCTTGGTGATAGTGACTAGAGAACTCTGTCAATCACTATCTTATCTGGAAATTAACTCCCACTTGATTAAGGTGATTGTAGTACCCAGACATCTTGAGCACATGCTCACTAGCTGAGCTATTCTCCTCCATCTTGTAGGCAAAGTACTTGTCACAGGTCTCATACCTCTCGACACGGGCATGAGTCTGAAATACCAATTTCAGCTCTTGGAACATCCCATATGCTTGATACGTCTCCAACGTATCTATAATTTTTATTATTCCACGTTGTTATATTATCAATATTGGATGTTTTATAGTCATTTTATATCATTTTTTGGTACTAACCTATGGACATAGTGCCAAGTGCCAGTTGCTGTTTTCTGCATGTTTTTTTACATCGCAGGAAATCAATATCAGACGGAGTCCAAACACAACGAAACTCCACAGAGAATTTTGATGGACCAGAAGGAATGTAATGGGCCCTGGCTGCGCCTGGGGGTGCCCCGAGGGGGGCACAACCCACCAGGGCGCGCCAGGAGGCCCAGACGCGCCCTGCTGAGTTATGCCCACCTCGGGTGCCCCCCGGACCGCCTCTTTCCTCTATAAATACCCCAATATTTCCAGAACCCTAGGGGAGTCGACGAAATATTCATCCAGCCGCCGTAGAGTCCAGAACCACCAGATCCAATCTAGACACCATCTCGGATGGGGTTCACCACCTCCATTGGTGCCTCTCCGATGATGCGTGAGTAGTTCTTTGTAGACCTTCGGGTTCGTAGTTAGTAGCAAGATGGCTTTCTCTCTCTCTCTCTCGCTGAATTCTCAATACAATGGTCTCTTGGAGATCCATATGATGTAACTCTTTTGCGGTGTGTTTGTTGGGATCGATGAACTTTGAGTTTATGATCAGATCTATATTTTTATATCCATGAAAGTTATTTAAGTTTCTTTGATCTCTTATATGCATGATTGCTTATAGCCTCATATTTATTCTCCGATATTTGGATTTTGTTTGGCCAACTTGATCTATTTATCTTGCAATGGGAAGAGGTGCTTTGTAGTGGGTTCGATCTTACGGTGCTTGATCCCAATGACATAAGGGGAAACGAAGCGTATGTATCATTGCTACTAAGGATAAAACGATGGGGTCTATCTCTACATAGATAGATCTTGTCTACATCATGCCATCGTTCTTATTGCATTAGTCTGTTTTTCCATGAACTTAATACACTAGATGCATGCTGGATAGCGCTAGATGTGTGGAGTAATAGTAGTAGATGTAGGCAGGAGTCGGTCTACTAATCTTGGACGTGATGCCTATATAATGATCATTGCTTGGATGTCGTCATGAGTATTTGAAGTTCTGTCAATTGCCCAACAGTAATTTGTTCACCCACTATTTGCTATTTTTTTCGAGAGAACCACTAGTGAAATCTACGGCCCCTGGGTCTTCTTCCTCTTATATTTGCCTTTGCGATCTACTTTTTCCTTGCATTTATTTTTAGATCTACTAAACCAAAAATACAAAAATTCCTTGCTGCATTTTATTCCTATTTATTTTATTTGGCATTCGGTTTATCAATCTACTACAAATTTGTCTCACGTCTGTTTGCCTACTTGAGGCGCCGTACCCCGGAAGGGATTGACAACCCCTTTAACACGTCGGGTTGCGAGGATTTGTTATCTGTTTGCAGGGGTTGTTTATGTTGTGTTGCTTGGTTCTCCTACTGGCTCGATAACCTTGGTTTCATATCTGAGGGAAATACCTACCGCCGCTGTGCTGCATCATCCCTTGCTCTTTGTGGAAAATACCGACGTAGCTTCAAGTGACATCAAAAGGAATTTCTGGCGCCGTTGCCGGGGGAGATCTTCAACATATACCAGGTTCCTAATCACAAATCTCATCTCCTTGCAATTTACATTATTTGTCATTTGCCTCTCGTTTTCCTCTCCCCCACTTCACAAAATTTGCAATTTTATTCGCCCCTCTTTTTTTCGTTCGCCGTTTTCTTGCTTTCCAGTCTTGATGACTAGCGTTCCTACTCCTCCTTTGTCACCTGATTTTGAAGTTCTTTACTTCAAGCAAAGACAAGGAGAAAATTTGAAAGATGCCTGGTATAGGCTTATGGAATCATATCGTATTTCCAATCTAAAGGGGGACGCTAAAATTTTGCTTCGTAATTTTTACATAGGATTGGCTTTGCATCATAGACAACTTCTAGATTTTGCCGCTAAAGGAAATTTCATTGAACTTGATGCCAATGTTGCCTATGAAATTTTAGAGGGAAATTTCAGAATTCCACCTCAAAAGAAGAGGTTTCCTTTTACCCCTGAGGGAGATTAAATGTTGGACAAACTTGTTGATTTGCATAAACATATGGTTGAAATACAGAAATATAATGAACCCCTCAAACACCTCAATGGTAGTATCAATCGCATGAACACCTTGATTACTCTTTGCAATAAGTGATTGGATATTTTGGATCTTAAGATGGTTTATTTCCCGGAGAATTTAGGGAAGCGTAAAGAGCCTCCCAGGTTTGAGAAAACCCTTGCAAAAGTTGCCAAAACTTCGGAAGACAAAACTTAGGTCCTTGCTTTATGCCTAGCTAAGGGCGTAAAACTATAGCGCATGTTGGGAGGCAACCCAATGAATAATTTTATTTTTGCTTTGTACTTTCTGTTCTTGAGTGTTAGTACAATTATGCTACTGTTATTATTGTGTTTTTTGTGTTTTAATTAGTGTTTGTGCCAAGTAGAACCGATAGGATCTTCTTGGGTGATAGTTGTTTGATCTTGCTGAAAAACAGAAAAAAAATTCAGTCACAAAAATAATTGTGAAAATCACCAGAACGTGATAAAATGTCAATTCTTTTACAAATGATTAATATACAAATTACCAAGGTCTTCCTAGTTTTTCAGAATTTTTGGAGTTACAGAAGTATTCGAACAAATCAGATTCCTAAAGATTGTTCTGTTTTGACAGATTCTGTTTTCTTTGTGTTGTGTGCTTATTTTGATGGCTCTATGGTTTTATTTGATGAGTTTTTGCCATAGAAAAGTTGGAATACAGTAGATGTAATACAAAAACAAAATATGAATTGGTTTGATACAATACCTATAGTAGTGATTTATTTTTCCTATACTAATGGATCTCACGAAGGTTTTTGTTGAGTTTTGTGTGATTGAAGTTTTCAAATTTTGGGTTATCTTACGATGGATGAAAGAAGGATATAAGAGCCTAAGCTTGCAGATGTCCCAGAATCCCAAGCTATTATCCAAAAATGAGCAAACAACTAAGCTTGGGGATGCCCCCGAGTGGCATCCCCTCTTTCTTCTAACGACTATCGGTATTTTACTCAAAGCTATATTTTTATTCGTCACATGATATGTGTTTTGCTTGGAGCATCTTGTATGATATGATTCTTTGCTTATTTTATTTTGTGTTTTAAGTCATCAATCCTTTCTGGACACACCTATTTGGGAGAGCCAAAATTATGTTATGACTTTTTAGAATTGCTCTCTATGCTTCACTTAAAAAATTTATGAGCTATGGACTTGCTCTAGTGCTTCACTTATATCTTTTTTAGCATGGTGTGCTTAGTATTTTTGAAGAAATTATCTCTTGCTTCACTTAGATTTATTTGAGAGTTAGTAAAATTTTCAAGAAATTCTCTCTTGCTTCACTTAAATTATTTTGAGAGAAAGAAAAAGAATTATGCTCATGATCTTCACTTATATTTGTTTGAGCTTATGAAAAGCAACACATGAAAATTAGTCCCAAAGTGATAGATATCCAAGAAGGATGTAGTAAAAACTTTCATGAAGATCATTGGACAAAATAAACTTGATTCTTAGTAATAGTTTTGAGATATGATGATGTGATATGTGAGTTGTGTTGATGAGTAATTATGCTTTAGTAAGAATATTGGTGTTAAGGTTTGTGATTCCCTATGCAAGTACGAAAGTCAATAGTTATGAAATGAAATTATATCCTACTTGTGGTGCATTATTCGGTGTTAATTATGCTTAATGCTTGCTTATGAGATTATTCGTTTCTTGGTTGGTCGCTTCCCAATCTTTTGCTAGCCTTCATTTTGCACCAAGTATGATCTCTACTTGTGCATCCAAAATCATTTAAACCAGTTTTGCCACATCCACTATATCTACCTATATGTGGTATTCTTTTGCCGTTCTAAGCAAATTTGCATGTGCCATCTCTAATTTTCAAAATAAACTTCTCTTTTGTGTATTTGTTTCGCTCGTGGAGCGGTGAGGGGTGTCTAATATTTTCCATGTTGGATGTGTTATTCTCAAGATGAGTGTTTATTCACTTGTCATTGCACGAGAGTAAGGCAAATGTTTTAGGGATGCCCAGTCCCGAAATGCAAAATGAATTTACTTTATGTTGTCAAATAATAAATTCCTTGGAAAGTGTTGGTATGGAGGGCAACTGTGGATACGGCTAGCCATGGAAAGCTAAAGTATGGTGGAAAAAGGAATAAACTTTATTTTCTGTTTGGGAACCGCCTATGATATATCTAGCATGGAAAGTGTTGGGAACTCTAAGTCGTTTTCGTTGGTGGGATGGATACACCTCCCAAAATGTTTTTATCTCTAAGTTTTTCGCTTTGAGCTTTGGCACCTCTACAAATCCCTACTTCCCTCTGCGAAGGGCCTTTCTTTTACTTTATGAAATTTTTATTTTGAATTTGAGTCTCCATCTTCTCTCATAAATTCACCAACTAGGAGGCAATATGACCGTACTTGAGTATTGGGTGTAGCTAATATGCGAGTGTGTTTCATGAATGGATCAATGGTTGAGCATGATGGGCTAGGGATAACTTATTTTAGCATTGATATTTTGAAAGACATGGTTGCTTGTTGATATGCTTGAGTATCTAAATTATCATGTCAAAACTAGACTATTGCTTTGAACAACTAAAGGTCCAAATGTCCATGATATAAAGAAAAGAATATGATATGACTTGTTGGGCAGCATTCCTCATCAAAAATTCTGTTTTTATCACTTACCTACTCGAGGATGAGTAGGAGTTAAGCTTGGGGATGTTGATACGTCTCCAACATATCTATAATTTTTTATTGTTCCATGTTGTTATATTATCAATCTTGGATGTTTTATAATCATTTATAGTCATTTTATATCATTTTTTGGTACTAACCTATTGACATAGTGCCAAGTGCCAGTTGCTGTTTTCTGCATGTTTTTTACATCGCAGGAAATCAATATCAGACGGAGTCCAAACGCAACGAAACTCCACGGAGAATTTTTATGGACCAGAAGGAACGTAATGGGCCCTGGCTGCGTCTGGGGGTGCTCCCAGGTGGGCACAACCCTTGTTCTATAAATACTCCAATATTTCCAGAACCCTAGGGGAGTCGACAAAATATTCATCCAGCTGTCGCAGAGTCCAGAACCACCAGATCCAATCTAGACACCATCTCGGATGGGGTTCACCACCTCCATTAGTGCCTCTCCAATGATGCGTGAGTAGTTCTTTGTAGACCTTCGGGTCCGTAGTTAGTAGCTAGATGGCTTTCTCTCTCCCGTTGAATTCTCAATACAATGGTCTCTTGGAGATCCATATGATGTAACTCTTTTGCGGTGTGTTTGTTGGGATCGATGAACTTTGAGTTTATGATCAGATCTATCTTTTTATATCCATGAAAGTTATTTGAGTTTCTTTGATCCCTTATATGCATGGTTGCTTATAGCCTCGTATTTCTTCTCCGATATTTGGGTTTTGTTTGGCCAACTTGATCTATTTATCTTGCAATGGGAAGAGGTGCTTTGTAGTGGGTTCGATCTTACGGTGCTTGATCCTAGTGACAGAAGGGGAATCGACACGTATGTATCGTTGCTACTAAGGATAAAACGATGGGGTCTATCTCTACATAGATAGATCTTGTCTACATCATGTCATCGTTCTTATTGCATTATTTCGTTCTTCCATGAACTTAATACACTGGATGCATGCTGGATAGCGGTTGATGTGTGGAGTAATAGTAGTAGATGCAGGCAGGAGTCGGTCTACTAATCTTGGACGTGATTCCTATATAATGATCATTGCATGGATATCATCATGAGTATTTGAAGTTCTGTCAATTTCCCAACAGTAATTTGTTCACCTACCGTTTGCTATTTTTCTCGAGAGAAGCCACTAGTGAAACCTACGGCCCCCGGGTGTTCTTCCTCCTATATTTGCCTTTGCAATCTACTTTTTCCTTGCATTTATTTTCAGATCTACTAAACCAAAAATACAAAAATACCTTGCTGCATTTTATTCATATTTATTTTGTTTGGCGTTTGATCTATCAATCTACTACAAATTTATCTCACGTCCGTTTGCCTACTTGAGGCGCCGTACCCCGGAAGGGATTGACAACCCCTTTAACACGTCGGGTTGCGAGGATTTGTTATCTGTGTGCAGGGGTTGTTTACATTCTATTGATTGGTTCTCCTACTAGTTCGATAACCTTGGTTTCATATCTGAGGGAAATACCTGCCGCCGTTGTGCTGCATCATCCCTTCCTCTTTGGGAAAATACCGACGTAGCTTCAAGCGACATCAATGCTCCATGGTGTTCAAAATGTTTTTGAAGTCCCGGTTCTAAGTCGTAAATCATGGCGTACTAAACTATTAAGTAGTCATCATATCGAGCTTGCCAAACGTTCATAACGTCCGCATCTGCTCATGCAATAGGTCTGTCACCTAGCGGTGCATCAAGGAGATAATACTTCTGTGCAGCAATGAAGATAATCCTTAGATCACGGACCTAGTCCGCTTCATTGCTACTATCATTTTTCAACTTATTTTTCTCTAGGAACATATTGAAAATAGGGGAGATATATCGCGAGTTATTGATCTACAACATAGATATGCAAATACTGTCAGGACTAAGTTCATGATAAGTTAAGTTCAATTAATCAAATTGCAAATGAACTCCCACTTAAATCAACATCCCTCAAGTTGTCTAACTGATACATGGTCCAAATCAACTAGCCCATGTCTGATCATCACGTGAGATGGGGTAGTCATCAATGGTGAACATCTCTATGTTGATCATATCTACTATATGACTCATGATCGACCTTTCGGTCTCCAGTGTTCCGAGACCATATCACATCACAACATACCCTGCAAAAACAAGTTAGACATCCTCTACTTTGTTTTTGCAAGTTTTACGTGGCTGCTACAGGTTTCTAGCAAGAATCGTTCTTACCTACGGCAAAAACCACAATGGTGATTTATCAAGTTTGTTGTTTTAACCTTCTTCAAGGACCGGCCACAGTCAAATTTGCTTCAACTAAAGTAGGATAAACAAACACCCACCAGCCACCTTTATGCAAAACTAGTTGCATGTCAGTCGGTGGAACCGGTCTCATGTGTGTGGACATGTAAGGTTGGTACAGGCCGCTTCATCCCACAATACCACTAAATCAAAATAAGACGTTGGTGGTAAGCAGTGTGAACATCATCGTCCATAACTCTTTGTGTTCTACTCGTGCATGTCACGAACGCATAGACCTAGCTCATGATTCCACTGTTGGGAATGTTGCATGAAAGCAAAAAAAATCTACGCACATGCAAGATCTATCCATAGAGATGCATAGCAACGAGAGGGGGAGTGTGTCTACATAACCTCGTAGACTGTAAGCGGAAGCGTTTAGTAACACGGTTGATGTAGTTGAACTTCTTCGCGCTCCAACCGATCAAGTACCGAACGTACATCACCTCCGAGTTCTGCACACGTTCAGCTTGGTGACGTCCTCGCCTTCTTGATCCAGCAAGACGGGCGAAGTAGTGGATGAGTTCCGGTAGCACGACGGTGTGGTGATGGTGACGGTGAAATAATTTCCGCAGGGCTTCGCCTAAGTACTACGAAAATATAACCGAGGGTGTAAATGGTGGAGGGGGGCTCCGCACACGGCTAAGACAATGTTATGTCTTGTGCTAGGCGCCCCCTCCCACATATATATAGGTGGGGTGGAGGGAGGAGGCAGGAGATGCCCCCAAGTAGGCTCAATCCTACTTGGGGTCTTCCCCAAAGTGCCCCCCCCCCTTCCTTATTTCGAGTGCGGGAGGAAGGAAGGAGGAGGTCCCCCCCCCCCCCTCGCCCTTTCCTTTCTCTCCTGAGATGGGAAAGGCAGGAGGGGCCACCCCTCCCCTTTTCTTCCCCTATGTGACGCCCTCGATTCGATCGTACACTAATCATGCATGCAAATGTGTACGATCAAGATCAAGGACTCACGGGAAGATATCACAACACAACTCTAGACACAAATTAAAATAATACAAGCTTTATATTACAAGCCAGGGGCCTCGAGGGCTCGAATACACAAGAGTCAGCGAAAGCAACAATATCTGAGTACAGACATGAGTTAGACAAGTTTGCCTTAAGAATGCTAGCACAAACTGGGATACAATCGAAAGAGGCGCAGGCCTTCTGCCTGGGATCCTCCTAACTACTCCTGCTCGTCGTCAGCGAGCTGCACGTAGTAGTAGGCGCCTCCAGTGTAGTAGTCGTCATTGACGGTGGTGTCTGGCTCCTGGGCTCCATCGTCTGGTCGCAGCAACCGGGTAAAGAAAGGGGGAAAAGGGGGAACAAGGCAACCGTGAGTACTCATCCAAAGTACTCGCAAGCAAGGATCTACACTACATATGCAACATTATCAAAGGAAGGCTGTATATGTGGACTGGGCTACAGAAATGCCAGAATAGAGAGAAGGTTTAGTCCTATCGAAGACTAGCATCTTCTCGAACCCACCATCTTGCAAAGAACAGGAGGGAGTAGAGTAGCATAAAGTAAAGTAGCAGTGGTGTTATCAACCTCGGGCAGAGATCCTTTCTCGACTCCCTGCGAGAAAGAAATCCCAGAGCCATACTATCCAGTTATCATCACAATTCATTACTCATCACCATCCAATTCTCATCACAAGTATCCAGTTCTAGTTGTATCGATCGGGATACAACTCCAAGTGTCCGTTACCGTAGGACAGGCTATCGATAGATGTTTTCTTCCCTGCAGGGTGCACCAACTTACCCACCACGCCGCTTAACTCTGGCGGACACACTTTCCTGGGTCATGCCCGGCCTCGGCCAAACAATACGCCGCAACCCGACCTAGGCTTAATAGAGAGGCCAGCACGCGGACTAAACCTATGCCCCCAGGGTCATGGGCCATCTCCCCGAACTCCCTGCACGCTATGCGTACGCGGCCGGTGAGCAGACCTAGCTACCTCCTTCAACAAGGCAGGCGCTTACGCAGTCCAACCCGGCGCGCGCCACTCAGTCGCTGACGTCTATTAAGCTTCGGCTGATGTATACGACGCAGAACGCCCATACTATGCCCACGTGATGGTTAGTGCTATCAGGCCAGAGGCCCCTCGGATCAAATATCCAAATCGTAGTGGATTAGGAACGCGTGGTAACAAGCAGAGACTCACGAAAGATGTGACCCGTTGCCCGTCTCGAGGACTTGCGGCAAGGGCTAGGAATGCCCGCCACGCCTCGTAATTATCTCGCGGGCACCCTCCGTGTCAACCCGACTCCACATCACTCGCAATTAAGCTCGCTGGTACCCCTCGTGGTCGACCCGTCTTTAGTAACGTGGCTCGATGTAAAGTCATAGTAACCATAGTAATCGTGTGTCTAAACATCAAAGGAAAAGCCGAGGAATCACCCCGGTGAATTCCACTTGATGTAATCATCAAGGTGAACGTAAGAGGATTCACCCTCGAGGTCCACACTTGAGGGGTTGCCACGGCAGTCGTATCGAAGTGGTTAAAGAGGAAATCACCCTCGATGACCACGACCGAATAGCTACACTACAGGGTTAACATCAGAAGTACTGATGAGGTCTCACCCTCGGTACTCGATAGTAACCCAGTACTGTCGAGCAACTAAGGGGAAGTGATTTGCGGTGTCGGGGCCTGGTCTTGATCCCGTTGATCGTGTCTTCGATTATCCGGCGAGGCGATCGGGACAAAGTGGGGGTCACTAATGGATCTCTAAGCAACCTATACTAAGCGATTTAGGATAAGCGGTAAGGTACAACAACAAAGTTACAAAAGCAGGCTATGCATCAGAATAGGAGCAATCAATAACAGTAGCAAAATCTAATGCAAGCATGAGAGAATGTAATGGGCGATATCGGGATGATCAAAAGGGGGGCTTGCCTGGTTGCTCTGGCAAGGAGGAGTCGTCGGTGACGTAGTCGATCACCGGGGCATCAGCGGCCTCGGGGTCTACCGGAGAGAAGAGGGGGAAGAAACAGTAAATACATAGCAAACAAGTGCATAACAGGACAACAAGCAGAGCTAGACGTGTTCTAACGCGGTATGAGGTGATACCGGTGAAGGGGGAAACATCCGGGAAAGTATCCCCGGTGTTTCGTGTTTTCAGACAGATGAACCGGAGTTGAAATGTTGCAGGTTCACTATGCTAGGGACACGTGGCGGACGAACGGGCTGCGCATCCGGATTCGTCTCGTCGTTCTGAGCAACTTTCATGTAGAAAGTATTTTCATCTGAGTTACGGTTTAATTTATATTGATTTTTAAAGTTTTAAATCATTTTCTAATTTATTAATTATTAATTAAATTAACATTATCCAGAATAGTGTTTGCTCACGTCAGCATGACGTCAGCATGGCGTCAGCAGTCAACGTTGACCGTTGACCTGGTCAACCTGACAGGTGGGTCCCACCGTCAGTGACTGTTATATATAAAACATGTTTAATTAATCTGGTTAATTAGCTAGGGGCCCACTTGTCATTCCCTGTTAGCTTAATTAAATTAGTTAGTTACTCTAATTAATTAAGTGGGCCCATAGGTCAGTGTCACCAGGGGGGTTTAGGGAGGTCAGCTTAGGGCTAACCACCGTGGTTAGCGCCGGGACCCACAGGGAGTGGCCCGGCAAGAAATTGCGCACGTCGGCGATGAGGCCCGACAGCGTTGGTGGTGGCGAATAAGGCCTCCGACGACCATTTGGACGATGGAGCGGCTCGTTCGAACCGGAGAGGAGCACCGTGTAACGGCATCGCCCGGCGGTGGGCTACAACGGCGACGGCGTGCAGCGGTGGTCAGAGCTGGCGGGCGCACGGCGGACATGCGTTCAAGGCGACCAGTGCGGGTAGGCGCGGTGCGCACACGGACGGAGCGGCGCGCGGCCTGGGCGCGGCCCGACCGCGGGGAGCGCGCGTGTGCGAGTAGAGGAGGTCGGAGCGTCGCGAACAGCGCTGGCGACAGAGGGAAAGGGGGAGAGGAGGGGGTCCTCACGGCGGTTCGTAGGGTCAGGGGCAGCGGGGCGTGAGGAGGAAGACGGGGACGACGTCGGCGGAGAGGACGGCGAGGAGGCGACGAGGTCGCCGAGGCGGAGTCGTTCCGGGCGGCGACGGCGGGGCCTTTGGGCGGGCGACGCGCGAGGGAGAAGGAGGGGCGAGAAGGAGGTCATGTGACGGGGCGGGGCGGCATCGGGGACGGGCGTCGACGCCAAGCGCGAGGCGCAGCTGCCGTCGAGGCGCGAGGCGTGGTCGTCGGGGTGATCTCCTCCTCGATCCCGATCCAATCGGGGAGAGAGGAGATATTTCGGGGAGTGGGGTAGTGGGCTCTAGGGTTAGTGGGGTGGGGGTTATACAGGGGCACCGGGTGGGCCGGCCTGGACGGTGGGCTGGCTGGCTGGGCCGTTTGGCCCAGTTGGCCAGGGGGTCTCCCTCATTTGTTTTTTTTCTTTTCCGTTTTTGCTCATTTTAAATATATAGGCCTTATATATAAACATGGTTTCTATATGACAAATAGATAGGGAATATTTTCAACACATCGAACATTTTAGTTCTGACTTTTGAAAACTTTAATTGTTTTAACTTTAATTCAAATTTTGAATTTGAATCCACTTCGAACTAACGCGAGATTATCAGCAGTAACCGAGGTGACGTGTCAGCATTAACGCGGGATTACTGTAGCCTAATTATTCAGGCGTCACACCCTAGGGCTGGCCAGCCAAGGGAAGGGGAGCACCAGCCCCTTTGTGGGCTGGTCTGTCCCCTCCTTTGGCCCATAAGGCCCATAACTTCTCGGGGGGTGCCCAGAATCCCTTCCGGTGAGCCGATTTCTTCCCGGTACATCCCGAAACACTTTCGGTGTCCAAATACCATCGTATTATATATCAATCTTTACCTCTCAACCATTTCGAGACTCCTCGTGATGTCTCTGAACTCATCATGGACTCCGAACAACATTCGGTCACCAAATCATATCACTCATATAATACTATATCGTCGACGAACATTAAGCGTGCGGACCCTACGGGTTCGAGAACTATGTAGACATGACCGAGACACATATCCGGTTAATAACCAATAGCGGAACCTGGATGCCCATATTGGTTCCTACATATTCTACGAAGATCTTTATCGGTCGAACCGTTATGACAACATACGTAATTCCCTTTGTCCATCGGTATATTACTTGCCCGAGATTCGATCGTTGGTATCTTCATGCCTAGTTCAATATCCTTACTGGCAAGTCTCTTTACTCATTCCGTAATACATCACCTCGTAACTAACTCCTTAGTCATTTTCTTGCAAGCTTATGATGTGTATTACCGAGAGGGCCCAGAGATACCTCTCTGATACTCGGAGTGACAAATCCTAATCTCGATCTATGCCAACTCAACAAACACCTTCGGAGATACCTGTAGAGCATCTTATGATTACCTAGTTATGTTGTGACGTTTGATAGCACACAAGGTATTCTTCTGGTATACGGGAGTTGCATAATCTCATAATCGAAGGAATATGTATTTGTCATGAAGAAAGCAATAGCAATAAAACTGAACGATAATATGCTAAGCTAACGGATGGGTCTTGTTCATCACATCATTCTCCTAATGATGTGATCTTGTTATCAAATGACAACACATATCTATGTTTAGGAAACCTTAACCATCTTTGATCAACGAGCTAGTCTAGTAGAGGCTTACTAGGGACACGGTATTTGTTTATGTATTCACACATGTATTTAAGTTTTCGATCAATACAATTTTAGCATGAATAATAAACCTTATCGTGAATAAGGAAATATAAAATAACAACTTTATTATTATCTATAGGGTATTTTTCCTTCAAAGGGGAACGTTATCATACCCCTAACTTTTGGAGAGGTGCACCTTCAATTACTCCTAAGGAGAGGTTCAACAAGATCCACTCCTCCAAGCACGATTACATAGAGAGAGTCTTTGGTGTTTTGAAGATGAAAATGGTGAATTCTGCTCAAGATACCAAACTACTGGATTGAAACAGAGAAAATGATTATTTCATATGCTATAACATTGCACACCTATGTTCTCGTCCATGACAAAGATGACTGGCACTTTAGTTGGTGTGAGAAGTATCTGGATTATGTTCCAACAATCCAAGTATATTGGATGCTTCAACTTCTACGCGAAGTGGTCTCGAAATAGCAAGATTTCATATATGAATTCAATGGTATAATTTTATCACATATAATCCATATTTAGTTGGTCTAATTTATGATCAAAGTTGGATTTGGGAATACAGGCACGCATTATTCATTGGAATGGAGGGAGTATGCAATATACTTTGAACACATGGTGCTGTAAAAAACTATCTTAAAACCTCCGACCACTCTTCGATTATTTTCAAGTTCTGAATTTCTCCCCTTTAGTTGGATGGGCTCACTTTTATGCCTTTTCCTACCATGATTTAAGAATTGGCTCAAGCAACCTATCTTACTAATAATAATAAAGGGTAGATTTGAGTCTTAAAGTTAAATTCTGTCTTTTTATCCAATGGATAAGAAGCTCGTATACATTTCTGCATAGCAAAATTCGTAGAAAACGGCTCCTGTGTTTGAAACTAAAAGCCTCTCTCTTAGAGCCATATCATTTCTCCTCCTATAGCCTCTCATTGAACCTGCATAGAAAGGGTGTCGTTGTGTGTCGCTCGTAGCGAGCGCTCAACACGCATTGCTCACGTCCCGCATCCCTCACACTTATATGGACCTAGCCGATCGAGCACTAACGAGCAAGCACACTTGCAAATCCTAATGGACGCTCACTGCGAAAAAAATGTCAGAGTTTCGCACAAGAGAACAAAGAGCGAGAGCAAACTGGGCCGACCCATTTTAGCGCTACACATAATGGTGTGGTTCCGATTTTGGAACCTTCTAGAAGCTTCAAGTATAGTTTTTACCAGTTTTGGGAACTTTCTAGAAGGTTCCTGACAGTTTTTTTTTCATTTTTTCTATACTATGTTTTTCTTTCTTTCTCTTTCCTTTTTTGTTAAATTTAGAAAATTCAAAGGGATGGTTACGTATTTCAAAAAGTCTTTAGAATTTCAAAAATAATCCATGATTTCAACAAATAATTTAAAAAATTCAAAAATATTCATGTTAAAATAAAAAAATGTACATAAATTTTAAAAAACCAGTTTGTAAAAAATGGTCTTGCTTTCAAAAATTATGTTTGTTTTATCAGAAATTTTGGAAGTGTTCGTGTTTCTGGAAAGATCACTTTTTCAAAAAAAAATCACGTTTACAAAAATATTTCAAATTTAAAAAGTATTCACATTTTAAAAATTATATCGAAAACCATGTGCTTTAGTGTTCCTGGTTGCCACAGTGGTCTGCACGACAATGTCAACACCAGTTGTATGTGCAAAGAGCCGGCAGCACGATCTGGCCTGGCCTTATGCTTCGCGTCGCTGTTGGTCTGTGTAATTTGAAAACATGAACGTTTTTTGAATTTTTTAAATTATTTGTTGAAATCATGGATAATTTTTGGCCCGGCCAGGCCAGATCGTTTATGTTTTCAAATAATTTAAAAAATTAAAAAAACGTTCATGTTTTCAAATAATTTAAAAAATTAAAAAAAGTTCATGTTTTCAAAAAATCCAATAGGAACTCCAGCGCAACATAAGTGTACATATATATTCACTTATATTTTGGTCTGTGTAATTTAACTATTGAGATATTCAAGAATATGGAAAAATGTATTTAAAAATTGTTCATGAACTTGAAAAATGCTCAGGATTTTAAAAAAATCATGTATTTCAAAATATTCGGGAATTTTGGGAAAATCATGAACTTGAATTAAAAAAATCTTCATGAATTTGAAAATATATTTGCTAAACTTTGAATAGAAAAAATGTTTACAAATTAAAAAAATCATGTTTTTAACAATCGTTTTTGATTAATGAAATGTTCATGAATTTCAAAATGTTTACGAATTCAAAACATGTTTGTGAATCCAATAAATAATTCACGATTTTGAAAATTGGTCATGAATTCAAAAAAATTAAAATGTTCCTTCATTTTAAAAAGTTAACAAATTTCAAAAATCATAAATTTATAAAATGTTCATGAATTTAAAAAACCCGAATGAAAAATAGTACAGAGAAAAAATCATAATGACTGGTGAAAAGCCTTCTCGAAACAGCGTAAAAATTTCCAAAAGCTTCGGGAAAGCGGCCCGAAAGACCTCGAACGAGACTGCCTCTGTTAATGGTTCGGCGCAAGGGATAACTCCAGTTGTCAATTCATGTGCGCATGTGCTCCCGCTGCTAATGGACCAGGCCTGTCGTAGAAACCTGTAACTGTAAGCGATTCCTACAATAATGGTTGTAACGGGCCATATATAGCATATTTGGAATAGAAATTCCTCTGAGTTGGACCGATACCCTACTGGACCCTCACTACGTCCAATTGTCCAGGATCGCACACAAGCGTGAAAGACGAGCAGGCCCATTTGAGTGGATTGCACGGTGAAAGCCTACCGGTTGTTGGTACCTTCTAGAAAGTTCCTGGATCGGATTTTTTTTCTTTTACTTGTATCTTTACCAGATTCCTGTTTTATTTTTTTATTCTACATTATTTCCTATTCTAATTCCACTTTTTTCAAGTTAGTCTCCTTTTTAAAAAATGTTCGTGTTTTGAAAAAAATGTTTAGAATTTTCAAAATATCTGCATCATTTTTTGAAATGCTCTTGTGTTTCAATAAAAATATGAATTAATAAATAATTTGCCTTTTGAAAAACTTTTCCAAATTTTAAAAAACGTTTACAAATTTTCGCACATAATTTCAAAAATTGTTCTTATTCTTTAATAATTGTTCAGAATGAAAAAAGTTCCCGTTTACAGAACTTTCTCAGCAATTCAACAAACGTTCACTTTTTCGGAAATCAATAATTTTAAAAAATGTTCGCGGTTATGAAAAATTGTACGGTATTTCGAAAAATATTTCTCATTTAAAATTTTGATAACAAATGAAAAAATTGTTCGCGGTTTCAAAAAATGTTCGCTTAATTGTTGCTACAAAGAAAACTAGACGCTACAGTGTTGCTACTGAGAAAATCGGTCGCTATAGTGTTGCAGGTGAAAAAACAGACCGCTACAGTCGAAACCGAAGTCGCCTACAGTCATACCCCAAGGAGCGACACACGAGGAGTCCCGCGCTAGACTGGGCTTTAGCTAGCTGAAGGTGTTGCTCAACAATCCAGGCTTCTTCCCTCCGAGAATGTATACAGTGATATCTGAGCCCTTCGATATGAATCTGAGAGATGAGAGGAGGCTGGAAGATAGATTGGTGAAACATTTGCAAGACGGATCTTTTTCTTCCTGATCATTTTTTTACGTGGGGTTCTCTCCCATCATTGAATTCTTTTTTTCAAATATAAACATGGTCATATATGTTTATGCCTGAATTCAATTTTTCTTTGACCAACAATTTATTTTTGACAAGATGTTCTAAACAAGATCAACACTGATTATTATTATTATTATTTGACTTTCAAACTTAACCATAAATTTTTTATAAGTTTCTGCATTGAAACTTAATTGTATTAAAAAAAACTTAATTGTACTACTCCCTCCGTTCCAAAATATAGTGATTCCTCTATTCCTGTGCTTCAACTTTGACCATAAATTTAACCAAAGAGACCGACTGGGGCGGGAGCAAAAATTATACCAGTGAATTCGTATTTAAAAGAAGTTTTCAATTATATAATTTTTATCCCGCTGTAGTCGATCTTGTTGGTTAATTTTATAGCCAAAGTTGGACCTCAGGAAAGCGCGGGCGCACTATATTTTGAAATGGAGGAAGAATAAAGTATTTCTTTAAACAAAGGCAAAAGACTTATCTCATTCATTAATAAAGGAGGAGAGTTTTAAAGTACATAAAAGTGGCTCGACAACATAGCCCGTCCGCCAACAAAAGGAAAACAACTACTCTCGCGGCATGATAATGCTCGGGTGCCTAGCTCCTGCCGTGACTCAAAGTTTGGCTTCATCTTGGATTAGTTTTAGAATGTAGAAGGGCGGCGTTGATTTCTTCCCAAAGACTCTAGTGTTTCTCTCGTGCCAAATGATTGATCAACCGACAAGTATAGTAAGGGAAGCTATGGCCTTCCGGTTGGCCGTGTTGGGTTTTGATATGTTTGTCCACCAATGCTTGATGTAGCGCTCCGCGCGCCATTGATGGATCTTCATAGCCCCTATGCCAAGCCAGTCCTTTACCAATCTCCATACGCGCAAGGTGAACCTAGACCGAAAGAAGAGGTGCGTGAATGTCTCGTTTGCCCTTCCTGCAAAGCGTGCATAGTCCGCAATTCTCCGAATCTCGCTTCTCCAATCTATCTGTCGTCCATATCATGTTTTGAATCGCCAGCTAGGGGAATAACTTGACCTTGGGAGGTGCCCAGACCTTCCAAACAGTCTTGTTCATGGTGGTCGTCATGCAGCCCAAGAATTGGATCCTATAAGCAGATGTCGCCGAATACTCACCATTTGCCTCAAATTTCCAGGATATGTCGTCATCAATGTTCGGTAAAAGCTGAAACTGCTCCAAACGACCCAAAGGTCCACAAACTCCACAATGTGGCTGATCGATAGGATGATGGAAGGGCTGATCTTGCGCACCCAAGCATTGTCTCGAAGTACATCCCTCACCACCCACTTCTTACGCTTAGAGGCCGCGAAGATGAGGGGGCGATATCCTTTGGTTTTTTCCCTCTCAAACATGGCGCCTCCCAGAAAGGCGCGTTCCCTCTGTTTCCCACAGTAATGACGGTGGAAGCGTAGAAGGGGTCCATATACACCTTCGAGCACCGGTTTCCTAAGCCCGCCCATAATCTAGAACGGTCCTTCGACTCCACCCACGGCCATCTCAACCTTAGAGCTCTTGCAAATTTTCCCAAGTGTAGGACCCCAAGCCCGCTGAGATGCATAGGGCGACAAACAGTCTCCCAGTTGACCTTGCATTTTGCACCTGAAGTTTGACTCTGGGAAGATCACAGGAAAGCATGTTCAATTCTATTAATTTTGTGCAACACGCCAAGGGGGGCATTGAGGGAGGTGATGTGATGGACGACTTGTGAAGTGAGGACAGATTTGACCAAGGCCGTCCGACCAATTGTGCTGATGTTTCTCCCTTGCCATGGAGGAAGCTTCACAGCAACCTTGTCCTCGAGGTGTTGGAAATCCACCCTTTTCAGTTGCCAAATGGATAGCAAGAGGCCTAGATACTTCAATGGGAAAGATGTTCGCGAGGCGGGAAGGCTGTGAAGTATGTCGTCAAGGTTTAGGATGCCACACCGAATAGCGACGACAGAGCTCTTCTGAAAGTTGCTGGATAGACCAGTGACATCACCAAAGGCACCAAGTATGGCCACAAGGTTGTCCACGTCCTCCCGTGATGAGGAGATGAAGATCGTTGCATCGTCGACATATAGGGAGGTACTGATAGTAGGTCCACGCCCTCGAATCTTGTGGAGCAGGTTGTGAGTTGTGGCAATGTCGAGGAGCTGCTGCAGGGGGTCGATCATCAGGACAAAGAGAAGGGGGGATAGGGGGTCCCCTTGTCTGAGCCCTTGACCATGGTAGTGAAGGAAATATGCCCTAGAGGCAATAATAAAGTTGTTCTTTTATATTTCCTTATATCATGATAAATGTTTATTATTGATGCTAGAATTGTATTAACCAAAAACTTGATACATGTGTGGATACATAGAAAAATACCGTGTCCCTAGTAAGCCTCTACTAGACTAGCTCATTGATCAAAGATGGTTAAGTTTCCTAACCATAGACATGTGTTGTCATTTCATGAACGGGATCACATCATTAGGAGAATGATGTGCTGGACATGACCCATCCGTTAGCTTAGCATATTGATCGTTCAGTTTTATTGCTATAGCTTTCTTCATGTCATATACATATTCCTCTGACTATGAGATTATGCAACTCCAGGATACCGGAGGAATACCTTGTGTGCTATCAAACGTCACAACGTAACTGGGTGATCATAAAGATGCTCTACAGGTATCTCCGAAGGTGTTTGTTGGGTTGGCATAGATCGGGATTAGGATTTGTCACTTCGAGTATCGGAGAGGTATCTCTGGGCCCTCTCGATAATACACATCATAAGAAGCCTTGCAAGCAATGTAACTAATGAGTTAGTTACGGGATTATGTGATAACCCACAAGTATAGGGGATCAATTGTAGCCACTTTCGATAAGTAAGAGTGTCGAACCCAATGAGGAGCTAAAGGTAGAACAAATATTCCCTAAAGTTCTATCGACCACCGATACAACTCTACGCACGCTTAACGTTCGCTTTACCTAGAACAAGTATGAAACTAGAAGTACTTTGTAGGTGTTTTTTGGATAGGCTTGCAAGAATATAAAGAGCGCGTAAATAAAAAGTAGGGGCTGTTTAGATAAAGACACAACTAAATTAGTTTTAGTAGAGAGCTTTTTGTTACGAGAAAGTTATTTGTCCCTAGGCAATCGATAACTAGACCGGTAATCATTATTGCAATTTTATTTGAGGGAGAGGCATAAGCTAACATACTTTCTCTACTTGGATCATATGCACTTATGATTGGAACACTATAAAGCATTCGCAACTACTAAAGATCATTAAGGTAAAACCCAACCATAGCATTAAAGTATCATGTCCCCTTTATCCCATACGCAAACAACCTACTTACTCGGGTCTGTGCTTCTATCACTCACGCCACCCACCATAAGCTAATCATAAACATATTGCAAACCCTACAGCGGGAATCCCTCTCGCTTGCGCGACACGGAGAGCACCATAGGACAGCACCAATAATAAAACATGTAACTCAAACCAATCTTGATCATCAAATAACCCATAGGACAAAACGGATCTACTCAAACATCATAGGATAGCCATACATCATTGGGAAATAATATATAGCATTGAGCACCATGTTTAAGTAAAGATTACAGCGGGTAAGTGAGAGGTCACACCGCTGCATAGAGGGGGGAAGAGTTGGTGATGATGGCGGTGAAGTTGTTGGTGAAGATGACAGTGATGATGATGGCCACGGCAGCGTTCCGCGCCACCGGAAGAGAAGGGGAGAGGGGGCCCCTTCGTCTTATTCTTCCTTGACCTCCTCCCTAGATGGGAGAAGGGTTTCCCCTCTGGTCCTTGGCCTCCATGGCGTGGGAGGGGCGAGAGCCCCTCCGAGATTGGATCTGTCTCTCTGTTTCTGCGTTCTCGTCTGCTGTCCTTTCACCGTTTCTTTTATATCCGGAGATCCGTAACTCCGATCGGGTTGAATCTTTCGCCCAGATTTTTCTCATAAAATTAGCTTTCTTGCGGCAAAAGAAGAGCGTCAACCACCTTACGGGGTGCCCACGAGGGTCCAGGGCGCCCCCCTGCCTCGTGGCCCCCTCGGGCACCGTCTCGCGTTGATTTTACTTCCCAAAAATCATAAATATTCCAAAATAATTCTCCGTCCGTTTTTACCCCGTTTGGACTCAGTTTGATATTGGGTTTCTGCGAAACATAAAACATGCAACAAACAGGAACTGGCACTGGGCACTGCATCAATATGTTAGTCCCAAAAATAATATAAAAAGTTGCCAAAAGTATATGAAAGTTGAATAATATTGGTATGGAACAATCAAAAAATATAACTGCATCCCCAAGCTTAATTCCTGCTCGTCCTCGAGTAGGTAAATGATAAAAAAAAAGATAATTTTTGATGTGGAATGCTGCCTAGCATAATCTTGATCATGTAATCTAATCATGGCATGAATATTAAGACACGAGTGATTCGAAGCAATAGTCTATTATTTGACATAAAAACAATAATACTTCAAGCATACTAACTGAAAGATCGTGGATGTCGCCTAGAGGGGGGGTGAATAGGCGCTTTAAAATAATTACGGTTTAGGCTTGAACAAATGCGGAATAAACCTAGCGGTTAATTCATCAAGCACAAAACCTACAACAACTAGGCTCACCTATGTGCACCAACAACTTATGCTAAGCCAGATAAACTACTAGGTGATAGCAAGATATATGACAAGAAACAATATGGCTATCACAAAGTAAAGTGCATAAGTAAAGAGCTCGGGTAAGAGATAACCGAGGCACGCGGAGACGACGATGTACCCCGAAGTTCACACCCTTGTGGATGCTAATCTCCGTTTGGAGCGGTGTGGAGGCACAATGCTCCCCAAGAAGCCACTAGGGCCACCGTAATCTCCTCAAGCCCTCGCACAATGCAAGATGCCGTGATTCCACTAAGGGACCCTTGAGGGCGGTCACCGAACCTGCATAAATGGCAACCCTTGGGGCGGTCACCGAACCCGTGACACTTTGGCAACCCTTGGGCGGTCATGGTACCGTCAAATTGCTCAGGCGACCTCCACAACCTAATTGGAGACCCCGACGCTTGAGGAGCTTTACACCACAATGATTGAACTCCGAACACCACCAACCGTCTAGGGCGCCAAGGCACCCAAGAGGAACAAGCTCTAGGGTGCCCAAACACCCAAGAGTAATAAGCTTCTCAAACTTCACTTCCACGTATCACCGTGGAGAACTCAAACCGATGCACCAAATGCAATGGCAAGGGCACACGGAGTGCCCAAGTCCTTCTCTCCCAAATCCCACCAAAGCAACTAATGCTAGGGAGGAAAATGAGAGGAAGAACGAAAGAAGAACACGAAGAACTCCAAGATCTAGATCTAAGGGGTTCCCCTCACTTAGAGGAGAAAGTGATTGGTGGAAACGTGGATCTAGATCTCCTCTCTCTTTTCCCTCAAGAACTAGCAAGAATCATTGGAGGAATTGAGAGTTAGCAAGCTCGAAGAAGGTCAACAATAGGGGAAGAACACGAGATCAAAAATATTAGGTTCATTGGGGAAGAAGACCCCCTTTTATAGGTGAAAAAAAATCCAACCGTTATGCTCACAGCCCGCACCGAGCGATACTACCGATCCAAGGAGCGGTACTACCGCTAGGGTGGTAGTAGCCCTTTGAAACACAACAGCGAGGAGGCAAAAAGGCCAGAAGAACCGTCGGAGCGGTAGTACCGCTTGACCTCACGGTACTACTTCTAGGGGTAGCGGTACTACTGCTAAGGGTAGTGGTACTACTGCTTGCTAGCGGTACTAAAAAATTACATCCGTGCCTACTTCCGCTGAGCAAAACACGAGATTTTGGTCCGGAGCGGTACTACCGCTCAGGAGCCGCGGTAGTACAGCTCTTGAGCGGTACTACCGCTCAGGAGCCGCGGTAGTACCGCTCCCAAGGGCGGTACTAAAAAATTACATCTGCAGCAGCCCCTTGTAAGGACACCAAAACTGACACAACTTTTGCAAACGGACTCCGAATTCGATGAAACCAAGTTTGTTGGAAAGCTAGCGACAAGGGCTAACACAGTCTTGATAGAAATACCAATAAGAAGCAAATGAGAAAAGGCCCAAAATAAAATGGTGAGAACCCTTCCTCGGAAAAGACTGGTAAAACCTCCAACACCGAAAACATCATAGAAGACGCATGCACACTCCGTTTTCGATGAACTCAAGCTTGTCATCAAGATGACCATAAGCTCTAAGACTCACAAAGAGAAACAAACAAGAACCAAGAAACATTATGCAAGGATGCAATGGTTTGAGCTCTCGACGAACGATACGATCAAGCTACTCACTTGAGAGCCCCCCTTGATAGTACAGCTATCGATCCTATAACTCGGTCTCCCAACTACCACCATGAGACCGGTAAAATAGAAAACCTATCAAGGGCAAACCTTTGCCTTGCACATGATCCACTTGAGCTAGATGATGACGATCTTGTCCTCAAGATGGACCATCTTTCTTGATTGCGTTGGGTCGATGGAGACTAGATGAAATCTCCCCGATACTCCACTATGGGTGAGCCACTCTTCGGCACATCTTCACAAGTCCATTGACACCAAAATGGATGGAAAGCTTCAAGCACTTGATCTCTTCGTGATGCTCCACTTGAACTTGCACACGACAATCTTGATGACGATCACCACTTGATGTCATCCTTTCCATGGGTTGTATGATATCTTCCTCTTGACGCAAGCCCATGGACACGTACCTAACCCCACATAGACTCTCACATAGACTATGGGTTAGTACACAAAGTGCAATGGACAATGCTTACCATACCATGGGATCACTTGATCCCTCTCGGTACATCTTCTACGCTTTGTGAGTTGATCAACTTGATTCACTCTTGACTTAGTCTTGATCAACCTTGAATCTTTCTAACTCTCTTCGTTTGGATGATGTCTTGAAGGTAAACATGAATGATCACATAATATTCTTCTTCAAGACATGCTTGCAATAAGCTCAACACTCACATGACCAATCTTTGGATAATTCCTTAATAGCACCTTGGTCAACCCATAAACTCCTTGAAACCAACACATGGACTTCAAGAAAAGCCTTTGGAAAAATCCTTCAAATATAACTCAATGCAACCATTAGTCCATAGAGAATGTCATCAATTACCAAAACCACACATGGGGGCCCCGCATGTCCTTTCAATCTCCCCCATTTTGGTAATTGATGACAATCACTTTCAAGAGAGTTTATATAAGGAATTATGCATCACCATGCAATGCAACAACCAATAATTCATGCGTAGGAGATGCGTATGCTTAGGAACAAACCAAAGCCAGAAGAGACAACTCTCTAAACTTCTCCACAAAACTCTCTGAAACTTCTCCCCCATTGGCATCGATTGCCAAAATGGGCGAAAAGCTTAGAAGGCCAATATAAATTGTGGTCCTCCATTAATTGTGTGTTTCTCAACAAGTGAGTGGAATGCAACACACATATCCAAAGGTAAATACTTGGAGGAACACAAACTATATTGAGGCACAAAGATAGCAAAATAATGATATGCCACAAAGACATAAAAAAGAGAGAAACAAGCAATCAAGCAATCAAAATATACCGATTGAAGCAAGAAATCAACGGATACCAATTGAACCAACTAAGCCAATGATCCTACGAGCCACATGAATGAAATAAAGGATATTATGATAAGAGCAAAGGAGTGATCTAAAGAAACTAGAGAATCTCCCCATGATTTGTGCACACATAAGAATATTTTGTATTATGATACCAAGTGCACAAAATAGGATCATCACTCCTCGAAAATCAATAGAAACTCACAACAAGAGAAAGTGAGCATGTAGGAAACAAAGCCTAGCACAAGAAACAAACACATGGTTGAGCAACATGTAAAAGAGGCAACTTATAAGAATGGGCTCAACCAAAAAGATGTGTGTGAGTCAAGGCAATGCACTTGAGAAGACTAATGTACGGATGAGTATCAAGCATCAACATAGTATTGGAAAATTGAGGCACATGGTGCAAGGCCTATCATTCCCACACACAACTAGCAAATGGGTTCACAAGTTTACTAATAAGCATATAGAGAACCTATGCTTGTGACAACCCGTGGTGAAGATAGAAGAAGAAAGCTTCATCAAGACGAGGGATACCAATTAAGATGGCAAAAGCCTCGTAAAGATAAGCATGAGGAAAATAATCTTCACCACACAAGAGTGCATCAAGATGCAATGAGATACGACACGCACTCAAGGCAAAAGCTTTCACGGAGCCACCAAAGAAATAACAAAAGAGAGACAAGGTGGACGTGAAAGATAGGATATCATCTAGAGATGTAATTTCTCTCAAGTGTATAAGGTTCTAGGTAGACTAAATCATGATGATATATATCTACAAAGAAGGATGTACACCCGAAATAGTTACAACATGACGGAACAAGATATCCAAAAGGAAGTCATACATATACCAATAAGATATTTGCATGAGAGCATAGCACATGGCTAGATATGGTCTTATTGTATATAAATGAATTCCAACCACACGAACATCAAAGACATCACAACTAGCAACAAGACATCATTGTTGGGATGCTTTGAGAAAGGAAAATAGTATCACAAGAAAGAATGGATAACATGCCATGATACAACCTACACAAGGTTGATGCAAGAAATGTGTGCATGAAGTATATGAAGATACTTGTTCCCGAGATAACATTGGAAGGATGTAGTAGATACCAATTGAAGGTACAAAGTAGTTCATTGATCATCCTAGCTTGACTCCAATAAGCACATGGGGACAACACCTTCCTTGTGAGTGAGATGAGCATCCAATGCATCTCCACTTGTTCCTAGAACAACAACACAAACAAAATGGTACCCAAACTCATTGGGACCAAAGAGTTAGAGAACCAACAACACATAGGACAAACTCCACATAAATATGTGCATATAGATATGAAAATGAATTTCATGCACATCTCATCCAATTTGAGACTTGGTGGAGTTCCCCCTATATATTGGGTCAAAGAAAGAAAGCATGCCAAAGAAACTACAAGAAGTAAATATGCATGCTCAAGATTTTCAAGAACCGAGACCAAAAGACAAAGAAATACCAAGCGAAGAAAAGATACCAAATGAATAAATCATCACTTGGAGGATATCCATAAAAGATACATCAAGGAATGAGATATCCATTGATACACTCAAAAAGAAAGATGTCAAACTCCCAAAAGAGAGAATGATTCCAAACAAACCAAGCCCTCTACAAAGTTTCATGATGGCACAAAGTACCAAAAAGAAACGGCTTACCTTCCACAAACACACACTTGATAAGGATCACAAGATGAGTGTTTTATAGAGAATAGGATAGCTCCCCCAAGACTAGTGCATTATAGAGAAGTTGCATTTGAATACAAAATGCACAAGGTGGGAACACCACTTTCACTATATCTAGAAAACACTAGACAAGGTCAAGAAATTAACAAGATCCACAAGTGGTATGGAATACAATGGGAGTTGACACAATCCTAGGCAAGAGATAAAGCAAATAAAAGCAAAGGCCAATGTAAAGATGATCAATAATTTCTACCGCACATAAGTGCGTACCAATTGTCATAAGACAAGAAGTATTTGGAAATAATTCCCGTTGGTAGAAAGCAAGGATATCAACCATCATCTTCACTCCAAACACAAGCAAATTGCAACTTGTAGAGCTAACATGCCACCTAGGAACAAGATAAATTACAATATCAATTCTAGGTGACAATATCTCAAACGTACACATTTTTTAGGCTTGTCATATGCACATAGCACATTACTCCACCATAATCTGATACCAATTAAAGATAGACAAGAGGCAATTAAAAGGATCCAACAAGAGATAATTAATGGACTATTTAGAATTTGAATTTCTGATGAGAAGACATACCACATAGCGACTAGATAATCTTGTAATATCAATACTAGATGGTATTACTCATGTCCACACATTTATAGGATTGTGAGGTGCACAAAGCACATCACTCCCCCATAATGGGATATTCCATTAATCTCTCACAAGAGCCAACTAAGATACAACCAAGATGCGCAAAGGCTCAACGAACGACACACATGTACATGAAGTGCAAACAAACATACATATACTTGATTACTCAAGATAAGCAATTTGGAGACACAACATATACAAATAGATGCAAGGAACAAAACCAAAACATGCAAAGGGGCAAGTAACTTTCAATGTAAACAATTTAAGTACAAGTTACCGCAAGGAGGCACATTGGATATGAGATGGAAACTTGATAATCCAAATGACTTGGCTTGAGGAAATATGAATGATGAAGACCCCTTAATTCTTCATAATGTAGCCAAGTCTCCAATGACCTCCAACAACACCTATTTATCAAGTATGAGCTAGTTGGTCCCCAACCAAGTTGGGTCCTAAGAGGTTAGTCACAATAGGCTTGGCTACCCAAATGGTTCTTTTCTTGACACCACTTTGAGTACCAACAAATTTGGCAAACACATTGCCAACCTTATCCTTTCCAAGAGAATAGATATAATCAATTAGAATAGGGTTGGATAAGGTACCATTCGTGCATGAAGAAGCGACGTGACCTTTTTCATGACATAGGTAGCAACGTCTACTCTTTACTTTCTTCTCACTTGATTTCTCAACTTGAGAAGCATTAGCTTGAGTTTTATTGGGAAGAGGCCTTTCTTCAACTTGAGGTTGAGAATGAGAGTGAACTTGTGGCCGCTTCCCTTGTTGCTTGTCACTAATGGCCTTCTTCTTCAAAGGGCAAGATCTAACATGATGCCCTTCAATTTTGCACTTGAAGCAAATAATCTTGGCCGAATTCTTGAGTTGTTCTTGGCCCTTATTCTTGTTGCTCTTGGACTTATTCTTCTTATTGGAGTTGAATCCAAGTCCACCTTTGTCATTGGGGGATTTTTGCACACTCAAGATATTGTTGAGTGTGGATTTCCCTTCATGACACTTGTCCAAGTCTTTCTTCAAAGAAGTGACTTGGGCCTTGAGCTCTTTGATTTCCTCTACATGGTTAGTATCAACACAAGTACTAGAGGAAGTATAAGCTTCAATGTTAGAGCAACAAGGCAAGGAAAGTAATTCATCACTAGAAGTACCAATGTTATGAGTAGATGAATTACAAGGACTAGCACATGGCAATATAGCATTTTGACTAGACGTAGTGCTTATGTCCACATGAGACTCACTAGATGTTACCTTAGTAATCATAGCCTCATGAGCTAACTTTAGCACCTTATGGGATACTAGAAGATCATCATGAGAGCTTGCAAGCTTTACATGACTTTCTTCCAATTTCCCATAATTGCAAGATAGCAACTCAAGTTTAGCCCTTAGCTCAACATTCTCCTTCAAAATGGATGCTTCACTAGAAATAGAGTTAGTAGCACAAGCATCATCATTAACAACAAGAGGAGAAGGAAATTTGGCAAGATCTTTTGAATATTAAGCTTTAAGTTGTGCATGAGACTCGGTGAGTTTGATGAGCTCACTCTTAATGACCCTTGAGCCATTTTCGAGGTGCCCAATGTCCTCAAGGAGTTTAGCATGCGCAACTTCAAGCTTCTCATTTTTAGTTTCAAAAACATTGGCCACCTCAAGAGCTCTATCATGAGATTCCTTCACTCTAGATAATTCTAGAGCAAAAGTCTCCTCAAGAGATTCCTTGGTGGTTGTTCAAGTTCGAGAGCTTGGGAGAGGTCCGTGATCTCATTAGCGTAATCACGCTCATGACCTTACATTTTATCAATGGTGACCTCATGCTCCTCAAGACGAGATTCCAACTCATCAATATATTTCTTGCCCTTAATAGCAATAGACATGATTTCCATGAAGTTGGCACGAGCAATTTTATTCTTAAGAAGAGCTTTAAAAATCATTTCCCCCTTAATTTTTAAGGAGGCAACATCATCATTCTCTTCATCATAATCAACATCATCATCACTCTTTCCATCATCAATATCATCACAAGATATATTGGGATTCAAAGTGGGAGATACCTTTGAAGCCTTGGCCATAAGGCAAAATGCAATAGATGATGGTGTAGGATCCCTTGAAGCATCATTCAAGACCACATCTTGTTCCATGGAGTGTTGGGTTTCCTCTACATTGTTCGCACAACAACTCAAGGAAAAACATGCATTTTTATTATGGCAACAACATATAGCAAGCATATCATCATGAGATTTAGTCAAGAAATTTCTACATGATATGCAAGGACTATCAACACAAGCATGTGAAACATGTAAGGTGCTAGAAGTGTTAAAGTCCAAAGATGAAGCATTGCAATAAGAAAGTGATGAAGGATTATCAACAATAAGCATACTATCATCATTGCAATGACCAACACTACTCACCATATCATTACCTTGTGGCAAAGCACATGTAGGTGAAGTAGAAGAAGTTGAGAAGACTATACGACCGGAGGTGGAGGGAGAACAATCATCCCCACAAATCTTGGACACGCCATATTTATCTTGAAGCTTTGTCCACAACTCATGAGCATCCCGGAATGGCGTGAGTTGAAATATAACTACATTGCTCAAAGCATCGAAAAGCACATTAGAAGCTTGAGCATTGAGATAAGAGTTTTTCTCATCCTCTAAAGATAATCTTTGGGGATCCTTTGGAGGAGAAAACCCCATATCTACAATTCGCTCTAAATTTGGGTCCATTACCCAAACATCAAAATTTGTGCCATCGAAACTAAGGGTGACAGAGAATCCTAATCCCCTAGTCGACATCTTTACTCTCTAGGCGGTTAAGCCTAACAAAGAGAGACGAGGCTCTGATACCAATTGAAAGATCGTGGATGTCGCCTAGAGGGGGGGCGAATAGGCGCTTTAAAATAATTATGGTTTAGGCTTGAACAAATGCGGAATAAACCTAGTGGTTAATTTTTCAAGCACAAAACCTACAGCAACTAGGCTCACCTATGTGCACCAACAACTTATGCTAAGCCAGATAAACTACTAGGTGATAGCAAGATATATGACAAGAAACAATATGGCTATCACAAAAAAAGTGTATAAGTAAAGAGCTCGGGTAAGAGATAACCGAGGCACGCGGAGACGACGATGTACCCCGAAGTTCACACCCTTGCGGATGCTAATCTCCGTTCGGAGCGGTGTGGAGGCACAATGCTCCCCAAGAAGCCGCTAGGGCCACCGTAATCTCCTCACGCCCTCGCACATTGCAAGATGTCGTGATTCCACTAAGGGACCCTTGAGGGCGGTCACCGAACCCGTACAAATGGCAACCCTTGGGGGCGGTCACCGAACTCGTACACGTTGGCAACCCTTGGGGGCGGTCACCAGAACCCGTCAAATTGCTCGGGGCAATCTCCACAACCTAATTGGAGACACCGACGCTTGCCTGGAGCTTTACACCACAATGATTGAGCTCCGAACACTACCAACCGTCTAGGGCGCCAAGGCACCCAAGAGGAACAAGCTCTAGGGTGCCCAAACACCCAAGAGTAATAAGCTTCTCAAACTTCACTTCCACGTATCACTGTGGAGAACTCAAACCGATGCACCAAATGCAATGGCAAGGGCACACGGAGTGCCCAAGTCCTTCTCTCCCAAATCCCACCAAAGCAACTAATGCTAGGGAGGAAAATGAGAGGAAGAACAAGAAGAACACGAAGAACTCCAAGATCTAGATCCAAGGGGTTCCCCTCACTTAGAGGAGAAAGTGATTGGTGGAAACGTGGATCTAGATCTCCTCTCTCTTTTCCCTCAAGAACTAGCAAGAATCATTGGAGGAATTGAGAGTTATCAAGCTCGAAGAAGGTCAACAATGGGGGAAGAACATGAGCTCAAAAAGATTAGGTTCATTGGGGGAAAAGACCCCCTTTTATAGGTGAAAAAAATCCAACCGTTATGCTCACAGCCCGCACCGAGCAATACTACCGCTCCTGGACCGGTACTACCGCTAGGGCGGTAGTAGCCCTTTTAAACACAACAGCGAGGAGGCAAAAAGGCCAGAAGAACCGTCGGAGCGGTAGTACCGCTTGACCTCACGGTACTACTGCTAGGGGTAGCGGTACTACTGCTAAGGGTAGCGATACTACTGCTTGCGAGCGGTACTAAAAAATTACATCCGTGCCTACTTCCAAAACATGAGATTTTGGTCTGGAGCGGTACTACCGCTCAGGAGCCGCGGTAGTACCGCTCCAAGCGGTAGTACCGCTCCCACTGGCGGTACTAAAAAATTACATCCGCAGCAGCCCCTTGTAAGGACACCAAAACTGACACAACTTTTGCAAACGGACTCCGAATTCGACGAAACCAAGTTTGTTGGAAAGCTAGCGACAAGGGCTAACACAATCTTGATAGAAATAATAATAAGAAGAAAATGAGAAAAGTCCCAAAATAAAATAGTGAGAACCCTTCCTCGGAAAAGACCGGTAAAACCTCCAACACCGAAAACATCATAGAAGACGCATGCACACTCCATTTTCGATGAACTCAAGCTTGTCATCAAGATGACCATAAGCTCTAAGACTCACAAAGAGAAACAAACAAGAACCAAGAAACATGATGCAAGGATGCAATGGTTTGAGCTCTCGATGAACGATACGATCAAGCTACTCACTTGAGAGCCCCCCTTGATAGTACAGCTATCGATCCTATAACCCGGTCTCCCAACTACCACCATGAGACCGGTAAAATAGAAAACCTATCAAGGGAAAACCTTTGCCTTGTACATGATCCACTTGAGCTACATGATGACGATCTTGTCCTCAAGATGGACCATCTTTCTTGATTGCGTTGGGTCGATGGAGACTAGATGAAATCTCCCCCATACTCCACTATGGGTGAGCCACTCTTCGGCACATCTTCACAAGTCCATTGACACCACAATGGATGGAAAGCTTCAAGCACTTGATCTCTTCGTGATGCTCCACTTGAACTTGCACACGACAATCTTGATGACGATCACCACTTGATGTCATCCTTTCCATGGGTTGTATGATATCTTCCTCTTGACGCAAGCCCATGGACACGTACCTAACCCCATATAGACTCTCACATAGACCATGGGCTAGTACACAAAGTGCAATGGACAATGCTTACCTTACCATGGGATCACTTGATCCCTCTCGGTACATCTTCTATGCTTTGTGAGTTGATCAACTTGATTCACTCTTGACTTAGTCTTGATCAACCTTGAATCTTTCCAACTCTCTTTGTTTGGATGATTTCTTGAAGGTAAACATGAATGATCACATAATCTTCTTCTTCAAGACATGCTTGCAATAAGCTCAACACTCACATGACCAATCTTTGGATAATTCCTTAATAGCACCTTGGTCAACCCATAAACTCCTTGAAACCAACACATGGACTTCAAGAATAGCCTTTGGAAAAATCCTTTCAAATATAACTCAATACAACCATTAGTCCATAGAGAATTTCATCAATTACCAAAACCACACATGGGGGCACCGCATGTCCTTTCACTAACCAAGCAATTATGTCTTACCAAAATAACATAGCCAAAGAAATCTCATCCCTACAAAATCATATAGTCTGGATATGCTCCATCTTCACCACACAAAGCATTCAAATCATGCACAACCCCGATGACAAGCCGAGCAATTGGTTCATACTTTTTAACGCGCTTCAGCCTTTTCAACCCTCACGCAATACATGAGCGCAAGCCATGGATATAGCACTATAGGTGGAATAGCATATGATGATGGAGGTTGTGTGGAGAAGACAAAAAGGAGAAAGTCTCACATCGACGCGGCTAATCAACGGGCTATGGAGATGCCTATCAATTGATGTCAATGTGAGGAGTAGGGATTGCCATGCAACGGATGCACTAGAGCTATAAGTATATGAAAGCTCAAACTAAAACTAAGTGGGTGTGCATCCAACTTGCTTGCTCATGAAGACCTTGGGCATTTGAGGAAGCCCATCATTAGAATATACAAGCCAAGTTTTATAATGAAAATTCCCACTAGTATATGAAAGTGATAATTCAAGAGACTCTCTATATGAAGAACATGGTGCTATTCTGAAGCACAAGTGTGGTAAAAGGATAGTAACATTGCCCCTTCTCTCTTTTTCTCTCATTTTTTTCTTTTTTTTCTTTTTTTGGTGGGCTTCTTTGGCCTCTTTTTTTATTTGGGCTTCTTTGGCCTCTTTTATTTATTTTTAAAGTCCGGAGTCTCATCCCGACTTGTGGGGGAATCATAGTCTCCATCATCCTTTCCTCACTGGGGCAATGCACAAATAATGATGATCATCACACTTTTATTTACTTACAACTCAATATTAAAACTCGATAGTAGAACAAAGATATGACTCTATATGAATGCCTTCGGCGATGTACCGGGATGTGCAATGATCTAGCGTAGCAATGACATCAAAAAACGGACAAGCCATGAAAACATCATGCAAAGCAATATGACAATAAATGCTCAAGTCATGTATATGATGATGATGGAAGTTGCATGGCAATATATCTCAAAATGGCTATGGAAATGCCATAATAGGTAGGTATGGTGACTGTTTTGAGGAAGATATAAGGAAGCTTATGTGTGATAGAGCGTATCGTATCACGGGGTTTGGATGCACCGGCGAAGTTTGCACCAACTCTCGAGGTGATAAAGGGCAATGCACGGTACCGAAGAGGCTAGCAATGATGGAAGGGTGAGAGTGCGTATAATCCATGGACTCACATTAGTCTTAAAGAACTCATATACTTATTGCAAAAGTTTATTAGCCCTCGAAGCAAAGTACTACTACGCATGCCCCTAGGGGGATAGATTGGTAGGAAAAGAACATTGCTACCTCTTGAGCACTGTGTTGGATTTCCCCGAAGAGGAGAGGATGATGCAGCAAAGTAGTGTAAGTATTTCCCTCAATTTTTGAGAACCAAGGTATCAATCCAGTAGGAGGCCACGCACAAGTCCCTCGTACCTGCGCAAAATGATAGCTACTCGCAACCAACACGATTAGGGGTTGTCAATCCCTTCACGGTCACTTACGAGAGCGAGATCTGATAGAGATGATAAATAATATTTTTGGTATTTTTGGTATAGAGATGCAAAGTAAAAGTAAAAGGCAAAGTAAAAACAAAGCAAGTATAAAAGTGATGGAGATTGATATGATGAGAATAGACCCGGGGGCCATAGATTTCACTAGTGGCTTCTCTCAAGAGCAAAGGTATTCTACGATGGGTGAACAAATTACTGTTGAGCAATTGATAGAATTGAGCATAGTTGAAAGATCGTGGATGTCGCCTAGAGGGGGGGGTGAATAGGCGCTTTAAAATAATTACAGTTGAGGCTTGAACAAATGCGGAATAAACCTAGCGGTTAATTTGTCAAGCACAAAACCTACAACAACTAGGCTCACCTATGTGCACCAACAACTTATGCTAAGCAAGATAAGCAACTATGTGATAGAAAGATATATGACAAGAACAATATGGCTATCACAAAGTAAAGTGCATAAGTAAAGGGCTCGGGTAAGAGATAACCGAGGCACGCGGAGACGACGATGTATCCCGAAGTTCACACCCTTGCGGATGCTAATCTCCGTTTGGAGCGGTGGAGGCACAATGCTCCCAAGAAGCCACTAGGGCCACCAGAATCTCCTCACGCCTCGCACAATGCAAGATGCCGTGATTTCACTAAGGGACCCTTGAGGGCGGTCACCGAACCTGCATAAATGGCAACCCTTGGGGCGGTCACCGAGCCCAGACACTTTGGCAACCCTTGGGGCGGTCACGGTACTGGCCAAATTGCTCGGGCGACCTCCACAACCTAATTGGAGACCCCGACGCTGTCGGAGCTTTACACCACAATGATTGAGCTCGAACACCACTAACTGCCTAGGGCGCCCAAGCACCCAAGAGGAACAAGCTCAAGGGCACCAAGCACCCAAGAGTAATAAGCTTCTCAACTTGTAACTTCCACGTATCACCGTGGAGAACTCAAACCGATGCACCAAATGCAATGGCAAGGGCACACGGAGTTCCCACGTCCTTCTCTCCCAAATCCCACCAAAGCAACTAAAGCTAGGGAGGAAAATGAGAGGAAGAACGAAAGAAGAACACGAAGAACTCCAAGATCTAGATCCAAGGGGTTCCCCTCACTAAGAGGAGAAAGTGATTGGTGAAAACGTGGATCTAGATCTCCTCTCTCTTTTCCCTCAAGAACTAGCAAGAATCATTGGAGGGATTGAGAGTTAGCAAGCTCAAGAAGGTCAACAATGGGGAAGAACACGAGCTCAAAGAATAAGGTTGAATGGGGAAGAAGACCCTCTTTTATAGGAGCTCCCGAATCCAACCGTTATGTTCACATCCCGCATAGAGCGGTACTACACGCTCCAAGGAGCGGTACTACCGCTAGGGCGGTAGAACCCCTTCGAAACACAACAGCGAGGAGGCAAAAAGGCCAAAAGAACCTTTGGAGCGGTAGTACCGCTCGTCCTCATTACTACCGCTCGACCACGGTACTACACCGCAAATGGTAGCGGTACTACTGCTTATGACGGTACTAAAAAAAATACAGGTTTACTTCCAGAGCAAAACACGAGATTTTGGTCCGAGTGGTACTACCGCTTAGGAGCCGCTGTAGTACTGCTCTGGGGCGGTACTACCGCTCAGGAGCCATGGTAGTATTGCTCGAGCGGTAGTAAAAATTACATCCGCTCTAGTCGCGGTAGTACCGCTGCAGCCTTTACCAAAACAGCCACAACTTTTGCAAACGGACTCCGAATTCAACGAACCCAAGTTTGTTGGAAAGCTAGAAACAAGGGCTAACACAATCTTGAGAGAAATACCAATAATAATTAAATGAGAAAAGGCCCAAAAGAAAATGGTGAGAACCCTTCCACGGAAAAGACCGGTAAAACCTCCAACACCGAAAACATCATAGAAGACGCATGCAAACTCCGTTTTCGATGAACTCAAGCTTGTCATAAAGATGACCATAAGCTCTAAGACTCACAAAGAGAACCAAACAAGAACCAAGAAACATGATGCAAGGATGCAATGGTTTGAGCTCTCGATTGCGTTGGGTCGATGGAGACTAGATGATTGCTGCCCCATAGTCCACTATGGGTGAGCCACTCTTCGGCTCATCTTCACAAGTCCATTGACACCACAATGGATGGCAAGCTTCAAGCACTTGATCTCTTCGTGATGCTCCACTTGAACTTGCACACGGCAATCTTGATGACGATCACCACTTGATGTCATCCTTTCCATGGGTTGTATGATATCTTCCTCTTGACGCAAGCCCATGGACACGCACCTAACCCCACATAGACTCTCACATAGACCATGGGTTAGTACACAAAGTGCAATGGATAATGCTTACCATACCATGGGATCACTTGATCCCTCTCGGTACATCTTCTACGCTTTGAGAGTTGATCAACTTGATTCACTCTTGACTTAGTCTTGATCAACCTTGAATCTTTCCAACTCTATTCGCTTGGATGATGTCTTGAAGGTAAACATGAATGATCACACAATCTTCTTCTTCAAGACATGCTTGCAATAAGCTCAACACTCACATGACCAATCTTTGGATAATTCCTTAATAGCACCTTGGTCAACACATAAACTCCTTGAAACCAACACATGGACTTCAAGAAATGCCTATGGACAAATCCTTCAAATATAACTCAATGCAACCATTAGTCCATAGAGAATATCATCAATTACCAAAACCACACATGGGGGCACCGCATGTCCTTTCAATCTCCCCCATTTTGGTAATTGATGACAATCACTTTCAAGAGAGTTTATATAAGGAATTATGCATCACCATGCAATGCAACAACCAATAATGCATGCGTATGAGATGCAAATGCTTAGGAACAAAACCGAAGCAAGGAGAAAACTCAAGACTTCTCCATAAAACTCTCGAAACTTCTCCCCATTGGCATCGATTGCCAAAATGGGCGAAAAGCTAAGAAGACCAATATAAAAGGTGTTCCTCCAAAAGTTGTGTATTTCTCAACAAGAGAGTGGAATGCCATACACATATCCAAAGGTAATACTTGGAGGAAGACCAACTATATTGAGGCACCAAGATTGCAAAAGAATGATATGCCACAAAGACATAACAAAGAGAGAAACAAGCAATCAAGCAATCAAAAGATACCAATTGAAGCAAGCTATCAAAAGATATCAACTGAAACAACTAGACCAAAGATCCTATGAGCCACATGAATGAAGGATATTATGATATGAGACGAGGAGTGTTCTAAAGAAACTAGAGAAGCTCCCCATGATTTGTGCACAAAAAGAATGTTTTGTAATTGGATACAAAGTGCACAAAATAGGATCATGGCTCCCCCAAAATCAATAGAAACTTACAACAAGTGCAAGTGAGCATATAGGAAACAAAGCCTAGTACTTGCAACAAACACATGGTTGAGCAACAAGTAAAAGAGGCAACTTAAGAATGGGCTCAACCAAAATGATGTGTGTGAGTCATGGCGAAGCACTTGAGAAGACTAAAATTAGGATGAGCATTAAGCATCAACATAGTCTTGAAAGAATGAGGCACACGGTGCAAGGCCTGTCATTCCCACACACAACTAGCAAATGGGTTCACAAGCTTACTAATAAGAAAATAGAGAACCCATGCTTGTGACAACCCGTGGTGAAGATAGACGATGAGAGGCTCATCAAGACGAGGGGTACCAATTAAGATGGAAAAAGCCTCGTAAAGATGAGCAAGAGGAAAATAATCTTCACCACACAAGAGTGCGTCAAGATGCAACGATAGAGGACACGCACTCAAGGCAAAAGCTTTCACGGAGCCACCAAAGAATTAACATAAGAAAGACAAGGTGGACGTGAGAGAAAGGATATCAACTAGAGATATAATTTCTCTCAAGTGTATAAGGTTCTAGGTAGACAAAATCATGATGATATATATCTACAAATAGGGATGTACACCCGAAATAGTTACAACATGAAGGAACAAGATATCCACAAGGAAGTCATAAATATACCAATAAGATATTTGCTTGAAAGCATAGCACTTGGCTAGATATGGTCTTATTGTATATAAATGAATTCCTAACGCATGAGCATCAAAGACATCACAACTAGCAACATGAGATCATCGTTGAGATGCTTTGAGAAAGGAAACAAGTATCACAAGAAAGAATGAAATACATGCCATAAATATACCAAAGAATGAAATTCTTCTTGCTACCTCTTGAGCACTGCGTTGGATTTCCCCGAAGAGGAGAGGATGATGCAGCAAAGTAGCGTAAGTATTTCCCTCAGTTTTTGAGAACCAAGGTATCAATCCAAGAGGAGGCCACGCACAAGTCCCTCAGACCAAGCACAAACGATAGCTACTCGCAACCAACGCGATTAGGGCTGTCAATCCCTTCACAAATACTTACGAGAGTGAGATCCGATAGAGATGATAAATAATATTTTTGGTATTTTTGGTATAGAGATGCAAAGTAAAAGTAAAAGGCAAAGTAAAAACAAAGCAAGTATAAAAGTGATGGAGATTGATATGATGATAATAGACCCGGGGCCATAGGTTTCACTAGTGGCTTCTCTCAAGAGCATAGGTATTCTACGGTGGGTGAACAAATTACTGTTGAGCAATTGATGTAATTGAGCATAGTTATGAGTATATCTAGGTATGATCATGTATATAGGCATCACGTCCGAGACAAGTAGACCAAACGATTCTGCATCTACTACTATTACTCCACTCACCGACCGCTATCCAAAGCATGCATCTAAAGTATTAAGTTAAAACAGAGTAAAGCCTTAAGCAAGATGACATGATGTAGAGGATAAATTCATGCAATATGATAAAAACCCCATCTTGTTATCCTCGATGGCAACAATACAATACGTGCCTTGCAACCCTTTTACATCGGTAAGGACACCGCAAGATTGAACCCAAAGCTAAACACTTCTCCCATTGCAAGAACTACCAATCTAGTTGGCCAAACCAAACGGATAATTCAAAGAGACTTGCAAAGATAACTCAATCATACATAAAAGAATTCAGAGAAGATTCAAATATTATTCATAGATAAGCTGGATCATAAACCCACAATTCATCGGTCTCAACAAACACACCGCAAAAAGAAGATTACATCGAATAGATCTCCACGAGAGAGGGGAGAACATTGTATTGAGATCCAAAAAGAGAGAAGAAGCCATCTAGCTACTAGCTATGGACCCGTAGGTCTGAAGTAAACTACTCACACTTCATCGGAGGGGCTATGGTGATGATGTAGATGCCCTCCGTGATGGATGCCCCCTCCGGCGGAGCTCCGGAACAGGCCCCAAGATGGGATCTCGTGGATACAGGAAGTTGCGGTGGTGGAATTAGGTTTTTGGTTCCTGTTCTGATCGTTTGGGGGTACGTAGGTATATATAGGAGGAAGGAGTACGTCGGTGGAGCAACAGGGGGTCCATGAGGCAGGGGGGCGCGCCCCCCACCCTCGTGACCGCCTCTTTTGTTCCTTGGAGTAGGGTCCAAGTCCCCTGGATCACGTTCGGTGAGAAAATCATGTTTCCGATGGTTTCATTCCGTTTGGACTCCGTTTGATATTCCGTTTTCTTCGAAACACTGAAATAGGCAAAAAAACAGCAATTCTGGGCTGGGCCTCCGGTTAATAGGTTAGTCCCAAAAATAATATAAAAGTGGAAAATAAAGCCCAATATAGTCCAAAACAGTAGATAAATTAGCATGGAGCAATCAAAAATTATAAATACGTTGGAGACGTATCAACCATCGCTTGTCCCCTACCGCCACTCAAAAGGAAAGCAATGAAAGAACACCTCATGCTCCGACTTCGTTTCATAACGGTTCACCATACGTGCATGCTACGGGACTTGCAAACCTCAACACAAGTATTCCTCAATTTCACAATTACTCAACTAGCACGACTCTAATATCACCACCTTTATATCGTAAAACTATTGCAAGGAATCAAACATATCATATTCAGTGATCTACAAGTTTTATGTAGGATTTTATGACTAACCATGTGAATGACCAATTCCTGTCAACTCTCTAAATAGATATAAGTGAAGTAAGAGAGTTTAATTCTTTCTACAAAAGATATGCCCACGCTCTAACAAATATAAGTGAAGCAAAAGAGCATTCTACAAATGGCGGTTTTATATGTAAAGAGAAACAGGCAATCCAAACTTCAAATGATATAAGTGAAGCACATGAAGCATTCTATAAAGCCATACTCAAAAGATATAAATGAAGTGCATAGAGCATTCTATAAATAAACCAAGGACTATCTCATACCAGCATGGTTCATAAAAGAAAAGTGAAAACTAAATGCAAAAGACGCTCCAAGATTGCACATATCACATGAACGAAACGAATCCGAAAACATACCAATACTTGTTGAAGAAAGAGGGGATGCCTTCCGGGGCATCCCCATGCTTAGACGCTTGAGTCTCCTTGAATATTTACTTGGCGTGCCTTGGGCATCCCCAAGCTTGAGCTCTTGCCTCTCTTCCTTCTTCTCACATCGAGACCTTCTCGATCATCGAACACTTCATCCACACAAAACTTCAATGTAAAACTCGGTAAGATCCGTTAGTATAATAAAGCAAATCACTACTCTAAGTACTGTTGCAAACCAATTCATATTTTGTTTTTGCATTATAGCTACTGTAATATAACTTTTCCATGGCTTAATCCACTGATATAAATTTATAGTTTCATCAAAACAAGCAAACTATGCATCAGAAACAGAATCTGTCCAAAACAGAACAGTCTATAATAATCTGAACATTCACCATACTTCTGATACTTCAAAAATTCTGCAAAAATTAGGAAAAAAAAATTTCGTATAGTAAGACATTGAAAAAAGAGTCAGAACCATTTGACGTTTCAGTAAAAAATTAAATATCACGCACTATAGCCAAAGTTTATGTCCTACACCGCACAAACCAACAAGCATT
Organism: Aegilops bicornis; assembly: GCA_021605145.1. Lineage (NCBI taxonomy): Eukaryota > Viridiplantae > Streptophyta > Magnoliopsida > Poales > Poaceae > Aegilops > Aegilops bicornis. The sequence goes on from CM038674.1 coordinate 188,373,790, forward strand.
GTAAACATCCTAAAGGCAAACCTTGGCACATTATTTTTATAATACAATGGAATTGTACAAGGGAATAATTATTTTTATTGGAAATTTTCTGTAATCAAGATTCACAAAGTTTTCGTGAGCATGAACAAAGTTCAAGGCTAGCTCCCACTTTAACAATGCTCGTCTTTCTCACTTTCGCTTTTCTTTTTGAAAAAGTTTTTAGGTTCCCCTCTTTATTTTTTTTGTTTTTAAACTATATAAAAGCACTCAACAGAAATAAATGACTCTCTAAAACTTCCGGGTTGTCTCCCTGGCAGCGCTTTCTTTGAAGCCATTAAGCTAGGCATATAGTGCTCAAGTAGTGAATCCACCCGGATCGCAAGGTATATCAAAGCCAATTTTAATTAGCAATGATTTGGCATTTAGTAATGAGCACAAGGCAACATATATCATGCAACAACGAATTATAACTCTCTTCCTATGCATCGGCATGTCATAAAAGAACAATCCATGCACACAAAGTAAAGGCCAATGCATAGTATAAACAGTTTCTTGCAATTTTATCGTGTTGGAAACATAGAGAGGTGGAGATATAGTTCCTCTCTCATAATAATTGCATGTAGGAGCAGCAAGCACATGCATATTATATTCATCAAAATCATCATGTGCAACGGTATAAGGCAACCCATCAATATAATCCTTAATAAGGGTAAACTTCTCCGATATAGTGTAGTTGGGAGAATTCAAAAGATAATAAGACTATCATGCGTGGGTGCAATAGCAACAATTTCATGTTTAACATAAGAAACTATAGCAAGTTCATCTCCATAAGCATAATTCATATTGGCATCTTGGCCACAAGCATAGCAAGCATCATCAAAAAGGGATATTTCAAGAGAATCAACGGGATCATAATAGTCATCATAGCAATCATCCTTCGGTAAGCACGAAGGGAAATTAAATAATGTATGAGTTGAAGAGTTACTCTCATTAGAAGGTGGGCACGGGTAGCTAATCCGCTTTTCCTCCTTTTGTTCTTCCTCTCCTCATCATCTTTTTCATCCAATGAGCTCATAGTTCCATCAATTTCTTCTTCCATAGACTCCTACAAAATATTAGTCTCTTCTTGGACAGCGGAGACTTTCTCAATAAATGCATCAATATCGGAATTGAATTCTTAATTGGCATAGCAATATTTAAGGATAGCTAAATTTTTAGGTCTATAAACAACATCACAAAGATTTTCAAACTCTTTGAACATAGATTCAATTTCATAAGCACCCATAAAAGCAACAAATTCTTCTATTTGTTCCACATCATAGTAATCATATATACCTCTAGCATAAGAAGCCAAGGTTTCATTATCATTAAATTCGCATGAAAAGGGAAGGTGTGGAGCCTTCATCCTAGAGCAACAAGTATAATCATATCTCAAGCATAGTTGCCTAGCATACCACTTCAACATATGAATTTGATCCCATAATAGTTTCCCTTTTTGAGTCAAGCGATAATCCATAAAGTATTCACGTTGATCCAACGTGTCTCCCATTACCAAATTGAATGGGGTTTTCTCTGGATTATCAAAGTAGTACATAATATCTGTCGCATAACGAGCATCGAGGGTTTTAGGAGGTTCCTCATCTCCATGAGCAGCAAGTACACCTAATTTTTTTGGTATTTCGTGTTCCATATCCATAACTAAAGATAGAGAACAACTAAGAATAGCAAATAAAAATTACTTAGTGATAAAGCAAACAAGCACACACGAGAATGTTCACCCCACGCTATTGCTCCCCGGCAACGACGCCATAAAAAGGTCTTGATAACCCACAAGTATAGGGGATCAATTGTAGCCTCTTTCGATAAGTAAGAGTGTTGAACCCAACGAGGAGCTAAAGGTAGAACAAATATTCCCTCAAGTTCTATCGACCACCGATACAACTCTACGCACGCTTAACGTTCGCTTTACCTAGAACAAGTATGAAACTAGAAGTACTTTGTAGGTGTTTTTTGGATAGGCTTGCAAGAATATAAAGAGCGTGTAAATAAAAAGTAGGGGCTGTTTAGATAAAGAAACAACTAAATTAGTTTTAGTAGAGAGCTTTTTGTTACGAGAAAGTTATTTGTCCCTAGGCAATCGATAACTAGACTGGTAATCATTATTGCAATTTTATTTGAGGGAGAGGCATAAGCTAACATACTTTCTTTACTTGGATCATATGCACTTATGATTGGAACTCTAGCAAGCATCCGCAACTACTAAAGATCATTAAGGTAAAACCCAACCATAGCATTAAAGTATTAAGTCCCCTTTATCCCATAATGCAAACAACCTACTTACTCGGTCTGTGCTTCGCCACTCATGCCACCCACCATAAGCAAATCATGAACATATTGCAAACCCTACAGCTGAATCCCTCATGCTTATGCCGACACGGAGAGCACCATAGGACATCACCAATAATAAAACATGCAACTCAAACCAATCTTGATCATCAAATAACCCATAGGACAAAACGGATCTACTCAAACATCTTAGGATAGCCATACATCATTGGGAAATAATATATAGCATTGAGCACCACGTTTAAGTAAAGATTACAGCGGGTAAGAGAGAGGTTACACCGCTGCATAGAGGGGGGAAGAGTGGGTGATGATGGCGGTGAAGTTATTGGTGAAGATTGCGGTGATGATGATGGCCACGACAGTGTTCCGGCGCCACCGGAAGAGAAGGGGAGAAGGGGCCCCTTCGTCTTCTTCTTCCTTGCCCTCCTCCCTAGATGGGAGAAGGGTTTCCCCTCTGGTCCTTGGCCTCCATGGAGTGGGAGGGGCGAGAGCCCCTCCGAGATTGGATCTGTCTCTCTGTTTCTCTCTGTTTCCGCGTTCTCATCTGCTGCCCTTTCACCGTTTCTTTTATATCCGGAGATCCATAACTCCGATTGGGTTGAATCTTTTGCCCAGATTTTTCTCATAAAATTAGCTTTCTTGCGGCAAAAGAAGAGCGTCAACCGCCTTACGGGGTGCCCACAAGGGTCCAGGGCGCGCCCCCCCTGCCTCGTGGCCCCCTCGGGCACCGTCTCGCGTTGATTTCACTTCCCAAAAATCATAAATATTCCAAAATAATTCTCCGTCCGTTTTTGGACTCCGTTTGATATTGGGTTTCTGCGAAACATAAAACATGCAACAAACAGGAACTGGCACTGAGCACTCGATCAATATGTTAGTCCCAAAAATAATATAAAAAGTTGCCAAAAGTATATGAAAGTTGAATAATATTGACATGGAACAATCAAAAATTATAGATACGACGAAGATGTATCATTATGCATTACGGAACGAGTAAAGAGACGTGTCGGTAACTAGTTTGAACTAGGTATGAAGATACCACGACCGAATCTCGGGCAAGTAACATACCGATGACAAAGGGAATAACGTATGTTGTCATTACGATACGACCGATAAAGATCTTCGCAGAATATGTAGGAACCAATATGAGCATCCAGGTTCCGTTGTTGGTTATTGACCGGAGAGGTGTCTCGATCATGTCTACATAGTTCTCAAACCCGTAGGGTTCGCACGCTTAACGTTCGATGACGATTTTGTATTATATGAGTTATGTGATTTGGTGACCGAATGTTGTTCGGAGTCCCGGATGATATCACATACATGACGAGGAGTCTCGAAATGGTCGAGAGGTAATGATTGATATATAGGACGATAATATTCGGACACCAGAAATGTTCCGAGGGTACCAGATACGTATCGGGTCACCGGAAGGGGTTCCGGGCACCCCCCCCCCCCCCAGCAACTATATGGGCCTAATGGGCCAAGAGAGGGACAGGCCAGATCCTAAGGGGCTGGTGCACCCCCATGTAGGCCGAAATAGGAGAAGAAGGAAAACAGGGAAGGGAGAAAGAAAGGGGAGGATTCTGCCTCCCCCTTCCTTCCCTCCCCCTCTCTTTCCTTTCCCCTCGGATGAATAAGGAGGGGGGGGGGCGAATTGGGGAGGAACCCCAAGTAGGATTCGGCCTACTTGGGGCGCCCCCCTTGGCTGCTCCCGCTCCCTCCCACCTATATATATGAGGGGGGAGGCACCTAGAACACACAACAACATCTGCAGCCGTGCGCGCCCTCCACAGATTACACCCTCGGTCATATCTTCGTAGTGCTTAGGGCGAAGCCTGCGCGGATCACTTCACCATCATCGTCACCACGCCGCCCGTCGTCTTGTGGAACTCTCCTTCGATGCTTTGCTGGATCAAGAATTCGAGGGACGTCATCAAGCTGAACGTGTGCAGAACTCGCAGGTGCCGTACATTCGGTGCTTGATCGGTCGGAACGAGAAGAAGTTCGACTACATCTACCATGTTGTCAAACGCTTCCGCTTTCGGTCTACGAGGGTACGCCTCTCATTGTTATGCATCTCCTAGATAGATCTTGCGTGAACGTAGGAATTTTTTTGAAATTGCATGCTACGTTTCCCAACAGATAGATGGCGGGCCCGGCAATATCTTTGAGGAGGAAGCACGAAGAGGACGTGCATAAGAGGGCCGCCACCAAATCCCGAAAGCGGTCCGAAAAGCCCAACCAATGGCGTAGGTCAAGGATGTACTCCCATCACACTGAGTCAAAGGCCTTCCTGATATCCAACTTAAAGAGCAAGGATGGTGTTTTGTTACCGTGGAGGTGTCGCGCGAGATTTCTGACGTACATGAAGTTGTCGTGGATGCTCTGTTTCTTGATGAAAGCACTATGCGCCCTTGAAGACAAGGTTGTTCATGAAAGGGCCAAGGCGGGCCGCCAACACCTTGGCGATGATTTTAGCAATAGCATGGATGAGGCTAATGGGGCGGAAATTCCGATCTCTGCCGCCCCATCCTTCTTTGGGATGAGCATAATGTTGGCCGAGTTGAGCCAGTGAAGATTTGTTGTTTGGAGGCTACTGAACTGACGAATAACTCTCATTACATCAGCTTTGATAATGCGCCAACATTTCTTGAAGAAGCTTCCCATGAATCCATCCGGTCTCGTGGCCTTGTCGCCTGGCATAAGATCAATGGCACTTTGACCTCATCTTCAGTGATGTCATCATCAATGGCGGTGAGGTCAACCACCCTATGGTTAAGGTTTACCCAGTTCAGGTCCCACGGTCTGGGTTGTCCCCTTCCCAGACTGCTCGCAAAGTGATCATGGATAATTTCCTTAATTTCCTCCTTTTCCTCATAGTTCCTGATCCATCCAGAAATCTTCTTGAGCCTATGGATGTGATTCTTTCTTCATCTCGAGTTGACCTTGAGGTGGAAAATTTTGGTATTGGCGTCCCCCTCCTTGATGTTAGCTATGCAAGCACATTGTTTTTGTGTGCCCTCTCGATCACAGCTAGGCTGACGACGCGGCGCTTGAGGCGAGCCCGAAGGTCCCTCTATCCCACCGAAAGGACGCGCGTCTCTTGGGCAATGTCAAGATCAAGGATGACGAGAAGGGCCGCATGAAGGTGCAACTTTGCCTTGGAGAAGAGCCCTTACTCCACTTGGACAAATGCCGCCCCGATTGCTTGAGCTTACGGGAAAACCGTTGGCATGGCTCCGTGTGGGTATACGGTTCCTCCCACGCCTTGGACACGATATCAAAGAAGCCTGGGAGGCAGGTCCAGAAGCCCGGGAGGCATTACGTACATGAAGTTGTCGTGGATGCCTGGGACACGACATCAAGGAAGCCTGGGACACGATATCAAAGAAGCCTGGGAGGTATTACGTACATGAAGTTGTCGTGGATGCTCCGTTTCTTGATGAAAGCTCAGTCGCAGCCCGGCTGACGACACGGTGCTTGAGGCGAGCCCGAAGGTCCCTCTCTCCCACCGAAAGGGCGCGCGTCTCTTGAGCAATGTCAAGATGAAGGATGACGGTAAGGGCCGCATGAAGGTGCAACTTTGCCTTGGAGAAGAGCCCGTTACTCCACTTGGACAAATGTCGCCCTGATTGCTTGAGCTTATGGAGAAACCATTGGCATGGCTCCGTGTGGGTACACGGTTCCTCCCACGCCTTGAACACGATATCAAAGAAGCCTGGGAGGCAGGTCGAGAAAATCTTGAATCTTAAGCATCTGGGTCTCTTTGGCCCCCTTGTCATCAGCAAGGAGAAGGGGGCAATGGTCCAAGAGCGAAGAAGAAATAGCATGAAGCACATGTTGTAACCCTGTTATTCCCTCATACGTTGGTCCCATACACATTTGCTTTCGCCCCCAAATAAAGCATCCGGTGCACAAATTGAGCCGGTGCACCACATACGTTGTCGACGTAATCCTGCTTCAAGTCGAACAGGTTGCTCCTTCACATTGCTTTGCCCTACCCCTACGTTCATCCCGTCCCGGGCACTCCCCCCTCGCGAGCACCGCACGAGACAACAACGGAAACCAAACCACCCCAGCGGCTCCATGCCTCCGTCCATCAGGCGGCAGGCCACGCAGTCTCCGGCAGCGGAACCCCCGGCCGCCGCACCACGCGACCCCCCGACGTGTCCTCCCCAGACACCATCCACCACGCCACGTGACGCCCCGCGCCGCGCTCGACGCCGGCCGTACGTACGTTGGAAATGATCGACGCGACACAGGCAGCAGCACGCAGCAGGCCGCCCGCCTGAGGCCGTCATGTGGTCTGCCTGTCTCGGGCACTTTGACTGCATGGGCGCGCTTCAATGCGGCCGCAGCGCACTGCGCCACACCATCACTGCATGGTGCAAGACACACACATGGACACATGGTCGATCCGATCGCGACGCGAAAAGCCTGAGCTTGTAGTAGAAAAGTGCTATTAACTGTATCGTCCCTCTCAGGCGCCGCTGCAGGTAACATTTTCTATTTCCCGGCAGTTGCATTTGCGATCTTGCAGTTGGGCGATGGGAACATGCTGCTGGGGTGGTGCTGGCCATGTGACCCTGCACACTTTTTCTCCACATTGTCAAGTTGAGTGAAAGGAAAATGAATTGCTCCTGTCCTTGCATCGTGCGATATTCATTTATATACATATATCATATATGAGCATGGCATTGATTATATATCTGCTACTCGCCCGTCCAAACCTGGAAAATGCACACCTGCTTGCTACTTAATGGTTGTATGAGATGCTTAGCTTGTTCGGGCAGGAGATTCATGCGCGGTTCCTTCTTGACATTGGTTCCGTCACAATCATTGGGCTGAGATGACCAGGTCATGGCGGCGATGATTTATAATAATGTTAATTGATCAAAGATTAGCAGTTCGTTAAGGTGCAGGTAGTAGGATGGAAGTTGGGATGCTGCCTCTGAATCTTCCCTCCTCCTGAAGCTGTCAACTGCACTGTACCGGTCAATATCTCTGCACATGGGCCTGCTTCTTCAGTTGTATATAATTCCATAATCCATGCTTGGTCCACATTTCTCAAGCCATGCATTTTCTCCCCCATTATCCCCATGTTCCAATGGCGGTGCAATGCACCCGAAATTTCACAGAAACCTGCCCTTCACACTCAATGAAATTAGGAACATGATTCCATCGGTCAACCAGTTCAACTACTACTCCCTCCGTCCGAAAAAGCATCAAATGGACCAGATGTATCTGTAACTAAAATACATCTAGACATACATCCCTTTATTCATTTTGATGTGATTTTCGGAGAAAGATTACATTGCATAATAAAGTTGCAGTAAACAGATTCTACAAGCTTATAAGAGCTTTCCTAGAGCGAAACACACAAGCCGGCCCGCTCTTCCGTGAAATTTCCCGGCCTTCGATCGTACATTCGCCTTTGCTTCAGAAGGATTTTTTACGCTGATATTCTATAGCTCGACGAGGGAACCGGAGCATGAGTGCTGAAGCAACCAACCATTGCCGCGTCACTGTCGACTCCTCCTATTTTCAGCTGCGCCAAACCAAACCGTCCATCTCATGACAGCCCGACGATCAGTCAAGTTTTGTTCCAAGCCAAGACCGCAATTGCTGCAGGATCCTTCCTTCTTCCCCTGTCCCTGTCGTGCCCATATATATCTCCCACACGCCAACATGTTACTCCACTGCAAAACCTTGCCTTGGGTTTCTTCTTTATACAGAAGAGAAAGAAGAAGAAAAATGCTCAGTGAATTGCCAAATGAACAATAATCTCTTTGTATGCAGACGCAATGTGCTTCATGAGAGCAGCTCTTGTTGAAGTAGGAGTAGATGATAACCAAAATTTGATTGAACAGTCTGTTACAGGCAAAGTTAGAAGTGGAGAGTGCAGTGCAGATGCAGGATGCTCTGTTTCAGAATTCTTAGCCTGGCACCAGATCATCTGCACGGATGCTCCAGTTGTATCTTGTCTTGATGTTAAGAAAAACGGATTCCTACAGTTGATCGGAGAGACGGTGTAACTTTATTTGGCAGATTCCGCTTTGATCGGTATCCTTGCTACCTTTGCCCGGACCAAGCACATTGCTTGCATTCACAAGCTTACACCAGTGTTAACTCATGCTCTCCCCAAATGCAATGCAATGCAGTACATAATGTTCCAATGCGGAAACTCGGTGTCGATTTTAAAGGATCTGAACCATCTTCAGTAAAATGACTGGAAAGTTCACTTGAAATTGCCGTGTTCCGAACTCGGATATCAACTGAAAACCAAACCAAGCCCTAACTTGTTTTTTCTACAGTTGCAATGTATTCCCTCGGTTCACAAATATAAGATGCTTTGAATATTTTAATACAGACTAAACTGAGTGAACTGAAATGAGTGAACAAACACACTAAAACTTAAACCATCTTATATTTGTGAACTGAGGGAGTACTTGATGAGAACACTGCTGAAGATACTACCCAAATTTTGCCGAACAACCTGCGACAGGCCAGTGAGACTGCGATTCATATTCAAGCTGTAACTTTTCTGAATTTTTTGTTTGGTTTGCAATTGCTGTAAAAATGATGATAACCAAAATTTGATGAACAGCCTGTTACAGGCAAAGTCAGAAACGGAGAGTGCAATGCAGATTCAGGATGCAGTGTTTCAGAATTTTTAGCCTGGCTGGAGATATTCTTATTCTTACACCAGATCATATGTACAAATGCTCCAATCATATCTTGTCTGGATGTTCGTAGAAATGGGTTTCTACAGCTGTTCAGGGAGCCGGTCTAACTTTCTTTGGCAGATTCTGCTTTATTCACCATGCTATCTTTGCCCGGACCACTAGCATATCGCTTGCATTACAAGCTTGCAGCAATGTTAATTCATGCTCTCCCCAAATGCAGTGCAATACATAATGTTCCATTACAAGCTTGCACCAATGTTAACTCATGCTCTCCCAAAATGCAGTGCAATACATAATGTTCCCAAGCGGAAACTCGGTGTCGATTTATAAGGATCTGAACTGTCTTCAGTAAAATGCCCGCAAAGTTCACTTGAAACCGCTGCGTTCGAAGCCGGATATCAACTGAAAACCAAACCAAACCCTAACTCAGTTTCTCCACAATGGCAATGTACTTGATAAGAACACTGCTGAAGATGTTAGCCAAATTTTCCTGAACAGCCTGTGACAAGCCAGTGAGACTGCAGTTCATATCCAGGCTGCAGCATTATCTTGAATCTTTAGTCTGGCTGAAGATGTTCTCACTCTTGCACCAGATCAGCTGTGCAAATGCTCTAAATGTACTGCTTGATTGCTTGTCTTGGTGTTAATAAAAGTTGATATCTGCAGTATCCTTCATTTATTCGGCATATATCCTGCTTGGAACCAGCACCCTTGCTATCTTTGCCCGGACCACCAACATGGCATCGCTTGCCCAGTTGCCCATCACAGCTTGCACCCGTAAACGCAAATGCAATTCAGTAAAACGAACCAGAGGATAACAATGTTTCAAAAACGCGAAGGCCCTACCTTCTGCAAAATGCGGCGTAAAACTTTCGAGGAATTCATGCATTCCAAACAGATCTCATATGAAACCAGAGGATCTCTGATATCAACTGAAACATATAGAGAGGAGGGACAACAAATGTAGTGCTAAAAGATCATATTACTAGCTCAGTAAAAATATGGCATGATAGCCTCAGGATCTCATATGGTTAACACCGAACACCTCAAAATCCCTAGCACAAACGCATACTACTACTACCTCTCTCTCTCTCTCTCCTCACACACGCACGCACACACACACTGAATTTCCTAGAACCAGAGGGGGTGAAAAAGGAACACCCACAGTTCTTCCCATTCAGCTCATGCTCGGCAGTAATAAAAAAAAGTTACTACGAAGCTAGGAGATCCCTATCCTAACCCTCGCTCCGGCGACCGACTCTTCTTCGGCCTGTCACTGTATGTACATTGCAAGTCTGCCCAGTGCCCGGGGGTAAATCTGTCAGAAAGGGGGGCGAATGAGGGGCAGAGTTCTCCAGCGGCAGGCCGAGAAGGTGCGGAGGCCGGCGCCTAGCACTCGGCGTCGTCGGCGTAGGGGTCGTCAGAGAGGCGGACGAGGAGGCGGCGGAAGTCGGCGACGGGGCAGGGGATGCGGAGCGCGCCGGGGTGGCCGTACCCGTACTCCTGGGCTGCGCGGAGGAGCAGCGCCGCGAAGGCCGGCCTGCCCAGCAGGTCCGCGCGCACGGCGAACCGCTCCACGGGCCCGCCCTCCTCGCCGACGCAGACCGGGACGTGCCCCTGCGGCACCTTGGCGCCGCCGGTCGTGGACGCCTGCTTCGGCGCGCGGAGCTGCCGGTACGCCGTGGCGGCCGCCGCGGAGGAAGAGTCGGCGGCGGCGACGCGGGAGAGGCGTCGGAAGAGGCGCTTCATGGCGCTGGAGGCGGCGGCGGGGAGGAGAAAAGCTGGGTTCTTGGCGCTGGGGACGGGGGGAGGGAGCGCGCAAGGGTCAAGGCGAGAGTTTGTTTGCAGTGGACGGAGTGGTACTGGGTGGGGGGTGCTGCGGTCCGTCCTATACTTTATAGAGGCGTAGGGGGCTCGTTGTCACTTTTCTGCCATTTCTACCTTTTTTTTTCAGGGGACCTTTTATTCCTTGGTGCAATATATTTTTAAGAGGTAAATACTCCCTCTGTCCGAAAATACTTGTCGGAGAAATGCATAAAAATGAATGTATCTAAAACTAAAATGCATCTAGATACATCCATTCCTCCGACGAGTATTTTCGAACGGAGGGAGTACACCACTAGTACTTGAACTTAGTGCTTGAACTTGCCACGAATGTGCATTTTGGTGACTGAACTTATAAAATACATTGAACTGGTTTCATAACTTGATATGGACGTGCATATACCGTTCAAATCTCGTTTTATACATCCATGAAACTCACGAGGCACGTCAGGATGTAAGGAATAAGGCGTGTGGCCTGTTTTTTTTTAGGAAAACCTCCTAAAATAAGTTTTTCCTTAAAAAAGGCCCTCAAAGAGAAACTGTTAAATTGAAAAAAATATGAATCTATTTTTTTAATTTGTTGGATTGCTTACCACATGTGTCACGTGGTATTTATTAATATATTAATAATTAAAACTGGTCCAGGGTTCAAACCACACGCGCACTTGTGCGTGGCTAGCCAGTCGACCTGTTCAAATTTAGTGTCAAGAAAGGATTCATAAATTTTATAAACATAAAGCTGAACAACATAAATTAAAAATATTTATTCCAGTAATATAGTGCCATTGATTTGAACCTGCAACCAGGTGGCGGCCGCACATACCACTCCAACCGACAACACTGAATGGCGAGATGATAAATTTAGGTTTATATCATAACGAGCCCGTGTGGCTAAAACAAACCACAATGTGGCTCAATTTTCAGCGGGTTTGTTCTTTCTCATTTCATTTTTTCAAAAAATACGTAAATTATAATCGCTTTACAAAATGTACATATATTTAAAACAAATCACGTTAACAATTTCATATAATTTCATCAAATACCTATGCAATAATTTAACATAAATACACATAATAAAATTATGAATTAAGAATATATTTTATAATTTGAAAAATGTTCGTGTTTAATAAAATATGAAAGTAATTTTAGAAACATTCATATATTTAAATAAATTCTCATATAAGTTTAAAATTTCCATTTTTTAATAAACTATTTATTTAGTATATCAATGCGTTCATGCTTTAGCAAAAAACTATGTTGTTTTGAAAAGTTTATATAGTATATAAGTTTGTGTGTTTTCTAAAAAATAAATACAAGCCTAGTGCGCCACTATACTGCGGATCCTGACATGAATAATACATTTTTTTAAATACTCACATGAATAATACTGGAATCTTATTTTAATCATTCATAAATATTTTCAATTTTATGAATATGTTTTAAAATAACACATGAATTCTTTTTAAAACGACATGAAGAGTTTTGCATTCTTTTGAAATTATGTTTGTTATACAATCATAAAAGGTACTTGTACTTTTGATACATGACAACTCATTGGTTGGAGTGGTATCTGTGCCTGGTCTACAAGCTTTGGTCCCATGTTCGGTCACATATCTGGTGCTGTTTTTTGCTGGATTATTAAATTCCCTTTATTTATTTTGTTCGGCCAAATGTTTATAAAGGTTATGAATCATTGAATATCAGCAAATGGGAAGTTGTCGAGTGGCTAGCCGCATGCACTCGACTGGTATGTTGCTGGTTCAATCGAGCACACGAGTTGTAATTTTTATCTTATAGTTACACACCTAAATTTTATTTTATAATTTGTCAGTTTCTCCTCGAAGGCCTTATTTAAAGAAAAAATTTAGAGGTTTTTTGCAAAAAAATACAGGCCACGCACCCTTGGCACCGACAGCAGGCCCCATGGCATGCTGGCGCGCCTCCTCAGCTTCGCGGACATATACAAACACCATTTGAACCGTATATGCACGTCCATGCCAAGTTATGGAACCAGTTCAATGTATTTTGCAACTTCAGGCACTAAAGTGCACATTCATGGCAAGTTCTAGCACCACTGGTGTATTTACGTAGAAAAGGCTACATTTTTTTACACGATATAGATGTAGACGCTCATACATACACACTACAGATAGTGTATGCTACACTCTTCCTTATTACTACGCGCACACCAGCTGAATTTCTATCCTGCTACGGTAATTTGAGCGATGATTTCAGAAAAAATGGAGCATTCATAATTAATGTAGCCTATCCTCGTAAATAAGTGAATAATAGTATGTAATATATTTTTCGTTGATAAGAATATCGTATGAGATCTAATTTTAACTCAAATTATGTATGTCTCCAGTGAGTAACTCAATGCAACATCTGTACTACTCTCTCTGTTCACTTTTATAAAAGCAACTCTAGCAGACCTCGCAAAACGTCCAGCCCGCAAAAATTCCGGCGAGTATGCGGGCTCGGGCCAATTTTGCGGCCAGAACAGAGCCCGCATACTCGCCCGGTCCGACGGCGCGAGGAAGCGCGGCGCGCAGAAGTGGACCAACCGCGGGCTTTCGTCGCCGGCGAGCTTCGACCGCCGCGAGACGGTGGAGTACGACCGCCGGTGCGCGTCGTTCTCCTCCGCGCGTTCTTCGTACACCGGATCCTCCTCCTCGTCCGCCGCGGGCTTTCCTCCCCGTGAAGAGGGACTGGTCGGACGAGGAGGAGGGGTCAGAGCAGCCGGCGCCGTTTGCTCGGCCGGTGAAGGAGGAGCCCGAAGAGCCCGCTCCGCTCGGCCGTCGCGGGGTCATCGGGCCCAAGGACTACGTCGCGGAGTTCGACGCCGTCGCCGCCGCCATCGCCGAGTGGAGCGTGCGCGAGGAGGAGGAGCGCCGGCACCACGCCGAGGAGCTTGAAGCCCTCAAGTGGCGGCAGGCGGTCGCCGACAACGTCGCCGCTAACGAGAAGGCTGACGAGTGGCGCCGCATCCGCACGGAGCAGGCGGAGAAGTACGTCAATCTCAGCAGCTCCGGCGAGGAGGATTAGCGTCCGGCTCCTCCACGGCGTCGTCCAGTTGCCGCGTCCTCGCCGCCGTCAGATCCGACCCCCTAGTACTAGTTTAACGTAGTATGTAGTATAACTATGCTTGTAGTTTGTGATGAACTATGTAGTATGCGATGAACAATGTAGTATGTGATGAACTATGTGCAATTTCTCCCGCGAAAGAATTTTTTCAAATTATGCAAGTTTAGATACGGGTTCTGCTCGGCCCCGTATGTTTTTGACCCGCAAAAGCGATTTTCGTGAACCCGCAAACGCGTTTTGCGGGTCGTATTTTTGTGGGGTCTGCTAGAGTTGCTCTAAGGCTTTGAAGACATTTTAGACAATGTGCAGAGCACTCCATTTTCAGTTGTGTGAAACGACTTATAAAAGCGAACGGAGGAAGTATATTTCTTCATACTCTTGTGCATCATTTATTTCTATATATAATATGTTTACATTTTCTCCTGTGACTTATTCAAAGACATTACTATGAAAATTACCATATTTTTAAATTATGTTGGAGTCCACCATACTAACATTCCCACCAAATGGGTGGGTCATTCCATCCCGTTTGACTTTGATTTGAGAGGGTTGGTAAAATTTTGGATTTCTAATACCAGCATAATCAACTTAAGAAGGAAAAATGGTAATTTGCATAGAAAAGACTTCGGGAAGAGATAAAGAGAGAGAGGGGGGGGGGTCTGGGTTTCAACCAAATAACCTTCCCCTCCTTCGACTTCCGGTCAAAGATTTTGGTTGATTGGTCATGTTGTTGGTATGGGCACTTATATACATCATCGTCGTAGGCGGGTGCACAAATGAGCCCTCGGGTGCTAGACGAGCAACACGGATATCGACACGTTCGCCTTTGCCATGTGGTCGACACCACAAGGCAGAAGTAGGGTATGCAACCATTGGGGTGTACGAATTTGTGTGTGCGAGAGAGATTGGGGAACAAAATGAATATTACATGTTGGCCCCTATAGTATATGACAACAAAGATCGATCAGGGGTGGGATTGTCCATTTCCTGATACAACAAACAAGATTTTACTTCCATAAAATTACGATTGGTGGGATTTGTGAATACATAGTACCATTCTGAGGGATTGAGTGGTTAAGGTTCCTTTTAGACAAAATCAAAGAACTACAACCAAATATAAACCTGCCCCAACAATGCCCCACGTACCTGTTTGTTTGTGCCCTCGCGAATCGAAGGGCGGCTAGGGTATCTCGCCTTCGGGAGGGCTCCTCATTCGTTTTTAGGTCTCTTTTGTGTGTGTTATGTTCAGGAAAAAGAGGTGCCAACGGCTCCATGAAAATGGAATATGTTTCTCCTTCGCCTAGCCCGTGTATTGGCCATGCAACCAGTGTCAGTAGAAAGCGTGTGGAGGTGTGTCTTCGGTGGATCTTGCAAGATTTGAACGACGTTTGTCTTCAATGGATCTAGTCTACGCTCGTGTTTCTACAGATTTTATACTTTTGATTTACGTTTTTTTATCGGCGATGGTTACTGCTCTCATGCGCTCGTTTTACGGGACCTTAGTACGACGACTTCGTGGATGTCTACTACAATAAAATTTGTGTGGCTTCAGTAAGGAAGGAAAGATGATGGCGACACTCTTTCGGTTTGCTCCCGTAGTTGTGGCCGTTCCTAAGTGATCTGCGGATCTGAATGTACTACTTTCTACTATTTTATGTTGTTTGTACTGCCATATATACTAGTGAACAGACCGGAAGCTTTCCCCGAAAGTAAAAGGTTCAATCTTGACGGGCTCTACCGGTTGAACGTTCAAATCAAACTTCACCGTGCATATAACAAATGTGATGTTCTATCACTTTATCGCGAGTTAGTGAAATGTAACCGTGTTCCGTCAAACTGAGACTGTTTTGAATTTCATCAAAGTTCAAAGTAGCCAAATTAGCGCGGGGAAAGCTACGCGTGAGCTTAGCAATCGGATTGAAGAGGCGGGGAAGGAGTTGGAGGCGAGTGTGGGAGCGGAGGTACGCGCAGGTACCGATCTGTGTACCCGGCGGGTACGGGGGACAAAAAGCCGGTGCGCCGGACCCCCCATCGTCGTGCCCACCTCCTGCGCGCGCCTTTAACCTCCCACCCACCCGGGGCGGTTGGTCTCGCAGGCACCGAGCCCGACCCCGACCGACCGGTTTGATCCGCCCGCAGGAGCTGAGGTGGGCCGCTGCCGTCACCCGTCACCCGGCTCGCACGGACGCGTGCCGTGACCGGACGCCACACCGGCCTCGCACCCGTCCGTAGTCCGGCTCGTACGGAACGGTTGGTCCGCGACCCGACCGCGACAGCAGGCACGGAAGAGCTCGCTCGCTCGCTGGAGCCTCGGAGAGTGACGTGCAGGCGGGCCTACCACCCGGAGTGCCGTACGTACGCGACCACGCGATGCTTCGTCTTTCTCTGTTGGCCCGGAGATATTTCGACGCGTGTTCCAATTTTCAAATCTGCGTGCAATATTTCTTTTTTTTTCTAGCATCAGTACAGACATAAGCGCTCATATACACGCGCATACACTCATCCCTATGAACGCACACACGCACACCCTATCCCTACGAAAGCACCTCCGGTAGATCGAGATATCATCTTGAGATTTATGAAGTCACCGTAGGCGCCTCGTCGTCGACGGGAACGTCTCCTCCCGCTGAAAGCGCATCGCCGGAAATCCTGAAATAAATCAAGAAATAATGCGCGCACCAGGATTTGAACCCTGGTGGGTTGGGGATACCACTGTCCACCTAACCAACTCAACTACAGGTTGATTCGCCTGCGTGCAATATTTCTGATGGTTTTCTACGCCCGGTCAACGGCCGGTGCTTAGAGCATCTAGCAAGTCCGAACATCAAACGCCCGCAAACATGCAACACTAAACGATCATGCCTCAAATAATGCCCCCATTTTATTACATGTAACGTAAAGCTATATTGGCTTCGTCATGTTCATATCCAACGGCCGGCTGCGCTTCCAGAGTGTTGATCCGATTGCCGCTAAGGCAGAGTAGGGCATGAGACACAAGCCGGCTCATGAAACTCAAGCCGCCGCCGTCTTTCATGCCCTATTCTTTCTTATCGGAGCCCGGAACCCGGACAGTGTCGGTCGAGGTCAGATCGATGATGGATTATGGGACGAGCCAGCATCACGATGCGGTTGCGGCGCCCGGACTGATGCACCATACGGGGCGTCGGAGAATGCGACTCTGACTCGCCGACGTCCACCGCCGCGAGGGTTGTCGCCGCTTCCCACGCCCCCTGCCTCGCACTGCGGCACGTCGTGCCATATTTGCGTCGGACGACCCCCATGGTGCGTCGTGATGATCGGCACGCCAACGGAGGCGTTGCGCGTCCGTCATCGCGTTCGGACGCCAGATGGACCGCCGCACCTCTTGTGAGGCAACGACGACACACCTAGCACCGGATCTATGCGCCATTTGGACGGACGCAATGAATTCCCGACGGAAGGAGTCTGAGCGTTGCCGTGCATGGGTCTCCTCCCGAGAGCGGCGTAGTGCAAGCGGGACAACCATCTCCTCCTCGGGGCCGCGTGGGATGAGTTCAGGTCGACGGATCTGGAGATGAATGGCTCAGATCCGTTGCCCGCCATGCCGCGAAGATCGCCCGATGGATGGGCCTTCGTGGCCGGGGAAAACGTGACGGACGTTAGCTGACACCTCATTCTCATCTCATATTTAGATTGAATATGAGGGTTGCCAGTCACCCTAAGCGTTTGAGCCTCTTTAAGACGCTCGCCTGGATCGCATTTTTCTGACCGGTCAATGATCGGGTTGTCCGCCCGACGCATGAGACGGGGTCGGGACGTTCGGTTGTAGATGCTCTTCGCTGCCGTGACGCGTCGCCACTCCTCTCAATTGAATCCGTATGTACAGTGCAGCAGCACGTAGGCATCAGTGCTGCGGTAGAGCTTGTTCTGGGCCGGCATGTGGCATTTACGCGTGGGTATTTCTGGCCGCGCAGGCGAGTAAAGGCGCTGTTCCGATCGGACCAGACGCTTTGCTGTGTCCACCTAATTTTGTTTCTGGCAAGAAGAAGCAAGATGCTTGTACCAAATTCGCTGGGACGATCGAACGGGCTCGCTGCTTCTCCGTTCAGGGCTATGTGCGTGCATGCATGGATTCCATGTGCGGTTACGTGGTTAGCGTCGGAGATTTCAGGCAGGATGTGGCTCGCGAAATTGGTTAGGCCGCTACGTCCTCCCTGCCTAGCTAGCTCCATGAACATAACCAACTTCTACGTGTCCCGTAGGAACGCGCAACCCGATCGGTCACATACGGATCCGTTGAAACATCATGTTAGCTTGTCCCACTCAGCCCCGAACCAAAGCCGGTGAAGCTACGCATGAGACCTGACAGGCCATGTTGTTAAGTCCTACTCCCTCCGTCTGGGTTTATTAGGCCTCTCAGCATCACAAGCATGTCCTCTTTTATAAGGATCTGATTTGAAAAAGTGCATGCATGCAACCATTTCATTGGTTGCATGGAAAATCATTGTTGATGATGCTATGGCTGGAAAATCAATACCCCTTCCGTCCCATAATATAAAAGCGTTTTTGACACTAGTGTAGTGTCAAAAATGTTTTTATATTATAGGACGGAGGGAGTACATTTCGTGTGTGTGTTTTCATTGTCTACATGCATGTGAGAGAGAGCATTGGAAATGAAATGAAAGAATTAACGTGAACAAATTATTATGTGTTTTGGTTTAAAAAAAGTTATCTTTAGGTCTAAAAAATCCGGAAGGAGAGAGTAGCTAGTAGTCTGTCGGTATCGACGGATTAACTGATATGAGCACCGGCGCTACCAGGGCATCACCATCATCATTTCGTCGAGTAATGGCTTGGGACTGCCGTGTGCCGTGCCGTGGTACGTGTACGTCCGTACGTGAGTACGTCCGGCGATCCATCCCCGACACGGTGGCCCATGCATCCAGTGCTCGATCGTGAATTGAAGGCGGTCCTCCATGTGGCGTGCCCGCGCTATGGAGCTAGCAGCAGCAGCTCGGCTCACGTAGGGGTACGACCTGCACCTGCCCCCCAACCGTCCCGTACGACAGCGGTACGTGCCGGTGGCCTGTGCTCCAGCCTCCATGGATGGATATCTAGCTGGAGCATCGGCCCAGCGTAGTGGTATGATGGCGTACCGCTGCCGGTATACTGCTGCTGCTCCGGCCAGCACATGAGATGATGAGCGTATGGACCTGCATGCATGCATGCGTCCCTGTCACGGCGCACTTATGACGTGCCACGCGCGCGTGTACCGCACTGTAATACGCTAGTATCGTTCATTCGTCCATTTTTCTTTTCGGCCGAGGCGATATTAAAATTGAAATAAATAAAAAGAAAAAGGAAACATGATGAGATGGTGCCGTGACCAAGTCCACTTGGGCCCGTGGCCGTACAGTCCGGCATGGCGGGTCCACGCGTGTACGGTGCGCCACCGCTCTCTCCATTATCGGCCCAACTGTTTAATCGTCTTCTTCTTCAAAAATAATTAAAAACAAAATTGTTTGGCCTTTGGTCGTCCCGCCTGCGCCGTTTGGTCTCCCCTCCGGCCACCCGACGGCGACCTGCCGTGGATGGAGAGGAGAGCATGCTCTCCACGCATGCCAGCCTATCTAAAGCTAGCCGAACAAGTTAACCAAAAGAAGCTTATCATGTTGGTTAGGGAGACGAGAGCACAACATTTATTTTGTTGCTAGCATCAGACTAGATCTCTCCTCTCGTGCTTTCCCTTTCCGTACCACGGAGTACGTAGGTGCAAAAACTGCTCTCGGGTCTTCCGCCGTGGAAAGCGACGCGCGACTTTCAATGCCGTCCGGCACGTTCGTGGCGCGTGGGCGTGGCTCGGCCATCATCGTGGCCAAGAAATACCGGCAGGCGTACGAGTAGGATGGATGGAACACAACAGCGCGGCCTTTCCACGGAAAAGGAGAGGCCGAGAGGACGAACGGTCAAGTGTAGAATTTTCCTTTTGACAACAGTATCAAGTGCAAATCTTGAGAGCGGGTTACGAAGAGATACGGGACGCATCTTTTGATCTTGCCGATCTCGAGTGAAAGGTACTACGTCGACCGACGAGGCCGTGAGACATAATAAAAAAAACTGGGCCTTTTTCTTGACAGTCAAATTTTCTGTACCCAAATTGTTTGGTTGCAACCATGGGGACCGGCCGGGGCTGATTCCTCAGGGTCGAGCGAGAGCGATAGCAACATATACGTACGTGTCTACCTCCGTGGATTTTTCGTCTTCATTTCCGAACCTTCGTTGGATGCAAAATGCCGCTCCTTCCCGTGGGCAACAGAGGCGGCGTCAATGGCACGTAGTACATCCGTGTCGCTCCTATTTTCCACCGGCCTGGAATTGCCCAAACACGCAATGCGAGCCCGTTTGATTTTGTTCCAGATCTTTTTAACTTACTAGCTAGATATTCCGTTTCCACGCTCGATCGGCGCCCTGTCCTGACGCGTGTCCCGTTGATTCGCGTGCGTCTTGTCCGTTCCGGACCGGAAGGTTCTGAATGATTTCTTTTCCTTTTGGCTACGCGATGGAGTATTTGAAGGATTCAGCATCGATATTTCTTCCACAGACACGCACGTTCTGTAAAATATCTCGACCCGTATAAGTGCGTTTCCTTTTCTTCTCGCGGCCTCCGTGATGAGCGCGCCGTCCTCCCGTCCCGGGCCGTGCCGGAAGAGTCGCGGGATCGGCGACGGCGACTCCTTGCCTGCGATCCCGGCTGACGTGCGTGCGTGCATGCATGCTTTTCACCGGTGATTCCGGCAGAGTGTTCAAGCCATGCAGGTGTGCGTGCTAGTGCCATCGATCACGGGCGACGCATGGGAATGCCCACTGCGCTGCAGCAGTGCACCGCCTAGGCAAATGCTTAAACAAACCTCTTCGTACCGTCGTCCCGTTTCGATGGCGGCTGCAGAGTGCAGACTGTGCGCAAGTCCACGTGGGCCCCGTACCGTACTGTCCGGAATCACGGGCACGGGCTCCTCCATCGTGCTCGTGCTCGAGCACGGCCACTATTCTCGCAGAGCTCGCTTTCTCCCACAAATTTTTCTTTTCAAATAAGCAGCCAGCCATGGAAGATCGCGCGTAGACGATTTTCTTCCGCTTTTCGTGGCTTTGCCCGTTCGGTATACTTTACTTTCCACGGCCGCTTTCCGACCCGCCCTGCCATAGTTAGTTACGGTAGCAGCACTATTTAATTCAAGAATGTTATCATACTAACATTTTTCTTACAGGCCTTTTTGTTTTTTGGGTGGATCTTACAGGCTACCATAGTAGTATCATGTTCGTTATCGAGTGTACTTTTGTTTGTCTTCTCTTCGTACGTACGGCTTAGAATTAACAAGAGGGTGTTTGGATATTCTCTAGTCACGTGACTAGTAATAGTTAGACTAGAAGTTTTTAGTTAGACCCTGTTTGGAAGGTGACTACTACTAGTCAGCATTAAATGTTTCAGTAGTAAATGTCCCTTATGCAACACCAATTAAAGGAAAGAGGGGGGGACTTTAGTCAGTAAAAGTCAGGGATGTTTGGAGGTTTCTTGTTAAAGCGACTACTACTAGTCTCTGGTCGATAAAAAGTTAGGGATGGGATGACTAGGGACTAAAGCTAGTTTTAATCGGCATTAATCGAGGATGTTTGAAGGTTCTTGTTAAAGATATTCTACTTAGTCTTTAGTCTCTAGTGATCCAAACACCCTCTACAAGCATCACCTCGGACTAGAATAGATTACTCCTGCAAAAGATCGTTGGGCGCTCCTTTTCCGTACCACGGCACGCACCCACGAGAGTGGGCAGTCCACGCCTGCAAAGCGACGTGCGGCGGCCCCCGACCCAAGCTCCCGACTTGGGTCGCCATCGCTTCGCCGTAGAAAAGGAGGGCTGAACAATCGGGCTAGTGCACATCTTCTTTCCGAGCGAAAGCCACGTCGGCCGAGCAGCGTTTCAAGGTTTAAAAATGCCAGGGTTGTGCTTCCCGGTCAGACTTGGGTAGTGTACGAACGTTTGCTTTCGAGAAGGTCGGTCCATTTGTTGGCCGTTGGGGGTTGGAGGCTTGGCGCGCGCAGGGCGCCGATGCTTTTTGGAATGACTACGGTGCAGTCGACTGGTTTTTAGTTTTGGGTTAGTCGAATCAATGTGAAGCGTTAGATAAAAATCGAACACACCAGGTTATCTCTTCTGCCTTGAACCGTTGCGTTCTGAAAATAAATCGTCTCCCCTGGTATTCTTCTTACTCCGTCACCCTGCCATCTCCCCCTTGAACCGTTGCTCCCGCGTCAGCCTCGCCGGCCCGCCCTCACCCCGCCCTCTCCCCACCGCCGTGCATGCCGCCGCCCCCGGCAATCACCCTAGCCCTTGAGCTTAAAATAACAACATATCCAATCCAATATGATTGTGAATATTCAAATGCACTAATACTTCTAAGTTAAGTCCATGAGCTTATAATTCAACTAAGTTTTCAGATAAAATAGTTGAAACTAGAATTCAACTAGCTCATATAATCTAGTTGCCTTTTTTTCTTGCAAATGACCAGTTGTCCACTTTACTCGTCCCTAGATGCTTAATTAAATCTTTCTTGAGCTGCTTATGTGTTGTTGGATGTTGAATTTGTTGTTGCATTTGAACGAACTCATCAAACGTGAGCGGGTTCCAATGTGTGGTTGGATACGATCAAACGTGGCTGGACTCATCAAATGTGAGCGTTCACCGCGCCACGGGGAACTCCGACAACATGCACCCACCCACAATTGAGCCGGAGCCCACAGATTCTGACAATCCTGCCTGTCCTCCCGCACAAAATCCCGCAGCTCACGTTGCATCCGCCCTGACCTCCAGAGATGAGTGATCCTACCCACCTTCAGGAACAGAATACGATGATGTTTGGGAATTTTTTTCCAAATGCATAAGCAGATTCACGATCAAAAAACTCATCACCAGCTTCGGATTCATAGCATTTGTTGGTGTTTTACATGGACAACAAAAACGTGGGTGCAAATTTGATTTCTAATTTGAACTATTTGATTTTGTTTAAATGTTTGAATTATCTATGCCTACTATTAAAGGGAGTAGGTATTCTTGGTCTGGTTAGTTTGGTTTAGTCCTTTTCATTGATTTTTGTTTGTGTTGGGGAACGTAGCAGAAATTCAAAATTTTCCTACGTGTCACCAAGATCTATCTATGGAGAAACCAGCAACGAGGGGAAGGAGAGTGCATCTACATACCCTTGTAGATTGCTAAGCGGAAGCGTTCAAGTGAAGCAGGGTTGATGGAGTCGTACTCGTCGTGATTCAAATCACCGATGATCCTAGTGCGAGCAGACGACACCTCCGCGTTCAACACACGTGACAGCCGGTGGCGTCTCCCATGCCTTGATCCAGCAAGGAGAGAGGGAGAGGTTGAGGAAGACTCCATCCAGCAGCAGACAACGGCAGGCGTGGTGGTGGTGGAGGCGTGGCAATCCTGCAGGCTTCGCCAAGCACTGCGGGAGAGGAGGAGGTGTCACGGGAGGGAGGGAGGTGCCGGGGACTCAGTGCGGCTGCCCTCCTCCCTCCACTATATATAGGGGCAAGGAGAGGGGAGGCACAGCCTTGGCCCTTCCTCCAAGGAAGGAGTGCGGCCGGGAGGAGTCCATCCTCCTAAGGCACCTAGGAGGTGCCTTCCCTTTAGGACTCTCCCTTTCCCTTATCTCTTGGCACATGGGCCTCTTGAGGCGCACCAGCCCACACAGGGGCTGGTCCCCTCCACACTTGGCCCATGCAGCCCTCCGAGGATGGTGGCCCCACTTGGTGGACCCACAGGACCCTCCCGGTGGTCCCAAAGACATTACCGATAAAACCCGAAACTTTTAGGTGACCAAAGCAGGACTTCCCATATATAATTCTTTACCTCCGGACCATTCCAGAACTCCTCGTGGCGTCAGGGATCTCATCCGGACTCGAACAACATCGAGTAACCACATACAAACTTCCTTTATAACCCTAAGCGTCGCCATCGAACCTTAAGTGTGTAGACCCTACGGGTTCGGGAACCATCTTGAACATGGCCAAGGGCGTTCTCGATCAATAGTCAACAGCGGGATCTGGATACCCATGTTGGCTCCCACATGTTCCACGATGATCCCATCGGATGAACCACGATGTCAAGGACTCAATCAATCCCGTATACAATTCCCTTTGTCTAGCGGTATTGTACTTGCCCGAGATTCGATCGTCGGTATCCGATACCTTGTTCAATCTCGTTACCGGCAAGTCTCTTTACTCGTTCCGTAACACATCATCCCGTGATCAACTCCTTGATCACATTGTGCACATTATGATGATGTCCTACCGAGTGGGCCCAGAGATACCTCTCCGTCACACGGAGTGACAAATCCAGTCTCGATTAGGTACCAACCCAATGCAGACACCTTCGGAGATACCTGTAATGCACCTTTATAGCCACCCGATTACGTTGTGACGTTTGGTACACCCAAAGCATTCCTCTCGGTATCCGGGAGTTGCACAATCTCATGGTCTAAGGAAATGATACTTGACATTTTAGAAAAGCTTTAGCATACGAACTACACGATCTGTACTAGGCTTAGGATTGGGTCTTGTCCATCACATCATTCTCCTAATGATGTGATCCCGTTATCAATGACATCCAATGTCCATGGTCGAAACCGTAACCATCTATTGATTAACGAGCTAGTCAACTAGAGGCTTACTAGGGACATGGTGTTGTCTATATACCCACACATGTATCCTGAGTTTCCTATCAATACAATTATAGCATGGATAATAAACGATTATGATGAACAAGGAAATATAATAATAACTAATTTATTATTGCCTCTAGGGCATATTTCAACAGTCTCCCACTTGCACTAGAGTCAATAATCTAGTTCACATCGCCATGTGATCAACAGCGATAGGTCACATCGCCATGTGACCAACATCCAAAGAGTTTACTAGTGTCATTAAACTAGTTCACATCATCATGTGATTAAGACTCAATGAGTTACGGGTTTGATCATGTTTTGCTTGTGAGAGAGGTTTTAGGCAGCGGATCTGAACCTTTCGAGATCCGTGTGTGCTTCACAAATTTCTAGGTCATATTATAAATGTCGCTTCCGCGCTCCATTTGAAACTATTCCAAATGGTTGCTCCACTATCGTATCCGGTTTGCTATTCGAGTCATTCGGATAGGTGTCAAAGCTTGCATCGGCGTAACCCTTTACGCCGAACTCTTTATCACCTCCATAATCGAGAAACATGTCCTTATTTACTCCAAGGACAATTTTGACCGCTGTCCAATGATCCCCATTCCTGGATCATTCTTGTACCTTAGTGACTCATGGCAAGGCACACTTCCGATGCGGTACACAACATAGCATACTATAGAGCCTACGTCTAAAGCATAGGGGGCGACCTTCGTCCTTTCTCTCTTTCTGCCGTGGTCGAGCTTTAAGTCTTAACTTCATACCTTACATCTCGTGCAAGAACTCCTTCTTTGGTGATCCATCTTGAACATCTTCAAGATTATGTCAAGGTATGTGCTCATTTGAAAGTATCATTTAGCGTTTTCGATCTATTCTCATAGATCTTGATGCTCAATGTTTAAGCGACTTAATCCAGGTTTTCACTTGAAAAACACCTTTCAAATAACCATGTATGCTTTCCAGAAATTCTACATCATTTACGATAACAATATGTCAACAACATATACTCATCGTAAATTCTATAGTGCTCCCACTCACTTCTTTGGAAATACAAGTTTCTCATAAACTTTGTATAAACCCAAAATCTTTGATCATCTCATCAAAGCGCACATTCCAACTCCGAGATGCTTACTCCCGTCCTTAGAAGGATCATTTGGAGCCAAAGATACCTTTTAGCATCCTTAGGATCGACAAAAACTTTCTGATTGTATCACATACAACCTTTCCTTATGAAGACTGGTAAGGAAACTCGTTTTGACATCCATCTGCCAAATTTCATAAATGCAGCTAATGCTAACATGATTCCGACGGACTTAAGTATCGCTACGGATGAGAAATCTCATCGTAGTCAACTCCTTGAACTTGTGAAAAACTCTTCGCCACAAGTCGAGCTTCATAGACGGTGACATTACCGTCCACGTCCGTCTTCTTCTTAAAGATCCATTTATCTCAATGGCTTGCCCATCGGGCAAGTCCACCAAAGTCCATGCTTTGTTCTGATACATGGATCCTATCTTGGATTTCATGGCTTCTAACCATTTGTTGGAATATGGGCCCACCATTGCTTCTCCATAGCTCGTAGGTTCATTGTTGTCTAGCAACATGACATTCAAGACAGGATCACCGTACCACTCCGAAGCAGTACGCGTCCTTGTCGTCCTACGAGGTTCGGTAGTGACTTGATCTGAAGCTTCATGATCACTATCATAAGCTTCTTCTTCAATTGGTGTAGGCGCCACCGGAACAACTTCCTGTGCCCTGCTGCACACTAGTTGAAGTGAGGGTTCAATAACCTCATCAAGTCTCCACCATCCTCCCACTCAATTCTTTCGAGAGAAACTTTTCCTCGAGAAAGGACCCGTTTCTAGAAACAATTACTTTTGCTTCCAGATCTTGAGATAGGAGGTATACCCAACTGTTTTGGGTGTCCTATGAAGATGCATTTATCCGTTTTGGGTTCGAGCTTATCACGATGAAACTTTTTCACATAAGCGTCGCAGCCCCAAACTTTTAAGAAACGACAATTTAGGTTTCTCCAAACCATAGTTCAAACAGTGCCGTCTCAACGGAATTACGTGGTGCCCTATTAAAGTGAGTGCGGTTGTCTCTAAAGCCTAACCCATGAATGATAGTGGTAATTCGATAAGAGACATCATGGTACGCACCATATCTAATAGGGTGCAACTATGATGTTCGACACACCATCACACTATGGTGTTCGAGCGGTATTGATTGTGAAACAATTTCCACAATGTCTTAATTGCGTGCCAAAGCTCGTAACTCAGATACTCGTCTCTATGATCATATCATAGACATTTTATCCTCTTGTCACGATGATCTTTAACTTCACTCTGAAATTACTTGAACCATTCAATAATTCAGACTTGTGTTTCATCAAGTAAATACACTCAGTATCTACTTAAATCATCCGTGAAGTAAGAACATAACGATATTCCTTTGCATGCCTCGGCACTCATTGGACTGCACACATCAAAATGTGTTACTTCCAACAAGTTGCTATCTTGTTCCATCTTCTTTGAAACCGAGGCTTTTCAGTCATCTTGCCCATGTGGTATGATTTGCATATCTCAAGTGATTCAAAATCAAGTGAGTCCAAATGATCCATCTGCATGGAGTTTCTTCATGCGTATACACCAATAGACATGGTTCGCATGTCTCAAACTTTTCAAAACGAGTGAGTCCAAAGATCCATCAACATGGAGCTTCTTCATGCGTTTACACCAATATGACTTACATGGCGATTACCACAAGTAAGTGGTACTATCATTACTATCTTATATCTTTTGGCATGGAAATGTGTATCACTACGATCGAGATTCAATAAACCATTCAATAATTTTAGGTTTAACTCCAATCTCGTTGGTAGAGGGAGCGTCGATGCTTGATCACATCAACCTTGGAAACACTTCCAACACGTATCGTCGACTCACCTTTAGCTAGTCTCCGTTTATTCCGTAGCTTTTGTTTCGAAAGTTACTAACACTTAGCAACCGAACCGGTATCTAATACCACAGTGCTACTAGGAGTACTAGTAAAGTACACATTAACATAATGTATATCCAATATACTTCTATCGACCTTGCCACGACCTTCTTATCTACCAAGTATCTAGGGTAATTCTGCTCCGATGGCTGTTCCCTTATTACGAAGCACTTAGTCTCGGGTTTGGGTTCAACCTTGGGTTTCTTCTTTGGGCGACAACTGATTTGCCGTTTCATGAAGTGTCCCTTCTTGCCCTTGCCCTTCTTGAAAATAGTGGTTTCACCAACCATCAACAATTGATGCTCCTTCTTGATTTCTACTTTCGCGGTGTCAAACATCGTGAATACCTCAAGGATCATCATATCTATCCCTGCCATGTTATAGTTCATCACGAAGCTCTAGCAGCTTGGTGGCAATGACTTTGGAGAAACATCACTATCTCATCCGGAAGATCAACTCCCACTCGATTCAAGTGATTGTTGCACTCGGACAATCTGAGCACAAGCTCAACGATTGAGCTTTTCTCCCTTAGTTTGCGGGCTAAGAAAATGCGTCGGACGTCTTATACCTCTTGGCGTGGGCACGAGCCCGAAATCCCAATTTCAGCCCTCGAAACATCTCATATGTTCCATGACGTTTGAAAAACGTTTTGGTGCCTCAACTCTAAACCGTTTAACTCGAACTATCACGTAGTTATCAAAAGCGTGTATGTCCGATGTTACGTAACATCCACAAGCGACGTTTGGGGTTCAGACACTGGCGGTGCATTAAGGACATAAGCTTTCTACTGTCCGCATAATTGCTCTGTCAACTTTCAACTATATTTTTCTAGGAACATATCTAAGCGAGTGGAACTAAAGCGCGAGCTTAGACATAATTTGTAAAGATCTTTTGACTATGTTCAGGATAATTAAGTTCATCTCATGAACTCCCACTCGAGATAGACATCCCTCTGGTCATCTAAGTGATTACATGATCCGAGTCAACTAGGCCGTGTCCGATCATCACGTGAGACGGACTAGTCATCATCGGTGAACATCTTCATGTTGATCGTATACGACTCATGCTCGACCTTTCGGTCCCTGTGTTCCGAGGCCATGTCTGTACATGCTAGGCTCGTCAAGTTAACCCTAAGTGTTTGGCGTGTGTAAATCATCTTACACCCGTTGTATGTGAACGTAAGAATCCATCACACCCGATCATCACGTGGTGCTTAGAAGCGACGAACTTTAGCAACGGTGCAGTTAGGGGAGAACACTTCTTGAAATTGTTGTAAGGGATCATCTTATTTACTACCGTCGTTCTAAGTAAACAAGATGCATAAACATGATAAACATCACATGCAATCAAATAGTGACATGATATGGCCAATATCATTTTGCTCCTTTGATCTTCATCTTGAGGCTCCATGATCATCATCGTCACCGGCATGACACCATGATCTCCATCATCATGATCTCCATCATCGTGTCTCCATGAAGTTGTCTCGCCAACTATATTACTTCTACTACTATGGCTACCGGTTAGCAATAAAGTAAAGTAATTACATGGCGTTGTTTAATGACACGCAGGTCATACAATAAATAAAGACAACTCCTATGGCTCCTGCGGTTGTCATACTCATCGACATGCAAGTCGTGATTCCTATTACAAGAACATGATCAATCTCATACATCACATATATTCATCACATTCTTCTTGGCCATATCACATCACATAGCATTCCTGCAAAAACAAGTTAGGCGTCCTCTAATTGTTGTTTGCATGTTTTACGTGGCTGCTATGGGTTTCTAGCAAGAACATTTCTTACCTCGCAAAACCACTCATTGATATGTCAATTGCTATTTACCCTTCATAAGGACCCTTTTCATCGCATCCGATCCGACTAAAGTGGGAGAGGCGGGCACCCGCTAGCCACCTTATGCACCAAGTGCATGTCGATTCAGTGGAACCTGTCTCACGTAAGAGTACGTGTAAGGTCGGTCCGGGCCGCTTCATCCCACAATACCGTCGAAACAAGATTGGACTAGTAATGGCAAGCATATTGAACAAAATCAACGCCCACAACTACTTTGTGTTCTACTCGTGCAAAGAATCTACACAATAGACCTAGCTCATGATGCCACTGTTGGGGAACGTAGCAGAAATTCAAAATTTTCCTACATGTCACCAAGATCTATCTATGGAGAAACCAACAACGAGGGGAAGGAGAGTGCATCTACATACCCTTGTAGATTGCTAAGCGGAAGCGTTCAAGTGAACGGGGTTGATGGAGTCGTACTCGTCGTGATTCAAATCACCGATGATCCTAGTGCCGAGCAGACGGCACCTCCGCGTTCAACACACGTACAGCCCGGTGGCGTCTCCCATGCCTTGATCCAGCAAGGAGAGAGGGAGAGGTTGAGGAAGACTCCATCCAGCAGCGGCCTGGCAGGCGTGGTGGTGGTGGAGGCGTGGCAATCTGCGGGGGCTTCGCCCAAGCACCTGCGGGAGAGGAGGAGGTGTCACGGGAGGGAGGGAGGTGCCGAGGACTCAGTGCGGCTGCCTCCTCCTCCCTCCACTATATATAGGGGCAAGGGAGAGGGAGGCACAGCCTTGGCCCTTCCTCCAAGGAAGGGTGCGGCCGGGGAGGAGTCCATCCTCCTAAGGCACCTAGGAGGTGCCTTCCCTTTAGGACTCTCCCTTTCCCTTATCTCTTGGCACATGGGCCTCTTGGGGCGCACCAGCCCACAGGGCTGGTCCCCTCCACACTTGGCCCATGCAGCCCTCCGAGGATGGTGGCCCCACTTGGTGGACCCCACAGGACCCTCCCGGTGGTCCCAGACATTACCGATAAAACCCAAAACTTTTAGGTGACCAAAACAGGACTTCCCATATATAATTCTTTACCTCCGGACCATTTCGGAACTCCTCATGACGTCCGGGATCTCATACGGGACTCCGAACAACATTCGGTAACCACATACAAACTTCCTTTATAACCCTAGCGTCATCGAACCTTAAGTGTGTAGACCCTACGGGTTCGGGAACCATGCATACATGACCGAGACGTTCTCCGATCAATAACCAACAGCGGGATCTGGATACCCATGGTGGCTCGCTCATGTTGCACGTTGATCTCATCGGAGGAACCACGATGTCAAGGACTCAATCAATCCCGTGATACAATTCCCTTTGTCTAGCGGTATTGTACTTGCCCGAGATTCGATCGTCGGTATCCGATACCTTGTTCAATCTCGTTACCGGCAAGTCTCTTTACTCGTTCCGTAACACATCATCCCGTAATCAACTCCTTGATCATATTGTGCACATTATGATGATGTCCTACCGAGTGGGCCCAGAGATACCTCTCCGTCACACGGAGTGACAAATCCAGATCTCGATTCGTGCCAACCCAATGACACCTTCGGAGATACCCGTAATGCACCTTTATAGCCACCCGATTCGTTGCGGACGTTTGGTACACCCAAAGCATTCCTACGGTATCCGGGAGTTGCACAATCTCATGGTCTAAGGAAATGATACTTGACATTTTAGAAAAGCTTTAGCATACGAACTACACGATCTGTGCTAGGCTTAGGATTGGGTCTTGTCCATCACATCATTCTCCTAATGATGTGATCCCATTATCAATGACATCCAATGTCCATGGTCAGGAAACCGTAACCATCTATTGATTAACGAGCTAGTCAACTAGAGGCTTACTAGGGACATGGTGCTGTCTATATACCCACACATGTATCCGAGTTTCCTATAAATACAATTATAGCATGGATAATAAACGATTATCATGAACAAGAAAATATAATAATAACTAATTTATTATTGCCTCTAGGGCATATTTCCAACAGTTTGGTATGAGCGATTGTGAGTAAACCGGTGGAATTTACCTACTATTAAAGAACGATTGTGGGAATAGGTATAGTTTGGTTTAGTCCTTTTCATTGATTTTTGTTTGGTATGAGCGCACACTAAAGTTTCATACGGTTCGCTCGTACACACGGTAAGCCGTCTGAGCCGGGTACTTGTATGTTGATGGGCCTTCTATGGGCTTTCATAGAGACCGCGAAAATTGGGTCAACAATAATCAACATTGTGGGAATTGAATGCGGCTTAAACATGATATTTAAATATATGTGGCTAATTAAAGAAATGATAGTGGGTAAACTGATGGAATAATTAAAAGAACGATTGTGGGCTTAATAAATAGAATATTCAAATAGATGGGGCTAATTAAATGAAGGATTTGAGGTAAAAAGGTAGGATAACCAAAAGAAAGAATCCATAGGCTTCATTGTGGTGGGGCTGCTAAATTAGAAAAGGAAGGATTTGATTCCCGAGTAAAATGGGTGAGGACGTCATGGTAATTAAAAGAAGGATTATGCTGTAAAAAAACTAAAGAAAAGATTATACTTAAACGGAATTAGTGGGAGATTATACCCGCAAAGAAAATATGGGCGCGGATAAATTGCATCCTATTTTTATATTCATTTTGTAAAAGAATGATGCATTGCATGTTCTTTGTAGTGAATTCAGTGGTACGAGACATTATGCGTGCACAAAACATTAACTTTTGTCATTATTACGCACGGGCATATATGTTAGTAATATTTATGTTTAGATTATTTTTATATATTTAATTATTTTCGATGCTCCGTGTATAGGAAAATGCTTCGATGGCTAGCACCCCGTCCGTTGTCCACAGTTTGTCCTTATGGTGATCCCCGTTGAAGTTGTGTTATATTTTCGCGAAAATATCCGCAGTGGTTCTGCTCGAATACTTGATTCATTTATTTGGCTCCGTTCCAGGCATGGGTGCCGGGGACTCTAATACAGACAGGGATCAGGTGACATGCACGTTTGCATGTCACCGTGTGCCTTGTGGCTGAAATTCAAATTTAAACATTGCAAAAAAATCTAAAAACATCATGCATGTTCACAACACATATTAAGATAACCCCTAAAAAATTTGGATCAAAATTCAAAACATATATCGAGAAACTAAAAAAAGAAATCTGTCATGAATAGTTCGTGAATGGTTCTGTGTAGACTAGACTATTCACATCTGAGTTTTTCTTTTTTGTCTCTTGATGTAGACTATTCGCATCTGAGTTTCTCTTTTTTGTCTCTTGATGTATGTTTCGAATTTTGATCTGAATTTTTTAGGGGTTATCTTAATATGTGTTGTGAACATGCATAATTTTTTTCAGATTTTTTCGCAATGTTTAAATTTGAATTCTGGCCACAAGGCACACGGTGACATCACCTGATCCCTGTCCCATCAATACGTGCCTAGCTTCGTGGATGCTAACATTGTTGTTCCTGTCGCGTACAGCAGCTGCGTTAAGACTACGTGACAGTTAGCGTTGGTCTCAATTCTATATTTCCACGGGCTTGATTTGTCGAGACACGCAGAATCTTGTCTGGTTTTCACCTTTTCACACCTTCCAAGCTCGACCGGTTCTCTATCGCGACGGGCGTCATGCTTATTTCCGCATAGCTTATCTTTCGCCACTTATCAGCGGGCGCCTATTTCTGGCCGTGCATCCGGTCGAGCGCACCTGTCGTCTGTTCTGAACCGGAAACTACGTTTCGTAATAAACGATCCACAATTCGCAAAAAGGAAGAAGAAAACAATCCAACGGAGCGTGTGTTCCAGACGTTGTGAAAATATCATGGAAGTCCGGAAGGGTCGCCGAATCGGCGACGGCGAGCCCGACGTGCGATGCGATGCGCGGGTCGGCCGTTGAGACGACATGCATGCGTCGACGCATCTCGCCGGCGATTCCAGCGGATCGATCACAGTTCACGGGCGAGGAGATTGGAATCTGGAGCACCGGGTGCCGTACTGCACCGCCTAGTATAAGCCACTCCTTAAACAAACCGCTCTGTGCTTTTACCTGCCCCTGGCCTCACGTAGGCCAAACATGGTGACTGCTGAGTAAGCATTCCACCATCGTTGGAACGACGGCACGAGGCAGCGAGTGCCTGCGCGCGAGCCCAGTGGGACACACACCGTGCAGTCCGGAATCACGGTGACGGGCTCGATCGTGAACGGCCGCTTCGTTGTTCTCGGCCATCGTTTTCTCGCACATTTTTTTAATGACATGGGGGATCGTGCACATAAGTTCAGTTCGTTCGGGTTTCCATGTTTATGTTCGGCCTTATGCTGCTTCGCAACCTGTGTTCTGTAGACTTTTGACGCCTGCCACAGTTGCTACGCAAGCTAGGTTATCATATCACTTGTTTTGAAGGTTATCATTCTTCTTTGATTATTGATTTACTTTGGTAGTACTACACCAGTTGCAATTAACTAAGTTCGGTACGTGGATTTTTCTATAACACATTTTGGTACGGAGCTAGTGCTGGTAGACTACCCATAATGGGAGTAATATAGCCTAATAAATGAAGTGTTACATGTTACCTCACATATGTTACTCCTCACTGTAGAGGTAGTAACATAAACTAGTAACATGCCCATATTACTAGCCTATGTTACTACCCATTGTGGCTAGTCGTATAGTTTCTTTTCCGTACCACGACATGTGTGCAGTTGGAAACTATATTTCCTTGATTGATGCAACTGATTACAGAGTGCATGGTTTTAAGAAGGGAAAGTGGAGCACCGGTCGCCCTACATTGTAGGCACGCAGGCCACGGCGAGGTGAGATCCTACAATCCCGGATGGAATACAACAGAGTACAACGGTACAATATACACAAGCTATACACAGATTCTAACACCCCCCCCCCCCTCAGCCGGAACTCCATTGGGAAGGATGTTTAGGCTGCGTCGAAAATCTGTGTAGACATGAGACGGTAACCCCTTGGTGAAAATGTCAGCGTACTGAGAGCTGGAGGAAACATGAAGGACTCGAGCTTCACCGAGGGCCACACGATCACGAACAAAGTGCAGATCGATCTCAATATGTTTGGTGCGCTGATGTTGGACCGGGTTGCTCGCAAGATAGGATGCGCTGACATTGTCACAATACACAATAGTAGCACGAGTCGGTGGAAGCTTGAGTTCATGCAGAAGTTGACGCTACCGGCAAGACTCGGCCACACAGTTGGCAATGCCTCTGTATTCAGCCTCTGCACTCGAGCGCGAGATGGTGGGTTGCCTCTTTGACGACCAGGAAATGAGATTGTCCCCGAGAAACACACAAAAACCGGAAGTGGACTTGAATGTATCCGGGCATCCAGCCCAATCCGCATCGGTGTAGGCGATCAGATCCATGGAGGAAGACTTGTAGAGCTGCAAGCCGTAATGAGAGGTGCCCTTGAGGTAACGGAGGAGCCGCTTGACAAGTTGCATGTGCGTGTCCCGAGGTGCATGCATGAAGAGGCAAACTTGTTGTACGGCATAGGCGATATCCGGGCGTGTAAGCGTGAGGTATTGGAGGGCATCCGCCAAGCTGCGGTAATGGGTGGGATTGGAAAGTAGGACGCTGGTGTGGGAGGACAGCTTGGAGCTTGTGTCAATGGGGGTGGATACGGGCTTGCAGTTTAGCATCTTGGAGCGCTCTAGGATCTCAAATGTGTATTGTTGTTGGCACAAGAAGAGGCCGGCTGAGTTAGTGGTGACATTGATGCCCAAGAAGTGGTTGAGAGCGCCCAAGTCAGTCATGGAGAACTCGGACTTGAGGGAGTTGATGATGTAGGTGAGTGTGGAGGAGGAGCTAGCGGTGAGAATAATATCATCAACGTAAACAAGCAAGTAGGCGGTGGATGTACCGTGTTGTAGGATGAAGAGTGAGGAATCACTCTTGTATGCCCAAAACCCCAAGGAGAGGAGAAATGCCTGAAAGCGAAGAAACCAAGTTCGTGGTGCTTGCTTGAGTCCATAGAGAGACTTGCGGAGAAGGCAAACGTGGTCCGGTTTGGAGCTGTCCACGAACCGAGATGGTTGGCTGCAATACACTGTTTCACTGAGGTCGCCATGAAGAAATGCATTTTTGACATCAAGCTGGTGAATAGGCCAGGAGCGAGAAGTGGCAATATTGAGAACCACGCGAATAGTAGCTGGCTTAACCACGGGACT
This sequence comes from Aegilops bicornis, assembly GCA_021605145.1. Taxonomy (NCBI): domain Eukaryota; kingdom Viridiplantae; phylum Streptophyta; class Magnoliopsida; order Poales; family Poaceae; genus Aegilops; species Aegilops bicornis. Next base: position 188,409,462 of record CM038674.1, read on the forward strand.
GAATGTTTCACCCTAATCCACGCCCTCTTGTTATGTGAATCCACGGACAACCCACCGAGCTTTGTAGCGAGCAAGAGATCCATCTGTGTTGAATTTATGCCGAAAAATCCATTTTGCCCGTGACAATGTTAACACCTGCAGGTTTAGGCACCAACGACCAAGTGAAGTTGTTCATTATAGCATGATATTCGTCTACCGTTGCTTGATGCCAATTGGGGTCTTTGAGGGCGAACTTGTATGTAGGAGGGATGGGAGAAATAGTGGACGAAGAGGCATCAGCAAGGAAGAGCCGCTTGGGCATGAGGTAGCCTGTTTTTGCACGTGTAGACATTTTGTGTGCATTGTGGGGTGGCTGAACCGGGATGGCGTTGGGAGGCAGGCGTGGCGCACGGGGAGTGGTTGGAGCGGAAGACGAGGATGATCCGGTGGGGACAGGTGCAGGAGAAGTGGAGGGTCCAGCGGTGGCAGGCGTGGGATCCGAGGCAGATTCAGTGGATGGCTGCTGGGTGGGAACGGATCGCGAGGTGGATCTGAGGGTGGTTGGGTTGGTGGGAGGGGGGGCGGCCAGGAAAAGACGGGGGTGGGGCCCGTCCGAGGTAGGCGGGGGCGTTGGATCCAAGAGATCCGATGGGTGGGAGGAGGGTTGTGCATGGGGATTTTCTGTGGACGTGGGGGTGGTGTGCCATGGCTGTGGGGGTGTGTAGGGGAAAATGTGCTCGTCGAACGTGACGTGTCGAGACACAATTACGCGGCGCGTAGTGAGGTCGTAGCACCTAGCCTTTGTGCTCAAGGGGATAGCGGAGGAAGAGGCAGCGTGTGGAGCATGGAGCAAGCTTATGGTCCGTTGTGGCGTATAGGTTGGGGAAGCACAAACAACCAAATACATGAAGATGCGTATAGTCGGGGTGTGCGCCATGTAGGAGAAAATAAGGTGTGTGAGGTGCAATGGCACGAGAGGGGCGGCGGTTGAGTAAGTACGTGGCGGTGTGAAGGGCCTTGACCCAAAATGGCGGAGTGAGGTTTGCTTGGAGTAAGAGTGTGCGAATGATGTCGTTTGTAGTCCGGATGAGGCGTTCGGCTTTGCCATTTTGGGTGGAGGTGCGCGGGCAAGAGAAGCGATACACAATACCCTTGTTGGAGAAGAAGGAGCGGAGGGAGGAGTTAATAAACTCGCCACCGTTGTCGCATTGCATGCTTTTGATGATGACGCGATATTGGGTATGAATGAACGTAAAGAAACGTTGGAGAATGGTTGACGTCTCGGACTTGTGGCGCATAGGGAAGGACCAGGAATAATGCGTGTAATCATCCAACACTATGAGATAATATTGAAAACCAGAAAAACTTACAACGGGGGAGGTCCACAAATCACAATGAATTAAATCAAATGGAGCACAAGTTTTGCTAGAAGAAGAAGGAAATGGGAGGCGAGGTTGGCGCCCTAGTTGACAGGCACTACACAAGGAGTGCGGCTGTTTATTACATGAGCTAAGAAAGTCGCGAGACAGCGTAGACATGGTGTGTGCGCCGGGGTGTCCAAGACGGCGGTGCCAGAGCTCCGATGAAGTGGTGAAGAAGGCGGCCGCCGGGGCTGGATTAGTGCCGATGAAGGGGTAGAGATCGCCGGTGCTAGCGGAGATCATGAGAACCCTCTGAGTGCGAAGATCCTTCACAAGAAAACCACACGGATAAAATTCAATTGAGCAAGAGTTGTCCTTGGTAAATTTGCGCATAGAAATAAGGCTGGTGACTACATTTGGTGAGACAAGAATATCAGTGAGGCGAAAGTCATAGGGAGGAAGTGTAGTGGAACCAGTGGCGGTGACGGGGAGGGAGTGCCCATTGCCAACAAGAATGCTACGAGGAACATGCTTTAAAGAAGAACTAGACATGGCGAGGTTACCTTGATTTCCTGTCACATGTGAAGAGGCACCACTGTTAAGGTACCACTCATTGCCGGAGGTGTTGGGGAAGACAGAGTTGCTGTAGGCGGCGTTAAGCATGGCAAGATGTTCCCATGACGATGGTTGGGGTGGGTAGGACGGGGGAGGTGGTGTAGGCTGGTACATCGGGTAGGCGTGCGCATGGGAGACGGGGCGCGGCCCAAGCACGCCGGCGGCGTTCGGGGGCACCCAACCAGGACGGGGCGAGGGGAGTGCCATGCCGTAGGGCGCAAAATACCCAGTGAACGGCGAAAACTGGAGCTGGGGTCCAGATCCGCGGCCCGAGTGGTCACCCTGGCCACGCCCAGGGCCGCGGCCGTGTCCGCAGCCACGGTCACCACCATTAGACGAGCGATCGCCACATCCACAACCAGGGGCGGGCTGCTGTTGGGGAAGAGGGCCCTGGGCGCGGTCGTTGGCGCGGTCCCCGCTGGAGCCACGAGCCACCGCCGGAGCCACCGCTCTGGCGACGGTCATCGCCGGGGAGCGCAAACGCCAAGGCGCTCTCCTCAGCGGCGCGTTGCGCCTGGGACTCCTCGGCTAGGATGACCCGGGAGAGGACGGTGTCGAAGGGCAGCTCCTGGTCACCGAGGATGACCCGAATGGTGTCGAGGCGCTTGTCGAGGCCGTGGAGGAACTGGGTGCGAAGATCCACCTCGATGACGACATGCTCGATGTCGGTGAGGCCGTCAGTGAGGAGTTTCATGCGCCGCGCGTACTCAGCGACGGGAAGATCACCCTGCTTAAGGTTGCGATACTGCCGGTTGAGAACCATGAACCGGGCAGCACGATTGGCGAGGAAGAAATGCTTGATCTTGTGCCAGAGGGCGTAGGTGTTGGTGGCGCCGACGACGTGATCCACCATGGAGTCGGAAAGCGTGGCGTAGATCCAGAGAACGACATGAGCATCGAGCTCGAGGTAGGCGGCATCAGCGTTGGGAGGAGGAGGATGCTCGATGAAGAACTTGACGCCGTGGCGGATGAGGACCATGAGGAAGAAGGATTTCCATTTGTGGTAGCTGTGATCCGCAGGGTTGAGAAGGAACTTGATGTGGTTGGAGATGTGATCTTGGTAGATGGAGAGGCGGGGGCAGATGGTGGCGGCGCCGTAGGGGCGGAGGAGAAGAGGGGCGCAAAGTGGGATCCGGCAGGGGCGGAGGTGCTGCTGAAGAGAGAAGGTGTTGTACCGAAGACGAACGACGGAGAAGTAGTGGATGAGGAGGCCGAGGCAGTAGTGGCGGCGGGTGCCGTGGAGGAGAGGGAGCCCGGTGAGGTGACAGAGTCCATGGCGGCGGCGAACGGGGAGGAGTCGGTGCCGGCCATGAAGGAGACCTGGAAGCAGCTGATACCAAGTTGGAAACTATATTTCCTTGATTGATGCAACTGATTACAGAGTACATGGTTTTAAGAAGGGAAAGTGGAGCACCAGTCGCCCTACATTGTAGGCACGCAGGCCACGGCGAGGTGAGATCCTACAATCCCGGATGGAATACAACAGAGTACAACGGTACAATATACACAAGCTATACACAGATTCTAACATGTGCAACCCTCGCAAAAATGCGCGGTCCTTGCCTCGATAACGTCACGCAGGGCGGGGCCATGGATCAAAGCTCCCTATGTTGGTCGCACCATTGCGATCGCCGAGTGACATAGCAGTCCGGCCTTTCGAGGCAGAAAAGGAGAGCTAAAGAGTCAAGTCTCGAGTGCACCTATTCTGAAAGCCACGTCGACCAACATAGTTTTCCTGCACTTCACGCTCCATTGAAAATGCAGGAGTATTCCTTTCTAGTCAAAGCTGGGTGTAGTCGACATTGCTTCCGAGAAGATGGGTCGAGGCCACGCGTGATTTTCCATGTCCAGAGCGAGAGCGATAGCAATATGTACGTGCTCGCGTGTGCTGCTAGTCAACTACTCCCTCCATTTCAAAATACATAACCCAACTTTGGTACAAAGTTAGTATAAAGTTGGGTCATCTATTTTGAAACCGAGGCACCCTGATGCACGACCTTACCAGAGAACGGCCAAGTCGAGTGCTGGTGTCAAAAATTAAGTTGGAGGTGTCATGATATTCAGTTAGAGGTGTCTGAAAATTTCTATTTCAGTTGCACTGCATAATTGTTGATTTTGTGTTACAGATGGGGGGGGGGGGGGTGTGGTTGCTTAGGCTCATTGCCACCCACCATATGCATTGCATCCGCGTCGCCATCGCCATTGCCATCTACCCTCTCCTCCTCGTCCAGACAGACATGCAGATTCCTGGCTCCTGGCACGACCCCTATCTTGTGAGCTAACGGATCCACTAGGACCTTGGAGGCGCGAGAGCGGTATTTAGACGACCTAGCTCGCTGTCTGGGATCTTCCGAACATGCCTCGTCCATCACCGATCTCGATTGGAAGAGTCGAACGGCCGAGAATCATCGACGCAAGCTCCTGTTTCGTCGCTACGGACGTCGCGCCCGTTGCACCATGAAATCCCACGCACTGGGAAGCAGCCGAGACAAAGCACAATGTCCAACATCACATTCCACCACCGGAGACTTCAGGAGCACCCAAGACAACACCTTCATGAAGGGGGTGACGTCGTGAGGCCGTCGTTGTCCGGTCTGGCGAACCGGACCTAGGGTTTTCCTCGACGTTCAAGGGGCATGGTAGAGAGGCCACAGAGGTGCCTTCACGAAGGGAACGACACCCGCGGGTGTCGCCAGTACCAGCATTGGCATGTCAAGCAGGGCTTTCGCCTGGCCTGAGACCGAACAATCCCAAAGAAGCCGCTGGAGTTGGAGACGTGGGCATGAGAATGCTGGCTGGAGCAGCCACCGCAGGAAGGAGAGACGCGCCCACTGGACCCACCACCACTTAGTGTCGCCCTCGTTGCAGGCACCCGAGCAACCACAGCCAAATCTGGGCAGAGAAGACCCGGGCCTGCCGCCACCAGCACCAAGCAGCCAACACGCAAAGAGTCGTGGCTAGGTCATTCCGCCGGATAGACACCGAAACTAGGGCAAGGACTGGCTGCAACACGCACTCGAGGTTGGTGGTCGATAGTGGAAGCAAGCAGACGGAGGACGGGGTTGGATCCCCACTGTAAACGCCCACCAGGCTACAAACCACAACCACCAGGGGAAGCGGGGACGTTGCTGGCTGCAAATGGTGCAGCCTGGTGGAGAGGGGGCAGGGGGAGGGGTCCGCAGCAGCCTCGAACAGGTATGCAGTCGGTGGCTCCTTAGTGGAGCCATGGATCTAGCGAGGGGATGGACCAGAGGGATGGTGACCTAGAAGTAAAGGTAATCAGGCCATGAAAGAAGAGAGAAGGACAGAGGAAAGTGGCCAGAGCAGGAGGCCACGCAAGCTTAGATGACCGACGCGGCAATTGGAGCCTGGCAATGTGCCCTGCATGAGCTTCGTCCACAGGAGCCTCTGGTGGTGGCGGGGTGGGAGGGAGGTGGTGGGTAGGGTTCCTCGTGTCGTCCGAGGAGGGCGACACGGGGGAAGGGGGGTTTGGGGAATATATAACTTGTTGTTGCCTATGATGAAATGAAATTTCTGGTAGAAGATGGGACTGATCAATGACTTCTTGATGGAGGATTGCTGTTTATATTTACGTTCGTCGATCAATCGCTCCGTCACCGACAAGGTGTCCCATGCAACATAATGCACTGCTCAGCAATCGGAAGCGTATATATCATGCATGTGCTCAGCTAGCTACATACCGTTGCTCGTGAAGATGGCGCCCGCGCATGCACGTAGGTATACGTAACACGTACAACATGCGCACGCGTGCTTTCTTGCATGGATGTATGTCGATCGCATCACCGCATGCCGCAGCTTATTACGTGCCGCGCGTGTACATCACTGTAATCACACTGATGGAGCGAGTCGTGATTTTCTTTCCACCGCCCAGGAAAAGCTAGCTGCGTTCACTGTAGTGGATGCTGCCGTGTTCGAGTGAGGCGAGACAACGAAAGAAAAACCGCAAACTGTCACCAAGCCCACCTGCGTCCCGCACCGTACATGCCGGAATCACGGGCCATGTACGTAAGAACACCACGTCCTAGGGCACCTCGGTCGATTTCAATTGGCAAGCACGTCCTCGCGTACTGGCTCGTCTTTGCGGAAAGCAGATAATCCACTAATAAACAAGCTTATCATGTTCGTTTATGCTCTCCCAAAGCTGCGTGGTTGCGCTTTTGGCACAACCGCACAAGTGGCAGCAAAAGGGCCCATATTTGTTCCTCCTTTGACACGTCCCTTCCGTACCATGGCATGTACGTAGCAAATGAAATTCGTGGTCCATCCGTCACCCACGAAGGCCGAAAGCGGCGCGGGACTTTGGTGGCTCCCCGGCGTGCAAGCCCAAGGGATTGGATAGTGTTTGTCTAGGTATCCTGGAAGTGTATCATCTTTCACGGTCTACCACGAGACCTAGCTACCGACAATAACACGTGTCCTCGTGTCATGTGTGAATGTTTTGTTTGCTGGTTTTGTGTTTCGTTTGCGCGCTTGAGATTCCACCACAAGCACAATGTCCAGAACGATTTATCGGCCTCGGACGAGGAATCGATCGCGGCGCAGCTGCACGCCGCTTAGCCAAAGTGCATAGAAGCGAGCACATCGCCTCACGGCGCAAAGACGCCATTAAAAAAGGAGTGATCGATGCATCTACTTGTCTAAACAAACCCTCACGACCTGCCACCGTTAATCCATTGTTCGATCTTCGATGGTGGCAGCATGTGTCCGGGAGTCCACGTGCGACCCGTACCGTACAGTCCGGAATCACGGTCACCGGATCTCCCATGAATTTACTACTCCCTCTCTCGTAATATAAGAGCGTTTTTAGACTAATATAATATCAAAAATAATTTTATATTATGGAACGAAGGGAGTATATATTTTGCGTATGATGGTGCCGACATGTATTTCGTCCGGCTTTTCATGTTCCTGTCAGCCCGACTTTGCTATTGGCCACCTTTCCACACAACTTGTCAAGCGCGAGTGCTACTTTTGTCTTTTGACGCATGCATGCCTACAATAGTTGATCGATTCAGATAGCTAACCAAACAAGGTTATCAACTTTGTTCGTGCTTCCCTTCCGCACCACGGCATGTACCGGCTGTCGTAGTGTCCTCGCCGTGAAAGGGGCGCGCTGACCTTCGCGCGTAGCCACCCTGTTCGTCGTCATCCAATAACGGAAGCAACCCATTGCGTCCGTCTCTTTCGAGCTTTGACAGAGAAAGTTGAAATGCTCAAGCGCGCATCTTCTTTCCAGCGATGAAAGTCACGCCGACGTCGAGAAGATGGATCCACGGATCCGCAAGGCCGGAGTACGCGGCCCGGGCTTGAGTTTTCACTATCGCAGAGAGGCGGGGGAGAGGGGGTCAAACGGCTTCAAGCGATGCAGCGTGATGCGTTTTTTTTTCTGAGAGGACGCCAAAGGCGTACCATACCTTTATAGAAGAAGAGAGCAAGCGTTATTTACAAGAGTTACAAGAAAGAAAAAAAGCTTCCGAAGGGAAGCGCACACCCTAGGGCACCCAACTAGCTAGCCTATGCCAACACTCTCACAAAACGAGCCATAACTTCCTCCACCCAAGCCCGCCAGTCTTCATTATTTTAGCTCCGCGATGATGGCAAGGGCCAGCTCGGATGCGGTCTTCTGCTGGTTGATCCGGTGAAAAACTCCGGCATTGCGTTGCTTCCAAAGAGCCCATGTGGTCGCGATGATGACCGTGTCGAAGCCGCACTTAAATGTTTTTCTGAAGTTAGTCCTCGTGGCCAGCCACCAGTCAAGAAGAGTATCCTCCGGTCTAGGGACGCTACCTCTGAAGCTCAAAGTCTCAAAAATGCAGTGCCACACTTCCCTAGCGTATACGCACTGAGTGAGGATGTGCTCCGCATTGTCCTCATCTTGAAGACACGTGAAGCAGGCGGACGGAGCATCCTGGAGTCCATGTCTGAATCTCCTGTCAGAAGTCCAAATCCGGTGCTGAACTGCCAACCAGACGAAGAGTTTGCACTTCAGGAGAGCCCAACTTCTCCAAATGCAAGTGGCAAAGGGTGCTCTTTCAGCGCCTTGGCAAAGACGATTGTAGGTGGACTTTGCAGTATAGGATCCGGACGGGTCAGCTGGCCACGAGAAAGTATCGTCCCTAGTGGGGTCGCGATTGATCGTACTGATCACGAGATTAAGGTGTAAAAGCTGCATGTGGCCAACAAAGTTAACCTCTCCACTGATGCCATGCAGCCATCGGCCCTCCAAAAGCCCATCCTTGACCGTGCGGCGATTGATCGTACGCGTGTCCACTAGAGCGTGGATGAGCGGCGCGATGTCATTGACCGCAAAGCCATGGATCCATCGGTCTCTCCAGAACAAGACCTTACTTCCCTTCCCCACAATGATGTGCACCATGCTGTCAAAAACCTCCCGAGCCTCTCTATCGACCGCCATGGGCAAACCTTGCCAAGGCCTGTCAAGATCCGTTCTTCTGAGCCACTCCCATCGAACTCTCAAGGCCAACCCTTGCAATTGTAGATTAAGAACGCCCAAACCACCTTGCCAAGTCGGTTTGCAAACCGAGTTCCATGCCACGAGGCATTGACCGCCATTCACTTTCTCCTTACCAGCCCAGAAAAATGAGCGCATCCATTGATCGATCTCTTCAAAAACCCAAGCTGGAGCCTCCGCGATCATGAAGTGATGTATGGGTTTGGCCGTGATGACCGACTTAACGAGCACCAAACGTCCTGGGCGATGAATAAGCCCTCTTTGCCAGGTCGGGGCGAAGCTCTTGGCTTGGTCGATCATGGGCTGCCAATCGGCCCTCGATAGCTGTCGGATGGCAAGTTGGAGACCAAGGTATTTGCACAGAAAGTTGCCCAAACGATGATGCAAGATGGACTGCACCCGGTCTCGGTCGCTGGTATCCCCATGGATCAAGATGGCCATCGACTTATGATAGTTGATTTTAAGCCCAGAGGCCTCCCCAAACACATGTACCACCAATCTGACAAACATGAGGTCCAGCTCCTTTGGTTTAACAAATATGACCACATCGTCTGCGTAGATCGACACCGACTGATGAGCATCGATGCCCGGAAAATTTCCGATAACACCTAAGTTGGCAGCCTTGATCATGATGCGTGACAACACATCCATGGCGATGATGAATAGCAGGGGAGAGATTGGATCCCCCTGCCCAAGGCCCTTGACATGAGTGAAGCTTCGGCCAGGAACTCCATTGACAATCACTTTGGTGGTGGCGGTCCGTAGGAGAATAGAGATCCAACCGCACCACTTTTGACCGAATCCTTTGCTCCTCATCACATCCATCAGGAACAACCAATTGAGTGAATCAAAAGCCCTAGTGATGTCAAGCTTCAAAAAAGCGATGTCCGCCTTGCGAGCATGTAACTTCCTGGCCACTTGCCTAACAAGGAGGAAATTATCGTGCAGATGCCTCCCATAGATGAAAGCTGACTGGTTGGCCGTGACGATTTCTTTCACTCTTCTACGCGCTCTCATCGCGAGTAACTTAGTGAAAATCTTAGCCACACCGTGCGGGAGGCTAATTGGCCGAAAGTCTCCAACCTCCTCCGCGTCCGGCTTCTTCGGTATAAGGACAATGTGGGCTCGGTTAATCTTACCGAAACCATGGCCATCTCCAACATAGAGCTTAAGAAACACCGCCATGATCTCATGCTTGATGATGGGCCACGCCTTCTGATAAAAGGCCGCGGTAAACCCATATGGCCCTGGCGCCCGCTCCGGATGCATCTCTTTGATCGCGCTCCAAACTTCCTCTTGTGTGAATATGGTGTCCAACTCCGAGAGATCAAGCTGAGCCATATCCAAGAAACCATGATCGACGTCGACATCGACGTGGCGGGCTGAAGCCTGCCCCAACAACTGTTCGTAGGCATCCGAGAAGATCTCCTCCTTTCTCTCTTGCTGTGAGACCAGCTCTCCATTGTGCCTGATGTGAGGGATGGAATTTTTGGTTCTCCTTCCGTTGGCCACCGCTTGGAAAAGCTTGTTGTTGGCATCCCCTTCACGAATCCATCTCAAGCGAGAGCGCTGTCTCTCAATGGTTCACTGGAGAGAGTGATGTAGACATAAACCTAGGGTAGGGTAATATGCCTAACCTACACATCCTACCCAAGGTCCTAGTCCTAAGGACAAAGAAGTTCAAGTATCAGAAGAAGGGATACAGTAAAGGTGTCGAGTGAAGTCCACTCGACCTACCATCCACTCGGATATCTCACTTTATCCAGGTCACTCGACCATCAAACTACTCGACGATAAGAAGACCTAAAGTCACGCCCTGCACAAAGAACGGTCGAGCATTCACTCAGATACTTAATGACCATTTACAACATTTCAATACAGGCGTTACCTGTAACGCCACCTCTTTATGTACATTGAATCCTATGTAATGGAGGGGATCTGGGGTCCTGGCGCACTCTATATAAGCCACCCCCTCCTCTAGGACAAGGGTTCGCACCCCCTCTAACTCACACGCGTATAATCCAGTCGACCGCCTCCGGGCTCCGAGATGTAGGGCTGTTACTTCCTCCGAGAAGGGCCTGAACTCGTAAAACCAGCGTGTACAACTCGTCCATAGCTAAGATCTTGCCTCTACATTCCTACCCCCCTATTCTACTGTCAGACTCAGAACCACGACAGTTGGCGCCCACCGTGGGGCAGGTGTCTTAGCGACTTGTTGGAGAAGCTGCAATTTTTTCCGATCCCCTTCATCATGGTTTCAGGCGGAAGTTTGTCTGAGGGCCGCGAGATCCGTCTCGGCGCGCTTGTGTTCGTCGCCGGCGACTCCGCTTGGCTTCAGGAGGCTCCACTCGACGTCGAAGCACTCCCCGTCCGGGCAACGCACTTGCTACAAGGCGTTCAAGGGCGCGTCCTCTTGAGGCAGCCGTCGACCCAATATCGGTCGGCACGTGTGGCGTCCTCCCACCCCATCGCCCACCAGCGCAAGCGCTCCGGTCGGTCAAGGCTTCAGCGATGGGTGAGGCACGCGGTGGCTCGCCAAACGGCCACCCCCCAGGTCGCGGCGATCGAGCCCGACGAATCTCTCTACGGCCTGTTCGACTGGCTCCGCAGAGACCGCATCCGAGTGCGACAGCAGTGATCCAGCGGCGGAGGTCCTGATGGTCGATGGACCTCGCAGTCCTCCCGGCTTCCCTCGCACTGAGGATGGCGACGGCAGAGGTGATCCATCGCGTGTCCATGAGGAGTACCTCCCCGAGCCCCTCTCTTCGGAGCAGAGGGAAGAACTTCGCCGCCGGAACATGGATGCTCTTCACACTCCTATCGTTGGAGAAACCCCCGAGGCCCGAGCCTTGGAGGATGCGCGCCTGGCCAATCTGGCTGAGCGCACTCGGCTGGAAAATCTTCAGCGAGTACTCGACGAGCATGCGCGGCAAAGGGTTCAAGAATCCAGTTGACGCCATCTTTTTCCACCTCCGACTCAGGTATATCGAACTCCAATCCAAAATCTTGCAGCTGCAGCCCGAATAGCAGTCAATTCAGCCCTCCATGTCAGAAGCTGGCAGAGGTTTAATGCAGATCAGAGATTTACTCCGGGCAGCAGGTGAGCATAATACAGCTGTGTCACAATCACGGAATAGGATCCATAGCAGATCCGTTGTTATGCGGATATGATCCAAATCGGCTCACAGCCCAAGATCGCCCCCGAGGCGTGAGGGACATGGTGACCGACGTGATCAGTACAGAAACCGTGAGCAGTATGATCACCGACTCGACCATGATGATCGTCGTCGAGTGCCCACTCCTCCCCCAAGGAGTGGATCATATGTGCCTCGACAGCAGGATGACGGGCGCCCTCACAGTGCTGGGCGAAGGATTCCAGTCGACCCTAGAGAACCAGGCTTTGATGCGAGATCTATTCTCGTTCAGGGTTTGGTCGACAGGAACAGAGCTCACCGAGAAGGTCATGATAGAGATGTACCCACCAGCAGTAGGGCGCTGCCTCAGACGAGTGCTTCAGCAGAGCCATCGTGGCCAAGGTGATTCCTCCCAACTTCAGGTTGGCGACTGGAGTCAGTAAGTTCACTGGTGAGTCCAAGCCTGATACTTGGCTTTAGGATTACCGAGTGGCTGTTCAGATTGGCGGCGGTAATGATGAAGCGGCTATGAAACACCTGCCTCTGATGTTGGAGGGTTCGACCAGAGCGTGGCTGAATCAGTTAGCACCCAACAACATTTACACTTGGGAAGATCTTGCCCGAGTGTTTGTCAGAATGTTTGAAGGGACATGCAAATGACCAGCAGGCTGATGAGCTGCGATCCTGCAAAGTGTAAGACAAATGAAACTTTGAGGGATTATATCCAGAGATGGATCACACTGCATCACACAGTTGAGAACGTGTGTGATCACCAAGCAGTATGCGCCTTCAAGGAAGGCGTCAAATATCGAGAGTTGAACTTGAAGTTCAGTCGGACCGGAGACATGTCTCTGAGTCGAATGATGGAGATTGCCACCAAATATGCTTATGGTGAAGAAGAGGATCGGCTCCGGAGTGGCAAACACAAATCAGTCGCCCATGAAACCAGAGGAGCAAACTCCAGTCGGAAACAGAAGCGCAAAGCCGAGCCATCTGCTCCTGGGGAAACCTTAGCCGTGACTCAAGGAAAACCCAAAGGGAAGCCCAAGGGGCCATGGAACCCTAAGAAGATAAAAGATCAAGATGGAAATGATGTGCTAGATTTGCCGTGCCACATCCACACAAAGAAAGATGAGGAGGGTAAAATCATTCACCCGAAGCATACCACTCGGCAAAGGTTTCGGCTCCTGATCCAGCAGTTCCGGGATAAACAGCCCAAAGACAAGGAAAAAGAGTCAGACAAGGTTGAGGACAAGGAGGAGAGTGATGACGGTTACCCTCACGTCAATTCCACCCTGATGATTTTTGCTAATGTTGAGAGCAAGAGTTGACTGAAAGTGATTAACAGAGAAGTGAATATGGTCGCTCCAGCGACGCCCAGTTATTTGAAATGGTCTCGCATCGCCATCACATTCGACCGGTCGATCACCCGACACACATAGCCACCCCTGTGAGGCAAGCTTTGGTGGTCGACCCGGTTGTCGAAGGCACTCGATCGACTAAAGTTCGATGGATGGTGGCGATGCTGGCTGAACATTCTGTATGCAGAAACATTGAAAGGGATGGGCATTCCGATGTCCAGACTCAGTGAAAGCAGTATGAATTTCCATGGAGTCATTCCAGGCAAGAAGGCTGAATCACTCGACCAAATTGCTCTTGACGTAGTTTTCGGTGATTACTAGAATTACCGCAAAGAAAAGTTGACATTTGAAGTGGTGGATTTCCAGAGTGCTTATCACGCCATTCTGGGCAGGCCGGCTTACGCGCGCTTTATGGCTCGACCATGCTATGTGTACCTCAAATTGAAAATGCCTGGTCCCAAGGGCGTGATCACTATCACTGGCAATCGAAAGAAGGCAGAAGAGTGCTTCCATAAGGGCTCAAAATTGCTGATGGGCGATGGCGAGTGGGATTGCAGGAGTATCGTAAAAATGCATATCCGAAAGTGATTTATCGCGAGCTAAGAAGCACATGCAACGGAGTCAAGATTTCAGTCGTCCGAAAACGAAACCAGTTCATATCCACCCGACTGATCCCAACGCCGCCCCGACTCACATTTCAACGACTCTCGACTCCAGATAGGAAGAAGCGCTCATCCAGTTCCTCTGTGAGAACTGGGACATCTTTGCATGGAAACCTTCTGACATGCCGGGTGTTCCCAGGGAACTGGCTGAGCATCATTTGTGAGTCGACCCAAAGATAAAACCGGTCAAGGAACATCTTCGACGGTCCGCCGTACAGAAGAGAAAAGCAATCGGTGAAGAAGTGGCTCGGCTCCTGGCAGCTGAGTTTATCCGAGATTTACCACTCCGAGTGGTTAGCTAACGTCGTCATGGTCCCTAAGAAGGACAATTCACTTCGCATGTGCATCGACTTCAAGCATATCAATCGGGCCTGCCCGAAGGATCACTTTCCTCTCCCTCGCATCGATCAGATAGTCGATTCGACTGCGGGATGTGAGCGTCATTCCTTCTCGGGCGCTTATTCCGGTATCATCGAGATCCGTCTGTTTGGACTCGACGAAATTAAAACAGCTTTCATCACCCCATTCGGTGCTTTTGTTATGTCACTATGCCATTCGGCTGAAGAAACGCTGGAGCCACATTCATGCGAATGATTCGTAGTGTTTACTCACTCAAATCAGTCGGAATGTGGAATCATACATGGATGACATTGTGGTCAAGTCACGTAAAGGTTCCGACCTACTGACTGACCTTGCTGAAACCTTTGCCAACCTCAGAAGGTACGATATCAAGCTTAATCCATCAAAGTGCATGTTCGGAGTTCCAGGCGGAAAGTTACTCGGTTTTCTCGTTTCGAGCGAGGGATCGATGCTAAGCCGAGAAAGTTGGTGCCATACTCGAATGAAACGCCCGGTCGTGTGCATGATGTCCGAAGCTTATGGTTGTTTGGCCGCCCTAAGTCGATTCATTTCCAGACTCGGTGAGAAGGCGCTACCTCTCTACCGACTGATGAAGAAGTCAGATAAGTTCGAGTGGACTCCCGAAGCTGATGCAGCGTTTGCAGAGCTAAAAGCCCTGCTTCACCCAGTCGGTGCTTGCTGCCCCAATCAGCAAAGAGCCTTTACTGCTTTACATAGCAGCCACTGGATAAGTCGTCAAGATAAAGATTTATGGTCGAGCGAGAAGAAGAAGGAAAAGCCTATAAAGTTCAGCGCCCGGTTTATTATGTTTCTGAAGTTCTGACTCCGTCGAAACAGAGATATCTGCACTATCAGAAGCTTGTTTATGGGATTTTATATGACCACAAAGAAGGTTGCACACTATTTCTCTGACCACTCTGTTACAGTCGTCAGCGACGCTCCATTATCAGAGATTCTGCACAATAGAGATGCAGCTGGTCGAGTGGCAAAATGGGCGATTGAACTCCTTCCGTTAGATATTCAGTTTGAGGCAAAGAAAGCTATCAAGTCCCAAGCAATAGCTGATTTCCTCGCCGAGTGGATCGAACAGAATCGCCGACTCAAGTTCACTTTCGAACCTTTGGACCATGCTCTTTGACGGTTCCAAGATGCCGAATGGTTGGTCTTAGGGGTGGTATTAGTATCCCCCGAGGAGACAAGCTCAGATATGTACTCGATTCACTTTGATTCCTCCAACAACGAAGCGTAATATGAAGCACTCTTATATGGGTTGCGCATGGCCATTTCACTCCGTCTGTCGCCTCATGGTCTATGGCGACTCAGATTTGGTGGTCAATCAAGTGATGAAAGAGTGGGACGTCGAAGCCCAGCCATGACTGGTTCTTTGCAATGCGGTGAGAAAATTTGGAAAAGAAGTTTGAGGGTTAGAGCTCCATCATATACCCCGGTGAAAAATCAAGCAGCCGATGATTTGGCGAAGATAGGTTCCAAGAGAGAAGCCATTCCCAGCGATGTGTTTCTGGAACACATTCACACACCAACAGTTCAAGAAGATCCTTTTACAGAAGAGCCCCCGCAACCTAAGAGCGCCACAGATCCGATCAAGTCGAGGTTCCAGCCGTGGTCGACCTAATCATGGAAGTTCTGGTCATTACTCCCGACTAGACAAAGGTTTTACATCGCTGCATATCCTTAGAAAGGAACTCCCAGAGGATGAAGAAGAGGCTCGACAGATCGTCCGTCAATCCAAAGCCTTTACGATGATAAAGGGACAATTTTTCAGAGAAAGTGTGACTGGGGTCAGTCAGAAATGCATAACACCAGAAAAAGGTCGAATGATCCTCAACGACATCCACTCGGGGACCTGTGGTCATCATGCGTCCTCTCAGGCCATTGTGGCTAAAGCATACCGAGCCGGATTTAATTGGCCCCGAGCAAATGAAATGGCGAAAGATATAGTCGATAGATGTGAAGGTTGTCAGCTCTACTCTGATATGTCTCACAAGCCTGCGTCAGCCCTGAAGACCATTCCTCTCGTCTAGCCCTTTGTTTTTTGGGGGTTGGAAATGGTCGGGCCGCCGAGGACTGGTAGGAGCGGATTTACTCATGTGCTTGTAGCAGTCGACAAGTTTACCAAATGGATTGAAGCCAAACCTATCAAGAATCTTGATGCCAGCACTGCTGTCAGCTTCATCAGAGAATTGACATTCAGATATGGAGTTCCACACAGCATCATCACTGACAATGGATCGAACTTTGATTCTGACGAGTTTAGAGCGTTCTGCGCTTCTCAAGGCACACGAGTCGACTATGCTTCAGTCGCTCACCCACAGTCGAATGGTCAAGCAGAAAGGGCGAATGGTCTAATCCTCAAAGGGCTGAAACCCCGACTGATGCGTGATCTCAAACACGCAGCGGGCGCCTGGGTCGATGAGCTTCCATCAGTTCTTTGGGGTTTGAGGACAACTCTCAACCGATCGACCGGACGAACACCTTTCTTTTTGGTCTATTGAGCCGAAGCTATTCTGCCAAGTGACCTGCTCCAGAACGCACCCCGAGTCGAACTCTTCTCTGAAGAAGAAGCAGAGCAGGCCCGACAAGATTCATTTGACCTCTTAGAAGAGGAAAGAGAGATGGCATTGATTCGGTCGACCATCTATCAGCAAGATTTGCGTCGATTCGACGCCAGAAACGTGAAGGGTCGAGCTTTTCAAGAGGGAGACTTGGTTCTTCGAGTGGATCAATAGAAGCCACACAAGCTTGCCCCTTCTTGGGAAGGTCCCTTCATTATCACCAGAGTTCTCCACAATGGAGCGTACCATCTTTACAATGTCGAACATCAGAAAGACGAGCCACGAGCTTGGAATGCGGAGCTGCTCCGCCCCTTTTATACTTAAGTACTCACTCGGATGAGATGTAATAAGAAGCACCTTTGTAGTTTATTTATCAAAGACAAGAGATTTATAATCTTCCTAAACGATTGTTGTCGCTTTTGTTTCTGTTTGAAATCCCCAGTGGGTGACTTTGCTGCGAATCCGTTTCACCCAAGTCTAAAAAATCCTACCGAGTGGTGAGCAAGCCTCTCACTCGGGGCTTAGCTGCGAATCCATTTCGCCTAAGTTTGAAAAATCCTACCGAGTGGAGAGCAATCCTCCCACTCAGGGGCTTAGCTGCAGTCAAGTACTCGCCTAAGTATGAAAAATCCTACCGAGTGGAGAGAAACCCTCCCTCTCGGGGGCTTAGCTGCAGTCAAGTACTCGCCTAAGTTTGAAAAATCCTACCGAGTGGAGAGCAACCCTCCCACTCGGGGGCTTAGCTGCAGTCAAGTACTCGCCTAAGTTTGAAAAATCCTACCGAGTGGAGAGAAATCCTCCCACTCGGGGGCTTAGCTGCAGTCAAGTACTCGCCTAAGTATGAAAAATCCTACCGAGTGGAGAGCAATCCTCCCGCTCGGGGGCTTAGCTGCAGTCAAGTACTCGCCTAAGTATGAAAAATCCTACCGAGTGGAGAGCAACCGTCCCACTCGGGGGCTTAGCTGCAGTCAAGTACTCGCCTAAGTATGAAAAATCCTACTGAGTGGAGAGAAACCCTCCCACACGAAGGCTTAGCTGGAGTCAAGTACTCGCCTAAGTATGAAAAATTCTACCGAGTGGAGAGCAACCCTCCCACTCGGGGGCTTAGCTGCAGTCAAGTACTCGCCTAAGTATGAAAAATCCTACCGAGTGGAGAGCAATCCTCCCGCTCGGGGGCTTAGCTGCAGTCAAGTACTCGCCTAAGTATGAAAAATCCTACCGAGTGGAGAGCAATCCTCCCGCTCGGGGGCTTAGCTGCAGTCAAGTACTCGCCTAAGTATGAAAAATCCTACCAAGTGGAGAGCAACCCTCCCACTCGGGGGCTTAGCTGCAGTCAAGTACTCGCCTAAGTATGAAAAATCCTACCGAGTGGAGAGCAACCCTCCCACTCGGAGGCTTAGCTGCAGTCAAATACTCGCCTAAGTATAGAAGCCATCCCTATCGGCAAGGGCGACGTGGTGTAGGTCGACTGCAACCTTCTCCTTCGGAGCTACGCCACAAGTACAACGTTCGCTCCATCCCTATCGGCAAGAACGACGAGGTACAGGTCGACTACAACTTTCTCCTTCGGAGCTATGCCACAAGTACAACGTTCGCTCCATCCCTATCTGCAAGGACGACGAGGTGCAGGTCAACTGCAACCTTCTGCTTCGGAGCTACGCCACAAGTACAACGTTCGCTCCATCCCTATCGACAAGGACGACGAGGTGCAGGTCGACTGCAACCTTCTCCTTCGGAGCCATGCCACAAGTACAACGTTCGCTCCATCCCTATCTGCAAGGACGATGAGGTCCAGGTCGACCGCAACCTTCTCCTTCAGATCTACCTGCAAGGATGATGAAGCGCAGGTCGATTGGAATCACTACCTCATAGCCACATCTCAAATACCAAGATTATTCTGAGTGAAGAACAAATTCCACTCGAAGGCAAACGCAAGCATATTCAGAAATACACTCAGATCGGATAAAATCCTAAGGTTTCGGACGACGGTTCAAAAGTATTCAAGCATCAAGCCCGAAGAAGTTTAACGGTTACACAATCACTCGGCATCCTGAGGCAAATAAAGATGAAGCTTAATGTTTTTTCGATCACGCATCAGGAGAAGGACTGGCTGGGTGGCAGAAACTGTCAAGGTCAATGCTGTCTGCAATGCGAGTGGCGGCGACAAGAAAAGTGTCCATGAAGGACTGGAAAGTATGCTTCTTCATGTTTGCAACTTTAAGCTCTGCCAGCTTGTCTTCTTTGGCATCCTTGCAGTGCACTCGGACCAGAGACAGATCAACGTCAGCACCACAGCGAACAGAGGACTTCTTCCATTCTTGCACACGCTCGGGGATTTGATTCAGTCGAGCCATCAGAGACTCGAGATCTTGAGACAATTCCGCCTGAGGCCAAAGTTCTGCATCAATCCGGGTCATTGCAGCCTTAAAGCGAGCTAGATAGGCAATTGCGCCATCCATGAGAGACTCCAACCGCAGCACGTTCATTGCAACTTCATCCTTGACTAGACAATTAATGGGGTCAAGACCTGTCTCGACCCGCCCAGTTTTTGCTTCAAAGTCTTGGCAAAGTTCTGCACAGTCGAGTGAATTATGAGTCGACAACGCAATTAACATTATCAGTCGACAGAAAGAAGACAGATTAATCGGTACCTTCAATTTTCAGGACAGTTTCGCAGCAAGTTGGCTCAGATAAGACTCTAATTCGCCGTTCTTGATCTTGAGGCTCTCAAGTTCGTCGGTCAGTTTCTCCTTGTCCTTCTTCAGTCTCTCGACCTCTTGGTTGGCGTCAGAAACAGCAGTCTTCAATTTGGAATTTTCCTCTTCTAACTTGCCGACTGAAGCAAGCTTCTTGTCAGCAAGCGCTGTCTTCTCGCGCGCCTCCTTCTGAGCTGCAGCTAGGTCCAGATCCTTCTGCTCCAAAGCCTGCTTCATTTCTCTAAAGAAATAACATTCTTCAGACGGGCTTGGAGTTGGCGGTTTTCACTACATACATCTGCTCGAGTGGAGGCACTCGGTTCAAAAAAATGGAAAGGAAAAGTGCCAGCAGTTGGATAAACATTCGGCGATTGATTACCTCCCATGGCAGCAACTTCATCACGAGCACTCTGGAGATTCTTCTTGGCCAATTCCAGATCAAGGTTTAGGCTGATTTGCTGCTTGTTCATTGCGTAGAGCCGAGCCCCAAGATCACAAGATTTCTACAGTCACAAGCCATATCGATTAACGATATAAAAAGACATCACAATGCTAGTTACTCTAAGACTACCACCGAATCAAACATTCAGCGGCAGTCTCAGGGACTACACCCAGTGGGTGCACTTAGCGTGCCCCCACTGATTCTGCAAAAAAAGAGAAAAAAAAGGTTCTCAGACCACAGTCGACTGCCCGCAGTCACCTATGGTCTCGGGGACTACACCCAGTGGGTGCACTCAGCGTGCCCCCACTAGTTTCGATTCCACTTGGCATGGTCTGCCTAGTTCGAGTGGCGAAAAAAGGGAAAGAGGTTCCCATTCTTAGACCACAGTCGACTGCCCACAGTCACCTATGGTCTCGGGGACTACACCCAGTGGGTGCACTCAGCGTGCCCCCACTGGTTTCGATTCCACTCGGCATGGTCTGCCCAGCTCGACTCGAATCGACACGAAGAGACATTCAGCATCAAAACAGCCACACCCCAGTGGGTGGTCAGACAAGAAATATGGTCGATCGAAAAGATAACTAACCTAGACATTGGCTTGCAGTGCAGCTCCGGCGTTGAAGGCTACCTGACTAGCCTCATGCACCATTTTCATCTGTCCCATCACAAGATTCAATTGAAGAAGAGCTTCTTTGGCAGCAGCTGGTGGATCGTCTGGAGTTTGATATGTAGCGAAAAGTGATGGAGGCAGAGCAATCGACCCCGAGGGGCAGTCAGTCGACAACGGAACGACGAAGGTGACGTTGGTTCGAGCCGGATCTGTCGTGCACTCGACCTCCGATCCAGGTGTCACAGTCGACTGAGGAACCTGGACCTCAGGCGACTTCCCGCCCAGCTCCCTGTCCTTCCTCCTTCTCCCTCTCAGCGGCACCTCTTCTTCGTCGTCCGAAAGCACAACAACATCTCGTGGATCTGCAAAGAACAGAGAAAACCATGAAGATAACTGACGAATCATTCAGTCGACCAAACGAATTCGAATCGACCTGGCTTACTGGCTTTGGAGGTGACGGCGTCGTCAGCTGGAGTCTTGTCGATGTCCATGTCGGTCGTAGCTGAGGTCGGGCTACACAAATCCATCATCCATTCGGCCGGAACAAAAAGGCCGGTCGGAACAGAAAGAATTTGATCGCAACAAAAGATATGACAAAGGCGTTTACCCAGAAGCAACAGGGACATCCATCTTAATCTTAGGCAAGGTCTTCCGAGACTTCGATGGGTTAGCTTTGGGCTGCTTGGTGACCTTCTTAGTCAGATCTAGACTCGGAGACCGAGTGCGCTTGTGAGATGGAGCACTCGACGCCACGGCCTTGTCGCGCCGGTTCGCGGGGTCGTGCTTCTGCTTGGATCGACGTTCGGAGCGAGGCGGCGAGTCGGCTACCTCCTCGTCTTCCGACTCGTCGCTCTCATCTTCATCATCATCAGCTGGGGACTCCCACTCGCCGCTCTCCTCAACACTATCCTCGCCCTCTAGGTCTTGCTCCAGAGCTTGTTCACCATTGGACATAGAATACATCTCCGTGTAGATCTGCAAAGCAAGAGACCAATTCTAAGTCAGTCGGAACAACAATCAGTCGGAAAATACGTTCAAAAACTCAGTCATGATGACTAGAACTTATCTGGCGGGTTGCTTTCGCTGAAAGGGTCGACTCTCCTAGCACCCCTGGGGTTGTCCTTGTTCCCGGTGATACCCATCAACCACTCAGCTATGGTTTTGGCCTCCACCTCCTCCAGATGAACCCGAGCAGTGTCACCAGCCCCAGAGTACATCCACATGGGATGGTCACGAGCTTGGAGAGGTTGGATCCGCCAACTGAGAAAACACCTCGAGCAGATCCATGCCAGTGACTGATACGTCTCCAACGTATCTATAATTTTTGATTGCTCCATGCTATATTATCTACTGTTTTAGGCAATATTGGGCTTTATTTTCCACTTTTATATTACTTTTGGGACTAACCTATTAACCGGAGGCCCAGCCCAGATTTGCTGTTTTATGCCTATTTCAGTGTTTCGAGGAAAAGGAATATCAGACGGAGTTCAAACAGAACGAAATCAACTGGAGAAGTTATTTTTGGAAGGAAAGCCACCCGATGGACTTGGAGTGCATGTCAGGAAAGAAGGGAGGTGCTCACGAGGGTGGGGGCGCGCCCACCCCCCTGGGCGCGCCCCCTGCCTCGTGGCCCCCCCTTCGGTCCACTGACGTACTCCTTTTGCCCATATATACCTACATATCGTAAAACTTCCAGAACAGAAGATAGATCGGGAGTGCTGCAGCCGCAAGCCTCTGTAGCCACCAAAAACCTCTCGGGAGCCCGTTCCGTCACCCTGCCGGAGGGGGAACCCATCACCGGTGGCCATCTTCATCATCCCGGCGCTCTCCATGACAAGGAGGAGTTGTTCACCCTCGGGGCTGAGGGTTTGTACCAGTAGCTATGTGTTTGATCTCTCTCTCTCTCTCTCTCTCTCTCTCTCTCTCTCTCTCTCTCGTGTTCTCTCGTCTTCCCTCTATGGCACGATCTTGATGTATCCCGAGCTTTGCTATTGTATTTGCATCTTATGATGTTTCTGCCCCTCTACTCTCTTGTGATGAATTGAGTTTCCCCTTTGAAGTTATCTTATCGGATTGAGTCTTTTATGAGAACACTTGATGTATGTCTTGCCATGTTTATCTGTGGTGACAATGGGATATCATGTGCCACTTGAGTATGCTTTTGTGACCAACTTGCGGGTTCCGCCCATGAACCTATGCATAGGGGTTGGCACACGTTCTTGACTCTCCGGTAGAAACTTTGGGGCGCTCTTTGAAGTACTTTTATGTTGGTTGGATGAATCTGAGATTGTGTGATGCATATTGTATAATCATGCCCACGGATACTTGAGGTGACAATGGAGTATCTAGGTGACATTAGGGTTTTGGTTGATTTGTGTCTTAAGGTGTTATTCTAGTACGAACTCTTTTATAGATTGATCCGAAAGAATAACTTTGAGGTGGTTTCGTACCCTACCATAATCTCTATGTTTGTTCTCCGCTATTAGTGGCTTCGGAGTGACTCTTTGTTGCATGTTGAGGGACTGTTATATGATCTATTTATGTTATTATTGTTGAGAGAACTTGCACTAGCGAAAGTATGAACCCTAGGCCTTGTTTCCTAGCATTCCAATACCGTTTACGCTCACTTTTATCATTAGTTACCTTGCTGTTTTTATTATTTCAGATTACAAAAACCTATATCTACCATCCATATTGCACTTGTATCACCATCTCTTCACCGAACTAGTGCACCTATACAATTTACCATTGTATTGGGTGTGTTGGGGACACAAGAGACTCTTTGTTATTTGGTTGCAGGGTTGTTTGAGAGAGACCATCTTCATCCCTCGCCTCCCACGGATTGATAAACCTTAGGTCATCCACTTGAGGAAATTTGCTACTGTCCTACAAACCTGTGCACTTGCAGGCCCAACAACGTCTACAAGAAGAAGGTTGTGTAGTAGACATCAAGCTCTTTTCTGGCGCCGTTGCCGGGGAGGTGAGTGCTTGAAGGTATATCTTTAGATCTTGTAATTGAATCTTTTTGTTTCTTGTTTTAGCACTAGTTAGTTTATAAAATAAAATTACAAAAAAATGGAATTGAGTCTGTCTCATACGCTTCACCTTTTTAATATCTTTCGTGAGTATGATGGGAAGGAAAATTGTGCCAAAGTGTTAGAAGAAGAAATCTATAGAATGTTTGGCACTAAATCTTTGTATGATGAGCATGATTGCAATGTTGTTAATATGAATTCCTTGAATATCCATGATGCTAATGATATGCAAAGCCACAAGCTTGGGGAAGCTATGTTTGATGAATATGATATTTTTAGTCCCCCAAGTTTTGATGAGCAAATTTATTTTGATGAAAGCATGCCTCCTATCTATGATGATTATTGTGATGACACATATGCTTTAAAGAATAATGATAACCATGAAACTTGTCATCTTGATCTTAATTTTCAATCACATGATAGTCATTTTGTTGAGTTTGCTCCCACTATTGTTGATGAGAATAAATTTGCTTATGTGGAGAGTAGTAAATTTTCTATGCTTGTAGATCATGAAAAGAATGCTTTAGGTGCTGGTTATATTGTTGAATTCATTCATGATGCTACTGAAAATTATTATGAGGGAGGAACATATGCTTGTAGGAATTGCAATAATATCAAGTTTCCTCTCTATGTGCTTAAATTCTTGAAGCTATGCTTGTTTTGCCTTCCTATGCTAGTTGATTATTGTTCCCATAAGTTGTTTGCTCACAAAATCCCTATGCATAGGAAGTGGGTTAGACTTAAATGTGCTACTCATATTCTTCATGATGCTCTCTTTATGTTTCAATTCTTATCTCTTATGTGAGCATCATTGAAATCATCATGCCTAGCTAGGGGCTTTAAACGATAGCGCTTGTTGGGAGGCAACCCAATTTTATTTTAGTTTCTTGCTTTTTGGTTCTGTTTAGTAATAAATAAATCATGTAGCCTCTGGTTATATGTGGTTTTGTGTTTTAATTAGTGTTTGTGCCAAGTAGAACCTTTGGGAAGACTTGGGTGAAGTCTTTATGATCATGCTGTAAAAAAACAGAAATTTAGCGCTCACGAGATTAGCTATAACCTTTTGCTGGAGAGAGATATTTAGTTGATTCTTTTCGCAGATGATTACTAGACAAATTCCTCAGGTCCAAAATTTTATTTTAGAATTTTTGGAGTTCCAAAAGTTTATGTTAGTTACAGATTACAACAAACTGTTCTGTTTTTGCCAGATTCTGTTTTCATTGTGTTGTTTGCTTATTTTGATGAATCTATGGCTAGTAAAATAGTTTATAAACCATAGAGAAGTTGGAATACAGTAGGTTTAACACCAATATAAATAAAGAATGATTTCATTACAGTACCTTGAAGTGGTGTTTTGTTTTCTTTCGCTAACAGAGCTCACGAGTTTTCTGTTAAGTTTTGTGTGGTTGAAGTTTTCAAGTTTTGGGTAAAGATTCGATGGACTATGGAACAAGGAGTGGCAAGAGCCTAAGCTTGGGGATGCCCCGGATGGCACCCCCTCTTTCGTCTTCGTTCATCGGTAACTTTACTTGGAGCTATATTTTTATTCACCACATGATATGTGTTTTGCTTGGAGCGTCATTTTATTTTATTATTTTTTGCTTGCTGTTATTTAGAATAATGTTTTTCATCTTTAGTTTCAATAAAAATTTCAAGGATAGCCTTTGCCATGCTTATTTTGCTAGTATACATGTTGCTGTTTGAAAACAGAAAGTTTACCGCTGTTGCAAAAATTCCCTAGAAAAGTCACAGAGTGGTATAATGTTGAATATTTTTGCATATTGAGCTCTGATAAATTTATTACAGTGGGAATTTTAGTTCATAATTTTTGGAGTTAGGGAATTATGATGAATCTTGCATTCTTTACAGACTGTACTGTTCTGGCAGATTGCTGTTATGTTTGCATTGTTTGCATATGTTTGCTTGTTTAATGATTCTATTTAAGGATAGGAGTATTAAATATGCAGAGGCATTTAGTATGCAATGTTGAACAATAATGTTAGTGATTTGTTACAGTAGAAAATGATAAGGTTTTGCATTGGTTTATACTAACCTATCTCACGAGTTCTTGTTGAGTTTGTTGTGAATGAAGCTTTTGATAAAAAGAGAAACCATGATATGAGAGGAATTAAGGAGACACAAAAGTTCAAGCTTGGGGATGCGCAAGGCACCCCAAGATATTATTTCAAGAAGTCTCAAGCATCTAAGCTTGGGGATGCCCCCGTTGGCATCCCGCCTTTCTTCTTCAACAACTATCGATTAGTATCGGTTGAGCCTAAGTTTTTGCTTCTTCACATGAGTTGTGCTATCCTTGCAATGTAGTTTTCTTTAGCTTTTCTTGCTGTTTGAATAAAGTATCAAGATCTGGAATTATTAAATGGGAGAGTCTTCACATAGTTGCATAATTATTCAACTACTCATTGATCTTCACTTATATCTTTCGGAGTAGTTTGTCATTTGCTCTAGTGCTTCACTTATATCTTTTAGAGCACGGTGGTGGTTTTATTTTGAAGAAATAGATGAACTCTCATGCTTCACTTATATTATTTTGAGAGTCTTAAATAGCATGGTAATTTGCTTAAATAATCCTAATATGCTAAGCATACAAGATTTGTAAGAATTCTTATGAGTGTGTTGAATACTAAGAAAAGTTTGATGCTTGATAATTGTTTTGAGATATGAAGAGGGTGATATTAGAGTCATGCTAGTTGAGTAGTTGTGAATTTGAGAAATACTTGTGTTAAAGTTTGTGATTCCATAGCATGCACGTATGGTGAACCGTTATGTGATGAAGTCGGAGCATGATTTATTTATTGATTGTCTTCCCTATGAGTGGCGGTCGGGGACGAGAGATGGTATTTTCCTACCAATCTATCCCCCTAGGAGCATGCGCGTAATACCTTGCTTTGATAACTTGTAGATTTTTGCAATAAGTATATGAGTTCTTTATGACTAATGTTGAGTCCATGGATTATACGCACTTTTCCCATCCTTCCACCATTGCTAGCCTCTCTAATACCGCACACTTTTCGCCGGTATCATACACCCACCATATACCTTCCTAAAAACAGCCACCATACCTACCTATCATGGCAATTCCATAGCCATTCCGGGATATATTGCCATGCAACTTTCCACCGTTCCATTTATTATGATACGCTCCATCATTGTCATATTGCTTTGCATGATCATGTAGTTGACATCGTATTTGTGGCAAAGCCACCGTTCATAATTCTTTCATACATGTCACTCATGAGTCATTGCACATCCTGCACACCACGGAGGCATTCATATAGAGTCATATCTTGTTCTAAGTATCGAGTCGTAATTGTTGAGTTGTAAGTAAATAAAAGTGTGATGATCTTCATTATTAGAGCATTGTCCCAGTGAGGAAAGGATGATGGAGACTATGATTCCCCCACAAGTCGGGATGAGACTCCGGACGAAAAAAAAGAAAAAAGAAAAGAAAAAAAGAGGCCATAAAAAAAGAGAAAAGGCCCAAAAAAATGAGAGAAAAAGAGAGAAGGGGCAATGTTACTATCCTTTTACCACACTTGTGCTTCAAAGTAGCACCATAATCTTCATGATAGAGAGTCTCTCATTTTGTCACTTTCATATACTAGTGAGAAATTTTCATTATAAGAACTTGGCTTGTATATTCCAATGACGGGCTTCTTCAAAATGCCCTAGGTCTTGGTGAGCAAGCGAGTTGGATGCACACCCACTTAGTTTCTTTTGTTGAGCTTTCATATACTTATAGCTCTAGTGCATCCGTTGCATGGAAATCCCTACTCACTCACATTGATATCTATTGATGGGCATTTCCATAGCCCGTTGATACGCCTAGTTGATGTGAGACTATCTTCTCCTTTTTGTCTTCTCCACAACCACCATTCTATTCCACATATAGTGCTATGTCCATGGCTCACGCTCATGTATTGCGTGAAGATTCAAAAAGTTTGAGAATGTCAAAAGTATGAAACAATTGCTTGGCTTGTCATCGGGGTTGTGCATGATTTAAATACTTTGTGTGGTGAAGATAGAGCATAGCCAGACTATATGATTTTGTAGGGATAACTTTCTTTGGCCATGTTATTTTGAGAAGACATGATTACTTTGATTAGTATGCTTGAAGTGTTACTATTTCTTTTATCATTATGAACTTTTGTCTTGAATATTTCGGATCTGAATATTCATATCACAAGGAAGAAGAATTACATTGAAATTATGCCAACTAGCATTCCACATCAAAAATTATCTTTTTATCATTTACCTACTCGAGGACGAGCAGGAATTAAGCTTAGAGGCTTTATACGTCTCCATGTTATCTATAATTTTTTGATTGCTCCATGCTATATTATCTACTGTTTTAGGCAATATTGGGCTTTATTTTCCACTTTTATATTACTTTTGGGACTAACCTATTAACCGGAGGCCCATCCCAGATTTGCTGTTTTATGCCTATTTCAGTGTTTCGAGGAAAAGGAATATCAGACGGAGTAAAAACGGAACGAAATCAACTGGAGAAGTTATTTTTGGAAGAAAAGCCACCCGATGGACTTGGAGAGCACGTTAGGAAAGAAGGGAGGTGCTCACGAGGGTGGGGGCGCACCCACCCCCATGGGGCGCGCCCTCCTGCCTCGTGCCCCCCCCCTTCGGTCCACCGACGTACTCCTTTCGCCCATATATACCTACGTATCGTAAAACTTCCAGAACAGAAGATAGATCGGGAGTTCCGCCGTCGCAAGCCTCTGTAGCCACCAAACACCTCTCGGGAGCCCGTTCCGGCACCCTGCCGAAGGGGGAACCCATCACCGGTGGCCATCTTCATCATCCCGGCGCTCTCCATGACGAGGAGGGAGTAGTTCACCCTCGGGGCTGAGGGTATGTACCAGTAGCTATGTGTTTGATCTCTCTCTCTCGTGTTCTCTCTCATGTTCCCTCTATGGCATGATCTTGATGTATCCCAAGCTTTGCTATTGTAGTTGGATATTATGATGTTTCTCCCCCTCTACTCTCTTGTGATGAATTGAGTTTCCCCTTTGAAGTTATCTTATCAGATTGAGTCTTTTATGAGAACACTTGATGTATGTCTTGCCATGTTTATCTGTGGTGACAATGGGATATCATGTGCCACGTGATGTATATTTTGGTGACCAACTTGCGGGTTCCGCCCATGAACCTATGCATAGGGGTTGGCACACGTTCTTGACTCTCCGGTAGAAACTTTGGGGCGCTCTTTGAAGTACTTTTATGTTGGTTGGATGAATCTGAGATTGTGTGATGCATATCGTATAATCATGCCCACGGATACCTGAGGTGACAATGGAGTATCTAGGTGACATTAGGGTTTTGTTGATTCATGTCTTAAGGTGTTATTCTAGTACATACTCTTTTATAGATTGATCCGAAAGAATAACTTTGAGGTGGTTTCGTACCCTACCATAATCTCTACGTTTGTTCTCCGCTATTAGTGGCTTCGGAGTGACTCTTTGTTGCATGTTGAGGGATTGTTATATGATCTATTTATGTTATTATTGTTGAGAGAACTTGCACTAGCGAAAGTATGAACCCTAGGCCTTGTTTCCTAGCATTGTAATACCGTTTACGCTCACTTTTATCATTAGTTACCTTGCTGTTTTTATTATTTCAGATTAAAAAAACCTATATCTACCATCCATATTGCACTTGTATCACCATCTCTTCGCCGAACTAGTGCACCTATACAATTTACCATTGTATTGGGTGTGTTGGGTCACAAGAGACTCTTTGTTATTTGGTTGCAGGGTTGTTTGAGAGAGACCATCTTCATCCTACGCCTCCCACGGATTGATAAACCTTAGGTCATCCACTTGAGGGAAATTTGCTACTGTCCTACAAACCTGTGCACTTGCAGGCCCAACAACGTCTACAAGAAGAAGGTTGTGTAGTAGACATCAATGACACCCTGGTTGATCAGTTGTACCACTCTGTCAACTAGCATGCCTGTCTCTGCCTTCTCCGCATCAGTCACTTTCAAGGAAGATGGAGTTTGAACTCGGTCAAAAGAAAAATGAGGAAGCCCGGTCGACCGGGTTCGGTTGAGAGGTCTGGCAAGAGAACCAGGTCGATCGCCAGGCCCTTATCGACTCGGAAGAGTCATCGGAGGGAAAGAGCTCCTTTTCCTCTTCTGAATGCCCAGGCCCCCACACATCTGAATGACATGGGTTTTCTCATCTTTTGAGTTCGCTTTCTTCACAGGTTGGGATCGGATGGTAAAGATGTGCTTGAAAAGACCCCAGTGCGGCCGGCACCCCAGGAAATTCTCACACATGGATACAAATGCAGCAAGATATGTGATAGTATTGGGATTAAAATGGTGGAGTTGGGCCCCAAAGAAATTCAGGAATCCGCGAAAGAAGCGATGCGGGGGAAGCGAAAAACCACGATCGACGTGGGTGGCGAGCAGGACACACTCACCCGACTGCGGCTGTGGCTCTGTTTCTCCCCTCGGCAGGCGCGCGGACTTATGGACGATCAGCCCCTACCGCCATATCGTCCAAGTCCTCCTGTCAGAGCGAGGATCGGATCCAATCTCCATGGATCCAACCCGACGGCAACCCCGAGCGCGACGAAGACCCCCGATTCACCTTCTTGCCCTTCGCCGCCCCCGTCGCTTTCTTCGCACGCTCGACGGATGTAATCGAAAAGTCCTATTTATCTACTCCACTTACCGCGGGACGCTCCGCCTGGCGCGCTCCTACCAAAATTTCGAATCCCAGGAAATCCGGGATCCTCTGCAACCGATCACGCCAAAGATTTCGTGTCAGAGATTTCGTTCGACGGATGTGGTGGTATAAACCAGTCGGTAATTTCTGAATCGATCAAGGCGACTGAAACGAAGCTGAAGTTCTGTCAACTGGCCTCTACTCGGAGATATAGACGGGACAATCAAGAGTAAAAGCAAGGTCAACTCCGTCCTTCTGTTTCACTCAAACCTCGATCCATTCGGGGGCTAATGATGTAGACATAAACCTAGGGTAGGGTAATATGCCAGACCTACACATCCTACCCAAGGTCCTAGTCCTAAGGACAAAGAAGTTCAAGTATCAGAAGAAGGGATCCAGTAAAGGTGTCGAGTGAAGTCCACTCGACCTACCATCCACTCGGAGATCTCACTTTATCCAGGTCACTCGACCATCAAACCACTCGACGATAAGAAGACCTAAAGCCGCCCTGCACAACAACGGTCGAGCATTCACCAGATACTTAATGACCATTTACAACATTTTAATACAGGCGTTACCTGTAACGCCACCTCTTTATGTACATTGAATCCTATGTAACAGAGGGGATCCGGGGTCCTGGCACACTCTATATAAGCCACCTCCCTCCTCTGGGACAAGGGTTCGCACTTCAGAACTCACACGCCAGATAATCCAAATGACCGCCTCCGGCTCCGAGACGTAGGGCTGTTACTTCCTCCGAGAAGGGCCTGAACTCGTAAAACCAGCGTGTACAACTCCTCCATAGCTAAGATCTTGCCTCTACATTCCTACCCCCCTATTCTACTGTCAGACTCAGAACCACGACAGAGAGGCCAAATCCAAAAGCGCGTGCTTAAGTGATCTTCTCAGCCACCTCTCTCTCCATTCAAGCTGACGGGACTCCATCGCTCGGTCCAGTCTGAGGATGACATAGTTGGCGATCGCCATCTGAATTTTGATGTTGCCAATCTTGCGCTGGCCCCAGGCTTGCAGGGCTGAGGCGGTGTTCCTAAGCAGCGCATTGAGCCTCTTGAAAGGGTCAATAATGTCATCCTCACACACCCAGGCGTCTTTCACAGCTTGCTCAAAATTCTCCAAACGAGTCCAACAGATCTGAAACCGAAACCTACGCTTTGGGCAGAATGGGGCAGAGGTAGACAAATGAAGTGGCGCATGATCCGAGATATTGGAGGAGAGAGCCTGAAGCAGCACATCCGGAAAGTTGAGCTCCCAATCCACCGAGACCAGGACCCGGTCGATCTTAGTCATCACCAACTGATCTCTTTCATTGGACCAAGTGAAACGCCTACCATGCATGTATAACTCCTTAAGCTCGTTGTTATCCACGAACGCCTTGAACTTCCTCATCATGCCCCTGTTGAGGTTGGATTTGCTCTTCTCGTTCGCGCGAATGATCATATTAAAGTCGCCTAGCACCAGCCACGGCCCCGGGGACACGTCCCTCCTATGTTGTAGCTCAATAAGAAACTGAGTCTTGAGCTAGTCCCCTTGGGGGCCGTACACCGCCGACAACCACCACTCCGAGCCATCCTTGCTATGAACCAAACCGGAGAGGAAATTTGTGTCAAAAGTGATATTACTGATAGTTAAATGCGCACTGCTCCACCCCAAGAGGATGCCACCCCTAGTGTCCAACGCCGGCAAGTAGGCGAACCCATCAAAAGATGGTCCAATGCATTGCATAACCAAATACAGGTCAAATACATCTCTTTTTGTCTCTTGGAGACATACAAGATTAACCTTAGCATCGACAAGAACTCCCGGACAACGTTCCTTTTGGCAGGGTTATTGAGACCCCTCACGTTCCAACACAACACTTGGGGATTCCAATCCATGAGTAAGGAGGGAACACCCGAACAACCACCCAAAACGAGTGCAATCAAGCTACGCTCAACACCTCCACATCACCAGAACACGCAACAAGGGTCGGCGGTAGCTCCTTGCCAAACAACGCAGCAATCACCCTCACATGTTGCTCCCTTAGAGGGGAGTCGAAGATCTCGGCTAGCTCGGCAATGGTGTCCTCGTTACCTTCTAAGTCTTCCGAGACCAACCCAAGAGCCTTCATGAGAACATTCTCGGCCTGCGTGGCCTTGGACTTGGTGGCTGGAGCCTTCTCGGTGCTTCTCGTGGCTCTTCGTGGAGTATACAGCTCGGCTTCAGGCCCTAAGGAAGACTGAACCTCCAAAAGAAGTGGTGGCGCCAGCTTCCGAACCAAGGCGTTGCAAAACCACTTCAATTTGCCAAAAGCGATCGCGTCCTGGGGTGTCATTTGCATGGCTTGGTGCATGTGAGAATTGTCCAGAACGAGAGCGTGGTCATCATAAGCTGCCATGTGTGCCCGCACGTCCACACACCATGGAGAAAAATCGCCCATCATTTGCGGGCCCTCCTCCCGAAAAATCTCAACAGGAGCAAGCATCTCGCAGCTGGGGCCAATCATAGCCTCCGCATAGGGTCCCACCTTGGCCAAGCCCGAGTCATGCACCGCTCTAGAATCTTGAGTCTGGCCCACCATCTCCAGAATCGGGGCCACGAGGGGCGCGTCCATCGGGGCAGGCGGGATGGACACCGGGCACGTCTCCACACGCGGCTCGAGGCGCGTCGATGATGGGATCGACTGGATAGACTCCAGCCGAGCAGTCTCCATCGCGGGGCCCATCTGCTGCGACAGAGTAGGCCCGCATTATAGCACAGGCTGATCCGCCAGAACACTGCCACCTGTGACATCCTCTCCAGGCCCGTCCGACAGATGCGGGCCAATGACCACCCTCTCTTGATCCTTGACCAGTT
This sequence comes from Aegilops bicornis, assembly GCA_021605145.1. Taxonomy (NCBI): domain Eukaryota; kingdom Viridiplantae; phylum Streptophyta; class Magnoliopsida; order Poales; family Poaceae; genus Aegilops; species Aegilops bicornis. The sequence continues at coordinate 188,442,343 of CM038674.1, forward strand.
CCAATGCTCTCGAACTTTCATCTGATTCCCTCTAGACCAAAGGTTGGGCACCAGCTGGCAGCACTTGAGAGGCCGCGATACGCTCATGCGCTTCGTCCCTCATGGGTGAAATCGGAACCAGAGCATTGGCGCACACCTGATTTGAAATGACAGCGGTAGCTCTGGCTGGCGCCATGATACGTCCATTTTGCATCATGCTTTTATATTGATATTTATTGCATTATGGGCTGTTATTACACGTTATGTCACAATACTTATGCCTATTCTCTCTTATTTTACAAGGTTTACATAAGGAGGGAGAATGCCGGGCACTGGAATTCTCAATGGAAAAGGAGCAAATATTAGAGACCTATTCTGCACAACTCCAAAAGTCCTGAAACTCCATGAAAGTTATTTTTGGAAATAATAAAAAATATTGAGCGGAAGAAGTATGTTAGAGGGGCCCCCACTTGGCCACAAAGGTGGGGGGCGCACCCTGCCCCCCTGGGCGCGCCCCCTGCCTTGTGGGCCCCCCGTTGGCTCTCTGGTGGCCATCTTCTGCTATATGAGGTCCTTCGTCGAGTAAAAAAAATCATAAGCAACCTTTCGGGACGAGACTCCGCCGCCACGAGGCGGAACCTTGGCGGGACCAATCTAGGGCTCCGGCAGAGCTGTTCTGCCAGGGACACTTCCCTCCGGGAGGGGGAAATCATCGCCATCGTCATCACCAACGCTCCTCTCATCGGGAGAGGGCAATCTCCATCAACATCTTCACCAACACCATCTCCTCTCAAAACCCTAGTTCATCTCTTGTATCCAATTCTTGTCTCCAAGTCCGGGATTGGTACTAGTAGGTTGCTAGTAGTGTTGATTACTCCTGGTAGTTGATGCTAGTTGGTTCCTTCAGGCGTGTTAAAAAACTTCTAGCTAATCCTTTAGGAGATGGAACAAAGCATCCAGATGAGCACCTAATCTATGTGGATGAAGTTTGTGGATTATTCAAGCTTGCAGGTATACCCGATGATGTTGTTAAGAAGAAGGTCTTCCCTTTATCTTTGAAGGGAGATGCATCGACATGGTATAGGCTATGTGATGATACGAGGTCATGGAACTATAAACGATTGAAATTGGAATTTCATCAGAAGTATTATCCTATGCATCTTGTTCATCGTGATCGCAATTATATATATATATATATATATATATATATATATATATATATATATATATATATATATAATTTTTTGGCCTCGCGAAGGAGAAAGCATCGCTCAATATTGGGGGAGGCTTAAATAAATGTTATATTCATGCCCCAACCATGAGCTCTCAAGAGAAATAATTCTTCAAAAAAATTATGCTCGGCTTTCTCGTAATAATCAATCCATGCTCGATACTTCTTGTGCTGGCTCTTCTATGATGAAGACTATTGAATTCAACTGGAATTTATTGGATAGAATTAAGCGCAACTTTGAAGATTGGGATCTCGACGAAGGTAAGGAGTCAGGTATGACACCTAAGTTTGATTGTGTTAAATATTTTATGGATACCAATGTTTTCTGTAAATTTAGCACTAAATATGGACTTGACTCTGAGATAGTAGCTTCTTTCTGTGAATCTTTCGCTACTTATATTGATCTCCCCAAGGAGAAGTGCTTTAAATATCATCCTCCCATAGAAGTAAAAGTAGCTGTACCTACTAAAGTTGAAGAAAAGACTGTCACTTATATTGATCCTATTGTTCCTACTTCTTATGTTGAGAAACCACCTTTTCCTGTTAGAATAAAGGATCATGATAAAGCTTCAACTGTGGTTCGTAAAAGCAATATTAGAACTTATACACCTCCTGAGCAAATTAAAGTTGAACCTAATATTGCTATTGTTAAAGATCCCTTTGCTGATAATATTGATGGGCATGTTATTTATTTCTGCGGTGAAACTGCTAGAATTGCCAAACCTTGTGCTAAATATAAACATAGACCTGTGGTAGGCATGCCTGTTATTTCTGTTAAAATAGGAGATCACTGTTATCATGGCTTATGTGATATGGGTGCTAATGCTAGTGTTATACCTCATGACTTATACAAGGAAATTAAGCATGAGATTGCACCTCTTTGAGTTAGAAGATATTGATGTTACAATTAAACTTGCCAATAGAGATACTATATCAGCAATGGAATTGTTAGAGATGTTGAAGTCTTGTGTGGGAAAACTAAATATGCTGCTGATTTCCTTGTTCTTGGTTCCCCACAAGATAACTTTTGTCCCATTATTTTTGGTAGACCCTTCTTGAACACTGTCAATGCTAGAATAGATCATGAAAAGAGTGTTGTTACTATTGGCTTGGGTGATATGTCTCATGAGTTTAATTTCTCTAAATTTAGTAGAGAACACCGTGAAGAAGAATTGCCTAGTAAGGATGAAATTATTGGTCTTGCTTCTATTGCCGTACCTCCTAGTGATCCTTTAGAACAATATTTGCTAGACCATTGAAATATTCTTTAAACAGGAATCTATCCTGAAACACAATTTGCCTGTTGAAATCCTAGGGGATCCTCCTCCACCCAAGGGTGATCCCGCATTTGAGCTTAAACCGTTGCCTGATACTCTTAAATATGCTTATCTTGATGAAAAGAGGATATATCCTGTTATTATTAGTGCTAACCTTTCAGAGCATGAAGAAGAAAGACTATTGAAAACTCTGAAGAAGCACCGCGCTGCCATTGGATATACTCTTGATGATCTTAAGGGCATTAGTCCCACTTTATGTCAACATAAAATAAATTTGGAGAAAGATGCCAAACCAGTTCGTGATCACCAACGAAGGCTGAATCCTAAGATGAAGGAAGTGGTAAGAAAAGAAATACTAAAGCTCCTTGAGGCAGGTATAATTTATCCCGTTGCTGATAGTCAGTGGGTAAGTCCTGTCGATTGTGTCCCTAAGAAGGGAGGTATTACTGTCATACCTAATGATAAAGATGAATTGATTCCGCAAAGAATTATTACATGATATAGGATGGTAGTTGATTTCCGCGAATTAAATAAGGCTACTAAGAAAGATCATTACCCCTTACCTTTTATCGATCAAATGCTAGAAAGATTATCCAAACATACACACTTTTGCTTTCTAGATGGTTATTCTGGTTACTCTCAAATACCTGTGTCAGCCAATGATCAATCAAAGACTACTTTTACTTGCCCTTTTGGTACTTTTTCTTATAGACGTATGCCTTTTGGTTTATGTAATGCACCTGCTACCTTTCAAAGATTCATGATGGCTATATTCTCTGACTTTTGTGAAAAGATTTGTGAGGTTTCCATGCATGACTTTTCCGTCTATGGATCCTCTTTTGATGATTACTTGAGGAACCTTGATCGAGTTTTGCGGAGATGTGAAGAAACTAATCTTGTCTTGAATTGGGAAAAGTGCCACTTTATGGTTAATGAAGGTATTGTCTTGGGGCATAAAGTTTACGAAAAGAGGTATTGAGGTTGACAAAGCCAAGGTTGATGCTATTGAAAAGATGCCATGTCCCAAGGACATTAAAGGTATAAGAAGTTTTCTTGGTCACGCCGGTTTTTATAGGAGGTTCATTAAGGACTTCTCAAAAATTTCTCGGCCTCTGACTAATTTATACCTCCTAGTTTCACATACCAGCAAAAGAAAAGTTTTTCTATGATTTGAGACATTACTTTTGGGATGACCCACATCTTTATAAAGGAGTAGATGGTGTTATTAGACGTCGTGTACCTGAGCATGAACAAGAACAGATCCTACGGAAGTGTCAACCCTAAGCTTATGGAGGGCACCACGCTGGAGATAGAACTGCACATAAGGTATTGCAATCTGGTTTTTATTGGCCTACTCTCTTCAAGGATGCCTGTAAGTTTGTCTTATCTTGTGATGAATGTCAAAGAATTGGTAATATTAGTAGACGTCAAGAAATGCCTATGAACTATTCACTTGTTATTGAACCATTTGATGTTTGGGGCTTTGATTATATGGGACCTTTTCCTGCCTCTAATGGTCATACACATATTTTAGTTGCCATTGATTACGTTACTAAGTGGGTACAAGCTATTCCAACTAGCAGTGCTGATCATAACACTTCTATTAAGATGCTTAAAGAAGTTATTTTTCCGAGGTTTGGAGTCTCTAGATATTTAATGACTGATGGTGGTTCACATTTTATTCATGGTGCTTTCCGTAAAATGCTTGCTAAGTATGATGTTAATCATAGAATTGCGTCTCCTTATCACCCACAGTCTAGTGGTCAAGTAGAATTGAGTAATAGAGTGCTCAAATTAATTTTGCAAAAGACTGTCAATAGGTCTAGAAAGAATTGGTCCAAGAAACTTGATGATGCATTATGGGCCTATAGAACTGCATACAAAATTCCTATGGGTATGTCTCCGTATAAAATGGTTTATGGAAAATCATATCACTTACCTCTCGAACTAGAACATAAGGCATATTGGGCTATTAAAGAGCTCAATTATGATTTCAAACTTGCTGGTGAGAAGAGGTTATTTGACATTAGCTCACTTGATGAATGGAGAACCCAAGCTTATGAAAATGCCAAGTTGTTTAAAGAAAAAGTTAAAAGATGGCATGACAAAAGGATACAAAAGCGTGAGTTTAATGTAGGTGATTATGTAGTGCTATACAACTCTCGTTTAAGATTTTTTGTAGGAAAACTTCTCTCTAAATGGGAAGGCGCCTATGTTATCGAGGAGGTCCATCGTTCCGGTGCCATAAAAATCAACAACTTCGAAGGCACGAATCCGAAGGTGGTGAACGGTCAAAGAATCAAACATTATATCTCAGGTAATCCCATAAATGTTGAAACCAATGTTATTGAAACCGTAACCTCGGAGGAATACATAAGGGACACCTTCCGGAACGTTTCAGACTCCGAAAAGGAATAGGTATGTGGTACGGTTAGTAAACCGACTCCAAAACAATTTTTAAGGCAATATTTCTCCGTTTTGGAATATTTAGAAAAATAGAAAAATAAGAAGCAGTCCGGGAAGGACACGAGGGCCCCACGAGGGTGGAGGGCGCGCCCTACCCTACTGGGCGCGCCCCCTACCTCGTGGGCACCTCGTGTGCTCTCCGGACTCCGTTTTCTTGCACGATACGTATTTTGGTCGGTAAAAATTCATTATATAATCTCCCGAAGGTTTTGACTCCTGTATCACACAAATATTCTCTATTCTTGGTTCGAGCTGTTGCTGCTGCAAATTAGAGCAAGATGTCTTCTCAAGAGTCAGTCGGGGAGAGCCGGGTGTCTCATCCGGCATCGGAACCAAGGGCAAACAGTGATGCTGACCAATTTGGGCCAGCAACGGAGGAAGAGATGGAGGCTGATTTGATGAGGATATATGCCATGGAGGATTAAGAAGTCACTTCTCGCTTCTGAGCTAGGATCACGATGGGAGAACTACAGAGCTCAGCCATTCCAAACTCAGTTATCCCTTCCAATATTAGATTTCTTTCTTATGAAAATATGAGGAAGAGTGTCACTTGTTCTCCCGCAGCTATGCAACACCCTTGGGTGCAAGGAGCTTTAGCCGTTACAGGAAAGCTTCGTAAGGAAATAATGGACCTCAAGCAGCAAGTCAATAAGCTCGAGGAGGAGAATCGTATCGTGAGAGGCATCATCGCCAAGAATATTACACCATCCCCTAAGAAGGAGATATAATCACATGGGTATGGACACTCCCCTAGGCAAACTGCCAAGCTTTTGGGAGGTGCCCCGGTATCGTATCACCATCACACTCCTTTCTTTACCGTTTTTCTTAGTTCGATCCTTTTAGTAGTATCTTGATCTAGTAGAATAAAGTTTTGGTATGATCTAGTTTTGAGTTTTGCTTTATGATCTCTCTATAATCGAGTCCGTGAGCTATATAATAAAGATTAGTGTTGAGTCAAGGGCTTGATTATTTTGCCATGATCTTTAGTGAATAAAAGAAAAGAGAAAAGAATAAAAAGAAACAAAGAGTTCGTATTGATCTTATTGAGAGTAATGACTTCACATAGAAAGAGTATGATGATTAAAATTTGTTGGGAGTTGGCAAACATAGCTTTTGTCATCGTTGCAATTAATAGGAAATAATAAAGAAAGAGAGGTTTCACATATAAATATATTATCATGGACATCTTTTATGATTGGGAGCACTCATTAAAATATGACATGCTAAAGAGTTGATGTTGGACAAGGAAGACAATGTAATGGGTTATGTTTTCTTATATCTGAGATAAAGTATATTGTCGTGGATCATCCAACATGTTGAGCTTCCCTTTCCCCCTCATGCTAGCCAAATTCTTTGCACCAAGTAGAGATACTACTTGTGCTTCCGAAAACCCTTAAACCAGTTTTGCCATGAGAGTCCACCATATCTACCTATGGATTGAGTAAGATCCTTCAAGTAAGTTGTCATCGGTGCAAGCAATAAAAATTGCTCTCTAAATATGTATGACTTATTAGTGTGGGAGAAAATAAGCTTTAGATGATCTTGTGATGTGGAAGAAATAAAAGCGACGGACTGCATAATAAAGGTTCATATCACAAGGGGCAATATAAAGTCACATTCTTTCGCATTAAGATTTTGTGCATCCAACCATAAAAGCGCATGGCAACCTCTGCTTCCCTCTGCGAAGGGCCTATCTTTTACTATTATCTTCTACCTTATGCAAGAGTCATGGTGATCTTCACCTTTCCTTTTTTACATTTTATCCTTTGGCAAGCACAAGGTGTTGGAAAGATCCTGATAGATTTATCTAATTGGATGTAAGTCAGCATGAGTTATTATTGTTGACATCACCCTTGAGGTAAAAGGTTGGGAGGCGAAATTATAAGCCCCTATCTTTCTCAATGTCTGATTAAAACTCCGTAACCACAAGTATTGCGTGAGTGTTAGCAATTATGAAAGACTAAATGATAGTTGAGTATGTGGACTTGCTATAAAGCTCTGACATAGACTCTTTCTGATGTTATGATAAATTGCAATTGCTTCAATGATTGAGATTATAGTTTGTGGGTCCTCAATAAAGTTTCTTATTCATAATTTTGCGTTGTGAATATATTATTACTTGAGCATAAGAAATCATATGACAATATTCATATATGTTGCTGTTATGAGAATAATTATGATGCCCTCATGTCCGTATTCTATTTTTTCGACACCTCTACCTCTAAACATGTGGACATATTTATCGTTATCGGCTTCAGCTTGAGGACAAGCGAGGTCTAAGCTTGGGGAGTTGATACGTCCATTTTGCATCATGCTTTTATATCGATATTTATTGCATTATGGGCTGTTATTACACGTTATGTCACAATACTTATGCCTATTCTCTCTTATTTTACAAGGTTTACATAAGGAGGAGAATGCCGGCAATGGAATTCGGGCTGGAAAAGGAGCAAATATTAGAGACCTATTCCGCACAACTCCAAAAGTCCCTAAACTCCACGAAAGTTATTTTTGAAACCCCACCTGCCACGAGGGTGGGGCGCGCCTACCCTGGCGCGCCTCTTGCCTCGTGGGCCCCTGATGGCTCTCCGGTGGCCATCTTCCGCTATATAAGGTCTTTCATCGAGGAAAATCATAAGCAACCTTTCGATGCGAGACTCCGCCGCCACGAGGCTAACCTTGGCGGAACCAATCTAGGGCTCCGCAGAGCTGTTCTGGGGACACTTCCCCGGAGGGGGAAATCATCGCCATCGTCATCACCAACGCCTCCTATCATTGGGAGAGGGCAATCTCCATCAACATCTTCACCTGCACCATCTCCTCTCAAAACCCTAGTTCATCTCTTGTATCCAATTCTTGTCTCCAAGTCCGGATTGGTACTAGTAGGTTGCTAGTAGTGTTGATTACTCCTTGTAGTTGATGCTAGTTGGTTTATTTGGTGGAAGATCATATGTTCAGATCCTTTATGCATATTAATACCCCTCTGATTATGAACATGAATATGCTTTGTGAGTAGTTACGTTTGTTCCCGAGGACATGGGAGAAGTCTTGCAATTAGTAGTCATGTGAATTTGGTACTGCTCGATATTTTGATGAGATGTATGTTGTCTAGCCTCTAATGGTGTTATGTGTACGTCGACTACATAACACTTCACCATTATTTGGGCCTAGAGGAAGGCATTGGGAAGTAATAAGTAGATGATGAGTTGCTAGAGTGACGAGCTTAAACCCTAGTTTATGCGTTGCTTCGTAAGGGGCTGATTTGGATCCATATGTTTCATGCTATGGTTAGGTTTACCTTAATACTTTTGTTGTAGTTGCGGATGCTCGCAATAGAGGTTAATCATAAGTGGGATGCTTGTTCAAGTAAGAATAGCACCCAAGCACCGGTCCACCCACATATCAAATTATCAAAGTACCGAACGCGAATCATATGAACGTGATGAAAACTAGCTTGATGATAATTCCCATGTGTCCTCGGGAGCGCTTTTCTCTACATAAGAGTTTGTCCAGGCTTGTCCTTTGCTACAAAAAGGATTGGGCCACCTTGCTGCACTTTATTTACCTTTGTTACTTGTTGCTCGTTACAAATTATCCTATCACAAAACTATCTGTTACCACTTATTTCAAAGATTTTGCAGAGAATACCTTGCTGAAAACCGCTTATCATTTCCTTCTGCTTCTCGTTGGGTTCGACACTCTTACTTATCGGAAGGACTACGATAGATCCCCTATACTTGTGGGTCATCACGCCACCGCCTGGCTACCCATTCCCCCTAGCCGGTCAAAAGCGGACTGACGTGAGGTCAGCCTATCCTGAGGCGCTGGCCCACCTGACGGTCCCACAAATTGCAACGGATCCAGCGGAGGAAGCTGCCACGTCACTGGCTCCCCAACTCCGGCAACCACGGTGGCAAACGACCGGCCGGTCACCGCGCCCGCACGGCTGCGCGAGTTGTCACCACGCTGATCACGCACCCCAAATTGCCAGCCACATTTGCACGTCGACCCTCCTCTGCCCAAATCCATGTCAGAATCAGGCACACCACTCTGGCCGCTCCCTGAAGATGCACCCATGAGAAAGAAAGGCTCCTCGCCGTTGGGGAAGGTGGTGACCATGGCTAGATGAATCAACACACGATACTGCAAAGTTTTGGGCAAGAAGGCCCCCCGCTGCTCCTCCGGCTCCGGCACTGCCAACCACCTGCGCGTGGGGATCGACTCCGGATCCGCCATCCAAGCAATCAGCTTGAAAGATGCCAGATCTGACCGCGACGAGGACTCCGACGCGATGGAATCGATGAGGCACGAATCACCCAGCAGTCTCTCCACGACATCCAGCTCCCAAGCATGGGGGGGGGGATCCCTTCCAACTCTAGGCTAACCTTGGTCCTAAGCGCAGCGAACACCGCCTGATTTTGCATGATCCGTCGCCTGAATGCCAACCTCTGCCCTCTGAACTCCAGCACCGGCTGCAACCCAACCCTGACTCAGTCCTCTTGCCGCGCAAACAGGACAAGGAAGTCCTCCGGCGAGAATCTGTGGACAAAGATTCTGTCAGGCGCGATGCCCCTCTTCTCTTGCAGCGCCCGAAACACCAGCTCAGGCGAGAGGTCGGAACGGTCATCCCCAATGTAGACCACCATGGTGTTGTGGAGTCTGCCCTCGAGCTCGGCCATGGCTCTGGTTCTCCTGATGGCGTAGATCTCAGACGGCTCCGACTCCAAGTCAGCCGTAACGTCCAGCCGTGGCGGTGCAGGATTCGGCCACGCCGCCGACAGGCGAGCAGCCGTGGGCGACGGAGCAGTGGGCGGTGGAGCGCGCTGCACCGTTGGAGGCCTGGACGGGCCCGCACACAACTCCACGCGCGCACCAGACGAGCTTCTGGCCACCTTAGCGACAGCATCCCGCCGGAGCTCCTCGACCGGCGACGGACTGCGCGGCCTCTTGCACTGGCTGGCGACGTGGCCGGACAATCTGCAGGGAAGACACACCACCTAATTCGTACAATCCTTGAGGAAGTGCCCCTTCTCTAGGCACTTGAAACAGCGGTCCCACATCTCCGGTGAGACCTCCGAGCGGCCAGGCGACGGACGCCGCGGGGCCTCCACCTGCGGCCGCTCCTCATGGCGACGCTTCTAGAGAGATCTCTTGGACGCACGCGTCGGCTGCCAAGACGAGATCCGCCGCGCTAGGCCGCCCTCGGGCCCCTCCACGGGCCCCGCCGCTGGAGCCCCGGCCCTGGGCGAGCTCTCCGTCGCCGAAGAGGACGAGAGCCTGTAGGACCTTGAAGTATGTCTAGTGGGGGGTGATTAGACTACTTGACCAATTAAAAACTTAACCTTTTCCCAATTTTAGACTTTGGCAGATTTTGGCTATCTTAGCACAAGTCAAGCAATCTTCACACAATTCAAGCAAGCATGCTAAGAGTATATATGCAGCAGAAATTAAAGCATGCAACTTGCAAGAATGTAAAGGGAAGGGTTTGGAGGATTCAAACGCAGTTGGAGACACGGATGTTTTTGTCGTGGTTCCGATAGGTGGTGCTATCGTACATCCACGTTGATGGAGACTTCAACCCACGAAGGGTAACGGTTGCGCGAGTCCACGGAGGGCTCCACCCACGAAGGGTCCACGAAGGAGCAACCTTGTCTATCCCACCATGGCCATCGCCCACGAAGGACTTGCCTCACTAGCGGTAGATCTTCACGAAGTAGGCGATCTCCTTGCCCTTAGAAACTCCTTGGTTGAACTCCACAATCTTGTCGGAGGCTCCCAAGTGACACATAGCCAATCTAGGAGACACCACTCTCCAAGAAGTAACAAATGGTGTGTTGATGATGAACTCCTTGCTCTTGTGCTTCAAATGATAGTCTCCCCAACACTCTACTCTCTCTCACAGGATTTGGATTTGGTGGAAAGAAGATTTGAGTGGAAAGCAACTTGGGGAAGGCTAGAGATCAAGATTCATATGGTAGGAATGGAATATCTTGGCCTCAACACATGAGTAGGTGGTTCTCTCTCAACCTGGTAAGTTGGAAGTGTAGGTTTGTTCGATGGCTCTCTCCACGAATGAAGAGGAGGTGGAGGGGTATATAGCCTCCACACAAAATCTAACTGCTATACACACAATTTACCAAACTTGGTGGTACCGAATCAACAAACTCGGTCGGACCGATTTAGTAAACCTAGTGACCGTTAGTGATTTCGGTGGGACCGACATGCAACTCGGTAGGACCGATATGGTTAGGGTTAGGGCATAACATAATCTCGGTGAGACCGATTACACAAACTCGGTGATACCGGTTTTGGTAATTAGCTAACCAGAGAGTTGGTCAGGTAAACTCGATGGGACTGATTCGCTCTTTTCGGTGAGACCGAAATGTTACGAAAGGGAAACAGAGAGTTTACATTGCAATCTCGGTGGGACCGATCGCTCACTTCGGTTAGACCGAAACGTTACGAAGGGAATCCGAGAGATTACAATCCCATCTTGGTGAGACCGAGATCCCTATCGGTGAGACCAATTTTCCTAGGGTTTGTGGCAGTGGCTATGACATTTGAACTTGGTGGCGCCGGATAGAAAGAATCAGTGGGGCCGAGTTTGACTTTGGGTTTAGGTCATATGTGGAAGTGAGAAAGTAGTTGAGGGTTTTTGGAGCATATCACTAAGTACTTGAAGCAAGATGCTCATTAAGCAACACCTCATCCCTCCTTGATAGTATTGGCTTTTCCTATAGACTCAATGTGATCTTGGATCACTAAAATGTAAAATGTAGAGTCTTGATCTTTTGAGCTTGAGCCAATCCTTTGTCCTTAGTATTTTGAGGATCCACTTTCATCATCCATGCCATGCCATTCATTGAGCTTTCCTGAAATATTTGTCTTGGAATAGCATTAGCTTAATGAGCTATATGTTGTTATGAATTACCAAAACCACCTAGGGATAGTTGCACTTTCAATCTCCCCCTTTTTGGTAATTGATGACAACATATAGATCAAAGCTTCGTCAAATGATAATAAGATTGAAAAACATCGTCGCTTTGAGAAGTATGTGATAAGCAAGAGCTCCCCCTAAATTGGCGCATAGTTTAAGATTTGCTTTGGACTACAAATGCACAAGGAATTAGGCTCATGGGTTACTCTTCCATGTCACATACAACTTGGTGGAGCGCTCAAAATAATAAAGATTGAATACATGCACTCATCACCAAGCAAAGTGAATGATCATATAAGGATAAGTAAGATAATATCATCTAACAAGCATAAGTGTAGCTTATGATCAAACACATGATCATCAATGTCTCACAGGTAATAGCATAGTATCAAAAGAAAACAAATTTCAACCAAGAAGACAAGAGAGAACAAAAGCAAACTCTCTCTCTCTCTCTCGAAGCCTATGATCTATACATTTTTATTCCCCTTTGGCAACAAGTTACCAAAAAGATCCTAAAAAATGCATAGTACTATATTGTCTCTCAGGCTTGGTCTTTAGTTGGTGGTGTAGAGATGGCTCCTTGGACGAAGACTTCAGTTGATGTGGATGGTGTTGAAGGAGTTGGTGCTGGAGCTGGTTCCACTGGAGCTGTAGCTGGTGCAGATGAAGTAACTCTGGTGTCTGTTACTGGCTCTGCAGCTGATCTCTGAGCTCGAGGCACTCTGGCAAATGCACCAGTGGTTGTTCTGCCCTTCCTCTCCTGCATGTCATCCTGTAGCTGATCCACAACTGACTGAATCTTAGTTACTTTGACATCTAAATCAAAGAATTTTTTTTCCATGATTCTTTCCAGGCTCTCCTAGTTTTGAGTTAGGGTGGCCAACCCCTTCTCAATCCTCAGAGTTGATGCTATCAAGTAACCAAGCTGCTCCTGCTTTCTCTTCAAAAAGTACTCAGATGCCTCTGCTAGAGTTGGCTTCTTGGCAGCCTTCTCTTTCTTTGCTTTCTCCTTCTTTTCTTGAGCTTGTACTGATGATGGTTCATTCTCATTCATGACAACTTGATTGTCCTCAAAGTCTGGATAGAGAACAAAGTGTTCCTTATCCAACAGATACTTTCCTGTGCCCATCTTTGAGTTAATCAACTCCTGAATTTGTGGGGCATATCCACAACTTCTTTTCTGGTCTGCTGCTGTCCTCTTGATAGTTTCAACTATGAGGCTCATGACCTTGAATTTCTGTGGCACATCAAATATGTGTAGCAAATTAATTGCATGCCCTCTGATCATGTTGTGGTCACCTGACTTGGGCAAAAGAGGGTGCCTTAGGATCCAGTTGATTGTTGGCAGCCCTGACAGAAGAAAATGAACTGACCCAAACTTGAAAGTTTCAAGTGCTTCATCTGGGATCTCCTTGTACATCTGTGACATTGAATTGTGATCCATATTTTTCTTGGCATAAACGTCCAAGTCATCTTCACTCTCCTTTGGGGCATTGATCAGATTTGCCCATTCCTCAATGGTTGATTGGTATCTCGTTCCTTCAGACATCCAAACAATTCTGCCATCTGGATAGAAATGTGCTGTGGAGTAGAATTGCATAATGAGCTCATCATTCCAGTTTGTGAGCTTCTGCCCAACAAAATCTGCAACTCCACACGCACTGAAGCTGTCATATACTCCTGGATAATGTTCTTCATTTTCCTTCATGTAGGTCCAGTCGACCCACCTCATGTCACACACTATTGGCTTCTTGTCCAACATGATTGTCTCATAGAAATCCTGCTGTTCCTTTGTGTGGAATCTGTAATCAACAGCAGTCCTTCTCCTGGTGGCATATGGATCAGACTCTCTCCATAGCCTCAACCCTGAATCTCTCCTGATCTTCATGTTCTCAGCCACAGATGAGCATCGTTGTGGTCTGGAATCTTGGGCTTGAGCTTCCTCAGGACTTGTCCTTCTTCATCTTCCTCAGCAGCATCATCAGGCACTGGGGCCTTGTTCTTCTCAGCTACTGGTATACTCCTGGTATTCCTCTTTGGTGCACTCTTGGGCTTGGACGCAGCTTTGGGTGCGTCTTTGGGCTTTGATGTTGCAGCCCCTGACCTTATAGCATCACCCATCAGCTTTTGTGCCTTGGGTGCTGGTGCAGCAACCTCTTCTTCCTCTTCTTCTTCCATCATGGAAGGCTTTCCAATCACTCCGCCATGGTCTTCCGACCCTTTCCTTTCTTTTCTTTCCTTCTCGCAGCAGTGCTCTTTGGGTTGGGATTCCAAAGATGCTTGAGTGGAGGCTCTGGCTTTAGACATGGGTTGTCTTCCTGCTGGCCTTTTGATCTTCATCCTTGGCTTAACTGCAGCTGAGTTGTACTCCTTCTTGAGCACTTTCTTCTTTGAACTAGCCTCATCCTCAATTGCCACGTAATCCTCATCCTTAGACTCTGAGGTCTTCTTCTTCCTTGTCCCGGTGGCAGCTTTGGGCAAGTTGCTGGGAGTGCTTCTGCTTCCTTCATCTGAGCTGCTGGAGGGACTAGCGCCCTCACTCATGTGAATCTGCTCTTCTTCCTGCTCGACTATCACTTTGGTCCGACATGCCGCAAACACCATCGCTGACCACATGAATAGTTATAGATGAGATAGAGTGGATGAGAACCACAAAATGCAGAGATTTTTGCAAAAGAATGATTCAAAAACTTAGTTTTAGTTTTCCACAGAAAGCATTTCAGATCTACTAATTTTCAAACTCGGTGATACCGAAGCAGTTTTGGAACCTAAACTAGTGAACTCGGTCAGACCGAGTCACAGTTCGGTGGCACCGAGACTACTAGGGTTCCACAAAGTTCTAAAATCGGTCACACCGATTAGCAATTCTCGGTTAGACCGAGAGTTACTAGTGCAATGGCGTTAGCCAAATCGGTGGGACCGAGTTTTTCAACTCGGTGGGTCCGAGATGGTTTCGGCGGAAACCTAACCCTAAATTTTCAAATCGCATCTATTCTAAGGATTGTTTTGACTGGATAGAGGTGTTTCAATCGTGGCAAGAATCATAATGAACACAATGTGCTGAGAGTCAGACGAGGATAGCACTGTGATCGAGTTCATACCCTAGTTCGGTGATGAACTCGCTATGGCGGCAACGGAGGATATGAAATCCGTTGACGGCGGCAGAGACCAGCGACAGGAGGCGGCTGGCGACGAAGTCGACGATCCGGAGACCTAGTAGGCAGAGCGAGCTATGCGCGTGCGAAGAGTGTCGGAGAAAGTTTTCCAAAATTTTGCCCGTGTGTATATATAGCCCGACACTGTCGGTGTGACCGAGTTGAACAACTCGGTGGCACCGAGATGCATAACTGTTAACAGTTACAGCAACTCGGTGTGACCGAAAAGTTAAAATCGGTTGCACCGAGATTGAAAACCTAGATCGACTTAGTAATCTCGGTATGACCGAAATGGAGGAATCGGTCAGAACGAAAATCACAAAGAAGTTCTACAAAATTTTGCCCGTCTGAATATATAGCCCGACACTGTCGGTGTGACCGAGTGGAACAACTCGGTGGCACCGAGATGCATAATCATGGATGATTACAAGCAACTCGGTGTGACCGAAAGGTTCAAATCAGTTGCACCGAGTTTGAAAACCTAGATCGACTCAGTGATCTCGATATGACCAAAATGGAGGAATCGGTCAGACCGAAAAGCACAAAGAAGTTTTGGTAGTTTAAGTCTATGATGAATCGGGGACTCCGAGTGCTCCTCACACAGAGTGGTTCGAATCTTACTTGATCAAATTTTGTGATGTAGCATGAATAGAGTTTGAGACGAGAAAAGCATAGATAGCTAGAGAAGGTTCTTAGGCATTCTTGTCCATCCACTTGGCCAAAGAAAATGAACCAAACAATCAAAACAACAAGTGGATGTCCTCAAATGAGTAAAGTATACAACCAACATGCTCACACAATTAAAATGACAAATGAAATATGTGGCAAAGCATGCACAATCAATTCTAGCATCTATCAAACAATTGGCGATGACTAGGTCATCTATATATGAGTATATTGACTTAGGAGTCAAACGAGAACATTTGATCATAGGTCATACTCATCGTTTAAGCTCAAGTGGGGTTACCACTTTTACATAAAGCATTGATGTGTTCACATCATTAGAGTTGCTTTGACTCAATTCTTAGAGTTAAGCTCCCCCTAGATGTGAGATCCCCCTTTAGAGGGATGAACTAACCTTGGGTTTTGTCGATGATGAATTCATGTAGGTGTTGAAGACGTGGGATCTCAATGTTGATGTAGATCTTTTGGAGCAATCCTTTGGAGTGAGTTGCACTTTCAATACCTACATGGGTTAGTCCCACAAGGAACAAACAAGAATATCCATAGACATAGAGTGATGCACACGCACAAGATGATGTCCATGAAAACATTAGGTTACCTTGTCCCCTGCCTTACCAACATGAGGGTTTTGTGACTCCTTGAACTAGTGCAATATATGGAAGTTGATTGCACTTGTCCTCGCCATAAAGATATGAGTGAAGAATGTTGGCGGAGTCACCCTCAAGAACTCTCTTGTTCTTCTTCTTCGGGATCCACATCATCTTGATGGGAATCCTTGGAGTTGTAGTTGTACTTGATGAAGTAGAACTTGACGTAGTCTTGGGAACCCACTTGACCAAGGCCTTAGGTGCTTCTTCAAATGCATCAATCTCCTCTTGAAGCTTGTCCTTGCCTTTGTTCTTGTGGTCTTGTGGTGGAAGATCATCTAGTGCTTGTGTTCCCTTGAAGGAAGTAGGATCATACTTATCTTGTTGAGGAACAAACTTCGTCTTGGGGTATTGATCTTCTTCCCACTCAACTGCATTGGCATTGAACTTTCGTTCAAAACCAACACCTTAATTCTTCCGGTGCCTTCCTTGCTTGCGTACAATTTCCTCGAATTGCTTACTCCCGGCAAGGCTCTTGTAAACACCTTTCTCTATAATTCCCTTCAATAAGCTATTTTCTTGCTCAAGTGTAACTTGGCTAAGAGAATCATTAGTGGAATCAAGAGAACTACTAGAAGCAACAATATTGGATTTATCATTATTAGTGTTACTACTAGAGGAAGAATCTTTCTTGTTCTTGTTACTAGACTTGACTTGAGGCATGTAAGTAGTTAAGAGTAAACGCTTGGCAATGTAAGAAGAACTTTTCTTACGGAGATAATCATTGATTGCCTTTAAGAACTCATGCTCTTGCTCAAGATTGAGCTTTTCAAAGCGTAACTTCTCATGAGCCCTTAAAAGTTCTCGATGATCTTCGAAGATAGTTTCATGAGCTAACTTAAGAGTGTTTAGTTCTTTAGTTAGAAGCTCAATCTTCTCCTTATGATTGTCATTCGTTCTATCTTGATTAGCATGATTAATTGACGTTTCATCATATTATTCATCACTAGAGTTGTCAATAAGTAAATCATCGTCACCTAACAAGTCATCTTCATCACTATTAAAATCAACATACTCGGGGTGTATTACCTTAGGACCTTTGGCCATGAAGCATCTTACAATTCCGTGATTTGGTGAATCAAATATGTCGTAGGAGTTGGTTGATACAAGTGCTAGACCGGCAACACCTTCATCTTGAGTATATTCGGAGTCAGAGTGATAGCTTCTCTCGGGGTGATTGTCGGAGTCGGAGCCGGATACCCATTCACCAACATGAGCTTGATGTCTTCGTTTTGTGTAGCTCTTTGATGACTTGTCCTTCCTTTCCGAATCCTTGCTTCTCCGTGAGGGTCTTCGTTCATAACGATCATCTCTACTCCTTCTCTCTCTTGGTGGTGATTCTTCTCTTCTACTTCTTCTTTTTGGAGAATCTTCTCTTCTTTTGTAGGGTGCCGTACATTCATTGGAATAGTGTCCGGGTCTCCCACAATTGTAGTAATTGCGCTCTCTACTAGAAGATCTTTTGTCATTGTATGATCTTGACTTAGAGCTTCTTTCTTTGCTTCTACTCTTGTAGAATTTGTTGAAGTTCTTCACCATTAAGCTCAATTCTTAATTGAAGGTTTGTTTCTCACTTGATGATGTGGGGGCTTCACATGAGGCTTTGTAAGCACCACTTGCCTTGTTTTGAAGTTCCTCCTTATCCTTGAGTGACATCTCATGAGCAACAATTCTTCCAATGACTTCCGTAGGCTTAAGATCTTTGTAATTTGGCATCATTTGGATCAATGTGCACACGGTATCATACTTTCCATCCAATGCTCTTAGGATCTTCTTGATGATGAATATGTCGGTCATCTCTTCACTTCCTAAGCCGACAATCTCATTTGTGATAAAAGCAAGCCTAGAGTACATTTCAGCGACACCTTCACCATCCTTCATTTTGAACTTGTCAAGCTGACTTTGGAGCACATCCAACTTGGATTCCTTGACGGAGTCGGTACCTTCATGCATATCAATCAAAGTATCCCAAATTTCCTTTGCATTCTCAAGGCGGCTGATTTTTTGAATTCTTGAGGCACAATCCATTGAAGAGGATATCACAAGCTTGAGCGTTGTATTGCAGCATCTTCAATTCATCCGCATTAGCTTCACGGTTCGGTTCTCTCCCATCAAAGAATTCACCTTGCAAACCAATACACACAATAGCCTAAACGGCGGGGTTATGTCCGAGAATATGCATTTTCATCTTATGCTTCCAACTAGCAAAATTAGTGCCATCAAAGTAAGGACCACTACGGTGATAATTTTCCTCGCTAGACGCCATACTCTCCTAGGTTGCGAAACCAAGGCTATGGCCATCAAAAGCTATGGAAATCAAAGCAAATGGAGACCAAAGCTCTGATACCACTTGTAGGACCTTGAAGTATGTCTAGAGGGGGGGTGATTAGACTACTTGACCAATTAAAAACTTAACCTTTTCCCAATTTTAGACTTTGGCAGATTTTAGCTATCTTAGCACAAGTCAAGCAATCTTCACACAATTCAAGCAAGCATGCTAAGAGTATATAGGCAGCAGAAATTAAAGCATGCAACTTGCAAGAATGTAAAGGGAAGGGTTTGGAGGATTCAAACGCAGTTGGAGACACGGATGTTTTTGTCGTGGTTCCGATAGGTGGTGCTATCGTACATCCACGTTGATGGAGACTTCAACCCACGAAGGGTAACAGTTCTTGTGAGTCCACGGAGGGCTCCACCCACGAAGGGTCCACGAAGAAGCAACCTTGTCTATCCCACCATGGCCGTCGCCCACGAAGGACTTGCCTCACTAGCGGTAGATCTTCACGAAGTAGGCGATCTCCTTGCCCTTACAAACTCCTTGGTTCAACTCCACAATCTTGTCGGAGGCTCCCAAGTGACACCTAGCCAATCTAGGAGACACCACTCTCCAAGAAGTAACAAATGGTGTGTTGATGATGAACTCCTTGCTCTTGTGCTTCAAATGCTAGTCTCCCCAACACTCAACTCTCTCTCACATGATTTGGATTTGGTGGAAAGAATATTTGAGTGGAAAGCAACTTGGGGAAGGTTAGAGATCAAGATTCATATGGTAGGAATGGAATATCTTGGCCTCAACACATGAGTAGGTGGTTCTCTCTCAGGCTGGTAAGTTGGAAGTGTAGGTTTGTTCTGATGGCTCTCTCCAAAAATGAAGAGGAGGTGGAGGGGTATATATAGCCTCCACACAAAATCTAACCGTTACACACAATTTACCAAACTCGGTGGGACCGAATCAACAAACTCGGTCGGACCAATTTAGTAAACCTAGTGACCGTTAGTGATTTCGATGGGACCGACATGCAACTCGGTAGGACCGATATGGTTAGGGTTAGGGCATAACATAATCTCGGCGAGACCGATTACACAAACTCGGTGATACCGGTTTTGGTAATTAGCTAACCAGAGAGTTGGTCAGGTAAACTCGATGGGACTGATTCAGCTTTTCGGTGAGACCGAAATGTTACGAAAGGGAAACAGAGAGTTTACATTGCAATCTCGGTGGGACCGCTCGCTCACTTCGGTTAGACCAAAACGTTACGAAGGGAATCAGAGACATTACAATCCCATCTTGGTGAGACCGAGATCCCTATCGGTGAGACCAATTTTCCTAGGGTTTGTGGCAGTGGCTATGACATTTGAACTTGGTGGCGCCGGATAGAAAGAATCGGTGGGGTCGAGTTTGACTTTGGGTTTAGGTCATACGTGGAAGTGAGAAAGTAGTTGAGGGTTTTTGGAGCATATCACTAAGTACTTGAAGCAAGATGCTCATTAAGCAACACCTCATCCCTCCTTGATAGTATTGGCTTTTCCTATAGACTCAATGTGATCTTGGATCACTAAAATGTGAAATGTAGAGTCTTGATCTTTTGAGCTTGAGCCAATCCTTTGTCCTTAGTATTTTGAGGGATCCACTTTCATCATCCATGCCATGCCATTCATTGAGCTTTCCAGAAATATTTGTCTTAGAATAGCATTAGCTCAATGAGCTATATGATGTTATGAATTACCAAGACCACATAGGGATAGTTGCACTTTCAGAGCCCCAGGCTGGAGACGACCGGCCGCTCGCCCTGGAAAGACGAGTGCACGGAAGGCGTGCTAGAGGCCATGCGGACGCCAGGGTTGGAGGGAGGGAGACGCACCACGGCCGGAAGGAGAGGATGGGTGGCCGTCGTAGCCGGAGTGGCTGGCGGCGGGGGGGGGGGGGGTGGCGGACGCCGGCGTCGGAGTGACGCATGGCTCTCTCGCTCTCGCGGCTAGGCTAGGTCTGCAGCGTAATGCGTGAGCTTAATGGAGAACAACATGATCAACGCATCGCAGGAGAGGTGGGCCGCTGCCGGTGCCCCCATGCTGGCTGGCCGTGCCGTGTCAAGTAGTCCCGGCACGTCTGGCGTCTGGAAGGAGGACCCAGCCGCCGATTGAGCAAAGGCTAGCTGGAGAGTGGACAGTGATGGGCCCGTGAACCCTACATCCTTTAATATGTGTGTAAAAACAGTGAAAGATTTGCAAGAATGGCCACCATTCAGTGGTATGAACTCCCGTGTCTATCTCATTAGTTTTAAACGGAGGAAAGGATAGAGCACGATGGATTAGCCAGTTATGTAATATGTTCCACAAGTGCCATCAAGTTCAAACGTCGGTGGTTGTGAGTTTGTCTAACTCCTAACAGCTAGTTGATTAAGCTTGCTGGAATTTTGTCTATTTTGGGCCAAGCCCAATAGCAGTTTCAGAAAATTCCCAATAAATCCTAGAGGCCCACGTAGCCCATTCATGCAAGGCAAGAGGTGGAACTAAAGTTTAGTCCCACATCGCTAGTTTAGAGGGAGTTGGACCTCTTTATAAGGGAGGCTCTTTCTCCACATGTATGAGGATGAGAACAAGAGAGACATCCACGCGCGCTCCTCCTCTGCCGCCCGCCTCGCCACGCCACGCCACGGCTCGTCACGACGCGCTGCGCTGCGGGTTGCGGGAATGAGCCGAGTTCTATTCCCGTTGTCTGTTCGTTTCGTCTCCCTCGTTCTCTTCAGCTCCCGGCGCAAATTCTCGCCTCCTTCTCTTGCGCCTATAAAAGGGAGGTCGCTCCTCTCAGAGAGACGCACCAGAACCTCTTCTTCCTCTCACCACAAGTCCCTGAGCACTGCGCTACTGCTACGTTCTTCCCCATCCCGGCTTGCGGCGTGCACCGCAGGTCGGGACAGTAGGCCTCCGAAAGCACACCCTTTGAGTCTTGTACGGGAGAAGGATGATAAGGCTTTTGGGGAGCGCTCAGCGTGACTACTGACTTCTTCGTCACGGACGCCCCGGACTCTGATGACTTCGACAACCTCCTCGACAACATGGCTGGCGAGGACACCGACCCCAAGACCGGTGCATCTGCTCCCGTTCCGTACGTTCTCATACTCTACCTGTTAGAGGTCCTGTCTCAACTTGTTGCTCTAGTGTCTGTGCTAGATGTGTTCGGTTCTAGTTCATATATGCATATGCTATTTAACTTCTCTTTGTCAAATCACATGACTTGTTTTATCACTACTATACTAGTTGTGCTTTATCTAGTATTTGTGTTAATAAAATCAATCGGTAAATTGCTCATATTTCCAACAATTCAAAAACCTTATTATAGGCAATTTACCCCGAGTGGTTTTGCTGCTTCCATGAGACCTGCTATGTTTGAGGGTATCCACTATAAGAGGTGGCGCGTGAGAGCAACCTTATGGTTTCAAACCATGAGCTGCTATGACGCCACTCTTGGCAAACCTGAAGGAGAGCTTGATGCTCAACAGGCACAAGCTTTCTAGAAAATGGATACTCTGTTTAAGGTTGCTCTCTTGAGTGTTCTTCGTGAGAACATAGTTGATGCTTATGCGTCAATTGATAATGGAAAAGATATGTGGGATGCACTCGAGGCCAAGTTTGGTGTCGGATGCTGGCACTGAGTTGTACATCATGGAGCAATTCTATGATTACAGGATGACTGAAGAGCGCTCCGTGGTTGAGCAAGCTCATGAGATACAGTCATTTGCTAGAGAACTCGAGCACTTCAGTTGTATGCTACCGGACAAGTTTGTTGCCGGAGGTATCATCACTAAGCTTCCTCCTTCGTGGAGGAACTTTGTTACCTTACTGAAACATAAGAGACATGAGTTTTTCGTCCCGGATCTCATTGGCACTGTTGATGTGGAAGAAAAGGCGTGAGCAAAGGACACACATGCTCGAGGTATTGAGGGAGGATCTAGTGCCAATCTGGTATAGAAGAAGAACTTCCAGCCCCACAAGTTCAAGAACAAGGGCAAGTTTGATGGTAAAGCAAAGTTTGATGGGAAGAACAAGGCTGTGCAACACACGAACTTCAAGAAGAAGAATGACAAGAAGAAAGGTGTTTGTCATGTGTGTGGGGATCCTAATCATTGGGCTCCTAGTTGCCCTAATCGCTATGACAAGCGTCATCCTGGGAAAGGCGGCAAGACCGCTAATGTTGTCATTGGAGACACTAACATGAAGGATGCTGGGTATGGTATATTTCCCACTATTCTTTCAGTAAGTCATTCTCCTGATTGGTTAATTGACACGGGTGCTAATGTGCATGTATGCGGTGATATTTCCATGTTTTCGTCTTATCAGACCGCAAGGACTTCAAACGTGCTGATGGGAAATAGTTCAAGTGCTTCTGTTCATGGTGTTGGCATGGTCGATCTGAAGTTTACTTCGGGGAAGATCGTGCGGCTGAAGAACGTGCATTATGTCCCCTCCGTCAATAAAAATATTGTTAGCGGATCTCTTCTGTGTAGAGATGGCTATAAGCTTGTCTTTGAGTCGAATAAATTTGTCATATCCAAGTATGGAACCTTTGTTGGTAAAGGCTATGAGTCAGGAGGCCTGTTTCGGTTATCCTTGTCAGACGTTTGCAATAAAGTTGTTAAACATGTTTGCAACAATAGTGAATCAAATGTGTGGCATTCACGTCTTTGTCATGTTAACTTTGGTTGCATGTCGCGACTAGCAAAGTTGAACTTAATCCCTAGTTTCACCTCTGTCAAGGGATCTAAGTGTCAAGTTTGTGTGCAAGCTAAGCAACCTCGTAAGTCTCACACGACTGCGGAAACGAGAAATCTTGCACCACTAGAGCTCATACATTCAGATCTATGTGAAATGAATGGTGTTTTGACAAAAGGTGGAAAGAAATATTTCATGATGTTAATTGACGACTCCACTAGATACTGCCGTGTGTATCTTCTGAAATCTAAGTTTGAGGCTTTGAACTTTTTCAAGATCTATAAAGCCGAAGTGGAAAACAAACTTGATCGAAAAATCAAGAGGCTTAGGTCTTACCGTGGTGAAGAGTACTTTTCCAATGAATTCGATGCTTTTTGTGCGGAACATGGTATAATCCATGAGAGGACGCCTCCCTATTCACCTCAGTCAAATGGGGTAGCCGAAAGAAAGAACTGTACTCTAACTGATTTGGTTAACGCCATGTTAGACACATTGGGTCTCTCCAAGGCATGGTGGGGGGAGGCGATATTGACGGCATGTCATGTCCTAAACCGAGTTCCCACAAAGAATAAAGAGTTAACTCCATTCGAGGAATGGGAGAAGAAAATATTAAAGCTCTCTTATCTACGAACCTGGGGTTGTTTGGCGAAAGTCAATGTGCCAATTCCAATGAAGCGCAAGCTTGGACCAAAGACCGTGGATTGTGTTTTCCTGGGATATGCTTTTCATAGCAATGGTTATAGATTCTTGGTTGTAAAATCTAAGGTACCTGACATGCATGTCGGTACGATCATGGAGTCGCATGATGCGACTTTCTTTGAAGATATATTTCACATGAAGGATATGACTACCTCATCTAATCAGGAGATGCCTAGTTCATCGAATCAGGAACCAGTTACAATTACCGAACCTGCCATTTCGATGGAACACTTTGAAAGTCCTCTGGAGGAGAACAATGAAGTTCCTACTAGGAGCAAGAGATGAGGACTGCAAAGTCTTTTGGTGATGATTTTCTTGTGTATCTCATAGATGGCACTCCCAGTTCTATTTCAGAGGCCTATGCATCTGAAGATGCTGACTACTGGAAGGAAGCGGTTCGTAGCGAGATGGATTCTATCTTGGCGAATGAAACTTGGGAGATAACTGATCGTTCTTATGGGTGCAAACCTATAGCATGCAAATGGGTATTCAAGAAGAAGCTTAGGACTGATGGTACTATTGAAAAGTACAAGGCTCGACTCGTGGCTAAGGGTTATACCCAAAAGAAAGGTGAAGATTTATTTGACACTTACTCACCCGTGGCTTGACTGACCACTATTCGAGTTCTACTTTCACTAGCTGCCTCACATGGTCTTCTTGTTCAACAAATGGATGTTAAGACTGCTTTCCTAAATGGAGAGTTGGACGAGGAAATTTACATGGAACAACCAGATGGGTTTGTACTAGATGGTCAGGAAGGAAAAGTGTGCAAGTTGCTAAAGTCTTTGTATGGACTCAAGCAAGAACCTAAATAGTGGCATGAGAAGTTTGAAAGAACTTTAACAACTGCAGGCTTTGTTGTAAACGAAGCTGACAAATGTGTGTACTATCGCCATGGTGGGGGCGAGGGAGTTATCCTTTGCTTGTATGTTGATGACATACTAATTTTCGGAACAAATCTGAATGTTATTAAGGAGGTCAAGGATTTCCTATCTCGCTGTTTTGAGATGAAGGATTTAGGTGTGGCTGATGTCATTCTGAACATCAAGTTGTTGAGAGATGATGATGGTGGGATTACATTGCTTCAATCTCACTATGTGGAAAAGATCTTGAGTCGCTTTGGCTATAGTGACTGCAAGCCGTCTCCAACACCATATGATGTGAGTGTGTTACTTTGAAAGAATCGAAGAATTGCTAGAGATCAATTGAAATATTCTCAGATTATTGGCTCGCTTATGTACTTAGCCAGTGCTACAAGACCTGACATCTCTTTTGCTGTTAGCAAACTGAGTCGGTTTGTCTCAAAACCAGGAGATGTGCATTGGAAAGCTCTAGAGAGAGTTTTGCATTATTTGAAAGGCACTGCGGAATATGGAATTCACTACACCGGGCACCCAAAGGTGCTTGAAGGGTATAGTGACTCAAACTAGACCTCAGATGTTGACGATATAAAGGCCACGAGCGGTTATGTATTCACTCATGGAGGTGGCGTTGTTTCTTGGAAGTCTTCCAAGCAGACCATCTTAACGAGGTCAACAATGGAAGCTGAACTCACAACACTAGATACAGCTACGGTCAAAGCAGATTGGCTTCGCCGGCTCTTGAATGACTTGCCGGATGTTGAGAAACCTGTACCGGGTATCCTTATGAACTGCGACAATCAAATTGTGATCACGAAAGTGAGGAGCTCGAAGGATAACATGAATTCATCAAGACACGTTCAGAGAAGGTTAAAGTCTGTTAGGAAAATGAGAAACTCCGGAGTTATTGCATTGGATTATATCCAAATGTCTTAAAATCTGGCAGATCCTTTCACTAAGGGTCTATCACGTAACGTGATAGATAATGCACCAAGGGAGACGGGTATGAGACCCACAATATGAATTGTTCACAGTGGTAACCTATTCTTTATGATCGGAGATCCCGTGAATTAGATGTGGATGACAAGTTGTTGATCGACTGAGAGGAGAGTATCCTTACTATTAACAATACCACTCCATGAAGATGCATTACTCTCCTAAAACTGCATGGCAGGTTGATGTATATCTTAATGTGTTCTAAGTGGCTCATTTAAGCACAGATGTTGTCCTGTAGAACATTGAGGGAGTCCTGGATTAGGGGGTGTCCGGATAGCTGAACTATCGCCGTTGACCGGACTCCTGGACTATGAAGATAAAAGATTGAAGACTTCGTCCCGTGTCCGGATGGGACTTTCCTTGGCGTGGAACGAAAGCTTGGCAATACGGATATGTAGATATTCTACCATTGTAACCGACTCTGTGTAACCCTAACCCTATCCGCTGTCTATATAAATCGGAGGGTTTTAGTCCGTAGGACGAACAACAATCATACCATAGGCTAGCTTCTAGGGTTTAGCCTCTCTGATCTCGTAGTAGATCCACTCTTGTACTACCCATATCATCAATATTAATCAAGCAGGAGTAGGGTTTTACCTCCATCGAGAGGGCCCGAACTCAGGTAAAACATCGTGTCCCTTGTCTCCTGTTACCATCCGCCTAGACGCACAGTTCGGGACCCCCTACCCGAGATCCGCCGGTTTTGACACCGACATTGGTGCTTTCATTGAGAGTTCCTCTGTGTCATCATCCTTAGGCCCGATGGCTTCTTCGATCATCAACGACGACGCGGTCCAGGGTGAGACTTTTCTCCCCGGACAGATCTTCGTATTCTGCGGCTTTGCACTGCGGGCCAATTCACTTGGTCATCTGGAGCAGATCGAAAGCTATGCCCCTGGCCATCAGGTCAGATTTGGAAGTTTGAACTACACGGCCGACATCCGTGGAGACTTGATCTTCGACGGATTCGAGCCACAGCCAAGCGCGCCGCACTGTCTCGATGGGCACGATCTAGCTCTGCCCCGAACACTGCCTTGGAGGCCGCACCAGCGTCCGCTCCGACCCTTAGCTCGGAGCCGACTCCGCCGATCGAGGACGAGTGGCTGGACACCACCTTGGGGGCTACAATCTCTACGGCGATTGAGCCGAATTCCATCCCTGTTCTTTGCGAAGACCGTGACTCCAAGGTGCCGGACTCCTCTCCGGACTCGGAACCCTCCGCGCCCCTACCAAGCGAATCCAATTGGGCCGGTTATGGAGTTCACCGCCATGACATCTTTCAACACTCGCCCTTGGTGACATCCCTGAATTCACTAAAGTCTCTCTCTTTATCAGAGAGCCCTGGCCGGACTACGATCGGGAAGGTTGGGATGCGGACGACGAAGAAATTCAACGCCCACCCACCACCCACTTTGTAGCCACTGTCGATGATTTAACCGACATGCTCGACTTTGACTCCGAAGACATCGACGGTATGGACGACGATGCTGGAGACGACCAAGAACCAGCGCCTACAGGGCACTCGAAGGCCACCTCGTCATACGACATATAGATGGTGGACATCCCAAAAGATGGGAACGACGATGGAATAGCGGAGGATGACCCCTCCAAGAAACAGCCCAAGCGTCGGCATCAGTGGCGCCGCTCTAAATCCCGCCACAGCAAAAACGGTGATTCCGGCACGGGAGATAATAACACCCGGACAGTGCGAAGACAACCTCCTCCAACAGGATTCAGCACAGGAGTAGGGAGAAGCCAGCCCTCATGATAGAGCGGCGGGTGGAGGTGGAGGACGATAATTATATGCCTCCCTCCGAAGATGAGGCAAGCCTCGATGATGACGAATTTGCCGTGCCTGAGGATCCCGCCGAACAGGAGCGTTTCAAATGCAGGCTTATGGCCACGGCAAGCAGCCTCAATAAAAAGCAGCAACAGCTTAGAGCTGACCAAGACTTGCTAGCTGACAGATGGACTGAAGTCCTTGCAGCCGAAGAGTACGAACTCGAACGCCCCTCCAAGAGATACCCAAAACGCAGGCTGCTACCCAATTATAGGAGGAAGCACCCAAACCTACATCACCAGCGCATGATGCGGCCGACCGGCCACCCCGTGGCCGCGACAGAGAGGCCTCTAGGCCCTCCATTCAAGCCGCACCCAAGGCCGCTCGAAAAGTACCAAGGCACGGGAAACGCACTGCACCTGCGAGACATATTGGAGGACAAGGCAAGGCAAACAAGATCGATCTATGGATCGGCGTGGGCGCCCACGACGCGTGATGATAACCGTCACGCCGGATACAGCAATTCGGTCGGGCGAACACGATGAACAAAGCTCATTTGAGTTGCGTCATGATATAGCTCAATACAGAGGCGCCACACACCCACTATGCTTCACAGACGAAGTGATGGATCATCAAATCCCCGAGGGTTTCAAACCCGTAAACATCAAATCATACGATGGAACAACAGATCCTGCGCTTTGGATCAAGGAGTACCTCCTCCATCCAGGCCCGCGGTGATGATCTACACGCCATCAAATACCTCCCACTCAAGCTTAAAGGACCAGCTCGGCATTGGCTTAACAGCTTGCCAGCAGAATCAATTGGTTGTTTGGAGGACCTGGAAGCCGCATTCCTTGATAACTTCCAGGGCACATATGTGCGACCACCAGACGCCGATGACCTCAGCCACATAATTCAGCAGCCAGAAGAATCAGCCAGACAATTACGGACACGGTTCCTAACCAAGAAAAACAAATCGTTGATCAGACGGATGCAGAGGCCCTTGCAGCCTTGAAACATAACATCCATGACGAGTGGCTTGCCCAGCACCTAGGACAGGAAAAGCCGAAATCCATGGCAGCCTCACAACACTCATGACCCGCTTTTGCGCGGGAGAGGACAGCTGGCTAGCTCGTAGTAACAACTTGACCAAAAACCCTGGTAGTTCGGATACCAAGGACAGCAATGGCAGGTCGCGTCGCAACAAGCACAAGCGCCGCATCAACGGTGATAATGCTGAAGATACGGCAGTCAATGCCAGATTCAGAGGCTCTAAACCCGGTTAGCGGAAAAAGGCATTCAAAAGAAATACTCAGGGCCCGTCCAATCTGGACCGAATACTCGATCGCTCGTGCCAAATACATGGCACCCCCAAAAAACCAGCCAACCACACCAACAGGGATTGCTGGGTCTTCAAACAGCATGCAAGTTAAATGTCAACCCAATGACAAGGGGCTGCATAGCGATGACGAGGAGGAGCCCGACCGCCCGAACAATAGAGGATGTAAGGGCTTCCCCCACAAGTGCGGACGGTGAACATGATATACGCAACCCACATACCCAAAAGGGAGCGGAAGCGTGCACTAAGGGACGTATATGCGATGGAGCCAGTCGCCCCAAAGTTCAACCCATGGTCCTCCTGCCCGATCACGTTTGATCGAAGGAACCACCCCACTAGCATCCGCCACGGTGGATTCGCCGCATTGGTTCTTGACCCAATCATTGACGGATTTCACCTCACTAGAGTCCTGATGGGCCGGCGGTAGCAGCCTGAACCTGCTCTATCGGGATACAAGGCGCAAAATGGGCATAGACCCCTCAAGGATTAAACCCACAAAGACGACCTTTAAAGGCGTCATACCAGGTGTAGAGGCCAATTGTATGCAGGCTCGCCATACACTCGAAGTGGTCTTCAGATCCCCGGATAACTTCCGAAGCGAAGAGTTAATCTTCGACATAGTCCCGTTCCGCAGCGGCTATTACGCACTGCTTGGACGAACCAAATTTGCAAAGTTCAATGTGGTGCCGCACTACGCATACCTCAAGCTCAAGATGCCAGGCCCTCGAGGAGTAATCACGGTCAATAGAAACACCAAACGCTCTCTCCGAACGGAGGAGCATACGGCGGCCCTCGCGGCGGAGGTGCAAAGCAGCCTCTCACAGCAATTCTCGAGTCCGGCCACTAAAGGTCCGGACACCGTCAAGCGCGCCCGGAGTAACCTATAACAAGACCGCCTAGCATGATCCGGAAAGCAGCCAGAGTAATCTGGCTAACCCCAGCCCTCGCGAAATTGCGAAGCCAAGATTACGCTGCGTACATAACTATGCTCTGGAGATACCATGGGCATAAGGGGAGGGCACGGCCACGGCACGCCTGCACGCGGCTCAACCGCACTGTGGCCCCGATGGTGTCATTCTTTTTTCTTACTTTCAGGACTCCGTTTTCCGAAGCCCTGTCCGGCACTAGAATTGCCGAGCTCACGATGCAACAGCCGTGGAAGCAGAAAGCTACGTCGAGTGTCCAGGTGGTCTCTACTACGAGCATTATACCAGTTTTACATACCATCCCGCAGCTTACCCCTGGAGGGGGACATGTTAAATAGTCCCATCCCTTGCTTATCGCACTATTTGTATCGTTCTGCTTTCATTGCAGTACCTTTTTGAATAAACAATACATAGCTTTTGCCTGTTATTGCACTCCTTTCTTTATCTATATATATGTTCATTCATGACATGTTGCAGCCGTACACTTTGGTACGGCCAAAACACCAGGGGCTTAAGTACCCCAAAACTATGGTGTGATAAGTCCGAACACTTTCACAAGTGCGGCACCCCGAACTTATAGCATTATATGCATCGGCTCCGAATCATGTCTTGGGTCATTAGTTGGGTTTGCGCGGCTCCCATGTTTTGGTACCTTTCGTTCCGTTATATCGGCTAAGGTAATTTGGGAGAACCACTGCGATTGTGCCCAGCTTGAGCTGGGTTGAGCACCTCGGTGGAGAAAGCTAAACTGACCGTCATGATAGGGCGAGAGCGGTCGCTGTTCGAGAGGTTTTTCGGGTCCCTAAAGACTTATGCCGCTTAGAGCGAGAAGTCGGCATTGTCCGCCAAAGGCGTGTATAGCGCCCGAACTCGGTCTTCCGAATACTAGGGGCGTCGCCGAAATTTAAAATTATAGAATTCTATGGCTAAGTGAGAGTGTTCAAGCATTATAGTCTGGTTGCCTTGTTCGTTGCGTTGAGTGCCTCCCTCGAAGGATCCAAGAATGGGAATAAGAGCGCTCAAGTTTATCCCGAACACCTCAGCACTCGTGGCATGGGGGCTGAAGCCAACGACTTGCCATCTCTCAAATTTGATAAACGGCCGCACAGAAGGTAATATTTTAAATTCACAAGCGTTGCTTAGCGCATATGAACAAGTTTTCAGCGTACAGGATAAAAAATGCGAGTCTACTCAAATATAATATCTTTGGAGCATTCATCCGCTATAAGGCATGCACCCTTCAGGACGCCCTCATAATACATTTCAGGCTTACGATGCTCCTTCTTCGGTGGTGGTCCGTCCGTCACAAGCTTCGAAGGTCCATCTTGCCCCAGTGCACCTTGGCAGGGCAAGGGCCCTCTGAGCACCTTCAATGCGCATTTGAGCGCTTGATGACTTCAATCCATGGACAAAGGCCCACCAGCCGCCGCACTAGCCCGAAGTAGCTCCTGTGCAAGGCTTCAGAGGCCACAGCCGAACTATGAGGCCCTTCATGGCCTGTTCGGCGACCTTGTGGAGCTCGACCAGCTGCTTCACCTGGTCGCTCAGGCACTGGATGTCCGCCTCAAAGATACCGAGACCGTAACACCTTTTCCGTCGAACTCCCCTCCTCGGCGCGGTAGAACGCGGCATCATCACACACACTATGGGTCAAATCTGCGAATGCTCCTGGAGAGCTCCGGATTCGGGCAAGTAATAGATAATTCACTTTCACATGCTTGCTTTGCATAAAGAATGCCTTACCCGCCGCTATCTTCTTTAATGATTCAATTTCTTGGAGGGCTTTTTGGGCTTCGGCCTTAGCGGCTTTGGCACTCTCAAGAGCCGAGGCGATCTCGGACTCTCGAGTCTTCGAGTCACGCTCCAAACTCTCGTGTTTTTCTATGAGAGCCTGGAGCTCTTGCCGCACCTCCGCCACCCGCGCCTCCAGTTTCTCTCGCTCGGTGCGCTCCGCGGCCGCTTTGCTTTCGGCCGTGGACACCGCTTCCTTCAGGGTCGCTGATGGAGTCCTGGACTAGGGGGTGTCCGGATAGCTGGACTATCATCACGGCCGGACTCCAAGACTATGAAGATACAAGATTGAAGACTTCGTCCCGTGTCCGGATGGGACTTTCCTTGGCGTGGAAGGCAAGCTTGGCGATACGGATATGTAGATCTCCTACTATTGTAACCGACTCTGTGTAACCCTAAACTATCCGGTGTCTATATAAACCGGAGGGTTTTAGTCCGTAGGACACAACAACAACAATCATACCATAGGCTAGCTTCTAGGGTTTAGCCTCCTTGATCTCGAGGTAGATCTACTCTTGTACTACCCATATCATCAATATTAATCAAGCAGGAGTAGGGTATTACCTCCATCGAGAGGGCCCGAACCTGGGTAAAAACATCGTGTCCCTTGTCTCCTGTTACCATCCGCCTAGACGCACAGTTCGGGACCCCCTACCCGAGATCCGCCGGTTTTGACACCGACATTGGTGCTCTCATTGAGAGTTCCTCTGTGTCGTCACCGATAGGCCCGATGGCTCCTTCAATCATCAACAACGACGCAGTCCAGGGTGAGACCTTCTCCCTGGACAGATCTTCGTATTCGGCGGCTTTGCACTGCATGCCAATTCGCTTGGCCATCTGGAGCAGATCGAAAGCTACGCCCCTGGCCATCAGGTCAGATTTGGAAGTTTGAACTACACGGCCGATATCCGCGGAGACTTGATCTTCGACGGATTCGAGCCATAGCCAAGCGTGCAAGCCGTGACCTCGATGGGCATGATCTAGCTCTGCAGCCGAACAGTGCCCTGGAGGCCGCACCAGCATCCGCTCCGACCCTCAATCCGGAGCCGGATTCCCCGATCGAGGACGAGTGGTTGGACACCGCCTCGGGGGCTACGATCTCTACGGCGATTGAGCCGAACTCTATCCCTGTCCCCTGCGAAGACCGTGACTCCAAGGTGCCGGACTCCTCTCCGGACTCCGAACCCTCCGCGCCCCTACCAATCGAATCCGATTGGGCGCCGGTCATGGAGTTCACCGCCGCGGACGTCTTTCAGCACTCGCCCTTTGGCGACATCCTGAATTCACTAAAGTCTCTCGCCTTATCCGGAGAGCCCTGGCCGGATTACGGTCAGGAAGGTTGGGATGCGGACGACGGAGAAATTCAACGCCCACCCACCACCCACTTTGTAGCCACCGCCGATGATTTAACCGACATGCTCGACTTCGACTCAAGACATCGACGGTATGGACGACGATGCCGGAGACAACCAAGACCCAGCGCCTACAGGGCACTGGAAGGCCACCTCGTCATACGACATATACATGGTGGACATCCCAAAAGATGGGAACGGCGATGGAACAACGGAGGATGAACCCTCCAAGAAGCAACCGAAGCGCCGACGTCAGCGGCGCCGCTCTAAATCCCGCCACAACAAAAACGGTGATTCTGGCACGGGAGATAATAACACCCCGGACAGCGCCGAAGAAAACCCCTCCAAAGAAGACTCGGCGCGGGAGGAGGAGAAGCATGTCCGCATCGACGGTCTGGCAGTAAAGAGAGATCGAGGGCGATAATTATGCGCCTCCCTCCGAAGATGAGGCAAGCCTCGACGACGACGAATTTGTCGTGCCCGAGGATCCCGCCCGAACAGAGCGCGTTTGACGCAGGCTTATAACCACGGCAAACAGCCTCAAGAAGAAGCAAGAACAGCTTAGAGCTGATCAAGACCTGCTAGTTGACAGATGGACTGAAGTCCTCGCAGTCCGAAGAGTATGAACTCGAGCGCCTCCAAAAGCTACCCCAAACGCAGGCCGTTGCCTCGATTAGAGGAGGAAGCACCCAAGTCACCAGCGCACGACATGGCAGACCGGCCACCCCGTGGCCGCGATAGAGAGGTCTCTAGACCCTCCGTTCAAGCCGTACCCCGACGCCGTTCCAAAAGTACCAGGGCACGGGAAAACGCGCCGGACTTGCGAGACATATTGGAGGATAAGGCAAAACATACAAGATCGATCTACGGATCGCGTGGGCGCCCAACGACGCGGGATGATTACGCCGGATACAGAAACTCCGGCAAGGCCGAACACAATAGACAAAGCTCATTTGAGCTACGTCGTGATATAGCCCAATACAGAGGCGCCGCACACCCACTATGCTTCACAGATGAAGTAATGGATCATCAAATCCCTGAGGGCTTTAAACCCGTAAACATCGAATCATACGATGGTACCACAGATCCTGCGGTTTGGATCGAGGATTATCTTCTCCATATTCACATGGCCCGCGTGATGATCTACATGCCATCAAATACCTCCCCTCAAGCTTAAAGGACCAGCTCGGCATTGGCTTAACAGCTTGCCAGCCAGAATCAATTGGTTGTTGGGAGGACACGGAAGCCGCATTCCTTGATAACTTCCAGGCACATATGTGCGACCACCGCACGCCGATGACCTTAGCCACATAATTCAGCATCCGTAAGAATCGGCCAGCAATTACGGACACGGTTCCTAACAAAGAAAAATCAAATCGTTGACTGTCCGGATGCAGAGGCCCTTGCAGCCTTCAAACATAACATCCATGACGAGTGGCTTGCCCGGCACCTAGGACAGTAAAAGCCGAAATCTATGGCAGCCCTCACAACCCTCATGACTTGCTTTTGTGCGGGAGAGGACAGCTGGCTAGCTCGAAGCAACAACTTGGCCAAACACCTTGATAGTTCGGATACCAAGGACAGCAATGGCAGGTCGCGTCGCAACAAGAACAAACGCCGCATTTACGGCGATAATGCTGAAGATACGGCCGTCAATGCCGGATTCAGAGGCTCTAAACCCGGTCAGCGGAATAAGCCATTCAAAAGAAATACCGAGGGCCCGTCCAACTTGGACAGAATACTCGATCGCTCGTGCCAGATACATGGCACCCCCGAAAAACCAGCCAATCACACCAACAGGGATTGTTGGGTGTTCAAGCAAGCAGGCAAAATAAGTGCCGAACTCAATGACAAGGGGCTGCATAGCGACGACGAGGAAGAGCCCCGGCCGCCGAACAATAGAGGACAGAAGGGTTTTCCCACACAAGTGCGGACGGTGAACATGATATACGCAACCCATAAACCTAAAAGGGAGCGGAAGCATGCACTAAGGGACGTATATGCGATGGAGCCAGTCGCCCCAAAGTTCAACCCATGGTCTTCCTGCCCGATCACCTTCGATCGAAGGGACCACCCCACTAGCATCCGTCACGGGGGTTTCGCCGCATTGGTTCTTGACCCAATTATTGACGGATTTCACCTCACCAGAGTCCTGATAGACGGCGGTAGCAGCCTGAACCTGCTTTGTCAGGATACAATGCGCAAAATGGGCATAGACTCCTCAAGGATTAAACCTACAAAGACGACCTTTAAAGGCGTCATACCGGGTGTAGAGGCCAATTGTACGGGCTCAGTCACACTCGAAGTGGTCTTCGGATCCCCGGATAACTTCCGAAGCGAAGAGTTAATCTTCGACATAGTCCCGTTCTGCAGCGGCTATCATGCACTGCTCGGACGAACCGCATTTGCAAAGTTCAATGCGGTGCCGCACTACGCATACCTCAAGCTCAAGATGCCAGACCCTCGAGGAGTAATCATGGTCAATGGAAACACCGAACGCTCTCTCCGAACGGAGGAGCACACGGCGGCCCTCGCGGCGGAGGTGCAAAGCAGCCTCTCGCGGCAATTCTCGAGTCCGGCCACTAAACTTCCGGACACTGCCAAGCGCGCCCGGAGTAACCTACAACAAGACCGCCTGGCATGATTCAAGCATCGCCAGAGTAATCCGCCCCAACCCCAGCCCCCGCGAAGTTGCGAAAACAGTACTACGCGTACATAACTAAGCTCTGGAGATACCATGGGCATATGGGGAGGGGCACGACCACGGCACGCCAAGAATGCGGCTCGACCGCACCAGGGGCTCCTGATTGTGTCATTCCTTTTTCTTTTTTTCTTCCTTTTTCTCACTCTCAGGACTCCGTTCTCCAGAAGTCCTGTCCGGCACTAGAATCGCCGAACTCACGATGCAACAGCCAGGGAAGCA
This sequence comes from Aegilops bicornis, assembly GCA_021605145.1. Lineage (NCBI taxonomy): Eukaryota > Viridiplantae > Streptophyta > Magnoliopsida > Poales > Poaceae > Aegilops > Aegilops bicornis. The sequence continues at coordinate 188,478,375 of CM038674.1, forward strand.
GAAAGCTACGTCGAATGTTCAGGTGGTCCCTATTACGAGCATTATACCTGTTTTACATACCATCCCGCAGCTTACCCCTGGAGGGGGACATGTTAGATAGTCCCATCCCTTGCTTATCGCACTATTTGTATCGTTCTCCTTTCGTCGCAGTACCTTTTTAAATAAACAATGCATAGCTTTTGCCTATTATTGCACTCTTTTTTATCTATATATATGTTCATATCATGACATGTTGCACCCGTACACTTTGGTACGGCCAATACACCAGGGGCTTAAGTACTCCAAAATTATGGTGTGATAAGTCCGAACACTTTCACAAGTGCGGCACCCCGAACTTATAGCATTATATGAATCGGCTCCGAATCATGTCTTGGGTCAATAGTTGGGTTTGCCCGGCTCCGTGTTTTGGTACCTTACGTTCCGTTATATCGGCTAAGGTAGCACCAGAGAACCACTGCCATTGTGCCCCAGTTGAGCTGGGTTGAGCACCTCGATGGAGAAAGCTAAACTGTCATGATAGGGCGAGAGCCGGTCGCTGTTCGAGAGGTTTTTTCGGGTCCCTAAAGACTTATGCCGCTTAGAGCGAGGAACCGGAGTTGTCCGGCCAAGGTGTGGATAGCGCACCGAACTCGGTCTTCCGAATACTACGGGCTTCGCCGAAATTTAAAATTATAGAATTCTATGGCTAAGTGAGAGTGTTCAAGCATTATAAGTCCGGTTGCCTTGTTCGTTGTGTTGAGCGCCTCCCTAGATGGACCCAAGAATGGGAACAAGAGTGATCAAGTTTATCCCGAACACCCCAAAGACTTTCGTGGCATGGGGGCTGAAATAACGACTTGCCATCTCTCAAATTTGATAAACGACCGCACATGAAGGTGATATTTTAAATTAACAAGTGTTGCTTAGCGCATATGAACAAGTTTTCAGCATACGTGATAACAAATGCGAGTCTATTCAAAATTACATCTTTGGAGCACTCATCCGCTATTCGGCGAGCACCCTTCAGAAGGCCCTCATAGTACATTTCGGGTGTGCGATGCTCCTTGCCCTTCGGTGGCCCGTCCGTCACAAGCTTCTCCGCATCCAGCTTACCCCGATGCACTTTAGCACGGGCAAGGGCCTGACGGACACCTTCGATGCAGACGGAGCGCTTGATGACTTCAATTCGTGGACAGGCGTCCACCAGCCGCTGCACCAAGCCGATGTAGCTCCCAGGCATGGCCTCCAATGGCCACAGCCGGGCTATAAGGCCATTCATGGCCTGTTCGGCGACCTTGTGGAGCTCGACCAGCTGCTTCAGCTGGTCGCTCGAAAACACCGGATGTTCGGCCTCGATAATCTGAGACCGTAACACCTTTTCTGTCGAGCTCCCCTCCTTGGCGCGGTAGAATGCGGCAGCATCAGACACACTACGGGGCAAATCTGCGAATGCTCCTGGAGAGCTCCGAATCCGGGTAAGTAATAGGTAATTCACTTTCACATGCTTGCTTTGCATAAAGAATGCCTTACCCGCCGTGATCTTATTTAATGATTCAATTTCTTGGAGGGCTTTTTGGGCCTCGGCCTTAGCAGCTTTGGCACTCTCAAGAGCCGAGGCAAGCTCGGACTCTCGAGACTTCGAGTCACGCTCCAAACTCTCGTGTTTTTCCACGAGAGCTTGGAGCTCTTGCCGTACCTTGGCCAGCTGTGCCTCCCCCTTCTCTCGCTCGGTGCGTTCCGCAGCCGCTTTGTTTTCGGCCACGGACACCGCTTCCTTGAGTCGCCACCTCGTTCGTGGCCCCTGCAATATCCATGTTATTCCTGTTATTTTTTGGGCAACCAAAACCTTTTCTATAAGGTATTTTTCTTAATAAGGTATTATTTACCTTCCTTGTCCTCGAGCTGCTTCTTGGCTTGTCCGAGCTCGTTCTCGGACCGCTCGAGGTTCTGCTTCAGTGCATTGACCTCCGCAATCGGTCTGGCGGTCGGCAGCAGCTTTGCATTCCCATATTGACATCCTTACGTTAGACTCCTGCGTATATCTTTTTAGATCCTTAGTCCGGCTTTTCTTTTCGAACACCGAACTAAGCATCAGGGGCTACTGTCTATGCGGTAATATTTTTACATATTCTAAACTTACCTAAAAGCCTATCAGAAGGCTGGTACAGGCTTCGGTCAGCCTGCTCTTGGCGGACTGAACTGTCCGGATCACCGCACTCATAACAGTGCAGTGCTCCTGCTCGATGGAGGCGCTGTCAAGCGCCTCTAGTAAGCTATCCGGTGCCTCCGGTTGGACGGAGGACACCGGCGTCTTACCCTTCTTACGAAGGGACCGCTTGCCGGACTCCGGAAACACTGAAGGTTCCGGCGTGGAGTCCGGACAAGGGCCGGGCTTAGAGCCCCGTGGCACCTCCTGCGCCACCTCCTCTTGACCAGGCCCCCCTTGGGGCACCACCTCGGCATCGTCCGCAGCGTGAGGCGAGGTGGCGGTCGGAAGCGAAGTACTCTCCATTTCCGGCGAACCCAGGGACCCGCTCGTCGAAGAGGCTAGCTCGCTCTTGGTCGGGCTGCACGATTGTTCGACATTAGAGAACACTATGCAATAATAAAAAAGTCAGGGGCATCCGGACACTTACGATCTCGCCACGGGCTTGGCCCTTGTTGGCCAATCCTCCTCGTCGCTATCGACGTTGGTGGAGAAGTCCGGAGGAAGGGTTCTTCCTTTCTTGGACCCTCCGGCCTCCCCAGTTGGGGCGGCCTTCCTTTTCCTCTCCTCCCCCGCTGGGGGAGAAGCTTCTTTTTCCTCCTCCTCGTCCTCAGGAGAAGATTCTGCTTCAGAATGTGACAGCACCTGGCGTCGGGAGCTCCGTCGATTTCCCGTGGCCTCCTTCTTGGCCTTCTTCTCCGGCACCACATGGGGTGCCGGAGCCAGCAGCCCCGTCAATTGGGCGTCCGCTGGGTCTTCCGGCAAAAGGCCGACGGTTAATCTGTCCGGCCGTCTTCAGCCAGTTCTGTCAAAGATTAGGGAGTTTTTAGATCCCACATAGAGTCAATCTATGAAAAAAGAGTCCCATAAAGGGCAAAATAACTCACCTCGTCGGCTGGACGTTGCGAGCTGTACCCGCGATCTTCAGTAGCGGATGAGGGGGCCTCGACGCCCTTGAACAGCCCCTTCCAGGCATCTTCGGACGTAGTGTCGAAGAGCCTTTTTAGAGTCGAGTGCTGTGCCGGATCGAACTCCCATAATTTGAAGGCCCGTTGTTGGCATGGGAGAATCCGGCGGATGAGCATCACCTGGATTACGTTGACAAGCCTGAGATTCTTGTCCACCAGGTTTCGAACGCATGTTTGGAGTCCGGATGTCTCGTCCGAATTCCCCCAAGTCCGGCCCGTCTCTTTCCATGACGAGAGCCGTGTGGGGAAGCTAGATCTGAATTCGGGGGCCGCCACCCATTTGGGGTCGCGTGGCTCGGTGATGTAGAACCACCCCGATTGCCACCCCTTTATTGTCTCCACAAAGGAGCCCTCGAGCCATAGGACCCTGTCATGGGGCCTGGGGGTTGGAATGAGCTGCCCCTCGTCGGGAAGCCTGTGCGCGATATCGCCGGACAAGTATCCGGCCTCCCGCAGTCTTGTGATGTGCCCCTCCGTGACGGAGGAAGCCATCCACCTGCCTCCCGCTCCTGACATGGTTGGAGAAAGGTTGAGGTGGGATGTGCGGACTTGGGCGTTGGAGCTCAAGTGCGCGGAAATGGATGAGCAAATGAGGAAGAAGGCATAGGTGAAAAGGTGGATCCTTATCCCCTTATATGGACGGACGAAGCTATGCGTCCCCCACCAGCCTGGTAAAATTCGCTTATCTCCCAAGCGCCGTAATCAATGGCGCGGATGGGTTACCCACGTCCGTATTGATGAGAATCCCGGAATAAGGGGCACGATCTATGCTTTTATAAGACGCGTGGAAACCGCCTCGCTAAACGCGCTAAGGTGGAACGGTAAAAACGATTCATATAAAGGCCTGGCCGTGGTGTGTTGTCACGCCGCGGAATACGTCAGCAGATTTGTGCGAAAGTTATTCTCTCTACGGTGGAATGTGGAACTTGTTTTGCAGAGCCGGACACTGTCCTAGTGTTCAAAACCTTCTATGAAGTATTCGGAGGAGGAACCCGCCTTGCAATGCCGAAGACAATATGCGCGCCGAACTCATCGTCATTGAAGCCTGGTTCGAGAGGCTCTTGAGGAGTCTGGACTAGGGGTGTCCGGATAGCCGGACTATCATCACGGCCGGACTCCAAGACTATGAAGATACAATATTGAAGACTTCGTCCCGTGTCCGGATGGGACTTCCTTAGCGTGGAAGGCAAGCTTGGCGATACGGATATGTAGATCTCCTACTATTGTAACCGACTCTGTGTAACCCTAAACTATCCGGTTTAGCCCCCTTGATCTCGTGGTAGATCTACTCTTGTACTACCCATATCATCAATATTAATCAAGCAGGAGTAGGGTATTACCTCCATCGAGAGGGCCCGAACCTGGGTAAAAACATCGTGTCCCTTGTCTCCTGTTACCATCCGCCTAGACGCACAGTTCGGGACCCCCTACCCGAGATCCGCCGGTTTTGACACCGACAGTCGCCACCTCGTTTGTGGCCCCTACAATACCCACGCTAGTCCTGTCATTTTTGCAACCAAATACTTTCTATAAGGTATTACTTTAATAAGGTATTACTTACCTTCCTTGTCCTCGAGCTGCTTCTTGGCAAGGCCGAGCTCGTTCTCGGACCGCTCGAGGCTCTGCTTCAATGCATTGACCTCCATGATCGGTCTGCGGCAGAGGTTAGCAGCGCAGCCTGCATTCCCATATTGACATACTTATGTTAGACTCCTGCGTATATCTTTTTCGATCCTCAGTCCGGCTTTTCTTTTCGAACAACGAACTAAGCATCACGGGCTACTGTCTATGCGGTAATATTTTTACATATTCTAAACTTACCTCAAAGCCTGTTAGAAGGCTGGTATAGGCTTCAGTCAGCCCGCTCTTGGCGGACTGAACGTTTTGGATCACCACACTCATAACAAGGCGGTGCTCCTCATTGATGGAGGCGCCGTTAAGCGCCTCCAAAGAAGCTATCCGGTGCCTCCGGATGGACGGAGGTCACCGGCGTCGCAGTCTTACCCTTCTTACGAAGGGGCCGCTTGCCAGACTTCGGAACCACTGAAGGTTCCGGTACGGAGTCCGGCACATGGCCGGACTTAAAGCCCTTAGGGGTTTTTTCCCCTTTGCGCCCGTAGTCCGGGAGGTCGCCTTGCGGCGCCTCCAGCGCCACCTCCTCCTGGCTGGGCCCCTTTTGGGACTCCACACGGTGTCGTCTGCGTCACGAGGGGAGGAGGCGGTCGGAAGTGAAGTGCTATTCACATCCGACGAATTCAGGGAGCCGCCGACGGCGGGCGAGCTCGTCATGGGCGGGCTACATGGTTATATTCGTGTTAGAAGACACTATACGACAAATAAAAAGCCATGAGCTATTCCGAGTCCTGGACACTTACGATCTCGCCAGGGGCTTGGCCCTTGGTGGCCACTCCTCCTCGTCGTTGTCGGCATTGGTGGAGAAGTCCGGAGGAAGGGTCCTTCCTTTCTTGGACCCTCCGGCCTCCTCAGTCGGGGCGGCCTTCCATTTCTTCTCTCCCCCCGCAGGGGGAGAGGCTTCTTTTTCCTCCTCCTTGTCCTTAAGGGAGGATTCTGCCTCAGAGTCGTCGGACGATGAGTCCGACAACACCTAGCGCCGGGAGCTCCTTCGAGTTCCCGTGGCCTTCTTATTGGCCTTCTTCTCCGGCACCACGTGAGGTGCCGGAGCCAGCAGCCCCGTCAATCGGGCGTCCGCTGGGTCTTCTGGCAAGGGGGCCGGACAGTCAATCTGTCCGGACGTCTTCACCCGATCTGTCAAAGGTTAGGGAGTTTTTGATCCCGCACAGAGTCAAACTATGAAAAAAGAGTCCCATAAAGGGTAAAATAACTTACCTCGCTGGCTTGACGCTGCGAGCTGAATCCGCAATCTTTGGTAGCGGATGCGGGAGTTTCGGCGCCCTTGAACAGCACCTTCCAGGCATCTTCGTACGTAGTGTCGAAGAGCCGGCTCAAATTCGGTCTTGTGCGGATCAAACTCCCACAAATTGAAGGCCCGTTCTTTGGCATGGGAGAATCCGGCGGATGAGCATCACACTGGATTACGTTGACAAGCTTGAGATTCTTGTCCACCGTGTTTTGGACGCAGGTTTGGAGTCCGGACAGTTCTTCCGAATCACCCCACGCCGTCGGGCCCGTATCTTTCCATGATGTGAGCCGTGTGGGGAAGCCAGATCGAATTCGGGGCCGCCGCCCATTGAGAGTCGCGCTGCTCGGTGATGTAGAACCACCCGATTGTCACCCCTTTATGGTTTCCACAAAGGAGCCCTCGAGCCATAGGACTTTGGCCATCTTGCCAACCATGGCACCTCCGCCTTCAAGGCTTGGCCGCCCACTACCTTGACTTGACATTGAAGGTCTTCAGCCATAAGCGAAGTGGGGATGGATGCGAGGAAGGCCTCGCACCTGACGATAAACGCCGAGATGTTGAGGATGAAATTGGGGCCGATCGTGGAAATCCAGGCCGTAGTAGAACATGAGCCCCCGGACAAATGGGTGAAGTGGAAAACCTAGTCCACGGAGGAAGTGGGTGAGGAACACCACCCTCTCATGGGGCCTGGGGGTGGGGATGAGCTGCCCCTTATTGGGGAGCCGACATGCGATGTCGCCGGACAAGTATCCGGCTTTCCGCAGCTTTTTGATGTGCCCCTCCGTGACGGAGGAGGCCATCCACTTGCCTCCCACTCCGGACATGGTTGGAGAAGGTTGAGGTGGGATGTGCGGACTTGGGCGCTGGAGCTCGAGTGTGCGGAAATGGATGAGAAAAGGAGGAAGAAGGCGTAGGTTAAAATGTGGATCCTTATCCCCTTATATGGACGGACGAAGCTATGCGTCCCCCGCCAACCTGGTAAAACTCGCTTATCTCCCAAGCGCCGTAATCAATGGCGCGGTTGGGTTACCCACGTCCGTATTGATGGGAACCCCGGAATAAGGGGGCACGATCTCTGCTCTGATAAGACGTGCCAAGGAAACTGCCTCGCTAAATGCTCTGAGGTGGGACAGTAAAAACGATTCGTATAAAGGTCTGGCCGTGGTGTGATGTCACGCCACGGAATACGTCAGCAGATCTGTGCAAAGGTTATTCTTTCTATGGTGGTATGTGGAACTTGTTTTGCAGAGCTGGACACAATCCTTGTGTTCAAAATCTTCTATGAAGTATTCGGAGGAGGAACCCGCCTTGCAATGCCGAAGACAATATGCGCGCCGGACTCGTCGTCATTGAAGCCTGGTTCAGGGGCTCCTGAGGGAGTCCTGGATTAGGGGTGTCCGGATAGCCGAACTATCACCGTTGGCGGACTGCTGGACTATGAAGATACAAGATTGAAGACTTCGTCCCGTGTCCGGATGGGACTTTCCTTGGCGTGGAAGGCAAGCTTGGCAATACGGATATGTAGATCTCCTACCATTGTAACCGACTCTGTGTAACCCTAACCCTATCCGGTGTCTATATAAACCGGAGGGTTTTAGCCCGTAGGACGAACAACAATCATACCATAGGCTAGCTTCTAGGGTTTAGCCTCTCTGATCTCGTGGTAGATCCACTCTTGTACTACCCATATTATCAAAATTAATCAAGCAGGAGTAGGGTTTTACCTCCATCGAGAGGGCCCGAACCTGGGTAAAAACATCGAATCCCTTGTCTCCTGTTACCATCCGCCTAGACGCACAGTTCAGGACCCCTACCCGAGATCCGCCGGTTTTGACACCGACAAACATCTTTTGAAGAACACACCTATATGAGTCTAATTGGAAAACGTTGCAATCTATGAGAGTAGGGTTCTCTCTAGTAACTCATGAAAGGTCTCGGAGTATGACGCATAAGCTCCACCCGCTGGGAAGACCCATGGTAGCCACATATCGGTCAAGGCTTTATGTGAAGCTAGATTCGCAGAAAACTTGCAGTTCAAGGCCCAGTCCACTGTCCAAGTTGCTTACTAGTGTAGCATAGAGTTCTTGGTGAAAGTTCAACTTAACAGTCTCCACTGTTGTACCGGTATATAAAACAGTGTTTTGGAACCAAAGGCAAATTTTTTGTGCATCTGGGATCTGGTGGGGGATTGCTGGAATTCTGTCTATTTTGGGCCAAGCCCAATAGCAGTTTCAGAAATTCCTAATAGATCCTAGAGGCCCACGCAGCCCATTCGTGCATGGCAAGAGGTGGAACTAAAGTTTAGTCCCACATCGCTAGTTTAGAGGGAGTTGGACCTCTTTATAAGGGAGGCTCTTTCTCCACATGTAAGAGGATGAGAACAAGAGGGACATCCACGCGCTCCTCCTCTGCCGCCCGCTTCGCCACGCCACGCCTCATCATGACGAGCTGCGGGTTGCGGGAATGAGCCGATGTCTAAATTTTTGCCACGCACGACGGGTATACGAAAGGTCACGCGGAAGCTGAAACGTTTTTGCTGTAGTGGAGATTGAATACGAACGGCGCACCTCTTCGCCTGCTGCCTGTTCGTTTCGTCTCCCTCGTTCTCTTCAGCTCCCGGCGCAGCCTCTCGCCTCCTTCTCTTGCGCCTATAAAAGGGAGGTCGCTCCTCTCAGAGAGACGCACCAGAACCTCTTCTTCCTCTCACCACAAGTTCCTGAGCACTGTGCTGCTGCTATGTTCTTCCCCATCCCGGCTTGCGGCGCGCACCGCGGGTCGGGACAGTAGGCCTCCAAAACCACACCCTTTGAGTCCTGTACAGGGGAAGGGTGATAAGGCTTTTGGGGAGCGCTCAGCGTGACTACTGACTTCTTCTCACGGATGCCCCGGACTCCGACGACTACTTCCACGACGACGACTTCTTCCCAGACGTCAACAACCTCCTGGAAGACATGGTTGGCGAGGACACCAACACCAAGACCGGTGCATCTGCTCCCATTCCGTACGTTCTCATACTCTACCTGTTAGAGGTTCTGTCTTAACTTCTTGCTCTAGTGTATATGCTAGATGTGTTCGGTTCTAGTTCATATATGTAGATGCTATGTAACTTCTCTCTGTCACACATGACTTGTTTTATCACTGCTATACTAGTTGTGCTTTATCTAGTATTTGTGTTAATAAAATCATTTAGTAAATTGCTCCTATTTCCAACAAAGCTCATTGAGACCTGACAACTGACCAGTCATACCATGCTGATGTCGATTAAAGTCGTCTCTACCGGGCAGCCATGGCCCATGCATGTAATCTATCAATGACTTGAGGTCGGCTGCTCCATCTAAGTCGCTCTGTTTATCTATGTGTATCCTCCCCGACATGCTGGCCCATGCATGTTACTAATGCACTGCTCACCCACCGGAAGCATCTCATGCATGCACGTACTATTTGCCCGTACGGCATACGGTTACCTGCAAGTGCCAGCCGAGGCCCCCTCGTTTCACATGCACTCGTAACACGTATGGCACGTACGACGTGCTTTCCTGCATGGATGCCTAGCTGGAGCATATACAGAGCATCACGGCATGCACGCCGCAGTTACTGCGTTCCGCGTGTACATCACCAATGCTTGTCGACCGACCGATTCGTGTTTTTCTTTTGCGCCACCCAGAAGAGTGGTAGTAGTACTACTACCGCGGAGTGAAGTTTGAAATAAACCTTATGGTTGTAGACGCCATCGCAAAAGAACCCCAACGTCGAAATTCCTGAAGTCGGTACCCCAACCTCTCTGATCCCGGTCGTTATCTCTCTTAAGCTGGGTTGAAGACACGATTTGCTGACATGTCGTGGTTTGAGGGTGGGACTGGAAATTAATGATGCCACGTGTGCTGGGGGGTGCTCTTTTCTTTTTATATCAGACGCTGGTGGGGATCAAACCTAGGGTTCTTCCGACGGAGAGAGGGCGGCTGGCGATTTGGCGGCGGGGAGGGGGTGGCGATGTCGTCGTTGTCGTCGTCGTCGATTGCTTCCTCCCGTTCACGCGGCGGAGGGACTCGACGGAGAGTGGCTGCAGTTAGGTCGCCAGTGCCCTATCGGGAGCAGCCCATGGACTACTGATACGTCTCCAACGTATCTATAATTTTTTATTGTTCTATGCTATTATATGATCTATTTTGGATGTTTATGGGCTTTATTTTACACTTTATATTATTTTTGGGACTAACTTTTAACCCGAGCAGCCTGCGGTTTACATTTTTCCATTGTTTCAGTGTTTCGAAGAAAAGGAATATCAAACGGAGTCCAAACGGAACGAAACCTTCAGGAGAGTTATTTTTGGAACAGAAGCAATCCAGGAGACTTGGAGTGTACGTGAGGAAAGCAACGAGGTGGCCACGAGGCAGGGAGGCGCGCCTGCCCCCCTGGGCGCGCCCCCACCCTCGTGGGCCCCTCGTGGCTCCCCTGACCGACTTCTTTCGCCTATATATATCCATATACCCTAAAAACATCGGGAACAGAACAGATCGGAATTTCCGTCGCCGCAAGCCTCTGTAGCCACCAAAAACCAATCAGGACCTTGTTCCTGCACCCTGCCGAAGGGGGGATCCCTCACCGATGGCCATCTTCATCATCCCGGCGCTCTCCATGACGAGGAGGGAGTAGTTCACCCTCGGGGCTGAGGGTATGTACCAGTAGCTATGTGTTTGATCTCTCTCTCTCTCTGTTGTGTTCTTGAGGTGGTACGATCTTAATGTATCGCGAGCTTTGCTATTATAGTTGGATATTATGATTTTTCTCCCCCTCTACTCTCTTGTAATGGATTGAGTTTTTCCCTTTGAAGTCATCTTATCGGATTGAGTCTTTAAGGATTTGAGAACACTTGATGTATGTCTTGCCGTGCTTATCTGTGGTGACAATGGGATATTCACGTGATCTACTTGATGTATGTTTTGGTGATCAACTTGCGGGTTCAATGAACTTATGCATAGGGGTTGGCACATGTTTTCGTCTTGACTCTTCGGTAGAAACTTTGGGGCACTCTTTGAAGTTGTTTGTGTTGGTTGAATAGATGAATCTGAGATTGTGTGATGCATATCGTATAATCATACCCACGGATACTTGAGGTGACATTGGAGTATCTAGGTGACATTAGGGTTTTGGTTGATTTGTGTCTTAAGGTGTTATTCTCATACGAACTCTAGGATAGATCGAACGAAAAGGATAGCTTCGTGTTATTTTACTACGGACTCTTGAATAGATCGATTAGAAAGAATAACTTTGAGGTGGTTTCGTATCCTACCATAATCTCTTCGTTTGTTGTCCTCTATTAGTGACTTTGGAGTGACTCTTTGTTGCATGTTGAGGGATAGTTATATGATCCAACTATGTTATTATTGTTGAGAGAACTTGCACTAGTGAAAGTATGAACCCTAGGCCTTGTTTCCTAGCATTGCAATACCGTTTGTGCTCACTTTTATCATTAGCTACCTTGCTGTTTTTATATTTTCAGATTACAAAAACCTATATCTACCATCCATATTGCACTTGTATCACCATCTCTTCGCCGAACTAGTGCACCTATACAATTTACCATTGTATTAGGTGTGTTGGGGACACAAGAGACTATTTGTTATTTGGTTGCAGGGTTGCTTGAGAGAGACCATCTTCATCCTACGCCTCCCACGGATTGATAAACCTTAGGTCATCCACATGAGGGAAATTTGCTACTGTCCTACAAACATCTGCACTTGGAGGCCCAACAACGTCTACAAGAAGAAGGTTGCGTAGTAGACATCAAGCTCTTTTCGGGAGCCATTGCCGGGGAGGTGAGTGCTTGAAGGTATATCTTTAAATCTTGCAATTGAATCTTTTTGGTTTCTTATTTTATCACTAGTTCAGTTTATAAAAGAAAACTACAAAAAATGGAATTGAGTTTGCCTCATACGCTTCATCTTTTTAATATCTTTCTTGAGTATGATGGAAAGGAAAATTGTGCTCAAGTGCTAGAAGAAGAAATCTATAGAATGTTTGGCACTAAATCTTTGTATCAAGAGCAAGATTGCAATGTTGTTAGTATGAATTCTATGAATATCCATGATGCTAATGATATGCAAAGCCACAAGCTTGTGGAAGCTATGTTTGACGAAGATGATATTTTTTGTCCCCCATGTTTTGATGAGCAAATTTATTATGATGAAAGCACGCCTCCTATTTATGATGATTATTATGATGACACATATGCTATAAAGAATAATGATAACCATGAAAATTTCCATCTTGATCTTAATTTTCAATCACATGATAGTTATTTTATTGAGTTAGCTCCCACTACTATTGATGAGATCAAATTTTCTTATGTGGAGAGTAGTAAAATTTCTATGCAAGTAGATCATGAAAAGAATGCTTTAGGTGCTGGTTATATTGTTTCATTTATTCATGATGCTACTGAAAATTATTATGAGGGAGGAATATATGTGTGTAGGAATTGCAATAATATCAATTTTCCTCTCTATGTGCTTAAAGTTTCGAAGTTATGCCTGTTTTGCCTTCTTATACTAGTTGATTATTGTTCCCATAAGTTGTTTTCTCACAAAATCCCTATGCATAGGAAGTGGTTATACTTAAATGTGCTAGTCATATTCTTCATGATGCTCTCTTTATGTTTCAATTCTTATCTTTTATGCGAGCATCATTGAAATCATCATGCCTAGCTAGGGGTGTTAAACGTTAGCGCTTGTTGGGACACAACCCAATTTTATTTTTGTTTCTTGCTTTTTGGTTATGTTTAGTAATAAATATTTGATCTAGCCTATGGTTAGATATGGTTTTATGTTTTAATTAGTGTTTGTGCCAAGCAAGACCTATAGGATCTTCTTGGATGATAGTTATTTGATCTTGCTGAAAATTCAAGAAACTTTCTGTTCACGAAAACATTGTTTAAAATCACCAGCACGTGATAAAATACTTATTGCAATTGCAGCAGATCAATAATCAAATTTTCTAGGTCGTCCTATTTTAGTAGAATTTTTTGAGTTCCAGAAGTTTGCGTTAGTTACAGATTACTACAGACTGTTCTGTTTTTGACAGATTCTCTTTTCCGTGTGTTGTTTGCTTATTTTGATGAATCTATGGCTAGTAAAATAGTTTATAAACCATAGAGAAGTTGGAATAAAGTAGGTTTAACACCAATATAAATAAATACTGAGTTCATTACAGTACCTTGAAGTGGTGTTTTGTTTTCTGTCGCTAACGGAGCTTACGAGTTTTCTGTTAAGTTTTGTGTTGTGAAGTTTTCAAGTTTTGGGTAACGATTCGATGGAATATGGAATAAGGAGTTGCAAGAGCCTAAGCTTGGGGATGCCCAAGGCACCCCAAGGTAATATTCAAGGACAACCAAGAGCCTAAGCTTGGGAATGCCCCGGATGGCATCCCTTCTTTCGTCTTCGTTCATCGGTAACTTTACTTGGAGCTATATTTTTATTCACCACATGATATGTGTTTTGCTTGGAGCGTCATTTTATTTTCTTTAGCCTTGCTTGCTGTTTGAATAAAATACCAATATCTGAAATTCTTAAATGTTAGAGAGTCTTCACATAGTTGCATAATTATTAAACTACTCATTGATCTTCACTTATATCTTTCAGAGTAGTTTGCCATTTGCTCTAGTGCTTCACTTACATCCTTTTAGAGCACGGCGGTGGTTTTATTTTTAAGAAATAGATGAACTCTCGCGCTTCACTTATATTATTATGAGAGTCCTAAACAGCATGGTAATTTTCTTTGGTTATGAATTTAGTCCTAATATGATGGGCATCCAAGACGGGTATAATATAAACTTTCATATAAAGTGCATTGAATACTAAGAGAAGTTTGATACTTGATAATTGTTTTGAGATATGAAGATGGTGATATTAAAGTCATGCTAGTTGAGTAGTTGTGAATTTGAGAAATACTTGTTCTAAAGTTTGTGATTCTCGTAGCATGCACGTATGGTGAACCGTTATGTGATGAAGTCGGAGCATGATTTATTTATTGATTGTCTTCCTTATGGTGGCGGTCGGGGACGAGCGATGGTATTTTCCTACCAATCTATCCCCCTAGGACCATGCGCCTAGTACTTCGCTTTGATAACTAATAGATTGTTGCAATAAGTATGTGAGTTCTTTATGACTAATGTTGAGTCCACGGATTATATGCATTCTCATCCTTCCACCATTGCTAGCCTCTCTTGTGTCGCGCAACTTTCGCCGGTGTCATACAACCACCATATACATTCCTCAAAACAGCCACCATGCCTACCTATTATGGCATTTCCATAGCCATTCCAAGATATATTGTCATGCAACTTTCCACCGTTCCGTTTATTATGACACGCTTCATCATTGTCATATTGCTTTGCATGATCATGTAGTTGACATCGTATTTGTGGCAAAGCCACCGTTCATAATTCTTTCATACATGTCACTCATGAGTCATTGCACATCCCGGTACACCGCCGGAGGCATTCATATAGAGTCATATTTTGTTCTAAGCTTCGAGTTGTAATTCTTGAGTTGTAAGTAAATAAAACTATGATGATCATCATTATTAGAGCATTGTCCCAGTGAGGAAAGGATGATGGAGACTATGATTCCCCCACAAGTCGGGATGAGACTCTGGACGAAATAAATAAATAAATAAAAGAGGCCATAAAAAAAAGAGAAGGCCCAAAAAATGAGAGAAAAAGAGAGAAGGGGCAATGCTACTATCCTTTTACCACACTTGTGCTTCAAAGTAGCATCATGATCTTCATGATAGAGAGTCTCCTCTGTTGTCACTTTCATATACTAGTGGGAATTTTTCATTATAGAACTTGGCTTGTATATTCCAATGATGGGCTTCCTCAAATTGCCCTAGGTCTTCGTGAGCAAGCGAGTTGGATGCACACCCAGTTAGTTTCTTTTTGAGGTTTCATACAATTATAGCTCTAGTGCATCCCTTGCATGGCAATCCCTACTCACTCACATTGATATCTATTGATGGGCATCTCCATAGCCCGTTGATACGCCTAGTTGATGTGAGACTATCTTCTCCTTTTTGTCTTCTCCACAACCACCATTCTATTCCACCTATAGTGCTATGTCCATGGCTCACGCTCATGTATTGCGTGAAGATTGAAAAAGTTTGAGAACATCAAAAGTATGAAACAATTGCTTGGCTTGTCAACGGGGTTGTGCACGATTTAAATATTTTGTGTGGTGAAGATAGAGCGTAGCCAGACTATATGATTTTGTAGGGATAACTTTCTTTGGCCATGTTATTTTGAGAAGGCATGATTACTTTGTTAGTATGCTTGAACTATTATTATTTATATGTCAATATTAAACTTTTGTCTTGAATCTTATGGATCTAAATATTCTTGCCACAATAAAGAGAACTACATGGATAAATATGTTAGGTAGCATTCCACATAAAAAATTCTGTTTTTATTTTTTACCTACTCGAGGACGAGCAGGAATTAAGCTTGGTGATGCTGATACGTCTCCAATGTATCTATAATTTTTTATTGTTCCATGCTATTATATTATCTGTTTTGAATGTTTATGGGCTTTATTTTACACTTTTATATTATTTTTGGGACTAACCTATTAACCTAGATCCCAGTGCCAGTTCCTGTTTTTTCCCCTTGTTTCAGTGTTTCGAAGAAAAGAAATATCAAACGGAGTCCAAACGGAATGAAACCTTCGGGAGAGTTATTTTTGGAACGAAAGCAATCCAGGAGACTTGGAGTGTATGTCAGGGAAGCAATGATGTGGCCACGAGGCAGGGAGGCGCGCCCCTGAATGTGCTAGTTATCGACTAGAGGGTGAATAGGTGATTTTTAGGAAAGTCTTCAAAAGATGAGAGTTTCCAAGACAAACAATAGAAATGAACCTATTGATATGCAGCGGAAGGTAAACTACACTAAGCAACCCATAGTCAAGTATGCAATGAAGTGAAAGCACGAAGACTAATAGCAACTAGGCAGTAAGGATCAGGATGGAAGACGGTATGAAGCCAAACAACGATAGTAGTCACACAGTGAAGACCAATAGGTAAAGCAAACGGGCAATGACTTCAGGAAGACAAACTGTAAGTAATGAGAGGGAGAGGATAGAACCAGTCACTTGTTGAGGACACAAGATTTGTTGGACCAGTTCCAGTTGCTGTGACAACTGTACGTCTGGTCGTGAGGCTGAGATTCAACTCGAGAAGACCGCTGTCTTATCCTTATTCCCTTGAGCTAAGGACACCCATTCCTCGCCCAATCACTCTAGTAAGTATTCAAGGTAGACTTCAAACCTTCACAGACTTCGTTCACGGCGATCCACAATGACTCTTGGATACTCGTAGCGTGGCGCCTAACCGGATGGAGGATTCACAGTCCTCAAGTGTAACAAGTCTTGAGGTCACGCAGACAGAAAGACTTCAGTGATGCCTAACACTCTTTGGCTCTGGGTGTTTGGGCTTTGTCCTCGCAAGGATTTCTCTCTCTCAAAAGCTTCGGAGGTGGGTTGCTCTCAAACGATAAAAGCCGTGCACTAACTCTGAGCAGCCACCAATTTATGATTTGTCCGAAATGACCCTGGGTCACTAAGGAACTGACACGTGTTCCAACGGTTAGATTTCAAACACACGCGGCAGCTTGACTTGGGCTACAAGTCAAGCTGACTCATCCAGCTCTGGATCAGATTTGCTCTCATTGTCTTCACTCGAAGATATAGGATTTTGGTTGAGCATCACTTCAGTCACTCTGACTTTGTTCACTGGGACCCCACTTAACAGTACCGTGGTTCCTACGACTCAACAAAGAAGAAAAGGAAACAACGAAACAACTAAGTCTTCGCGCTCCATAGTCTTCAC
The DNA here is from genome assembly GCA_021605145.1 of Aegilops bicornis. NCBI lineage: Eukaryota > Viridiplantae > Streptophyta > Magnoliopsida > Poales > Poaceae > Aegilops > Aegilops bicornis. The sequence goes on from CM038674.1 coordinate 188,495,281, forward strand.
GCAATGCCTTCTCTTGTCATAGTCTTCAATGTGAATATCTTCACATACCACCATTGTCTTCAATGTCTTCATACATTTTTAGGGGTCATCTCCGGTAGGTAAACCGAATCAATGAGGGACTACTACCTGTGTTATCCTGCAATTCTCACAAACACATTAGTCCCTCAACTAGGTTTCTCGTCAATACTCCAAGACCAACTAGGCGTGGCTCCCCTGACCGACTTCTTTCGCCTATATATATCCATGTACCCTAAAAACATCGGGGAACAGAATAGATCGGGAGTTCCGCCGCCGCAACCCTCTGTAGCCACCAAAAACCAATCGGGACCTTATTCCGGCACCCTGCCGGAGGGGGGATCCCTCACCGGTGGCCATCTTCATCATCCTGGCGCTCTCCATGACGAGGAGTAGTTCACCATCGGAGCTGAGGGTATGTACGAGTAGCTATGTGTTTGATCTCTCTCTCTCTCTCTCTCTCTCTCTCTCTCTCGTGTTCTTGAGGTGGTAGGATCTTGATGTATCACGAGCTTTGCTATCATAGTTGAATCTTATGATGTTTCTCCCCCTCTACTCTCTTGTAATGGATTGAGTTTTCCCTTTGAAGTCATCTTATCGGATTGAGTCTTTAAGGATTTGAGAACACTTGATGTATGTCTTGCCGTGCTTATCTGTTGTGACAATGGGATATTCACGTGATCTACTTGATGTATGTTTTGGTGATCAACTTGCGGGTTCAATGAACTTATGCATAGGGGTTGGCACACGTTTTCGTCTTGACTCTTCGGTAGAAACTTTGGGGCACTCTTTGAAGTTGTTTGTGTTGGTTGAATAGATAAATCTGAGATTGTGTGATGCATATCATATAATCATACCCACGGATACTTGAGATGACATTGGAGTATCTAGGTGACATTAGGGTTTTGGTTGATTTGTGTCTTAAGGTGTTATTCTAGTATGAACTCTAGGATAGATCGAACAGAAAGAATAGCTTCGTGTTATTTTACTACGGACTCTTGAATAGATCGATCAGAAAGAATAACTTTGAGGTGGTTTCGTACCCTACCATAATCTCTTCGTTTGTGTCTCCTCTATTAGTGACTTTGGAGTGACTCTTTGTTGCATGTTGAGGGATAGTTATATGATCCAACTATGTTATTTTGTTGAGAGAACTTGCACTAGTGAAAGTATGAACCCTAGGCCTTGTTTCCTAGCATTGCAATACCGTTTGTGCTCACTTTTATCATTAGCTACCTTGCCGTTTTTATATTTTCAGATTATTGCACTTGTATCACCATCTCTTCGCCGAACTAGTGCACCTATACAATTTACCATTGTATTAGGTGTGTTGGGGACACAAGAGACTCTTTGTTATTTGGTTGCAGGTTTGCTTGAGAGAGACCATCTTCATCCTACTCCTCCCACGGATTGATAAACCTTAGGTTGTCCACTTGTGTGAAATTTGCTACTGTCCTACAAACCTGTGCACTTGGAGGCCCAACAACATCTACAAGAAGAAGGTTGTGTAGTAGACATCAACTACAAGCTGGCGGTTTTCTGCGAGCGCTGCGGGCGGAAGGCGCCGCGGTGGATATCATGGAGTCCGGTGAACCCAGGAAGGAGATATTACGCCTGCGTTGAAGCTCAGGTAAGCTTGATTTGACCTCTTCCATGTTTCTCTGCTTGCTGCTCTGTTCGTTGCCTTTTTGTCTGAAAGAAATTATGTTAATTGGACAACACTGTTTCATCCAGTGGCATGACAATCCTACATCTCCATTTCTTCGTGGATTGCTGGGAGATCTTCACGATAGGGTCTGGAATCTTGAGGAGTTTGTAGCTGCATTAGGTGATGGACATGATGGTGTTGTCGGTGTGGAACTCCAGAAGAAAAATGAAGAAAACACAGTGGCAAGCGCTAGAGTATTAGTTTGTAAGAAATGTGTTAGTAAAAAGATGATGTTGTTCTGTGGCATCATGCTATTTCTCTCTGGTTTATCTGTAGGGATGTTCTTATCTTAGTTTATGTGGTTGTGAGGCAGCAATGTACTGAATTTAAATCCTAGATCTTGACAAAATGTGTAGTGGATGTCCGGAACTGTACTGATAATCAGTTTGCAAAGACTGCCATTTGTCTGAAATAAAATTCAGTTTGCAACTCTGCAATATGCAATGTATCAGGTCTGAACTGTCATTCTTTCAGCAACAAGATGATGAATTGTTGACAATATAGCAAGAACAACATGACCTATTTGCACTTCAGTCTGGACAACACACATATATGATTTTTTTTCCACAAACCATAGCACATAATAGAAAGTACTTAGCATAGCACATAATAACAAGTTCACATGGACACAGACATCCAAAATAACATCAGTTCAGTACTTTTCAATAGTTCCCAGAACTTCAGTAGTTCCCAAAACTACCATAGAAAATTATAACTAGTTTAGAGGGCCACACATATCGAGAATGACATAAGTTCAGTACTTTTCAATAGTTCCCAGAACTTCAGTAGTTCCCAGAAGCTGTGAAATAATATGAGAAGCCCCCTGCGGCTCTCTCTCTTTGCTCCTCTCCCTCTGCCAACAGATGTACTCCCTCCAGGTGCATATTTGTAGTTGTGGCTCTCCCTCTCTTTGCTCCTCTGCCTCTGCCAACATATGTACTCCCTCCAGGTGCATCATTTCCAGATGTGTGTCTTGCAACTCTAGGAGGTTTGAAGCTTGATGTTCTTGGCTGGGAGCTAGAAGGAGAAACAGATCCTGAATTTGTAGCTGGTGCAGAAGATCTAGCAGCAGCTGCCCTGGCTTTGGAGGCATCAGTCTCTGCTTGCTACAAACAGAAAGAACAACAAGATTAAGTGCATATTGCTTCAAGCAGTGCTGCTAATTATAGTGCATTTACATTATTGTGCAATTGGTTTTTCCCTCTCTTGCCTCTGTGGCCCTTTGTTTTTTCCCTCTCTTACCAAGATATGCTTTGGTTTTTGTGTTTCTAGTTGGATTCTGTTTACAAGATCCTTTGTTGTGTCCTTTAACTCCACATGATCCATAGGTGATTTGAATTCCATGCTTGCTCAATTTCTTTCCCTTTGGTGCTTCCCCCTCTTCTCTTCTCCTGTCATTATTTTTTTCCTCGCTCCAGGCATTGCAACATATCCAGGTGCCACTGGCCTAGGGTTTTGAGAAACTGGCCAGTTTTCTTCACCTTCCAGAGGTTGGAGGCAGTGCTCATATATTTTCTTGAAAGTATCAATGTAGTAGCATGGGTCAATGAAATCCTCTATTTTCTGGCCACTCTTGTATATGGCACATATGGCATGGCAGAAAGGAAGGCCTGCCAGCTGAAGATACCCACATGAGCATGTCTTGTTGGCAAGGTTTACTGTGTATCTCTTTCCTCTTCCTCTTAAGTGCTTTACCTCAAATCCATCTTTGCCATTCCAGAGAACTTCACAGAACTGAGTCATCTTAATGTTGGCACGCATTTTCTTCATAATGTTAGGGCAAACTATGCCATGCCACTTCGCACTTTTACTTCTCTGGTCCTGAATTCTACCAAAGACTTTCTTTGTGATCATTTCTTGCTGGGATATTATGGGCTAAATCTGGACTCAATGATAGCATTGTTGAAAGATTCACAAAGATTGTTATCCACTGATTCACACTTTGATACATGTGGGAAAAAGGATCTGGCCCAATGCTTTGGCTCTGTCCTCATAATATCCTTTGCACCTTCAGGTGTCTTTTGAGCAAGCTTGGCCTTGTTATAGTTGAAATCCTCTATGTTAGAAGACTTGGCAATTGCCCAGAACCTTTTTGTCTAGTTCATGATCTCTATGCTTCTTTCTCCAATTGGCATAAATGTGCCTAGCACACATCCTGTGTTGTGCCCTTGGCAGGTAATCCCTCATGCTACTAATTAATCCCTACAAAAAGGCATGTTTGAATTAATATAAGCATTGTTTGATTTAATGGAAGCAAGTATGAATTAATACAAGGCATATATGAATTAATAGTAGCATGCTTGAATTAATAAAAGCATGTATGAATTAACAGTAGCATGTTTGAATAACCCCTACCCTAACCATGTCAACAAATAACAAAGCAGATAACAAGTAATATAACAATTTTGCAGCACATAACAAAGCACACAACAACTAATGTTTACCTTTTGCGGGTCAGATATGAAAACCCACCCAGCTCCTTGATCATTTATGTCCAAATCCTTGATTAGCAGCCCAATAAACCATTTCCATGCTTATGTAGTCTCCTTTTCAACAACTGCCCAAGCAACAAGGTACATTTGGTTGTTTGCATCCCTAGCAATTGCAGCAAGTAATTCACCTTGGCAAGCTCCTTTGAAAAAGCACCCATCTAGCCCTATCACATTCCTGCACCCAACTTTAAACCCTTGCTTCAAAGCATTGTAGCAAACATATAACTGCTGGAAAACATTCACTTCCATTTCTTTTGGGTCCAAGCAAACAACTAGTATACTTCCAGGGTTACTCCTAAGCAACTCTAGCTGGTAGTCAAAGATTTTTGTGTACTCACTCTTCATACCAGAAAAAAGCTTATCCATAACAATCTTTTTGCTGCCTTACACTTGGAAGTGGATACATCAGCAAACATATCTTGCAGTACAGTGGATTTAATACTATAAATCTTCCACATTGGATTGGCCAGAATGAAATGCTCATATTTTTCTGCTATGACCTTTGCAGAAACAAGCCGGTTTTTCCTGTTCTGTGCACAGTGATGCTCTTCCTCATATGTTATTATATGAAACCTTGAGCACCTGCTTGTTTTTTCTCCATACACAATCCATGGACAGCCAGGCCATGCACATTTGGCTCTAACCCTGTTCTCCTCAGACTTCACAAATCTGATGCTTCTTTTTGTAGCAAGACCAGATCTCTTAACAGCTTTCACAAACTGATTTTTGCTCCTGAAAACCATCCCTGAACTGAAATGGGATATCAGTTTCAGAGTTAAATCTTGGGTATCTGCTCTTCCTCCTAACCATGTTCCCCTCTTCATCTTCATCACAGGAGTAATCTTCATCACAAGAGTCAAATTCCATTTCTTCTACTGCCTCCTCAACATTTGCAATTAAATCAATAGGCACAGCCCCTGATGCATCTGAAGTAGCCCATTTCCTAGAATCTTTCATCTTTTTCCTGAACTATCTTGCATGCTTTCTCAGCTCTACTACATATGATTCCTCTCCAGTGTCATTAGTGTGTGGAACATATTCATTGTCCTCTGAATCATCTGAGTCAGACTCTTCCTTTCCTTGCTCTGGTTCTGCATGCTCTGCTCCTTGTTGTGTTGCTATATTTTCTGCTCCTTGCTCTGCTCCTGCACTTTCTGCTCCTTCAGCTGCTGCTGCATGCTCTGCTCCTTTAGCTACTGTTGTATGCCTTGCTTGCAATGCTAGTACACTATTTGTTGAAGGCTGGGAAGGATTGATCACTTGTGAACTCTGAGAAGCATTGCACTGTTGAGAAATCCTCTTCATTGGGCTGCTTATGACTGCAGTAATAACACCAGTGTCATTGGGGACAAACACTTACTCAAATAAATCTTCTACTACATCCACATGTTCCAACTGCACTTCTTCAGCAGTCATGATAATAGGCATATCTTCTTCACTTGCACTATCCATGTGATCCTTAATTTCATCCTCAAAATTAGACCCACTTGCAGTGCCCTCCTCTCCTTCATCCTCTTCCCCATTGTACTCCACATAAATATCTGCAACTCCACCATCGGTTGTTTGATATGACATTCTCATGCACCCAACATCATCATACAGAAACATCAACCCATTAACCAACTCTCTGCCAGGCATGAGAAAGTAAAATTTCATGCTTTCCTTAACTGCCATATGATCTGCAAGAAATCCTTTCACCTCTGGCAAGGACAGCTTGTCCCTTCCAATGTGAGAGTAGGCCACATCTCCCCCAACATAGTCTAGAGAAGGACCAATATGAACAAATTGCTCCCCTATATGAAAACTGACGTTCAAAATCTCAGCCGGGTCCATGGATTCAACAGAAAGAACCTGCATTGCAAGCAGGGAAAAATGATTACTACACTAGACAACACAAATCACCAGCAAATTGACCGATTAGGGCCCCAAATTTCCATGGCTTCACCCTTCAAAAACCCTAAACCTAACCAAGCCAAAAAGGAAGAAAAAACCTGACAATAGAGAGGGGAGATAGACCAGGCATACCTTGCTTCTTTCTGTCGGCGTGGTTGTCGCGGGACGCCGCGATCATCCACTCATCGCCGTCGCCGCCGTGGAGGAGGAGGAACAGAGGCGTCGCGGGAGAGGAAGGGGCGAAGTGGTAGGCGAGGGAGAGCGAGCGACTTGGTCCGGCTCGACCAGGTTTTAGCCTCAGACCCCACCTACAGAAGCTGACTCAGCCAGTTCCCGGTCTTTCCTACACCACGTACGAATCCCGGTGTTTGGATACACACAGAAGGCTCAAAATTCCGGGACCAGAGAGGTTGGGGTACTGACTTCAGAGATTTTGACGTTGGGGTTCATTTGTGACGACGTCTACGATCATAAGGTTTATTTCAGACTTCACTCAGTACTGCGAGTAGCAGTGCAATGGATGTTGCCGTGTTCGACTGGACTTAGGCGATGAAACGGAAAAAGAAAAAGAAGCGGACAAGGACAGTGTGATCTATATATCTATACAATTGGCGAACTGTCACGAAACCCACCCACCTGGGCCTCGCACGCGCCGTACAGTCGGAATCACGGGCCGTGTACCATGCACGTCCCGTCTCCTGGCGCCGCACCATTTCCTGTGGCCTCTCGTCGCGGCCGCAGGCCGGATGCCGGCTTCACGTCCTGTCACTCGGTCGTCATCGTGCATCGAGAATTCTAGCGAGATGCCCCTACTTTTGACTCCACCTTCATGCCCGCTTGGCTTTGCCAAAAGAAGATCCACTAAACTCATTAAACAAGCTTATCGTGCCATCTCAGAGCTGCTTCGGTACCCTCAAGTGGTAGTCAAAGGGAACACCATCTTTCTTCTTTCTTTGGCGCGTCCCACACGTACCACGACATGTTTATTTAGAAATGGAGGAGGACCCTAGGCCTCTGCATCTGGATGATGCATGCATCCACTTTATTATTTATTCACACAAGACCTTACAAAGTCATACATCAGTAAGACTAAAGCCACCGTCTAGGCAACATCTGTCGCTACTCTTATCCAGTTGATGAAGGGATGCTCATAGTCTGGGCCTATTACCAAACAGACCTCGCAGCCAAACCTAATATCTAAGACCTGAGGTCCCAACCAGGATGCCTACCAGATAAAGGGCATCCATTAGTCCGGCGCACTCCTCAACCAAGACGCCTGCCGGGTAAGAGGCCGCCGCATGCAGCCACCTGCCACCAATCCATCTACCTTGCTCGGTCTAGCTGCCGTCGATAGCACCACGATGCCACACAACGCCACCGTCATGCGCTCGTCCATCATCACATGCCCACCGGCGAGACCCCTCTGCTCCATGCTGCTGAGACCCCGCCGTTGTCAACGTGCCAGATGCCACGCCGCTCCTCCTTCGCGCAACACCACCTGTTGCCACTGGTCCCATCGCCTCCGGCTGCAGTTCCCCTAACCGAGCACCCAAACGCCCCAGGCGGCGCCTCTTCTCCAAGAAGGGTATGACAAATGCAGTGCCGCCGCCACCAAATCTAAGGAGATTTTGGGTTTTCACCAGGGCATGGGGTCGGGGTGGAGGGCAAGACCTTGAGGGCGCCTGCAAGGAGGAGAACGGCAACCCTGGTCGTCGTCAACGTCGGGATGAATGATTCATCCAGAGTTTCCTTCGGTCCGATGTCACCTCTACCTGCCCCCGCGAATGCACGGAGGCCGACGACTGCGATCGTAAGCCACCAAGTGCAGCGCGAGAGAGCCTGCAGCACGGAGGAGATCCGCCGGCAACTCACTGCCCACGCGGTCAAGACGTCGTCCATCCACCCCCCGCGAACGTCGCCAGCAGGGCGCCATCGCCATGCCTAACGGGGCTGCCGCCCCAGGTCCAGGTTCCTCCATGATGGCTGGATTGGTGAGATCCGCCACGAGCGACGAGATCCGGCACCGCGCGGTCGCCGCCATCGCCCAAGCCCGCCGTCGACCGATCCCGCCGCCGCCGGGAACCCGCGCGGTGCCAGGAAGCCCACACCCATGGATCTAGGCGCCCTGCTGGCAACGGTATAGACGTAAACACTCATACATACACAGTACAGTTGATGTAAACTACACTCTTCCTTATTACTGTGCACACACCCGCTGTAATTTGAGGGATGTTTTTGGACCGTAAAATTCAAAATAATAGAGTGTTCTTAATTAATGCAGGATATCCACATAAATAAGTGAATAATTCTATGGAATATATTTAATTCATAAGAATATCGTACGAGACCTAACATCAACTCAAATTCCATGCATCTCCAGTAAGTAATTCAATGCGACATCTATAGTATATTTCTTCATAATCTTGTGCATCATTTATTTCTATAAACTCTATTTGCATTTTTCTCATGTGACTTATTCAAAGACATGAAAATTGAAGGAAATATGCCCTAGAGGCAAAAATAAATTTGTTATTTATATTTCCTTATATCATGATAAATGTTTATTATTCATGCTAGAATTGTATTAACCGGAAACTTAGTACATGTGTGAATACATAGACAAACAGAGTGTCCCTAGTATGCCTCTACTAGACTAGCTTGTTAATCAAAGATGGTCAAGTTTCCTAGCCATAGACATGTGTTGTCATTTTATGAACGGGATCACATCATTAGAGAATGATGTGATGGACAAGATCCATCCGTTAGCTTAGCACTATGATCGTTTAATTTGTTGCTATTGCTTTCTTCATGACTTATACATGTTCCTATGACTATGAGATTATGCAACTCCCCAATACCGGAGGAACACTTAGAGTGTTATCAAATGTCACAACGTAACTGGGTGATTATAAAGATGCTCTAAAGGTGTCTCCGATGATGTTTGTTGAGTCGGCATAGATTGAGATTAGGATTTGTCACTCCGATTGACGGAGAGGTATCTTTGGGCCCTCTCGGTAATGCACATCACCTTGCAATCAATGTAACTAATGAGTTAGTTACGGGATGATGCATTATGGAACGATAGAAGGGACTTGCTGGTAACGAGATTGAACTAGGTATAGTGATACCGACGATCGAATCTCGGGCAAGTAACATACCGATGACAAAGGGAACAACGTATGTTGTCATGCGGTTTGACCGATAAAGATCTTCGTAGAATATGTGGGAGCCAATATGAACATCCAGGTTCCGCTATTGGTTATTGACCGGAGATGAGTCTCGGTCATGTCTACATACACTACAAAAAATACACTTCCGTGATGATACGCGTTTGTCACTGTAGGTCACGTTTTGTGTCATGCATGTACATCCATGACAAATTTATGACAGAATCAAGATATTCATACCTGTGTTGTCGTAGAAGTGTTCCATGACATTACCAAAATTATCATCATGGAAGTGTCCACTTCCATGACGATAAATCGCGCGTCATAGAAGTGCTTTCGTCAAGGGTGACCAACACATAGCATCGACCGTAACGGCTCGCCGTTAAGCAATCGGGTGCGGTTTTGGATCCGATAACCTATAATAGCCCAGACCAATGTGCCACGTGTAAAATTTTCATTGGCCGATGGAACCACGTGTCAGCTCCTCGTTGGGACAGATGTCATCCACTCATTGGACAGGACACGCCTATGATATGTCGACACGTGGCACAGCCCAATAGAGGCCCATTCCGGTGAAAAGGACGGCCCAGCTAAATGCCCACCATGTTTTTCCAGACACTAGTGGGCTAGCCCGTTAATAGTCTGCCATGTTTTGGGTCAAATTGAGGCCCATATCAGATCAAGCCCGTTCACAGCCTTCCGAATTTTGGGCCAAATTACGGCCCATATCGGATCAGGCCCGTTAACAGGCCATTGTACCTTTGGGCCCATTCTAAGACAGGTTTGTATTTCAGCCTGTTAAATGCCCGTTTATCAGTTTGAACCGATAATAGTTTTGGCCTGTTAGCGGCCCGTGGAGTATCTGGGACGTTGTCGGCCCGGTTTAACTTTAGGCCATTTAACGGCCCACGCAGAAACTGGGCTATTTCTTGTCCGAAGTAACTTTAGGCCTCTTAATGGCCCGTAGTCTTCGTGGATAAATTTCAGCCCAACTGGACTATCAGCCTGTTAATGGGCCGTGTAACAGTTGGGCCTAATTATAGCCCGCGTTGATGTTGGAAATATGCCCTAGAGGCAATAATAAAATGGTTATTATTATATTTCCTTGTTCATGATAATTGTCTATTGTTCATGCTATAATTGTGTTATCCGGAAATCGTAATACATGTGTGAATACATAGACCACAACATGTCCCTAGTAAGCCTCTAGTTGACTAGCTCGTTGATCAATAGATGGTTACGATTTCCTGACCATGGACATTGGATGTCGCTGATAACGGGATCACATCATTGGGAGAATGATGTGATGGACAAGACCCAATCCTAAGCATAGCACAAGATCGTGTAGTTCGTTTGCTAGAGCTTTTCTAATGTCAAGTATCATTTCCTTAGACCATGAGATCGTGCAACTCCGGGATACCTTAGGAGTGCTTTGGGTGTACCAAACGTCACAACGTAACTGGGTGACTATAAAGGTACACTACAGGTATCTCCGAAAGTGTCTGTTGGGTTGGCACGGATCGAGACAGGGATTTGTCACTCCGTATGACGGAGAGGTATCTCTGGGCCCACTCAGTAATGCATCATCATAATGATCTCAATGTGACCAAGTGGTTGATCACGGGATCATGCATTACGGTACGAGTAAAGTGACTTGCCGGTAACAAGATTGAACGAGGTATTGGGATACCGACGATCGAATCTCGGGCAAGTAACGTACCGATTGACGAAGGGAATTGTATACGGGATTGCTTGAATCCTGGACATCATGGTTCATCCGATGAGATCATCGTGGAATATGTGGGAGCCAACATGGGTATCCAGATCCCGCTGTTGGTTATTGGCCGGAGAGCTGTCTCGGTCATGTCTGCATGATTCCCGGACCCGTAGGGTCTACACACGTAAGGTTCGGTGACGCTAGGGTTATTAGGAAGACTTGTAAGTGATTACCGAATGTTGTTTGGAGTCCCGGATGAGATCCCGGACGTCACGAGGAGTTCCGGAATGGTCCGGAGGTGAAGATTTATATATATGGGAAGTTGTCATACGGTCACCGGAAAGGTTCGGGGGCATACCGGTATTGTACCGGGGCCACCGAAGGGGTTCCGGGGGTCCACCGGGAGGGGCCACCTCTCTCGGAGGTCCTCATGGGCCGTGTGGGAAAGGGAACCAGCCCCTATGTGGGTTGGGAACATTCCCCCTTGGGCCCATGCGCCTAGGGTTGGGGGGGGGGAACCCTAGAAGGGGCGCCCCCCTTGCTTGGGGGGCAAGCCCCCTCCCCTTGGCCGCCCCCCCGTCTAGATCTCATCTAGAGGGGGCCGGCCCCCTGTCCCCTTCCCCTATAAGTAGAGGGGCGAGGGGAGGGATGCACACCACATCCAAGGCGCAGCCCCTCCCCTCCCCAACACCTCTCCTCCTCCGTTAAGAGCTTGGCGAAGCCTGCCGAGAATCTTGCTCTCCACCACCACCACGCCGTCGTGCTGGTGCTGGAGCTCTCTTCCTCAACCTCTCCCTCCTCCTTGCTGGATCAAGGCGCGGGAGACGTCTCCGCTCCGTACGTGTGTTGAACGCGGAGGTGCCATCCGTTCGACACTAGGATCTTCGGTGATTTGGATCACGATGAGTACGACTCCATCAACCCCGTTCTCTTGAACGCTTCCGCTCGCGATCTACAGGGGTATGTAGATGCACTCTTCTCTCTCGTTGCTAGAAGACTCCATAGATTGATCTTGGTGATGCGTAGAAAATTTTTATTTTCAGCAACGTTCCCCGACAGTTGAATCCGGCCTACTTACAGCCCATCTGATAATGGCCCGTGACACTTTTGGGCCTATAGCCCGCGTGGATACCGGCCTGCTTAAAGCCCATAATTTTATTGGGCCAAACAGGCCCGAGATATATTTTGGCCTGTTAACTTCTCATCCTATTTGGGCCCAACATGGGCCTTAGGCAGTTTCAGCCTGTATTTGCCCGTGAATTTTTCGGTTCAACGCTAGCCCAATCTAGGTTTTAGCCTGTTAAAAGCCCATGGTATTCTCTGGCCCAGTTGGCCAGAACTTTACTCGGCCTATTAAAGGCGGGAAAATAATATAGGTTTAGACCTGCTAATGGCCCAAGATGATTATAGGCCCACGTTTTGGCCCATATGAGTAATCGCCGCTCAAGACCAACAACACTGAGATCCACTGAACCTTCCGGCCTAAATTACAGCATACTGACCAAAGAATAAACCTAGACTATACAATAAAGAAATTACGGCATATTACATCCACTTGGAATCAAAGATCACTATCGGTGATAATAAAGCGCAACATGGCCGCGGATTGCATACACTGGGCATCAATGGTCGCCACCAGTGCATATAAACGCGCCGACAAAAGAATATACAAAACTGAGAGCACTTCGAAGCACTAGGCACAGCAAGGTCGGGACCCATAAGCAGCCGAACAAGATGATGAGACCTCGCCAGTCAACGATAGATGCTTCGTCCCTAGCTGTATGGCACCATAGTACGCACGACAGTCCCCTGACATCTTCATTATATCTTTGACTTCAAGTCAGAGCTGAGTTGAAGCAAGCCTTTCCGCTTTAAGTTGAGACTGAAGAAGTCGAACTGATTGAAGGCGAGACTGCATGAGGTTGTCTCACACGTCTTTGGTGAGTAGCTTCAACTCACTGTCTTCATCAAGACAGGACCTTGGGGTCATCTCGCTGTCCTCAAGATGGTTTGGCTCACTATCTTCCCTAAAGTTCTACCTGGCATAAGAGATACGACTCTGAAAGAGAAATAAGGAGACACGTAACAGGTTTCACAATTATATAAGCAAGTAAATGGATCTGTTCTGCATAAGGAACATGTTTTTACAACTACAATTTAAAACTGGTAGTTGTTGCAAACATCCATTCAGATGTAAACAGCAAAGTAAACAGCAGTGGTGGAATTGATGCCTATCCAAATCTATACTAGAACAAAGTTTGAAGGCTTGAGAAGGATGAACTTACATTACATGTTAACACGGGCTGGACAAAGCCCTTCTCCATGTTGATGGAAAGATAATTCAGTAAATTCCCCAAAGAAAATTCTTTATAAGCGTTGCCATTATTCTACATTTCACAAAGAGTAAATATAGATCAAATAATATTGTAAGAAACAGAGGATAATGAAGCTCGGTGCATCGATGATACATAATCAAATAGCAATTAATTAAGTACAGCGTTACAAGGCAAAAGGTAATCTTGACAAGAGGAATGCGTACATCAACGTGTGCGATGGCATTGGCTTTATTCAACATTTTGGTAAGAGTAAATGTAGATATGATAATTTGGAGAAAGTGGAGGGTTGGGCGGATAAGATGCAGAGTAATGCTAGACAATCAACTATCTCATGATGCAAGTACAAGAATACCACCACCGTCCGTTATTACTTGTCGCTCAAATGGATGTATCTAGCACTATTAAGTTCTAAATACATCCAATTGATCAACAATTAATTCGACATGTAGGGAGTACATGACAACACGTGCTTACACGAGCAATCCAAAACTTCATAACCATTGTGTTAATTCTACATTTATCTAAGAGTAAATATAGATCTTATAATTTCAAGCAAAGGGAGGATAAAGAAGCGAACATTTATAGTGATGCTACATAATCAAACAGCAATGAGTGTAAGTATGATGACAAAGGGCAAGAGGTACTGACAAGAGCAATGCAGACCCCAGTATTGTCGTGAGATCCTATGATCCTTTGAGCAAGGAGATTCATCTGAATTTAGTTTTCATACAAGAGAGAAAGTAAGGAACATGCAGAAATGTAGGAGTTCAAATTTTGAATTGATATCATAGACAATACTTGATGCTGGGCTCTCTACAGTTCTAATAGGGGTTTGGCCCCTGGAGTAGGGGGAAAGTGTGGTACAGTTGGGCCTGTTTTTTCTATGGCTGTTGATCTATCTGATTTAACAGGTATCACTACCTTTTCCAAATACCTAGTTTGTACTCCTTGAGGATCTGCACCCACCCTCTTCCTTTTGGACATCTATTACGAAAGAACAACATTTGACTGGAAAAACATAGTATGACGACACATGGAATAGGTACAGAAAATGGATAGTTATGGCATATACTCATATATGATGCTTAAACTAAGCAGATGGTGTAACAAAGTAGAAGTAATGCAGGAGGTCAGATGCAAAATATGTGCGACCAATACAACCTTGCCAAGTTAGAGCAAGCACCTTGATGGGTGAATAAGATAGGCCATCCTCCACCATTCCAAGTTTGTTAGCCAGTGGATTGTTCCGCAATATTCCTCTCGTGCGCCCATTCTCATATTCATTTTGATAATGTTCAATACCTGACATGCATGAAAACATAAAAACAAGTGAGATTATCTTTCTAATGCAGAAGTGAACCTAATCCAATACTTCCTCCCTGTAAACCACTTTGTGCTATCTCTGCAATTCTTCTAAGAGGTGCCATACATGCTGAAATTTGGTATGTGCATTAATATAATGTGGCCTACTACTGAAAATATGATAGCTCTTGAAGTGATGATACTTCGCAGATGACAGCTTCAACATATAGTAAAGAAGAACAAGTCGACTGACTGTGATTCAAAATATACTAAGGAGAATAACTCGACCGACGATCGACCATAAGACAAGAGGATCATCTTAAAGAAGAAGAGCAGAAGAGCAAGCAGATTGAAGATATTACAAGTCTTTCTATACAATATCGGTTGGCCACCCATGATGAACCAGAGCGCACAGAGAAATGCTATTCCTTCCGGTCTCCCCATATGTGGCTCACATGCATTTCGAAACTAAAGTAGGAACATTTAGCTGACTAATTAAACATCTCTTAGTTTTACTAATATCAGCATAATATCAGATTTGAATTTGTACAACTAAGCTTGTTTATCTCGATGGGTGGGGCAGTGCTATTATGACACGAACCACGTAGGATGATCGTGGTCATCATAAAATGGGGAAAACATAAGCATGATGAGTATAGTCTTGACCGTGGCAGTGGGATGGCAGATCTGAAGCTGCAAACCGCGCAAAGGGTAGTTAGCAACCAATGTTTTCTTTGAAATGACAACTAAGATTTGGTATGGACAAGAAAGTACAGTCAACAAGTGACAAAGAAATGCAATTCTGCTGTCTCTCTATATGTCGCGACATGCATTTGGAAACTCAAGTGGGACCTTTAGCTAACCAATTAAATGTGTCTATTAACTAAAATCAGTATCATATCACAATCATATTTGAACAACTAAGCTTTGGAATTTTGAGTGTTGTGTTGTTTAGCTTGAAGGGTGGAGTAATGCTAGTCTGACGTAAAGCATGTCTGTGAGATCATAGTAGAGTAGATAAAAGGGGAAAACCCTAAGCATCAAGAGTAAAATCAGGAAAGTGGAACTAGCTGGACCAGTGGGTGCGCACATGCTTTTCTATTTTAGTAATAGGAATAGTAGGTGACCAATTAAACGTTCTCTATTTTAGTAATGTTAGCATCATATCAGATTCGTATTTCAACACGTAAGCTTTGGAATTATGAGTGGCATGTTGTTTCGGTTGATGGGTTGAGGTCTCGAGGAGTAGTGCTAGCACGACACGAAGCAGTGAACCACCTACGATGATGGTAGTGAATACAAAGGGGGAAACCATAAGCTTCACGAGTATATAGTGACCGTGCCATGGCGGATCTGAAGGTGCAAACCGGACAAAGCTACTTCACAACCAATGTTTGCTTTCAACTAGCCACTACGATTTGGTACGGACAAGAAAAGTACAGTAAACAATTTATGATCTATTTTCCGGGTGAGATCAATAACTTAAGCACATATGGAAGAGTACCACCTCTCTTGCGACTTCGTGTGGGCCCCTGCTGATTCGTTGAGGGTGTTGCGGGCGTGATGGCTGTCGGCGGCTAGGAAGAAGACTTTAGACGGGAGACGGCCGGGTCGGGGGATAAATCCTGTTTCCGTGGACGAGGCGGTCGTAGGAGCGGCAACACCAAGGTGGACGACGGAGCCGATGAAGCGAGACGACGCGATGAAAGGATCCTGGTCCGGCGCCGTGGATGAGAGACGTCCATCTCTTGCAGTGGACGACGGGGTAGGGGTAGAAGCTCTGGCAAGGTGGTGGATGTGGTGGAGGACGGAGGAGGCTGGCCGTAGTGGGGAGGTTGTCGTGGCGCCTGCGGTGTATGAATGGGGAAATGGAAGGGGAGGGGGATCTCAAACTTTGGGACGCGCTTGTCTGAAATGTGGGAAAGTTACGAACTTATCCCCCGTTTAAAATTTTGGACATCACGTCAGTTGGGGATAGGACGGTATCTCGCATCTCCCAAATATTTGCCGGTAACAATTTCAGGCGAGGAGAGGGTGTTTTGGCGCCCACGGTGTATGAACGGGGCTGACAAGTAGCGCGGTTGTGTCACGTCTGAGGGAAGTTACACATCTGCCCCTATTTAAAATATTAGCCTACATCGATTTCGGACGAGGAGAGTTTGTTTTGCCGCCCACCGTGGATGAATGAGGAAATGGAGGGAGAGACACATATCTTTTGGATGAGCTTAAATCAAATGCATTTTGCCCAGGTTTGGCGCCCACCGTGTCTGAATGGGCTCAGAGGCCATCGTGTCACGTCTGATTGAAGTTACACGTCTACCCCTATCGACATCAGTGTAAATCCGATTATAAGGATGTCAAGTGTCGGGGTAGACTGTAATTTCCATCTATAAACACTTGCTTGGGCAGCCCACAAATGATAGTGGGTGTTTAGCAACCGTTCAAAACTTGGGAGAATTAGCATCCACGTTTGCCCTGGGCCCTGGCAACTAAATCCAAATCCAATTTTAATTCGATTACGAATATCCACAGATAATTTTACATTTTGTTATTTATTTCTTCAAAACCGATTTATTCCACCTTTATATATAATTATGATTTAGAAATGTCATGATCTTCGAATTCAGCAGGTTGGATACACTTTGAGTCAAACAGTTATTTCATCCAATACAATATGCTCACACGAAAAATAGTTCACCTTATGTCAATCATACAAGTACTGAGGATTACCTCGCCTACAAAATTCGGATCATTAAAACTCATGGACAACATACGGGGTCTTACAACACAATCCATTCAGAGACATGACACAACATGCAAGTACAATAATCTAATGACAATTTCAACTGGTATCTAAAGAAGAACAGGGATTACCACAGGCTTCAGATAAGCGTAACCAGCGAGACCTCCTCCGTCTTCAAATGCAACATTCTTACTTCCTCCAATTCTTGGGTTGCTTGCATAATGCATGCAGCTAATTGCACGATTTCCAGCTTCAAGATCGAGATTACCTCATTCATGGCAGCCACACCATCTCTTTCTGCCTCCAGTAGAGCCTCGAGAACTATAATATCTGTGCTCAGACTGCTCTCCGGCGGTGTTGCCTCTGAACTGCTACCATCTGGTAACATGGATGGCGCACTGCTTCCACAAGTAGATTCTGGGGTTGTACATTGTGTCCTAGTGTCAACGGCATCCTGAAAGGTTTTCGCTGGACATAAGTAAGAGATGGTTATCGCATGATCCAGGCAGTAAGCTTACATGGTAAACAACATACGAATTATTGCCGAGCATGGCAAGCTATATTTAAATGGTTCGAAGCAACATCAGCCGAAAAGAGATTAAAATGGTAAGATGAAACTAGGGATGTAAGTGGCAAATAAACGACATCCGCCAATCCCATCTAGTTAGTTTTTGCTAGCTCCCTAGTTCATTTTCCTCAAAAAACAAAAACTCTTTTGAACTATCATACCACTAGTGGACTTCAATTGGGATTAAACGGGACCCAGTTGACATCCCTAGTTGAAAGGGAATGTACCACCGCTATATTTAAGTTGCCAAGGCATCTAAGCAGTTGAAATAATCTGAGAAAGCACTTAATGGTGTGGCCTCATATAAACTACGAAGACAGTCTTGTGATGAAGTTCAAAGGAAAAGTTAAGGACTCAAATGAACTAGGCATGCATTTGTTTACGATAGTACAGGAGGCACCGCTGGCATATTGGCCAACTCAGGTATAGCGTAACAAGTAACAAACAAGCATTCTAATCAAGCAATACAGCAAAGCAGACAACTGAACTATTTGTAATTCTGTAGGACTACAGGTTGAGGGCACAAGCCAAGAAAGCAGCCCACACGCATTACATTTCACATGTACTAAAACACACTAGCTTACCATATGTTGTTGTGAAGCCTCGCTGCTATTGCAATGTTGTTTGAAGATATCGTGAGCATCCCATGGTTGCACATCTAGTTGTTGTAGTTTATTCTGCACCCTCTATTCTGGTAAAATTAATTTTAATCGCATGTACTGGTACGAATTGATCATCAATGCTTCATCTAAACTAATGAAATAAGGGTGTGTGCATACACGATAATATATCTACTTCCCTCTATAATTATGCTTGTTCGAGGTGCCAGCCCCATAAGAACAAATATTTTGCTTGATGGCGTTGGCAGCTCCATAATTAATAGAAGCATCAAATTAGTCATGCAACTTGGGAAGATCAAGAACACACAAAAAAGTAATGAATAGAGGCTCGGAGCAGTGATGTAGTAGCTAGCATCAGAAAATGTACGGCAAAACAAACAAAAAGCAGCGGAACCACATGCTAGTTTGCTGATGTGTAATTAAGTATAGAGAACATGAAGCAGTCTGATGGAACCAATAGGTGGCATCAGAACAACACCATTATCGTAAATATAGCATGCACGAAGTAAAATAGTAGGCAGTGATATCTAAGAAGTACAATAATACTTAGGACAAAACTAAAACATATTAACTATATATGCACTGGTATGTAATTTAGCACATGTAACATGTTCCTTTGCCGTAAGTATGGCCCTCTGAGGGCAAGCAGAATAACGCGTCTCATGAAAAATTGAATGATGTCCTGAAGAAATTCAAAGGTGCGGTGCTTATGCTAAGAAAGTGAATGTAGGCGCCGGCCGTTGGATATTAGTATCTGATTCTCGGCGGTGTATGGGTATCGTTGTCATACTTGATAGCTAAGGATCGTCGATGGTGCTCGTGTTGCAGTTGAGTTTGGGCCGGCTGTCTTCGTCGCTCAAGCGGCTCCGGTGCTTCGGTTGCGGCACCTGTCGACATGCAAGAAAGCTCATATATGTTAAGTGAACAGTTGCATGATCAAGAAGAGAAAAACCTAAGGAGTACAAATCGAAATAACCCTATGAGGCTGCGGCATTAGTAAAGCAGGACCGGTGGAGTTGAATATGGAGTCGGTGGAGCGGGTCCGGTGCAGAGGATGAAGGCTTCAGCGGGTGCGGTGTACATTGCATTCGGTGAGGCGGATCTGTTGCGGCGGACGAGGGCTTGTATGAAGGGCCAACGATGGGGCAGACGAGGGAGTCAGTGAAGGGCCTACACTGTGGTGGACGAGGGCGTCGGTTAAGCAGATCCGGTGCGGTGGACCATGATGGAGGTCAAGGAGATCTGGAGCGGTGGACAAGCCAGTCGCTGAAGCGGCTCCGGTGACGTGGTGAGTTGGCAGTTGGGGGTTCCAAGGTGCAGAAGGTAGATCCGGCGGGGTGTGAGGTCCACCGTTGCGGCAGAGGACTAGATTCGGCGGCTTGCCGGGGTTGGGGGGTCGGGGAGGGGAAGGGGAGGGCCTCTGGGGAAGAATGTTGGGGGCAAAGCGGGGAAAACAATGGAGTTACCAAAGCAGCCATTTTCCGTTCATGTGGCAGGGGTAAAACAAGAATATCGTAGGGCTAACTTTCGGGCGCGAGATATTTCGATGTGAGTGTGAAGTTTCAAAGCTTTTGGCGCCTGAAATTATAAGTGTACTGCTCTTGTACGGCCGACTATGATATCATGGCCGGGAATTTATTTGTTTTGCATGCAAAAAAAGGTGCAATTTTTTAAAATCAATGTCTCCAACTCGAAACTTAGATTATCCATTCAATTCAAATATGGATCATTGAGCTAGTACAGGAAAATTCCATCATACGGTCCAATTCAAATGAAATTCCAAATGTTTTAATCCTAAATATGATGACTAAAGCAAAAATGTGTATGTGTATGAATAAAGTGTATGATTATAAAGTTTGAACATGCCCGTATGTGTATATCTCTAGGTTTGATATATGAATTTGAAATCACGAAATCCCGGCTCCAAAATGACCTCCGTTTAAATGAATTACAAAAGCTAATGATGGAGTCGAATTCTAAAATTCCTATCTTAGGTTTGTAATTCTGGTACATCAAGGTATATCACGCATGTTCAAAAGTATCGTTATCTCATAGTCCAAACTGTGAAACAAATTGATCAGCCATGAGTGCACACACTATTGACCATATATATCTCAATTACACAAGTCGTTCTCTCCCCCAGACACGAACACACTAGCACACTAACGCCCCCCTCTCTTCTAAAGTCCGGACCCCAATATAGGTCTCTATTTTGTCTCCCGAGCATGCACACATCTCTTCCCCCACTCTCCAGGTTTCCCGGCATCTCTCTTTGCCAAGCACATGCACTATGTAGAGTGTATCTTTCCCATACACACAAAACGTCGCCCCAAAACGTCTATCTCCCTAGTTATGTGGTTCTCGCACACTCACCTCACACACCACAACCACTACAAACAAGCACACTTTGTCTCCTTGTGCACCACTCTCCTGTTCTATCTCTCCCACATGCGGACCCGCCCCAGCTCATTCCATGTATACATATATGCCGTGACTCTTTCCATAGCTCCCTAATGTATCATCGTTCTCAATCTCGCACGTTGTTCTCTACACCGTCTATTCTAGGTCTCTCATGAAGTCCCTATCACACACACGATGACTCGCTTCCCTTGCGTCTCCGTACATAGGCCAATTTCGAACAACATCTACATTGTCTCCCTATCTATACGCCATTTATGGACACAAACGACCCCTCTCCGCCCTCTCTTACTCTCTCTCTCTTTCCATCGCTCTCCCTCTCTCTCTCTCTCTCTCTCTCTCTCTCTCTCTCGCTCGCTCTCACACCCCTCTCCCACACACACTCGATGTCTCTTCCAAATGCAGACGCTATGAACGTTTGGAAAGCTCGGTATGATAATTATTTGATAGTTTAGTGCACCATGCTTTACGGCTTAGAACCGAGACTTCAAAAACGTTTTGAACGCCATGGAGCATATGAGATGTTCCAAGAGCTGAAATTGGTATTTCAGACTCATGCTCGAGTCGAGAGGTATGAGACCTCTGACAAATACTTTGCCAACAAGATGGAGGAGAATAGCTCAACCAGTGAGCATGAGCTCAGATTGTCTGAGTACTACAATTGCTTGAATCAAGTGGGAGTTAATCTTCCAGATAAAAGAGTGATTGACAGAGTTCTCTAGTTACTATCACCAAGTAACTGGAACTTCGGGATGAACTATAATATGCAAGGGATGACGAAAACAATTCCCGAGCTCCTCGTGATGCTGAAATTGACGAAGGTAGAAATCAAGAAAATCATCAAATGTTGATGGTTGACAAGACCACTAGTTTCAAGTAAAAGGGGAAGGGAAAGAAAGGGAACTTCAAGAAGAATGTCAAGAAAGTTTCCACTCCCATGAAGAAGCCCAAAGCTAGACCCAAGCCTGAAACTGAGTGCTTCTACTTCAAAGAAATGGTCACTAGAAGCGAAACTACCTCAAATACATGGCGGATAAGAAGGATGGCAAAGTGAACAAAAGTATATATCATATACATGTTATTGATGTGTACTTTACTAGTGTTCATAGTAGCCCCTGGGTATTTGATACTGGTTCAGTTGCTATGGCGAAACAGGAGTTACAAAATGAACAAAGACTAGTTGAGGGCAAGGTGATGATGGGTGTTGGAAGTGATTCCAAGGTTGATAAGATCACCGTCGCACACTCCCTTTACCTCGGGATTAGTGTTGAACCTAAAATAAATGTTATTTGGTGTTTGCGTTTAGCATAATATGATTGGATCATTTTTATTGCAATACGGTTATTCATTTAAATCAAAGAATAATTGTTATTCTGTTTACATGAATAAAACCTTCTATGGTCATACACCCAAGGTGAATGGTTTATTGAATCTCGATCGTAGTAATACACATATTCATAATATTGATGCCAAAATGCAAAGTTGATAATGATAGTGCAACATATTTGTGGCACTACCGTTTAGGTCATATTGGTGTAAAGCGCATGAAGAAATTCCATGATGATGGGCTTTTGAAATCACTTGGTTATGAATCACTTGATGCTTGCGAACCATGCCTCTTGCGCAACATGACTAAGACTCTGTTCTCCGGAACAATGGAGCGAGCAACTAATTTATTGGAAATAATACATACTGATGTATGCGGTCCGATGAGTGTTGAGGCTCGCGGCGGGTATTGTTATTTTCTGACCTTCACAGATGATCTAAGAAGATATGGGTATATCTACTACATGAAATATAGGTCTGAAACATTTGAAAAGTTTAAAGAGTTTCAGAGTGAAGTGGAAAATCATCGTAACAAGAAAATAAAGTTTCTATGATCTGATCGCGGAGACGAATATTTGAGTTACGAGTCTGGTCTTCATTTGAAACAAAGTGAAATAGTTTCACAACTCACGCCACCTGGAACAGCACAGCTTAACGGTGTGTCCGAACGTCTTAACCGTACTTTATTAGATATGGTGCGATCTATGATGTCTCTTACCGATTTATCACTATCGTTTTGGGGTTATGCATTAGAGACAGCTGCGTTCACGTTAAATAGGGCACCGTCTAAAAATCCATTGAGATGACACCGTATGAACTGTGGTTTAGCAAGAAACATATGCTGTCGTTTCTTAAGGTTTGGGTTTGCGATGGTTATATGAAAAGGTTTCAGCCTGATAAGCTCAGACCCAAATCGGAGAAGTGCGTCTTCATAGGATACCCAAAATAAACTGTTGGGTACACCTTCTATCACAAATCCGAAGGCAAGATCTTTGTTGTTAAGAGTGGATCCTTTCTATAGAAGAAGTTTATCTCGAAAGAAGTGAGTGGGAGGAAAGTAGAACTTGATGAGGTAATTGTATCTTCTCTCGAAATGGAAAGTATCTCATCACTGAAATCAGTTCCAGTGAATCCTACACCAATTAGTGAGGATGTTAATGATGATGATCATAAAACTTCAGATCAAGTTACTACCAAACCTTGTAGGTCAACCAGAGTACGATTTGCACCAGAGTGGTACGGTAATCCTATTCTGGAAGTCATGTTACTAGACCGTGATGAACCTACGAACTATGAGGAAGCGATGATGAGCCCAGATTCCGACAGATGGCTTGAAGCCATGAAATCTGAGATAGAATCCATGTATGAGAACAAAGTGTGGACTTTGGTGGACTTGCCTGATGATCGGCAATCCATAGAGAATAAATGGATCTTCAAGAAGAAGACTGACGCTGACGGTAATGTTACTGTCTACAAAGCTCGACTCGTTGCGAAAGGTTTTCGACAAGTTCAAGGAGTTGACTACGATGAGACCTTATGACCCGTAGCGATGCTTAAGTCTGTCCGAATCATGTTAGCAATTGCCGCATTTTATGATTATGAAATTTGGCAAATGGATGTCAAAACTGCATTCCTTAATGGATATCTTAAAGAAGAGTCGTATATGATCCAACCAGAAGGTTTTGTCTATCCAAAAGGTGCTAACAAAGTGTGTAAGCTCCAGCGATCCATTTATAGACTGGTGCTAGTATCTCAGAGTTGGAATATACGCTTTGATAGTGTGATCAAAGCATATGGTTTTATACAGACTTTTGGAGAAGCCTGTATTTACAAGAAAGTGAGTGGGAGCTCTATAGCATTTCTGATATTATATGTGGATGACATATTATTAATTGGAAATGATACTGAATTTCTTAATAGCATAAAAGGATACTTGAATAAGAATTTTTTAATGAAAGACCTCGGTGAAGCTGCTTATGTATTGGGCATCATGATCTATAGAGATAGATCAAGACGCTCAATTGGACTTTCACAAAGCACATACCTTGATAAAGTTTTGAAGAAGTTCAAAATGGATGAAGCAAAGAAGGAGTTCTTGCCTGTATTGCAAGGTGTAAATTTGAGTAAGACTCAAAATACGACCACGACAGAAAATAGAAAGAGAATGAAAGTCATTCCCTATGCCTCAGCCATAGGTTCTATAAAGTATGCTATGCTGTGTATCAAACCTATTGTGTACCTTGTCATGAGCTTGGCAAGGGGGTATGATATCTATCCAGGAGTGGATCACTTGACAACGGTCAAATTATCCTTAGAAGACTAAAGGAGATATTTCTCGGTTATGGAGGTGATAAAGAGTTCGTCGTAAAGAGTTACGCCGATGTAAGCTTTTACACCGATCTGGATGACTCTGAGTCTCAATCTGGACACATATTGAAAGTGGGAGCAATTAGCTAGAGTAGCTCCATGCAGAGCATTGTAGACATAGAAAATTTGCAAAATATGTACGGCTCTGAATGTGACAGACCCATTGGCTAAGCTTCTCTCGTAAACAAAACATGATCACACCGTAGTACTCTTTGGGTGTTAATCACATAGCGATGTGAACTAGATTATTGAATCTAGTAAAACCCTTTGGGTATTAGTCACATGCCGATGTGAACTAATCACATGGTGATGTGAACTATTGGTGTTAAATCACATGGTGATGTGAACTAGATTATTGACTCTAGTGCAAGTGGGAGACTGAAGGAAATGTGCCCTAGAGGCAATAATAAAGTTGTTATTATTTCCTTATATCATGTTTATTATTCATGCTAGACTTGTATTAACCGGAAACTTAGTACATGTGTGAATACATAGACAAACAGTGTGTCCCTAGTATGCCTCTACTTGACTAGCTTGTTTATCAAAGATGGTTATGTTTCCTAGCCATAGACATGTGTTGTCATTTGATGAACGGTATCACATCATTATAGAATGATGTGATGGACAAGACCCATTTGTTAGCTTAGCATTATGATCGTTACAGTTTCATTGCTACTGCTTTCTTCATGACTTATACATGTTCCTCACACTATGAAATTATGCAACTCCTGAATACCGGAGGAACACTTAGTGTGCTATCAAACGTCACAACGTAACTGGATGACTATAAAGATGCTCTATAGGTGTCTCCAATGGTGTTTGTTGGGTTGCCATAGATCGAGATTAGGATTTGTCACTCCGTGTTTTGGAGAGGTATCTATGGGCCCTCTCGGTAATGCACATCACTATAAGCCTTGCAAGCAATGTGACTAATGAGTTAGTTGCGGGATGATGCATTACAGAACGAGTAAATAGACCTGCCGGTAACAAGATTGAACTAGGTATTGAGATACTGACGATCGAATCTCGGGCAAGTAACATACCGATGACAAAGGGAACAACATATGTTGTTATGCAGTTTGACTGATAAAGATCTTTGTAGAATATGTAGGAACCAATATGATCATCCAGGTTCCGCTATTGGTTATTGACCGGCAGTGAGTCTCGGTCATGTCTACATAGTTCTCGAACCCGTAGGGTCCGCACGCTTAACGTTCGGTGACGATCGGTATTATGAGTTTATGTGTTTTGATGTACTAAAGGTAGTTCGGAGTCCCGGATATGATCACGGACATAACGAGGAGTCTCTAAATGGTTGAGACATTAAGATTGATATATTGGACGACTATATTTGGACACCGGAAATGTTCCGAGAGGTTTCGGATAAAACCGGAGCGCCGGAGGGTTACGGGACCCCCCCCCCCCCGGGTAGTTATTGGGCCCTTAGTGGGCTTTAGGGGAGAGAGAGGGCAGCAGCCAAGAGGTGCCCCCCCCGAAGGGAGTCCAAATTGGACTAGGGGAAGGGGGCGCGACCCCTCTTTCCCTCTCCCTCCCCCTCTGCTTCCTTCTCCTCCTAGTTGGACTAGGAAAGGAGGAATCCTACTCCTACTAGGAGGAGGATTCCTCCCCCCTTGGCGCGCCCATGATGGTCGGCCGGCCTCCCCCTTTCTCCTTTATATACAGGGGCAGGGGGGCACCCTAGAACACAAGTTGACAGTTGTCTTAGCCGTGTGCGGTGCCCCCTGCACAGATTTCCAGCTCGGTCATATCTTGTGTGGTTAGGTGAAGCCCTGCGTCAGTACCTACATCATCACCGTCATCACGCCGTCGTGCTGACGAAACTCTCCCTCGACCTCAGCTGGATCTAGAGTTCGTGGGACATCATCGAGCTGAACGTGTGCAGATCGCAGAGGTGCCTTAACTTTGGTGCTAGGATCGGTCGGATCGTGAAGACGTACGACTACATCAACCGCGTTGTCATAACGCTTCCGCTTTCGGTCTACGAGGGTACGTGGACAACACTCTCCCCTCTCGTTGCTATGCATCACCTAGATGGATCTTGCGTGTGCGTAGGATTTTTTTTTTGAAATTGTTGCGTTCCCCAACAATCGTAGCCTTCCTGCAGTTTCTGGGATTTCGGTCCATTTGCTCCGATGCCTCACTGTTCGTGTATCATCAGGGAGCTGACACTGCATATCTGCTGCTCTACGTCGACTACATCATCCTCACGGCGTCCGCCCCCGATCTCCTTCAGCGGCTGACTGCTCGTCTTCATGATAAGTTCGCCCTCAAGGACCTGGGGCCTCTGCACTACTTCCTCGGCATCGAGGTGGTCCGACGAACAGACGGCTTCTTTTTGCATCAGCAGAAGTACACCCACGAGCTCTTGGAGCGTGACGGTATGCTTAACTCCAAGCCGGCGCCTACCCCCGTCGACTCAAAGGCGAAGGTCTCTGCTCTGGAGGGGTCTCTCGCGTCCGATGCAGCGTTCTATCGCTCCATTGTTGGTGCTTTACAGTACCTGACGCTGACTCGACCCGACCTGCAGTACGCTGTCCAGCAGGTGTGCCTCCACATGCATGCTCCGCATGACTCCCACTGGACCTTGGGGAAGCGTAATCTCCGTCATATACGCGACACCATGTCTTTGGGACTCGCCCTGACGGCCTCCGCCTCCACCGAACTCATGGCCTACTCGGATGCCGACTGGGCTGGCTGCCCCGACACTCGACGCTCCACGTCAGACTACTGCGTCTACCTTGGGCCCTCGTTGATCTCTTGGTCATCGAAGCGGTAGCCCACGGTCTCCCGTCTCCAGCACCGAGGCAGAGTATCGTGCCGTGGTAATGCCGTGGCCGAGTGCTCTTGGATCCGTCAACTGCTCCAGGAGTTGCTTTGTGATGTTCACAATGCCACTCTTGTCTACCGCGATAACGTCAGCGCGGTCTACCTTTCCACCAATCCGGTGCACCATCGACGTACGAAGCATATTGAGCTTGATATTCACTTCGTGCGCGAGCAGGTTGTCTTTGGCCGTGTTTGGGTTCTTCACGTGCCGACGTCGCAACAGTTTGCTGATGTGATGACTACGGGATTGCCTACTTCCGTCTTCGAGGAGTTTCGGTCCAGTCTTTGTGTCTCCGGCAACGTTTCAACTGCGGGGGTGTTGAGTATGTATTTGTGTTGCATGTATATTGGAGTTGTGGCGTACCTTCTAGTCTTGTATAGTTAAGATAAAGGCCAACTCTGTAATTACATATACATGCACCAGCATCCCATCAATATAACATGTATTACAAAACTATTCGTCTACAATGGGGACCGGCCGGGGTTGATTCCTCAGGGTCGAGCGAGAGGGAGAGCAACATATAAGTGTCTACCTCCGAGGATTTTTCGTCTTCTTTTCCGAACCTTCGTTGATGGAAGACGTTGCTGTTCCCGTGGGCAACAGAGGCGGCGTCAATGGCAAGTAGTACATCAGTGTCGCTCCTATTTTCCACCGGCCTGGAATTGTCCAAACACGCAATGCTTGGGAGCTCGTTTGATTTTGTTCCGGATCTTTTTAGCTACATATTCCGTCTCCACCCGCGAGCGGCGCCTTGCCATGACGTCGTGCCGTGTCTCGTGATTTTTTGTCGAAAGAGACCCTCTGCCCACTGGAATTACCGAAAAAGACCCCATGCGGACGAAATTGACAAAAGAGACCTCCTCACTAGTGGCGGCAGACGCGGCAGGCGACACGTGTCACCTGCCGCCACGCCGTGAGGCGGCGGGCCCGGCCGCCACAACAGGAGGCGGCAGCCCGGTGTATAATGGTGTGTGCAGGCGGCCTGAGCGGCGTGCAGCGGACGGAACGGGCGCCAGCGGGCTGGTCGCCACCGGGTGAAGGCGGCCGCCCGCTGCCGCTACCCGGCGACAAGGCCTGCTGGCCCAGCAGGTGGGCCACGCCGCCACCACCAGCCGAGGCGGCCTGTCTGTCTTTGCTGCAGCGCGACAATCGCAGACGGTGCTGATTTCGAGGCACGATAGTGACGGCTGTGACTCCGACGCGCGGGTATATGGACGCTTTTGGTTCTTTCGCCCGGGAATCAATCCTGCCTTTGCTTCTTTTGCCTCAGCAGATGCGATGGCACTGGGAATCCGAGGCTACGGGAAGCTGTTGTGCCGACACTACAGGGATCGTAAATATCGCTGCTTAATTTTCTCGCCATCATTTATAAATGCGAGCTTATAAAAGGAGACACCGAGGCTCTCGTCCAGCCATCCTCGAAATCCGCAGTGTGCAAAGTGTGTAACACATTTTTTCAGTCGGTATGAGTTTGCCTTGCTCGAATCAAAGCATTAGGCCGAGGAAAATGAAGAATGCAAGTTTGCCTCTGGGGGTGGCAGTCCTGCGGTGTTGGTGTGGCGATCTTTGCAAGGTGAAGGAGGTGATGGATTTTTCAGATTGGTTGGGCATGAAGTTTTTCATGTGCGCTAATTATGAGGAAGATCCTGCTATAGCTATTTTAGAGTACGACAAGCCTCCGGTATGGTTTAACCATCACGAATAGATATTGTTGGTATTTTCATTGATTCTTTAGTAACATTTTTGTTTCTTGTTGTAGTCTCCTCCGCCTCTGTGCATGTACTATCGTTGGATTGACACGGAGAAGTCGGGCTTGGTCAGTGACTGAGATTCGTGAAAGAAGTCGGGCGTGGAATAGTTTATTTGCGGAAGAGCGACGCGAGAAGGCGGAAGCTGAGGAGAAAGCGAGCAAGAGAGAGAGTTAAAGAATACTATGCGGAGCAACACCGTTTTCAGGAAATGGGAAAGAAAAACAGGAAGAGGCTCGTCGCATGGAGGAGCAGGAACGATAGCGAAAGGAGGCTCGTGGAGGCGGAGAGGCAGAGAAAGAAAGAAAGGGCTCGTGAGGCCAAGGCAGCGAAGAAGTCAAGGCGATGGAAAAGGAAAATATCCACGCTGGACTCGGTAGATTCCTGTGGTAGTATTTTAAACTTCGCCAATCATTGTATCTTTATTTCTGCACTTTAATGTAGCTTTATTTCAGGAGTTAAATGTAGGTTTATTCCTACAATGTATCTTATTTTCAATTGTACCTTGTCGTGATGGAAAAAAATATAGTTTTAGAATAAAGCAGTGGCATTTTCTTTCCCTCCACTAATTATTGAACATCGTGCAACAACTACAAAATGAAATTAAGATAGAACATAATGCCTTACAATAAGAGAGTACAAACTAATAATGCAAGTACATCTGAATTAAACGGTACAACCGAATACAGCTTAAAAACTACATGAAGGCATCATCGTCATCCTCCGTCGATGCGAGAACTCTTGCCCTTCGAGGATGCGTAACTCTTACCCTTGGACGATGAAGAACTCTTGCCCTTCGAGGATGCATTACTCTTTCCCTTGGACGATGCAGAACTCTTGCCCTTTGGCGATCACGAGAACCCGAAGCGGCGGCATGAAGATATCATCTTCGTCCTCGCTCTCCTCGATCCATAAAAGCGGATGCTTTTCTGCAGTCCTTCTAAAAGTTTCACTCTTCGCTCCACTACCTTCTTCTACCTTGCATTCAACCTAAGAAGTTCTTTGCATTACCTCCACATAGGTCCTTTCAGCCACCCAGGACCTCGTAATTGGTGAGCCAACTCATTCATTATGGTGTCACTACCGGTGAGTTCGTCCCATGGAACTATCCTATTGTTCATCCTGAAATCGGTAGCTAGCCTCGGAAGAGTGCCGCTTATCCCGAGTGAAAACTACGATCGAAAGGATAATGGGACATCTCGACTACACTACACTCGAATGCTTATCCACCTCCGTCTGAAGGGGGTTTTATAGGTAGAGAGGAGAAAATGGCGGGAAAGAACGACTGTGGTATGGCGGGAAAGGGTTGGCGGGAACATATGGCGGGAAGGGGTTGGCGGGAAACGGGTGGCAGGAAGATATGGCGGGAAGGGGTGCCATCGAATCTGCTGAAGCAATAATCAGCGTGATTCTCGCAGTGCCGTCGCATCCGCTAAGGCAAAAGAAGCAGAAGCCAGAGTGATTCCCGCCCGTGAAATTCGTCGTCCTCCGTGCGTGGGAATCAGTCTAGTTAGCAACAGCGAGCCTCGGAATCAGCGCCGTTTGCGCCTTTATCGCGTCTTGACATCACGAGGCACGCCACCTCACCGGTGGCGGCCGGGCCCTGTCTCGTCGCCTTATGACAGCAGCCGTGTCGGCGAGGAGCGGCAATGGCGGTACCGCGCCTCACCCGGTGGCGGCCGGGCCCACGTGGCGTGGCCCGTTCCGTCATGCACACCTTTGCCTTTGTCTGCGAAGCCGTTGTGCCGAGGCCGCCTCCTGCAGATGGCGGCGGGCCCGCCGCCTCGTGGAGTGGCGGCGGTGACACGTGTCGCTGCCGCGCCTGCCGCCACTTGTGAGGGGATCTTTTTTGTCCATTTCATCCGTAGGGCTCTTTTTTGACAATTCCAGTCGGCAGAGGGTCTCTTTCGGCAAAAATTTGACAAGTCCATGGGGCCCACGTGGACTTGCACACAGTCTGCAACCGCCATAGCAAGTTCGCGTGCGTGCAGACAGGCGAGCCACGCTCGATGACCGTCTTGTCCGTTCCGGAACCCGGACCGGAAGGTTCTGAAGGATTTTTCATTTTCGTTGCGCGTTGGAGGATTCGAAGGATTCAGCAGCGATTTTTCTTCCACAAACACGGATGTTTTGAAAAATATCTCGACCCGTATAAGTGCTTCTCCTTTTCGTCTCGCACCGCCGTCCTGTCCCGTCCCGGGCGGGAAGAGTCGCGGGGTCGGGTCGGCGACTGCAATCCCGGCTGACGTGCGTGCGTGCGTGCATGCATGCGTTTCGCCGTCGATTCCGGCACTATGTTTAAGCCATGCAAGTGTGCGTGCTACTGCTATCGATCACGGGCGATGCATGGGAGTACCCACTGCACGGCAGCAGTGCACCGCCTAGGCGATGCTTAAAATAAACAAACTTATTCGTACCGTCGTTGTATGGCGGCTGCAGACTGTGTGCAAGTCCACGTGGGCCCCATGCCGTACAGTCCGGAATCACGGTCACGGGCTCCTCCATCGTGCTCGTGCTGGAGCCCGGCCACTATTCTCGCAGCCCTCGCTTTCTCCCACAATAATCCTACATCTATATTCCTAATGGAGCAGTTGATAGTCTCCGCCGGTCAATTTTCGTCCCACCTTCTCTGGTTTTTTTTGTACTTCGTCCCACCTTCCGCTTTCCATCGATCCCCCGCATTTTACCTCCCAACCGATAAAAAAAACATCAAGATACAAATACGGCCATCCTGAACCGCGCCGGTTCACAGATAGAAAAAAGACCTAAAACGATCAATCACGGTTAACCTACGAAATGACGGGCTGATCGATCTGATCGTCTTGACCTCGATCCCATTGCGAGCAGCGGTCATTCGTCCCCGCCCTCAAACCCTTGGCGCCCGTCACAAACCACGAAACCCTTGTCGCCGCCACAAGCGCTCATACCGTAGGTCTCTTTCACGACCTGCAGTCTTATCCGGGGCGACGCCGTCCGAGTGCAAAGACAGAAAGATCTCACGTCCCGATCCGTCGCTCTTGGCCGAACTTCGTGCGATCGAGTCATGGCCGGAGTGGCGATTGCAAAATCGGTGTGGCGTTTATATATTCCTACCTTTACAAGGTGTGGCATTTATATATTCCACCTTTACAAATACTACTCTTAAAATCTGCATCTGGGTTCGGTGCCATGGTCGTACTGCCCAAAATCTGGCATTGTGATCTCGGTTCGGTACCGTGGTCATATTGTGCCATACCTCTTGCTCACATTTTATCAGCCCTAAATTCCTGCAGATCGTGAATCATCTCATTGCAAGGAACTCAGTTTTACGTCTTGAGGGACGGCCCTCGGGGATGGTGTCATCGGCTGACATCTGGAGGTTAGTTGACACAAACAAAAGGTAGTTATGACGCTTGAATCTAATTGGTGACATGCAAAGGTTAAGGTTTCTATGCCAACAGGAAATAGTCAATGTTTCTATGCATCTGGAGGTCAGATGGTTGAAAATGATTGAGTGCAGCTACAGGCTGGATGAATAAAATCACTTCGAATGGGGAATTATGTCATCCTCCCATATGAACCACCGCTTTGAATGGGAAATAGAATAATTCATGAATGTTTGCCGAGGCCATACACTGTTTATCACTATTTGACACTGAAATGATTGCGGTGGTGAATCATCCCTTTGATGGTTTAAGTATATTCATCAAGTGGCAACAGGCATCGGGGACGGTGTCATCATCAGGAGCATCTGGCAAGCGCATCGAGTTTGCAGCTCACAACTTCAGAGGATCTCCATTTCCAACCTCGAAACAGCATCACATGCAAAAAGCGACACAAACAAAAGGTAGTTATGACACTTGAATCTAATTGGTGACATGCAATAGTTAAGGTTTCTATGCCAACAGGAAATAGTCAAGGTTTCGAGGGATCTGGATGTCAGATGGTTGAAAATGATTGAGTCCAGCTACAGGCTTGATGAATAAAAACATTTAGAGTGGGAAATAATGTCATCCTCCCATATGAACCACCGTTTTGCATGGGAAATAAAACCCTTCATGAATGTTTGCCGAGTCCATACCTGTTTATCTCGATTTGACAGCCCCAAATGCTTGCAGGTGGTGAATCATCCCATTGATGGTTTAAGTATATTCATCAAGTGGCAACAGGCATCGGGGACGGTGTCATCAAGAAGACATCGGCAAGCGCATCGAGTTTGAATATCACAACAACTTCAGAGGATCTCCATTTTCCACCCTCAAAAGCGACATCACATGCAAAAAGTGACATACATAAGGTAGTTACAACACTTGAATCTAATAGGTTCCATGCAATAGTAAACAATCAAGGTTTCTATGCCATCGATTGTTCTGGAAGCCACTTGACCTCCCACTCTTAAGTCAATGCACACAACCTGTTACGGTGCCAATTATATAGACTCATGCCAGCTTACAATATATTCTCATTGCCAATACAACAGATAACTGATGTATAGCATCTACAATCCCTATAATTTAAATCTAGGATCGCTACTATATTGTCAACGCACAAGCGATTAAATGAGTCCTCATCCTTACTTCACATAAAGGCAGGTGTCTTTAATTGTCGATTGTGTCTAATTTCATAGGTACACATGGGTAATTCAAGAAGCGAGGCGGTTGATCAGCTACCGAAGAGGGCGTTTCTCTGGTATGCTGCATTACTATGAGAAAGTACTACACATGGGTTAACGAACATTACAAGCTTTTATTAACATGGTTTAAAGCCCATTAAAAGCGTGTTAACTGTTGAAGTTAATTCTACGGGCATGCTTTAACCTATCATAATCTGCTACGCATGAGTTACATGCACTTTTCATATTCACATAATTAATGCATAATGCTTTTCGGTCCTTACAAGATCTCTGATGGTTGAAGATAACAATGCAAGCATCTTACCCATAGCTCAACGTGGTGTGGACAATTCAGCTACGGTTACAGGTATAGAGCTTGTGTGAATATTGTTGGGAATGTTGCCATGTAGATACGACGTTTATATCATTGTCCTTATATTCATGTTGGTTGTCACCCTTCATTCACAGCTCCGAATACCAATGATTTGGATTTTAGTTTAAATGAATATGGTACTCCCTCAGCCTCATTACAAGTGTCAAGATTGGTATAACCATATGTTTGGAGTGTATATTTCATTGATTTTTGTTATTTATCGGGTATCACTATACGAGATGGAACAAGTTCGCAACAGATTAAAGACCTTCATGATGGTTCGTTGTTGGGTTCCAACCATCTAATTCTTGATTGTCACCCTACTATTGGTAACAACTCATACCTATTTAAAATTCTAATATTTAACTTAATGGAGTTCACTTTCATTAACAACATGCTCCTATTCTGATATATTGGTGGTCTACAGATGGTGAACCTCCAAACGAATATATCAATGGTGGGACAAATCTATCAGGTATTCCCACGGATGCTAGTCTAACATCGATTATGACCTTATGTACAGATGTTGTGAGAAAGCATTATGGTCTTTCTGTTTTATATTGTTGACATGCTGCAGACGAAATCAGATGCGGGAATCAAAGTCATAAATCAAATGAATCTGACAACCAACAAATGCTTTCAGCTAAGGATATAAAAAAAATCCAAGACGTTGTGTTACAAATAGAGGATCAACAACGCTGCTTGTCGAAATCTGGTAATTTGTTTAACTGCATGTTGATGAAAAATTGTTAATGCATTTAAGTAATGGAACTGTTTTCTTATATTTTGCTATATGCAATTGTTGTTTTTATTCACTAACTACCGTATGTTTAATATGCGTTGTAGACCATAAGGAACTTAACAAAGCCTTGAGGCGGGAAACTTATCGCATTAGCAAAAAACAGGGTTTGAGAATACAACAAGTCGATGGCCACAACGTTGAACGTCGTGCACTAGGTGATATTACGAATGTTCGTCAACCTAAACTTGTTATCTCGGGTACATCAGGTAATCATTGTTTATCTACTTGTATGCGTGGCTTCCCCTTGGTATAACATAATATAATACTGACCTAACGTTCTGAATCAGATGAATTGAATGTCACAAAAGATAATGCTGCACTAACGGAAGAAGATCGCAAAAGAGCCCATAGAAACACCCTGAGGAGAGCTTCTTATCATAGGAAAAAAGAACTTGCTCTCGAAGAAGATAAACTCCGCGCCATTAATTTGTCTGGTAAGAATCATGTGTTCTAACCATTACCATTATTATCTTCAAGTCATT
This sequence comes from Aegilops bicornis, assembly GCA_021605145.1. Taxonomy (NCBI): domain Eukaryota; kingdom Viridiplantae; phylum Streptophyta; class Magnoliopsida; order Poales; family Poaceae; genus Aegilops; species Aegilops bicornis. The sequence continues at coordinate 188,530,797 of CM038674.1, forward strand.
TCTTACCAATTAATTTTTGTGTAACATTTATTAACCATGTTTAACCAGACAACACAACTAGCTCTGCCTATACAACATTATTATCACATCCTGATTCAGCATTTACTGCTACATCTCTTTGAGACATATGGTGCAGTTAACGACAATGATCAAAATGGTAATTGACTAGTTAATAATGGATTCATCAATGTGGAAATATTATTTTTTACTTTCTACATTTAAACTATGACCTCAATGACACCAGACATTGACGAGAATATACTTGAAGAAACATGTCTGGTAACCGAGGAAGATCGCAAGAGAGACCGTATAAATGCACTTAGGAGGGCAGCTTATCAGAGGAGAAAGGATAAGTTTGAAGCAAGTGAAAGTCTACGGATGCTATCTAATTCAGGTAGATATTTATGTTATTAATTCAGGGCGTTTAATAATTGTCGTAGACACAACTTAATGTAGTTGATGCAAAAACCCTAGCGTCATATGCTTGATCTTAATGCAAATTAATCATTGTTGGGCCCGAAAGAATGTTCTGTTATTCATTTCTCACTAAAACAATATTTTCCAATGACAATATTACCCCCTCACTAATGATGCTTGCACACATTATTTTAAAAAAGCCACGGCTGATAGCCCTAACTATACAGACACATTCCACGATGATGCAACATTACCCCCTCCGTCATTAGACGCCTCTGGTGTTACCCATGACAACGAGGGATCTAAGAGGATACAGAGAAACTCTCGTAGCCGATCATGTTATCACAAGAAAAATGAAGAACTAACGGTTGATGATAGAGATGATTTGAATGAAAAGATTCGAGGGAAGCGCGTGCGGCCATAAAAGCAGGTCGGAGATTGAGAAGGGGCAGTCAAGTGCTCAATGGAAGGCCTCTTATGCTAAAAGGAAAAACACCCCGTGCAAAGAATCTCTCGCACTCCCGCGTCCAGACATTACTAACTGAACAACTGATAGTCTCGCAATCCCCCTCTCTCGGGCTGCCGACGATGATTCATCGGATGGCGACCCTTCCCCGGGCATGCCAAATTACGGTGTTTGCACCCCTGGTATGTAATCGATTTTCTTCGGTTCTGATGCAACTTCTCAGCAACCTTATATCGACTGATGCGGTCTTTGTCCCTGACTGTTCAACTATAATGCAGACGACATCAATGTGTTCCCAGAGCCCATGATGGGCGATGAGCCGACACCAGCCGAATTGATGGATGAGGAGTACTACATGTATCGTGACCAAGGTATAGTCAAGTCTGTTTTAGGAAGGCTGGGATCATCATTGTAATTGTAGTACTATGTCAATATTATTTTCATGATCATGTTTCAACGATACATGTAGGATCCGATAATGAGGCATTCGAGGATGACGAGGAAGCTAGCATGACGTCTTTTATATCCTGGCGAGGTTGATCCATTAGACTGTGTGTACACAAACATACCGCATAACACCCACATCCTGAAGCTCGACACAAGCGCAAACATTGCAAGGCCGTAAAGTTTGTTTACGAGGCGACGGATTCTATTGTCGCAATGGACAGATCAAGCTTAAACAACCGGAACCAATCCCGTAACTTATGAGGCTATGGTCCAGCATGGATGCAGATTCCAGACATTTTCGTGAGAACATACGGTTCTTCAATGGGCATTTCGCCTTCACAACCCTTGGCGTCAGCCTTGATGAGAACTACACAAACATGAAGTCTGGGGTATACACGTTCCGGGTACACGGAACCATCTATCACAATGTGCATTCGTTCGGGCCTAGCTCACGTCCAGAACATCTGCAGTTGTACTTCTATGATGACGACCCAACCATAACCCATCATAAGGCGGCCACAAAGCAATTAGATCAAGAGGTCGTGAAGAAGTTAGTAGACATACTTAAAGAGAACCCTTACTCCCAGCAATTTAGGAGTTTGGGTGCACACAAGGACAACCTTGATGATTATAGGATAGACCTAAACACCGATAAGAGGCTTGACCAAAGAAAATATAATAGACCTTTGTCATCTGAGGTTGCTGCAATTTGGGTTGAGGGCAGCGACCTGGCAAAAAGGTTTGACCGTAGGACAACACTTTATGGTAACAACAACGAAAGGCATAGCATACGCGTGTCATCCGGAGCATATGACCCGTTGTCTTATCCCCTATTCTATCCAAGGGGCGAACTAGGTTGGCATCCGAAACTACCTAAACGTAATATTCCTTGGGAGGCTGTACTACATCCTCAACTTGTCCATGATGATTATGAGGATGGAGGTATGACATCTGTGAACCTTTTTGTTTCAATACAAAAATTATTTCTAAAGGTAGTCATTGTTTTGATCCTATACTATCGTGTGCAGAGGAAATAGCAAGTTGTGCGTCTCCGTCGAGGAGACTACTCTTTGTTATATGCTGCGAACCACGGCCTGCAATCTTCAATCCCATACTGTGGAGCACGCATCGCTGCAGCAATGGGCTGTGGACATGTACGTTAAGATTGAGAGTCATCGGTTGAGGTGGTACAGAAGAACGACGCAGATTCGCGGCCGACTTGTATAAAGGAGTGGTTGATGCCATCACTTGTGGGAGACACGGGCAAGCGCTGTTGGGGTTAGAATAGTGCTCCCTGGAACATACCCTGGTGGCGACCGCGACATGAAGAAGAGACATATGGATGCCATGGCAATTGTCCATACATACGGGAAGCCAGACATCTTCCTCACCATGACTTGCAATCCTAAATGGGACGAGATAACAAACGAGTTGCTGCCTTGTCAGACGGCGCAAGACCGACTTGATATTGTGGCTCGTGTGTTCTATGGCAAACTAGAGCACATGAAGTACATGTTGTTCAAGAAGCAGATCCTGGGTGTTGTAGTTGCTTACGTATACGTAGTCGAGTTCCAAAAAAGGGGCCTCCCCCACGCAAATTTTTTGTTGATCATGGACTCAACATATAAGCTTATCGTCCCGGAACAGTATGACCGACTCATTTCCGCGGAGCTCCCAGACAAGCACAAGTATCCGGAATTGTATGCAATGGTGGTAAAGCATATGATGCACGGACCATGTGGTGCTCTCAACCCGAAGAATGTTTGCATGCAAGAAAACGGTTGCAAGTGCGAGATATCCACGGCCGTTCAATGAGAACACAACACAGGGGAAGGACTCATACCCAGTGTATCGACGGAGAGACGATGTAAGACGTGCTAAGGTCAGAGGGAAGATGCTGGACAACAGATGGGTTGTGCCTTATAACCCATACCTACTGCGGATGTTCTATTGCCACATCAACGTTGAGGTCTGCTCTAGCATAAAGGCTGTGAAATATCTTTACGAGTACATTTACAAGGGCCATGATAAGGCTTCTTTCAGCATCGATCAGCCCGACGCCGATGGTAACATTGATGAGATCAAGAGGTACGTTGGCGCTTAGGTGGGTCACACCTCCGGAGGCTATGTGGAGGATATTTGGCTTCCCACTTTGCGCCAATTACCGCTTTGTCTTGCGATTGCCCTTCATCTCCCTAATATGCACAGGTTGCGTTCAATGCGCATGGTGACTTGAAGAATGTTGTAGCCTCCGAAAATGCTTCAAAATCCATGTTAACGGAGTATTTCAAGGCTAACCTGGAATACCCTCGGGCTAGGCATATATTGTACAAGGATTTTCCGGAAGCTTTACGTGGCGTAAGAAAAAGAAGTATTGGAAGCCGCGGGTCGAGCGTTTTCAAATTGGGTGCATAGTGTCTGCCAATCCTGCCGAGGGGGAGCGATACTACCTGCGGGTGTTGCTTAACCATGTTACGGGCAAAACATCCTTCGACGACTTGCTCACCGTGGATGGCGTGCTATGTGGGAGCTTTAGAGAGGCTGCTGAAAGGTTGGGACTCATCGAGGCAGACAACACGCTCGACGACTGTCTTAATGAGGCTGAGCAGTGGGCGATGCCATGTTCACTTAGGAGGCTCTTCGCAACCATCTTGGTGCACTGCGAGCCAGGCGATGTGCGTGGATTATGGGATTGACAATTCGAGCCTATGTCAGATGACTATCGTCAATCACGCACGTCCACTGACAAGGTGGAGCAGATGGTGTTGCTTGACATTAGGGGGATGTTGCAGTCCATGGGTAAAGACATTGTTGATTTCGCTCTTCCAAGCATAGATGATGCATTTGACCCTACAGAGGGCGAGGCAAGAGATGTTATCGAGGAATCAACCGTTGAGTTTGACATGGATGACACAAAATTGGCATCTTCACTGAACATGGAGCACAGGGCCGCATACGAGGAGATACTAGGGGCTGTTGAACGCGGTGATGGGGGTGTTTTCTTTGTTGATGGCCCTGGAGGTACAGGTAAGACCTTCCTATATAGGGCGATGCTTGCCAAGGTGAGAAGCGTGGCAAGATTGGTATCGCTATCATGACGTCCGGCGTCGCCGCTTCTATCATGCCTGGCGGCAGGACTGCCCACCCCAGGTTCAAGATCCCATTGAGTTGCGATGATGGAGCCTCGTGCAGCTTCACCAAGCAGAGTGGGACCACCAAGCTGCTACGGATGGCCTCCTTTATCATATGGGACGAGGCCAGCATGACAAAGCGACAAGCGGTTGAGGCATTGGATAATAGCATGCGCGACATAATGGGAATACGCGACCGACCCTTTGGAGGAAAGACTGTTGTTTTTGGCGGGGACTTTAGGCAGGTTCTTCCGGTCGTCAGAAGGAGGTCGCGGGGCCAGATAATTGATGCAACCCTCCGAAGCTCTCATCTATGGAAGGGCATGCGTCAGCTTCGGCTCATCACCGACATGAGGGCTCATAATGACACGTGGTTTGCCGATTACTTGCTAAGGGTCGGCAATGGCACTGAGGAAGTTGATGATCAAGGCAACATAGTGCTCCCAGAAGATATTTGTCTCCGCCGCTCACAAAGCGAGGTTGACGACCGGAGAAGCTTATTGAGCACGTATTTTCGAGTCTAGACGACAACATGGCTGATTCAATTACATGACATCTCGAGCAATCCTTTCCACAACAAACGACAATGTAGACAAAATAAACATCCGCATGATAGAGCGTTTTCATGGAGATGAAGTAATCTACCATAGTTTTGATAAAGGCGGAGGATGACCCATATGGCTACTATGCTCGTGGAGTTTCGAATGGATTGACTCCTAACGGTCTTCCTCGCATGCTCTAAAACTAAAGTTGAACTGCCCTGTGATACTTCTAAGGAACATTGATCCAGCTAATGGGCTTTGTAATGGCACTAGGCTTGTTGTTAGAGGTTTTGAGAGGAACACCATTGATGCAGAAATCGTGATTGGACAACACGCTGGCAGGAGGGTCTTCCTTCCTCGAATACGTCTCTGCCCATCTGAAAATGACATGTTTCCGTTCAAGTTTAAGAGAAAACAATTTTCTATAAGGCTTAGCTTTGCTATGACCATTAACAAGGCTCAAGGGCAGACTATCCCGATTGTTGGTGTGTACCTACCCAATCCCGTGTTCTCACATGGTCAGCTCTATGTTGCTTTGTCTCGAGCCACCGCGAAGAAAAACATAAAGATTCTCATTCAGAAGGAGAAGCCGAAGGAGAATACCAACAAGCATAAGGACAATACAAAGAAGCGAAAAAGAACGACCGTGTCCTTACTGACCTCGATGAAGAACATCGTCTACAAGGAAGTCCTTACAGGTTGATAACCGGTTAATAGCAATGCAGGTTTTGTAATGACAGAGCAATTACTTTTGCGAATGTCAATACATGCTGTAATTCATTTTTCTACATGTATCTTTCTATTTGTTATATTTATAGACGGAGGTATATTCGATGTATTCGAGCTACGCACTGCAGTTCAATAATCAGCCGTCATATTGGCACCATCATCGCTGTTATGGTTTTTGTACTATTGTTGTTTTTATGGCAATGTACATGTCACACAGCGTATTATTTTAGTGTACAATCTATGGTCCAGATTTATTGATTTTAGTGTACAATCTGTGGTCCAGATTTATTGATTTGCCTGCTAAATACCTTGGACATGCAATGAACCTTTTTAATTAAGGCAAGTTATCATACCCGTACTTATTTATTTTGGTAATTTGATAATATGCTGTACTGTAAATTTATTGGCGTCCTTATTATCTATAGTAGCCATAGTTATTATACCCGTTGTACTCTGTAGATTGTTACAATGCACATGTAATATTCGTGAAGTGTGCAATATTTAGCAAACGTTATATTACTTGTACTTTCAGGGAGCTATACTAATTAATTAACAGTACAATTCAAGTTACATAATATTGTATTCCATTGGTTCATTTATGTTTATGAGATTACTGCGGATCTGAAAGAGTTCTAAACTATAAATTTGTACAAGGCTGCATTAATCTTGGACCTGGCGAGGATTGGTTCAGGCATCGCTTCATGGTTTTCTGGTCCATGAGAACTTGTGCTAGGCTGATATCAAGCGTCAGAACGTAATGCCTTAGCGGGACAGCAAGGATTCCACTAAGATGGTTTGTTGGTTTGAGGGTGGTCGACTTATAGTTGCACCCAGCCTAGACTATTTTGTTGTGCTGGCATCAAATAATTAAATGTTCATCGAAATGTGTATACTGTTCTAGATGCCATGTAATACTAGGATTCTCATTTTACCTTATGATGAGAGCATGAACTAGATTATTCTTTTGGTTACATCCGTACAAACTAACATGTCAACTAAGGCTCTTAGCTAATTTTCTAGAGCAAGATTATCTATTACTTATGGATATTTTCCTATCACATTATACATCTCATTATATATAGAGCTACAAGTCCATCCCAAATAATTAAACCGTAGCAACATGGAACTATGAAGGAAATTACTATATATATAATGAGATGGGAAATTTGGTGTCAAACTTGAAGCAGGAGTCGGATATACAATAATATTCAGTGAATAAACAAACCACGTATGATACAAGTATTGATTAGAGATTATCATATTTTCATACTATTACGCATGAAGCTTTTTTTAATGGCATGTTTAAAACATAACCTCAAACCAAAATTAGAAATAACTTAATTTTACTATATGCATTCTTATTAATATATATGCAAAATAGAAGATGCCAATATCCAGATATAATAACCGGAAACAAATAATATATTATCGGCATACTTAGTATTAATTACGGCATGTGATCTTATCCGGTATTTACAAAATGGCAAGTTTGCTGTTTTAAATGTATTATACTACTGTGTTGATCACGCCGAATCACAACTGTGATTCCATTGAATTTTAGTGATTGTGATATATGAGTTGATTCATTTTCCGATTTTGTAAATATTGTTTCCTTATAAACATCTATAAAATCCTACACCCTTTAATCAGCCAAACCCAAACCATACCGCTCTAGCACCCTTGCCGCTATAGCTAACTTTGACATGTCGTCATCTAACAGCATCGATGGGGCTGATGATAGTCATGATGAACAAGAAGAAAATAGGGAGCTGCAACCTGATGATATTGGTCAGTTGGAACAAGATGTGGAAGAAACGAGCGAAATTGGAATGTTGGTGAGGGATCTGCACCTAGACGTAAGAAACTAAAGAAGCATGATCATATTCTGCCTGTTCAATTCCCATCCTTGCTTTCGTCGAACCATTTTGATAACCTAATCCGACGTCGCGAGGTGCATCACATCCCTCATGCACATGTCCCCTCAGGTTGGGATATCCAGCGTGGCACGGGGTCAAGTGCAGCGAGGAAAGATGTTTGGGGTACCAACAACTACGAGCTTCTGCGAGGCACAAACGAAGGTGGTCGAGAAGCACATTCAAGCATGTGACAAGAAGCCACCACCAGCTGATAAGGACGAAGCATAAGGAGATCTACAATAATGTTGAGATGATAGGTTGTTTTTTTTCATCCCGTGTAACCGTTCGGACTTGAACAGTAACAAAGTCTCATTTTCAGTTCATTTATGCGTGCAACATGTGGGCTAAATATGCGCAATGACAATCTGATTTTCCCTTATATCTTATTTATTTCTCTAATTACGCTCTAATTTCTTAAACTAATTCTACACGAAGATAATGTGGCAAAAAAAACAGCTTAATATCAGACTATAATTCGTCACCCTAATTCTTAGCCGAAAGTCCTCATTGCAGGCATGCACACGATCTCTCCCATCTCTGTATGTGCACCTTCTGCATAATATGGTCTCTCGCTGCCGTCCAGGTGGCTTCTGGTGCCGCCACGTCTTTGATCTCATCCACCAATCCACTACGATCCTACTAATCCATGTTATGGTTCACGCCTTCCCTCTATTGTTTATCTCAAATCGAGTAGAATAGAGTGGCTTTTCTTGATCTGCACTTTTCAGCCAGGGGGGCCGACGCAGGCGTGATTGCTGGTTTATGCCACTCCGTATGGCAGAGAGTGCGTGTGTTTGTTAGAAAGGCGCAAGGGACAGAGCAGCTCTATCCTTCTGTGTAATTTCCATGCCGACGAGCAGCAGCAGCCAGGCCTCACGCGTTGAGAGAGAAAGAGATATGAGCTATAATTTTTAAGTACTAAATTATCCCGCTCATATGTTGCTTCTGCGGATGCATAAACAGAGAGCATTTGCCTAATCATGTTGTTGCTAATGTATACGCACAAATAGACAACATTATAACGTTTGGTAGCTATTGGACCGTGTACTTGTACTACTATCACGAGACGGTGCTCTACTATTGTTTCTCTTTTGTACCTATGTGTGTCATTAAGACAGTCGTGATGAAAAAGAATACACAATATTCTCCCATAGTGGCAATTATATTATTTGATATAGATGATGATAGTAAAGTTATGTGTTAGGCATGATATATTATTTGTCCCATAGCTACGCATGCGGGCAGAGACCTATATCATAAATTTATATATCATCAAGTTAATGGAAAATTAAAATATATTATAATTAATTAATATACTTATGTGTATATAAGAAAGGTTAATAAGTATCCATAAAATAGAAAGTTTGTTTTTCAAAGGCAAGTGATAAATCATATGCGTTTTCATAGGCAAGTGATCATGCTTGAATATCAGACTGAAGATCATGGACCGATTATGTTATGTGCATTTCCTTGTTTAACAACTAATATTTATTAGGTTGCCGAATATTACATATCTGAATATAGATATGTCACCCACGGTAGCCTAGCCAGCCAAAATCAAAATTTCATTTTCCCGCCGCCCACTATGCTTATATAAATAATGCCCGCTGCCCACAAATTTTCTGTACACGAAAAGTCATCTCCTCCACGACGACCATGGTGATCTCATACGGATCGATCACATCTAAGAGGGTGGTGGCGCCGCCGCCAGCTCCTGTCACCAGTCAACTCATCTCCCCTCCGATGAACAGGCAAGATTGAATAATCTTTTAGTACGTCTATTTGCCATCACTATATAACTGGTTTTTTTCTTCAAATAATCACCATTGTTTTTCCACTTGTTCTTTTATCTAAAAAGATGGAGCACACGGGATACACTAGAACATAGTAATAGGCTTGGCGATCAAATCATCTATTGTCGGCTGTTTTCATCTTGTATATTACTTAAAATCAGATGAACAGTGAGTCTGAATTACATATAATTTTATTTTCATCGTGTACAAACCAGATGTAGCAAGCACTAACACAATCACCTGATTATATTAGTATTTGATTAGCAATCATTTATATAGTTTTTTAAGTTCTATACTGATGGTCTGGCTGTGATCTCATTAGGTTTGTTTCTTATAACCAGTACATACTGCATGATTTCAAATCCATGTTTATCCCATATGCAATAGTTCTGATTGCAAGAAGAAAAAATAATAAGCAGAACATGAATAATATATATCAATTTGGCATGATTAGTGTTGGGCCACTAGAATGTTATGCTGCTTGTCTGTTAACTTTTTTGCTCCCCTTGGAAAATAATTTTACCTGATCCTTTTTGTTTTTTTATATGCACAGGAATATTAATTTTCATCGCGTCCAAATGGAACACATATATTATAATTGCTGGATTATTCAAGCTAGGGTCATGTGGAAGGCTCACATCAAAGAGAATGGAATGGGAAACTTGTACCTTCAATGCATACTACTCGATCGGCATGTAAGCATACTTTATAGCCCATATTTTTTAAATACAATTTTGATAAACAAGTTTACTTCCTAATTGTTGTTATGTTTCTGAAAATTTATTAGGGAACAAAGATGGAAGCCATTGCATACAACAGCCAGGCTATCCGTTTCAACAGCGTGCTAGAAACCGGTAGGACCTACGATTTCAATCGTGTCGGGTTCAACCCCACAGAAATGCCAGATGGACATTTCTGGTACCTAGCCATGGACTTTGTGACCACACTAAGTTCTACGACCGAGGTTACAATGTCGCCGCAACAGATAACGTCGACAATTTGCCCACCGTGCTTCCCACAGTTTGGAGAAATCTTTGAGCTACGGGACAAAACCATCACGGGTGCATCATTTAATTTGTTGTTTTTCCATATTACTCCGTACAACTCAGAGTCTCATTGTGATTTCAAATTTGCAGACGTTGTTGCTATCCTTGCCTATGTTGGTCAGATAGAATTTAGGTGGGATTCAGTATATAGGCGCCGCGTCCCTTCCCTCGAGATTGGCCTCATGAACTTTCAGTAAGCGCTAATTATAATATGAGATCATCATATGCTTCTTTTTGTAATTCTATTGTTGCAATGTTACTCACATTTGTATTTGTTTGTAGACGGCAGATTATTTTCTTACGTGTACGTGAAGAGCACGTTGGGCCTAACTTATGACATTTGCAATGCACTGACAACCTGTTCGATAAGTTTGCTGTAACTTACGTACAGGTAAATCAGAGGCAGCGTTGCTTGCAAACTATGAGGAAGAGCACATTCTTCTTCTCTCTCAACATTAATGATGATCATCATTATCTACAAGGTAGGTGCTGCGTTCTATTTTAAATTTGTTTTCAATATTTTTTGTCTGTAATACTATTTCAGTACTATATAACACTGATTGTTATCGTAGATATCCATGAAGCCAGCCTGACGACACTTGATGAAACACGTGCTTACGTCAATCGTGTTGTTCAACGTAGGAACAATGGCCGTCAGAACTATCACAGCCGAAATTAGAGCATCCTTGAGGGTTTTGGACGACTGACTATGTAATTGATGCATATTCAAATGTCGCAAATAGATGGCTTCTACAGTTTTGTTATGGATCAAATTCAGAATTATCATTTTGGCATTATGATTAATGTATTATACATATATATACCTTCATAATACGCAGTGTTCAGTATATCGGCTTACGCCGTCGTACTTTGTCCGTCTCTTCCCCGCCATTCCTTTTTTCACAAAAGCCATGAAAGGAAACAGCAGACCCACGTAGTAGTTTTTTTTATTGGAATAACTGACTAAGTCATCTTCCCCTCATGCGAACCCAACATAGGCATGATCGAGGGATAACAACACGCGCACCCACGCCTCCGCCGACGCATGTTTGGACCCATCCGCCAGTCCTATGGTCCATGTTCTCCCTCTCTTATCCTTCCTCCATTTATGCCTTATCGATCCTAACACGATAGTGCACGAACGGCGCACATGTAAGGATTATGTTGAAGTTGGAATATATAACAAACAATAGTTGCTTCATTTTAACCTTTACGACTTATATGTTTCTCATGACTATGATCATTATAAACTCTTCATTGATCTTTATAGACTTGCGGGAATAAAAGGCTATTGTGCGGTGTTTCATGCACTATCATATTGTTACTAGACACACTACAGCTGTACTTTATTGATCAATTAAACTATAGAAATAATTTGCGGGAATATTTCTTTCTAGAAGGCTTCCTATGTGTATCTGTAGGTCATAACTAGATGTGTCTTAGTCATTCACGTTCATACGAGGCACTCAAACATAAAACTAAATGAAAACGCTACCCACACCAAATACATGTGATTTATATGTGCAATATATACTACTTAAAACACATCTAGACGTGCATCGGCAAGAACGAGGTTTTATAACTCAAAATTTTCTCTCCATGGAGATATACCCGTGCGTTAAGAATATGGATCAATGCATGTAAAAGAAGTGGGTTGTAGTATCATAATTCAATTAAGGGTAAATATATAGATTATTCCACATGGTATAGGTTAGATCATGTTATATGTACCAATATGCAACGCACAGGCGCCTATGGACCATATCATCATGTCTACAATTTTTGTTATGGCAAATTTGAATGAGGTGTTCGTGCATTTGAAGAAAACACCGTTCAACATATAGTTCAGAAATTCTCGTGTATTAGGAAATTTTAGAAGTATTTTTTAAAAAGGTACGTCATGCACTAAAAAAATAGTAAGCTCTAATTATATTTAACAAATATACAAGTAATACAAAATATATTGTGTAAAATTATTTTAACATTCCTATAAAAACGATTGCCATTTTTAAACATATTTATATAATTTTGTATTATGCACAATGATTTGTAACACACGTTGAACAGTTTGCAAATAAATGTAGACACAATTTTAGAGTACACGTTGAACAGATTAAATATACATAAATTATATAGAAAGTTTGTGTGGTAATAGAAGGCCGTATTCTTCATAAGTTTTGTTTCGGAAATATATGGGACACCTTCCACTTTCGTACAAAGATATGATCCGTTCACAGCTGAAAATATTTTATACTAGGAAATGAATAATATAGACATTGTCGGATGGAATGATATGTGGCACCTTCCATCAGCCTTATGTATTATGTGTTGTGACACTTAATGCATCCGATGCTGAAAATCAGGCGTAATTAAAAGTTTGCTTATTATTTGGCTTTCAACAATGAAAGTTTCCGTATTATTTGGAAGGCACACAAGTCTATATGATGCAGCTGCCATGACATATACTGATCCCTTCATATAACCAACGATTTAACTCCTGTTTCAACACCCACCCCAGTCTTCACCAATTTTCGATCACTCACGACTCTCATCAATGAAGGCTGTCCACGAGCCAGTGGATGTTCAGCTGGCACCACAAGAGGCGTTGCTCGCCCCTCAGGAGGCTGCGGGCAACGTGCATGCCCTAGAAGATGCCATTGAATACATTTTTCAGTTTATCACTGTTGTCTAGGACGATGAGGCACTAAAGTAAGTTGTTTTGCTCTTCATATTATTCTTGTACATATCAGGCTAGATATCAGTTGGGCAACACAGCAGAATAGACATAATTAACCATGATAGTCCACTAATTATGTTTGGTTGTCTAGGTGTTATATATATTAGTGTATATATCTTTTGCACTGTTTCACCGTTGTTAATTATTTTATGTGTGACTGTATCACACCATTTTTCCTATGGTACATGTGCCCATTTTATTTTTATTCATCTCTAACATTATTAAATACAAAATAGCTACCAGTTTATAACAAAAGATCTAGCGTGTTTTAAATTAAGTAACTTTTTTCACTGCTTTATATTATACAAAATAGTTAGTCTAAATGTGATTTGGTAAAGATTGGTCTGCATTTTTGGGCAGCACAATCTGGATTAGAAGCGAAACGACCATATCAGATTGAAATCAGCCTACGGATGCTCCAGGAAACAATTAGCCTATTTGGAATAATTCATCCCGAGTGCTTCAATCTTGCAGTTCGTAAGATTGCTAGCGCTGAAGTAGAGAGCACTGCAGGTACAAGAATGCTTGGAAACAAACATTTTTTCGACTTGCAGTTTCATTCTCTGCACGGGCCCTCGAGACACTCTTCGATGGAGCAAGAAACACGCATCATGATGCTGATTGACAATGCCATTGTTCGGCCGCTTTCCTAAATATGATGTGTTCAACTCTAACATTGTAAGAGACTCATTCTTATCATTTAATTTGCTTATTCCATTTTGTACTAACATGTGTCTATTTACGACAGTATCTACTACCATTTGCTTCTGTGGATTCTTCGTACGAACTACTTGTAGTCGACATGGAAACTAGGAGGGTTCTCCCAATTGATCCATCAATCGACGTCTATGGTGGATCATACAACTTTCATAACACTGAAACGAGGAAGGAAATCACAATGTTGAAACAAGAGTTCAACAATGTGTTGCGTATGAGGATCCCTGTTGGAATACCAATCTCATGGACTGGTCAACGCATCGGCATCGTTTCAAATGGTAGGCGGTAATATAGTATATCGATCACACGCGTTATGAGCAGACCGTTATAGTTTTAATATAGTTTCTTTTTTTTGTAACAGCAAAGACTCCGCTTTACTTGTCCTACAAGAGATGGCACACCAGAATGGTTACCAGAATGGTACTACTGACTCTGGTAGGAAGACCACTCGAGTAAGTACACAATAACGAGGTTTATCGTGCGATCTATTTTCCAGCAATTTAAAATTTACTATTTTTCATCTTCTCTAGGATTCAATACAGCTCGAAGAACCTGCTGGTCCAGATGCTCACGATAAGAAACAATGAAGCAGCTGGAAACATACCAGATGAAATTAAAGCGGCATTGAGGGTTTTATACGACTGAATATGGTCAATTGCATTTTCGTATGTCGCAGATAAATGGCTACTATACCTTTGTTAGGGATCGTATTGAGAATTATCTATTTGGCAATACGGATAACTATAATATGCATTGGATCGTCTATATAGGTTTAAATACTTTTTGTTTTCGATATATTAAACATTTGAACAAGGGAATAAAATGCCCATCAGGGCCAGAGGCTGCCTTCGGGTTGGCAGAGTTAATGACCTCCCAGACCTTCATCAAACAAATGAATCATTAAGGCCTCATTCTCGATGTTTGACATCATGTTACAATTGTCACATATAGAGGGAGAGATAGAGAGACCACCCTCCTGCTTATCCCCCAAAAGAGAAGAGAAGAATTCTACAGCATGGCATATGATGAGGGATTGACCCGAAGTCGTAACTACATTAATGATGAGGCTATGACGCCAATTGATCTCTGACTGCTGATGCAGCTGCACCAGAGCGGATTCAAGGTTTTATCGGACTGACCAATCATGCTCCGAGAAGCCTATCGTGATCTGCTAAAAGGTCCAAGCCCGCGATCTGGCCCTATAATGAATTTTACTCCCTGCGGGTCTCCGCTTCTCTGTTAAGAGACCAGCCTCTAAGAAACTTACGAAGCTCATACAAGCATTTGTGCCAGTCGTCCATGGGACCAAAGGATCAATGTGAATTGTTAAGAAGGCTAGAAAACTTGGTGGCAATAATATTGATTAATCCCTCCACTAGAAGCCAGGAAGCATCGAATTGGAAGCGGGAAGAGGTCATAGGTTGGTTTAAGCGAGCGTCCAATATGAGGGGAGCATGAACTATATATATTTAAATTCTTTTTTTTATTTTGGATAGATTAAACATTTATTTTGCGACGCGGCCTATAACTCGAAATATCACGTCAATTATAACTGTAAAGTCATGAACTAGCCTGCTGGCAATACGAACTATATATAACTAACACGTCAATGCCTACTTATCAACATCAGCGTAAAAGAAAAGCACTTGTCATAAATCTATGGCTGATGGAAAGTAAGTACCTCATATTCGAAGCTTATTGTAAGTCAACAATCATTTCCTGCCTGCTTTACCTGCAAATTAAAGTGGAGCTTGACCCTATTATCATGATGTAATGGACTCAAGTTATTAAAATGATGTGGATCTTACTCTTACATGAGAAGGCATCAAGGCTGCCCCTGATTGTAGATTCTTCAAGGTTAGGTTGGTAAATGAACACATTTAGACTGAAAATAGAAACATGTAATACCATACATTAGTATCAAGTAATTCCCATGTTACCATGAGCACGACGAGTTCAAGAAAGAAGAAAAAATCTCATACCAGTCTAACGGGATGTATTATAATACCTTGTCGAATGTCTTGTAAAGTGAGTTCATATGCAGTCGAACGGGATGTATAATAAAAGCTGCCAGATCAAAACATCAAAAGATAACTACAATTAGTTTATATACAGTCAACCAAACAAGCGACATAAAAAGGCCAAAGCATTATTTTTCAGTGAAAAAATAAGTGATCAAAAAATTCAATATAATTTCACTTTTACAACTTTAATATTTTAATAGACAAATCACAGATTGTATCTATTGCATTTTTTTGTGGGAAACTTTTATAATCGTAAAAACTATTTTGTAACTTAAAGAAATACTAAATAAACAAATTTGTTTTAAACATGTTTGGATCTTTTACATCTTCTCTGATTTATTAGCAGACGTACTCCGTTGCAATCCTTCGGTGTATAGATTATTATGAGTTAATAAATTAAATATTTCATTTGTCTGTGATAGAAAATAAGATTGTATTAAATCTAGAGATATGATTACCCTAATAAAGATATAATGCTTGTACATACAGACGACCACGGGGAGGAGGAAAAGGAAGTTTCTTTTACTTCCTTATATTCACAGACAAAGTGGGCTGAAATAATGTAATCGGGAATATATTATCTGATACTGGGAGAAAGATCAGATCCGTCCACAACACACAAAACCATGGATAATCTGGAATTGACAGCATTCATCTAACTTGTGTGGTCTCTCAGATATTACAACTGCAACAAGTATAATGGGACTGTACATTACTACCAAATTATGGAATGAAGTATTAGTACAAACTGTTAAATCATACAAAAATAGCTAAGCAGGAAGATGATTAGTGTGCATGCTGTGATTTTTGTTTGCTGTAGCTAAATTTGGCATGCAAGCAATGAAAATCTTTTTATTTAATTAATACAATAATTTAATTATTTAGAAAGTTATGATTATTTAGTTATTTGCTTATTTATTAACAGGTGTGCATTTTATGGAAAAAGGAAAGAGATCTGCACCATCAACAGTGGTATATATGGTAGAAAACATTGTTATATATGGTAGAACTATATTCAGCTATGATCTTCTACCCAGTTATTCTCCGCATGTCCTACCTATATATGTTAACCTTCTCTGCTATCCCTCCTCCCCCTCCTTGCTCTTCCTTCGGCCATCACAACAGCTGACCTGGACGAAAATTTCCCAATGAGTACCTTGTGTAAGCAAGGAGCATCTTTAAGGCGAATTCCTCTAGGTACAAACAATTCTGGATCTTTATATTCTCTAATAGTGTAATATTTGTTATACTAGGATCATGTTTGGTTGAGATATTCTATCAAAAGTATGATTTATCTTGCATTTCCTGTATGTTCACCTACAAATTTTTGCATGCAATTCTGAACACGTGATTTCCTGAAGCACATTATATAGCAAAAAAAGCATGCATGGAATTCTTAACATGGCAGAGAACAAACAAATAAACAAACAACTATGAAAATCTTAATATTATGATAGTCATAATAATAAGTCCTTTCATGTAATAAAAGCCCTGTGCGTTGCACCAGTGTACAAAATGTTTGGGTTTTGTTTAATTCAATCCTAAAATTCACAAACAACAATTATACACTGCTAGAAATTAAAAAGAAATCACACATGAAAATAGTTTATCCTAATCTTAGTTCTACTACGGTTACTTTCCCATGAAGAATTTTTGTCCTCCATGCTACATTTCCAGTAAAATGCATAGGCATCCAAATATGAAGAGTAAAGCACCCACATTAATAATATGAGCTGTCAATATGGATAACTTTCAATTGCAAGAGGACATGGCTGAACATTAAATTAAAAGAGAGGACACAACCTAAAATCTTTTTCCACATGGATAATAAAAATTAAAATTGGAGAAGGAAAAATAAGAAGAAGCCCTCACATATAATCGACATGTTGAAGGTGAGGGAGCTGACATATACATCATTTGTTCGCCACATGCATCCCAGTTCGCTCTGGCCCTCATCAGTACAGCAGGGCAATTGGTGCCAGTGCTGCTCCTGCAAATGTTAATGTGGCCTTCACAAGTGGGTCTGGTTCGTAATAGCAGTGGCTAATAATAGGAAATCAGTAAACATGTTACTTTGAGATATGCATTCCAAATAATTCATGCTCAGGTGATAACTTTTCTTGGGAGTGTACTTTTGTGATAATTTGGTAAATTTGCACAAATTCAAATCAAAGTAGTTGATTCTGCATAAGCTAATTATATGCCACACCACAATATAGGATAGTTTAACCTCCATTGGTTCATGACTTTTGTTTTCTGAACATCTTAGGGTATTTGATAACATAGTTTTAAGATAATGTGCAAGAGCTATGCGCTTCTTATTTAATCCGAAAGCATTACCGATGATAAGATACTGACCAATAAAGGATTTCTTAGAAAGTTAAGTAAAAACATACACCAAACCTAGCAACAGGTGCATGAAAGATGCACAGCTGTACCACTTCTATAAAAAGGTCAATGTCTTCTGTTATCCGTCATGCACAGCAAGACGGTCTGCAACATATTGAAAAAAAAATGCTCAAAGTTGTAGCAAACATCTACACAAACCCTATAATAATGCTCAAGGTTCTATAGGTACATCTCCAAAAACCCTAGCAAACATCTAGCAAACATCAGCAGAAACCCTAGCTAACATCTAGCAAGCATCTACACAAACATATGGAAACTAAAATGCTCAATGTTCAGTTCAACATCTGCACAAAACCTACAAAATAGATCTAAGGATGCAGAGATGCTGCCACAGATTAAGGATTAATTTTCTTACCATCACATAAGCGGGATCCGTGCGAGCTAGCTGTTGCTAAGAGGGAGTTGCTGCCGAGGGGTGCAGCAGCATGAGGCGGGCACACAGCGATGTCTTGTGACCGGCTGGCTGGAGCGGTGTGGATGTTGAGGGGTGGTCAGATGCGCCGTTGGTTGAGGTGGCCGTGTCCCCGCGGCGCGTCGGTCGGCGCACAGCGTGCTTTCTGCTTGTGCATGTCATCCCTCCTCGCCGAGGGCGGCGGCGTCGGCAAGCAGTCGTCGTCCTCGCCGTGCATGCGAGGTTTGGTCACCGCCCCGCGCCACAGATAGAATAGAGAACCACATCAAGACGCTTAGAAACATTCAAAGCAGACAGGAGGCGGATCTGCCATGGGGAGTGTCGTCATCGAGCTGTGGCGTTGCAGATCTGGACGCAACTCCTCGGATGCACCTGCGACAACGCCGGAGAGGAGCGCCGTTGTGGATCCGTGCTGAGTGCATGTGCATGCCATCCCTCCTTGCCGAGGGCGGCGGCGTCGGCAAGCAGTCGTCGTCCTCGTCGTGCATGTGAGGTTTGCTCATGGCGCCGCGGCACAGAGAGAACAGAGAATGGGTTCAGTGGCTAAGAAGACGAGGAGGGGGCGGATCTGAGCAGCCCGCGTTGAATGGATTTTTGAGGCATGGGTAGTGGCTTACGTAGTTCTGCTGTTGCAGAATAGTGACGCGTCATTGCGGATCCACCGCGACATCGCCGGAGAAATAGCGCCGCCCATGATCCGGCCGAACGGGACCGCATCCATCACCCGCAGTGCTCGAAGCGCGCCCGTCTGTCAAGGCTGGTCGTGCAGTCCACAGCAGGCAGCCCCAAGGTCGATGGATGCAGAGACCGACAAGTGGCCGGCGGGCGGGAGAGTGGGGCTTCCTACTCGTCGACGCGGGCGGCGATGCGGCGAGGGGAGGGGAAAGGGCGAGCGGGTTTGTGTGAGACGAGAGGAGATGAGAGAGTGAGCGAGACGAGAGGATAAGGTATGTTAGGTAGATGCAGCGGGGGGAGGGGAACGGGCGACGGCGCTTCGGTTTAATTCTGCTGCCGCCCTAGAGGCCTGCGTGCCAGTTGGGCCGTCTTTGAGGGGTCACAAGAATCGGCCCGTCGTGGCGGGCATGGCGTTTTATTTGCTGTTTTCTTTTCCTTCATCTCTTTATTTTTTTGGGTTTCTGTTTATATTTTATTTCCTACTAATTTTTATTTTTTTTAATTATAATATACAGCGTTCGAGTCGCATGTCACAAAAGTGTTCAATAGTATTAATGAAATGTGCATGGTTTTTTAAACAGTCCATCATTCATTACAAAATTATTCAACATTTATTATAAAATGTTCTATGAATACATAATCATTGTGTTTTTTAAATTTGGTAACTGTATATTACAAAAATATGAAATATGTATTAAAAATTTGTTCAACTTATATTACAAAAATATATAATCATTTTGTTTTTATGTTTATTTTATTTTCCTTTTCCTCTTTTTTTATTTTTGTTATGTTTAAATTTTTTCCCTATACTCTTTTATTCTTTATTTATAATGTTTGGTTGTTATTATAATATACAGAGTTCAATGCATGTCACAAAAGTGTTCAACGGTATTAACGAAATGTTCATGTTTTTCGAAAAGTTCTTTGTCCATTACAAAATTCTTCAAAATTTGAAATATATATTAAAAAATCGTTCAACTTATATTACACAAATATATAATTGATGTGTTTTTTGTTTATTTTCTTTTCCTTTATCTCTGATTTTTTTTATGTTTATATTTTTTCCTAAATTTTTATTCTTTATTTAGATTGTTTTGGTTTTTATTATATGATGCATACAAAAATCCTATTTATATTTCAGCATAGATATAAAGTGATGGGTTCCGACATACGCACTGATGTAACGGTGACAGTCCACGCTGAAACACCACGAGAAGAGGTGCATATACCTAACCTTACTCTGTATGTATATTATAGATGATAATATGATTAGTCTATTCATAGTCTTGTTTAATCAGAATATAGGAGACATGGATATGGACATTGGAGATGCACAAAAAGAATACATGGAGGTTTCAGATGCAACGTCGAAAGAAGAGGCCGTATATTCACAACATAATAACGTCAAGAGGTTATATCTCATAACAAACCAAAAAGGATGCTAATTTGTGTGTTATCCCACTAGGTATATGTTTATATTACTATCAATCTTATTTTTGTGATATTGCCTTTTGTATCCAAGTAATTTGGCTCATTTTTTTTAACTAAGTTGTCTCACTTTTTATGAATTTGACAGACTATGTTTGTACCCCTAGAGATATTACAGTCATCGAATCAATAAAGTCTGCCCGCAAGGATACCCAGTTCATGGACATTGGAGATGCCTTGTTAGCAACCGACGATTTGAAATGCCTTATAAAAAATGATATGTTCTTACATGACGGTGTAAGACCAATTGCACAAACTTTGTAGTCAGTTATATGAACAATATATAATATCATAAAATATAAATATATCCTAAATGTTGTTTACAGGTGATAAATGCTTACATATATTGCATCCTTGCTCACGACCATCTACAAGACAGAGCGGGTGAAAAGGTACAAATTATAAGCACGTTTGTATCTGGCCAGATAAAAGAAGACGGTGAAAGAGACATCGACCCATCAAAATATCCTCGCATTGTGCGTCATGTTAATAATTATCTACAGCAAGATATGGTTAGTTGTTGTCTTCATATCCATGAATGGATTATTTTATTTAGTTCTTATGTCTAACGATTTATTACGAATTATGTCTAATTGTGATTGTGATTTGTATGATATTTACACCAGTTATTCATTCCGATAAACATGCCGGGCTACCATTGGTATCTAGCAGTCGCCAATGCCAAAAAAGCGAGAGATCCAAGTATTGGACTCAATTGGTGAGAATGTCAAACGCAATGACCTTGCTACTACGGTAACTATCTATTTTTTTACTCATCTTAACATATGTTTTGTTTGACTTCATCCCTATCATTTCTCATATGATAGTTACGGGGGCTCGAGAAATGGCTGAAACTTGCAGAGCAGAGTCCGGAGTTTATCAGAGGTGATAAGTGGCCCGATCTCAATGTTACAGAATGGACGGTTGAAAAGCAAATTCAGGAGGCAATACAAACCGATGGGTAAGCAATTGTTAAAAGGGTTTGTTTATTTGATTCATCTGTGTGATATTCTAAAGCACACTTACCAAATATTATAGCGTATCATGTGGGTTGTTTATGCTAAATTACATGGAATATTGGACATCACATGGACTGTCAGACCAGTTCACCCAGGTATTTTATTTTTATACATTATTTCAATATTTTATCTGAAAATATTATATAATTTTGTTGTATAATTTTTTTAGGAGGATATGAAACATTTTCGTCAAAAATTAGCAGTCATTTTGCTTGATTCTGAGCTTAATTTGCTAAAAGGATGTCCCATATACCATAAACCTGTCAGTGAAGAAACTTTAGCTAATTCTGATCTCGAGATCCTGGATAATCCTCCTGACATAGTCGAAGAAAAACGTCCTGCCCCACTCACTATCATTCCCACGGACCAACCTCAAATACTTGCCGATCTCTGCAAGTACATCATGTCGATCGATGATGCCGGGTGTTTGGAGTAAGCATCATGTATCAATATTTAATGTGCGGATGTATATTATTGTTCTTCTTACCATCCAAATTACAGGAAGGTATGGGTCCGGAGCTGCACACCCGATCCAATGAGCTTAAGTCTTAAGAAACTTCAGTGCATACTTAAGATGGAGCAGCCTATGGACAATGATTGCTTCAACACTGCCGTGCGTATGTTGGCATGTGATGAGGGAGTATTGTTCACATACCCTCCTATACACTACATGGATCTACGATTTTGTGTAAGTTATCGTAACTGTTCATTCTATATGCCATTAGTATCAACATGTTTAAACAATATTTCTTCTTTTACTTAGTCCATGATGCTAGAGTCAACACGATGTCAGAAGTTTTGTGAGAAGGAAACTATCCAGACGTTGGCAACATTATTTGATAGCTGGCCTGGAATGGAGAACGACATCTCATCTTGCAATAAGGTAAATAAAATGTTTTGTCCATCGTTATGATGGTTTGTTGTTGTTTCTACTAACTCCACTTGTAGATTTATCTTCCCTATGCATCCATCGGCCGATACATATTGTACGTCATCGACAAAGAGGCACGTTGTATATATATTATGGATCCTATTCAAACATCACAATCGTCAGAGGATAAAAACTTGAGGCATTCACTGAAATTAAAAAGTTTGCAAGGGATTTCAAAGAAGCACTCGAAATAAAGATGCCTGGTTGGAATTATGATATATCTAAATGGCAACGTTTATTCCCGTCTGGTGTTCCAACGAGTGTAGACGGGTAATATATTCATAACAAGAGTATTTACTTTTGTTATCACAATATTTTTTATATTATTAAATTAATTTTTTTTCAGGAATGTGTCTGGCTATTTTATTTTTCATTTTATGATCTGGTGGAACGGTAAAGAATTGATGAAGCCGATTTGCGCGGTGAGTATTGTGCGTTACATGTTTTAAGACCTTCGGCGTGAAATTGTCATACTAACTACATGTCTTGTTTCTGCATGATGGGAATGAATTGAGGAAGCATTTTTTATTATACTTACTAAAACATCGTGGGAATGAAGCTAGAGGAAACTTTCCTGATATTGTGAAAGAATTTCTTAAGCGCACCATCTAGATATTAATAGTTTTATAATAGATATTTAGTTGGAACATCACTCAATTGTTACATGGACATCTCGTTACTTTTTCTTTTATGTTATCCAATTACATTGCAATAATGGACTTCCGTTATTAAATAATTGAGTTTGTGTTATATTGTTTGTATGTGTGAAATATTTCAAGAGCCCGTGGCAACGCACGGGCATTCTACTAGTCTACGTAATGATTTACTTAACCTTACGTAACCTTCTTTAATCTACTTCTCTCTCGCACCCCCCTGATTTCGCGGGGTGGGGCCGGGCCTGTTACGTAGCTGTAGCAAAGCCCCTTTCTCCCACCAATTTTTCTTTTCAAATAAGCAGCCAGCCATGGAAGATCGCGCGCAGACGATTTTCCTCGGCTTTTCGTGGCTTTGCCCGTTCGGTATACTTTACTTTCACGGCCGCTTTCCGACCCGCCCTGCCATAGTTAGTTACGGTAGCAGCAGTATTCAATTCAAGAAGGTTATCGTAACATTTTTCTTAAAGGCTAGTACTATCATATCTTGTTCGGTATCATGTGTACCTTTTGTTTGTCTACTCTTCGTACGGGTTAGATCATCTCCGTGCGGGACTAGAATAGATTACTCCTGCAAAAGATCGTTGGGCGCTCCTTTTCCGTACCATGGCACGTACCCACGAGAGTGCAGTCCACGCCTGCAAAGCGACGCGCGGCGCCCCCCGACCGAAGCTCCCCTGCTTGGGTCGCGTTCGCCGGAGAAAAGGAGAGCTGAACGATCGGGCTACCGCACATCTTCTTTCCGAGTGAAAGGCACGTCGACCGAGCACCGTTTCAAGGTTTAAAATGCAGGGTTGTGCTTCCCGGTCAGACTTGGGTAGTGCAGGAACGTTGCTTTCGGGAAGGTCGATCCATTTGTTGGCCGTTGGGGGTTGGAGGCTTGGAGTGCGCAGGGCGCCGATGCTTTTTGGAATTACTACGGGGCAGTCGACTGGTTTTTAATCTTGGGTCAGTCGAATCAACATGAACCGTTGCTTTCTGAAAATAGATTGTCAGCCCTAGTATTCTTCTTACTCCGTCGCCCGCGGCCGGCATGAGATCGGCAGCGCTCCCGCGCCAGCCTCGCCGCCCCGCCCTCTGTTAAGTTTTCGAATAAAATAGTTGAAACTGGAATTTAACTAGCTCATATAATCTAGTTACCCTTTTTTTCTTGCAAATGACCAGTTCTCCATCGACTAGAAGACCACTACCTTTCCCCAACCCCCCGAGTCGATCCCCAAGCGACTCCGGGGGCACAACCGCGCCGCCGCCTAGAAGCCCTCCCTCCGGTGCTCCTTCTTCGCCATTGTCGCTAGATCTGCGCCATGATGGCGGGCCCCCAAACGCCGGGGCGCTCCTTCGTGGTGGCTGGCGACACCGGACTCATTTGGCGGGGATGGCGGCTGGCTGTGAGCATCTGGGCGGCGGCCCCGGGACGCGGCGGGGCGGTGGCAGCGGTTCCCGGCGTGGGGGCTACGGGACGGCCTCGTTTTGAGGGTCCATGCTCTCCCAGATTTGGCCAGGACGACGGCTTCCATGGCGGGCCTCCGGGCATGGCGGGCGGGCTGGGGCATGGCTGCTCCGGTTGGCGTCTGCGGATCCGTGGTGGTGGCGGTGTGCCACGGATTGACGGGGGCAGCTCAGCGGCGTCGCTCGAGGTGGTGAAGAGATGTCCTGCCGATGGCGGTGTAGGCCCATGGATGGTAGGCGGGTGTTGGCTGGTGGCTGAGCGGCTCCGAAAAGTGGATCCTTAGTGTGGAAGCCGGGACGTCGGCCCCGGGAAACCGTGCGACAAGGTGGCGTGGTGGTTCGAGATCTTGGCAGCGTGTGGTTGCTGCCAGCTGATTTGTGGCTCGACAACGGCGACATGCTACTTCCCTCTCCACGGTAATGGCCCAAGGTGACAACTTTGCTCCCCACTTCACAGTTTGCTATTCTGCGTAGACTTGATGAACATGGTCAGGAGAAATCTGTGTGCTGCTGCGGCTGCGGGCAAAGACGACGCTCGTGGGCGCCGTCTCCTCCCTGGAGGCATTGTCATGGCCATGTCCATCCCCTGATCAAGCATCGGGGGAAACCCCAGGCTCGGTTCGCCGGGCCAGGCAGCGGTGGCGCCATGGCGTCGTCCTCTCCTTGGAGACGCTGCGTGGGTGCTTGGGGTGTCTTGCGTGGAGGAGTAGCTAGTGTGGGTTGCCTCGTTTGCCTCGGCGACTCGGCTTTAGGCGCCATGTTGTCACGTGTTCGTTGTTGCTGTGGGCGTGGGCATCCAGGGCGCAATGTACTCCATCTTCGACGCCTCTTTTGAGATGTCTTCCTCGAGTTAGGCTATCTCCTGCTGTTCACTTGCCGATCTCCTAGGCACTAAGAGTGGAGGGTGAGTTGATCTAGTTTGGTTTGAAGGTCGTACTCTGAGGTGTTGGATCCGGATGTGACGCGGCATGTGTGCCCTGAGTTCTACATCTTCGCCATTTATGGCTTGAGTTTGGGCAGGGCAAGTAGTGTGTCGGTGTTGTCATGGTTGACGGGGATGCTAACCTCTTGGTGTAGCATTGTGCCGAAAGGCGTTGTATCGGTTGATGAAGTCATGTACCTGGGGTAGGATCATAGACCTGCCCAAAGGTACCCTCCACAAGGACACTCACAAGAGAAGCAGCCTTCCAGTCGACCTGGTAGGTTTCCACTCGACTGTTTCAAAGACACTCGACCACCAGGAGTCCAAGAGCCACTCGGTACCCAAACGGTCTGTAGTTAAATAGTATTTATGACCTTAATGACACTTTATGTAAGGCGTTACCAGTAACGCCTTGCTTTAACGCACCTTAAACCCTCTACTACATGGGCTGGCTGGGGTCCTGGCGCACTCTATATAAGCCACCCCCCTCCACAGGCATAAGGGTTCGCACGCCTGCAACTCATACGCATATAATCCAGTCGACCGCCTCCGGGCTCCGAGACGTAGGGCTATTACTTCTTCCGAGAAGGGCCTGAACTCGTAAATCCCTTGCGTATACAACTACTCCATAGCTAGGATCTTGCCTCTCCATACCTACCCCCCATTCTACTGTCAGACTGAGAAGCACGACGGTTGGCGCCCAAATGGGGCAGGTGTTCTAGCGATTTGTTGGAGAAGTTGGGATTCTTTCGATCTCCTACATCAT
This sequence comes from Aegilops bicornis, assembly GCA_021605145.1. NCBI lineage: Eukaryota > Viridiplantae > Streptophyta > Magnoliopsida > Poales > Poaceae > Aegilops > Aegilops bicornis. Next base: position 188,557,486 of record CM038674.1, read on the forward strand.
GGTTTCAGGTGGAGTTACGGTTGTGACGGCCACGAGATCCGCCTGCGCGCTTTCACGTTGGTCGCTGACGACTCCGCTTGGCTTCAGGAGGCTCCACTCGACGTGGACGCGCTCCCCGTCCGCGGGGCGATGCACTTTCGCGCGTGTGTCCGCGGCGTCCTGCTGCGGCAATCGTCGACCCAGTATGGGTCGGCTCCTGCGCCGTCTTCACTCCCGGTCTCCCACCGGCGCAAGCGTTCCGGTCGGTCGAGGCTTCAGCGGTGGGTGAGGCATGCGGTGGCCCGCCAGTCGGCCATCCCCCAAGTCGCGGCGATCGAGCCCGATGAATCTCTCTACGGCATGTTCGACTGGCTCCGTGAGAGATCAAGCGTCCGAATGCGATAGCGATGACGGCCGGCAGAGGTTACGATGGTTGATGGACCACGCGGTCCCCTCGGATTCACCCGCACCAACGGAGGTGGCGGTGGAGGCGATCCGGAGCAAGCCCACGAAGAGTACTTGCTCGAGCCCTCACTTCGCCTCCAGAGGGAGGAGCTTCGCCCGTCGGAACATGGATGCACTTCACACTCCTATCGTTGGAGAAACCCCGAGGCTCGCGCCTTGGAGGATGCGCGCCATTAACCCGGCTGAGCGCACTCATTGGAGAATCTTCAGCGAGTACTCGACGAGCGTCTGCGACCAAGGGTTCCGAATCCAATCGACGCCACTCTTTCAACCGCCAACTCAGGTATATCGAACTCCGATTCAGAATTTAGCAGTCACCAGATAGCAGAGTCATATCAGCCTTCCCGATGGAGGCGGGTAGAGGTTTGCAAGAATCAGGATTTGCTCCGCGGCAAGAGATCAAAACTCAGTTGTATCGATCGGCGGAACAGGGTTCACAGCCGATCCGTCGCTGCGAATTCAGTCCATCGGCCCATAGTCCGAGATCGCCCGAGGCGTGAGGAACGTGGGGCGGCGTGATGATCAATACAAGGGTCATGGCAGTATGAGCACCGATTCGATCGCGCAACGATCGACGCCGAAAGTGCCCACCTCCCCCAAGGGGTGGATCATACGCTCCTCGGCAGCAGGACGACAGACGCCAACACAATGTTGGGCGAAGAGTTCCAGTCGACCCCAGGGAACCAGGCTTTGATGCGAGATCTATTATCGTTCAAGGTTTGGTCGACAGAATGAGCTCACCGAGACGGCCATGATAGAGATGTTCCTTCTAGTAGCAGAGTTCATGTCTCGGGACTAGAGTGTTTCAGCAGAGCTATCAGAGCCGCAGTGATTCCTCCCAACTTCAGGTTGGCGACTGGAGTTAGTAAGTTCACTGGAGAATCCAAGCCTGACACTTGGCTTGAAGATTACCGAGTGGCGGTTCAGATCGATGGTGGCAACGATGAGGTAGCCATGAAGCATTTGCCTCTTATGTTGGAGGGTTCAGCCATGGCGTGGTTGAATCAGTTAGCACCCAGCAGTATTTACACTTGGGAAGATCTTGCCCGACTGTTTGTCAGGACATTTGAAGGAACTTGCAAACGACCAGCAGGTTTGACGGAGTTGCGATACGTGCAAAAGTCGAGTGAAACTTTGAGAGATTATATCCAGAGGTGGATCACTTTGCACCACACAGTCGAGAATGTATCTGATCACCAGGCAGTCTGTGCCTTCAAGGAAGGCGTCAAGAACAGAGAATTGAGTTTGAAATTTGGTTGAACCAGAGATATGACCCTGAGTTGGATGATGTAGATTGCCACCAAGTATGCAAATGGTGAAGAAGAGGATCGGCTCCGGAGTGGTAAATATAAATCGGCCGCCAATGAGGCCGGCGGAGGAAATTCCAGTCGGAAGCAGACGCGCAAAGCCGAGCCAGCGGCTCCTGGAGAGGCCTTGGCCGTGACCCCAGGAAAGTTTAAGGGAAACCCAAGGGTCCTTGGAACCCCAAGAAGGTGAAAGACCAGGATGGAAACGACGTGTTGGATTTGCCATGTCATATTCATACAAAGAAAGATGAAGAGGGTAAACTCATTTACCCGAAACATACCACCGGCTGATGTCGGCTCTTGATTCAGCAGCCCAAGGGAAACAGCTCAAGGATAAGGATAAGGAGACGGAGACAAAGTTGAGGACAGAGATGACAAAGTGATGGTGGATATGCCTGTGTCAATTCCACCACGATGATTTTTTTGGCGTCGAAAGCAAAAGTCGATTGAAGGTTATCAATCGAGAAGTGAACTTGGTTGCTCGGCGACTCCCAATTATCTGAAATGGTCCTGCATCGCCATCACATTCGACCAGTCTGATCACCCGACGCACATTGCCACCCCTGGGAGGCAAGCATTGGTTGTCGACCCAGTTGTTGAAGGCACTCGACTGACCAAAGTCCTGATGGATGGTGGTAGTGGCTTGAACATATTATACGCGGAGACGTTGAAAGGGATGGGAATTCCGATGTCCGGACTCGATTACCGATAACATGAGCTTCCACGGAGTCATTCACGGAAGGAAGGCTGAGTCACTCGGCCAAATTTCTCTTGATGTAGTTTTGGTGATTCAAAGCATTTCCGGAAAGAAAAGTTGACCTTCGAGGTCGTGGATTTCAGAGCGCTTTATCACGCTATTCGGGAGACCAGCTTATGCACGCTTTCATGGCCCGACCATGTTACGTGTATCTTAAACTCAAGATGCCTGGTCCCAAGGGCGTGATCACCGCCACGGGCGATCGGAAGAAGGCGTAAGAGTGCTTCCAGAAAGGCTCTAAGATCGCCGATGCTCGGTTAAGCGATGGTAGAGCTACAAGAGTATCGTAAAACTGCAGATCCGAGTGATTTGTTGCGAGCTAAGAAGCCCGCTACGGAGTCAGCATTTCAGTCGACTGGCGGGACGAAACAGGTTCACATTCACCTGACTGATCCCAATGCTGCTCCGACCAACATCTCAACAACACTCGACTCAAAATAGGAAGAAGCACTCATCCAGTTCCTCCGTGAGAACTGGGACATCTTTGCATGGAAGCTTGCTGACATGCCGGGTGTTCCCCGGGGGCTGGCTGAGCATCGCCTACGAGTCGACCCAAAATTCAAGCCGGTTAAAGAGTATCTTCGGCGGTCCGCCGTCCAGAAGAGAAAGGCCATTGGCGAGGAGGTGGCTCGGCTCTTAGCAGCAGAGTTCATCCGAGAGATCTACGACTCCGAGTGGCTCGCCAACGTTGTCATGGTCCCCAAGAAGGACAAGTTGTTGCGCATGTGCATCGATTTCAAGCATATCAATCGGGCATGCCCGAAAGATCATTTCCCTCTTCCTCGCATCGACCAAATAGTTGACTCAACTGCGGGATGCGAGAGGTTGTCTTTTTTAGACGCCTATTCCGGGTACCATCAGATCCGTCTGTATGGACCCGATGAGATTAAAATAGCGTTCATCACTCCATTCGGGTGCTTCTATTATGTCACCATGACATTCGGTCTCAAGAATGCCGGAGCCACATTCATGAGGATGATTCAGAAGTGTTTGCTCACTCAAATCAGTCGGAATGTGGAAGCGTGCATATGGACGATATAGTGGTCAAGTCACGAAGAGGTTTCGACCTGTTGGTGACCTTGCTGAAACATTTGCCAATCTCGAGGTATGATATCAAGCTTAACCCATCAAAGTGTACATTTGGAGTTCCCGTGGAAAGTTACTCGGTTTTCTCGTTTCGGCGAGGAATCGATGCTAACCCTGCAAAAGGTTGGCACCATACTCCGAATGAAGCGCCTGCAAGGCGTGTGCACGATGTCCGTAAACTTCATGGATGCTTGGCCGCTTTAAGTCGATTCATCTCTCGCCTCGGTGAAAAGGCATTGCCTCTTTACCAACTGATGAAGAAGTCAGACAAGTTCGACTGGACTCTAGAAGCTGATGCAGCATTTGCAGAGCTCAAAGCTCTGCTCTCCACCCAGCCGGTGCTTGCTGCTCCAATCAGCAAAGAGCATTTGCTGCTTTACATTGCAGCCACTGGACAAGTCGTCAGTACCGTACTTACGGTCGAGCGGGAAGAAGAAGGAAAAGCCTTCAAAGTTCAACGCCCAGTTTATTATCTTTCTGAAGTACTGACCCCATCAAAGCAAAGATACCCTCACTATCAGAAGCTTTTTTATGGGATCTATATGACCACGAAGAAGGTTGCTCATTATTTCTCTGATCATTCCATTACAGTCGTCAGCGATGCCCCTTTGTCGGAAATTCTTCATAACAGAGATGCAACTGGTCGAGTGGCAAAATGGGCGATTGAACTCCTTCCCCTTGATATCAAATTCGAGGCAAAGAAAGCCATCAAGTCCCAAGCAATAGCAGATTTCTTCGCCGAGTGGACTGAACAGCCTTTCCGACTCAAGTTCACTCGAAACACCGGACTATGTTTTTCTATGGTTCCAAGATGTGAACGGTTCGTGCGGGGTTGTATTGGTTTCCCCGAGGAGATAGGCTCAAATATGTTCTCCAGATTCACTTTGATTCTTCCAACAACGAAGCAGAATATGAAGCACTCCTGTATGGGTTGCATATGGCCATTTCACTCGGCGTCCGTCGCCTTATGGTCTACGGCGACTCGGATCTGGTTGTTAATCAAGTGATGAAGGAGTGGGATGTCAGAAGCCCAGCTATGACAGGTTACTGTAATGCAGTGAGAAAGCTGGAGAAGAAATTCGAGGGGTTAGAGCTTCATCATATACCCCGACTGAAAAATCAAGCTGCTGATGATTTGGCGAAGATAGGATCCAAAAGGGAAGCCGTTCCGAGTAATGTATTTTTGGAGCACATTTATGCACCTTCAGTGCAGGAGGATCCTTTCACGGAAGAAGCCCCGCAGCAAAAGAGTGCCAATGATCCGACTGAAGTTGAGATCCCAGCCGTGGTCGACCTAATTATGGAAGTGGTGGTCATCACTCCCGACTAGACGGTGTCGTACATCGCATATATCCTAAGGAAAGAGCTCCCAAAGAATGAAGAAGAGGCTCGACAGATCGTCCGACGATCCAAGGCCTTTACAGTGATCAAGGGACAGTTGTTCAGAGAAAGCATGACCGAGTCGGCGTAAGTGCATCACGCCGTAAGAAGGTCGAGATAATTCTTGAGGATATCCACTCGGGAACCTGTGGCCTTCATGCGTCCTCTCGGACCATTGTGGCTAAAGCATACCGAGCGGGATTTTACTGGCCAAAAGCAAATGAAATGGCAAAAGAAATAGTTGACAAGTGTGAAGGATATCAGTTCTATTCCAACATGTCGCACAAGCCCGCCTCAGCCTTGAAGACCATTCTACTCGTCTGGCCCTTCGCTGTTTGGGGATTGGACACGATTGGACCGTTGAGAACTGGCAGAAGCGGCTTCACTAATTTGCTAGTAGCAGTCGACAAGTTCACCAAGTGGATCGAAGCCAAGCCCATCAAGAACCTCGATGCATGCACTGCTATCAGTTTCATCAGAGAGTTGATATTCAGATATGGAGTTCCACATAGCATCATCACCGAAAATGGGTCAAACTTCGATAATGACAAGTTCAAAGCCTTCTGCGCCTCTCAAGGCACGCGGGTCGACTATGCTTCAGTGGCTCATCCTCAGTCGAATGGACAAGCAGAACGAGCGAACGGCCTCATTCTCAAAGGGCTAAAACCACGGCTGATGCGTGATCTCAAGCACGCAGCAGAGCTTGGTCGACGAACTTCCATCAGTTCTTTGGGGATTGAGGACCACTCCTAATCGGTCGATTGGGAGAACTCCATTCTTCCCGGTCTATGGAGTCAAGCGATTCTGCCGAGTGACCTTCTTCACAATGCGCCTCGAGTCGAGCTATACTCTGAAGAAGAAGCGGAACAAGCCCGGCAAGATGCAGTCGACCTCTTGGAAGAGGAGAGAGAAATGGCCCTGATCCGCTCGACTATCTATCAGCAATACTTGCGTCGGTTCCAAGCCAGAAATGTGAAGAGTCGAGCCTTCCAAGAGGGAGATTTAGTCCTCCGAGAGGATCAACAGAAACCACACAAGCTCGCCCCCACTTGGGAAGGTCCCTTCATCGTCACAAGAGTCCTCCACAACGGAGCATATCACCTCTACAATGTTGATCGTCAGATCGACGAGCCTCGAGCTTGGAACGCGGAACTGCTCCGCCCCTTTTACACTTAAAACTCACTCGGTTGAGATGTAATAAAAGTAATTTTGTAGTTTGTTTATCTAAGACAAGAATGTTATAATTTTCCCAGTGATTGTTACTGCTTTTTGTTGAAATTTCCCCCAGTGGGTGGCTTAGCTGCGAATCCGATTCGCCTAAGTTTGTAAAAAAAATCCTTTCCGAGTGCGAGCCAGTCTCTCACTCGGGGCCTTGGCTGTGAATCCGCTTCGCCTAAGTATTCAAAATCCTACCGAGTGGCGAGCCAGCCTCCCACTCGGAGGCTTAGCTGCAGTCCAAGTACTCGCCTAAGTATTCAAAATCCTACCGAGTGGCGAGCCAGCCTCCCACTCGGAGGCTTACCTGCAGTCCAAGTACTCGCCTAAGTATTCAAAATCCTACCGAGTGGCGAGCCAGCCTCCCACTCGGAGGCTTAGCTGCAGTCCAAGTACTCGCCTAACTATTCAAAATCCTACCGAGTGGCGAGCCAGCCTCCCACTCGGAGGCTTAGTTGCAGTCCAAGTACTCGCCTAAGTATTCAAAATCCTACCGAGTGACGAGCCAGCCTCCCACTCGGAGGCTTAGCTGCAGTCCAAGTACTCTCCTAAGTATTCAAAATCCTACCGAGTGGCGAGCCAGCCTCCCACTCGGAGGCTTATCTGCAGTCCAAGTACTCGCCTAAGTATTCAAATCCTACCGAGTGGTGAGCCAGCCTCCCACTCGGGGGCTTACAATAGCCCAAGGATTCGCCTTAACATCCAAAGTAATAAAAATCCTACCGAGTGGAGAGCAAACCTCCCACTCAGGGGCTTAGCTGCAGCCCAGTGCTCGCCTAAGTAATAGAAATCCTACCGAATGGTGAGCAAACCTCCCACTCGGGGGCTTAGCTGCAGCCCAGTGCTCGCCTAAGTAATAGAAATCCTACCGAGTAGTGAGCAAACCTCCCACTCGGGGCTTAGGCTGCAGCCTAGTGCTCGCCTAAGTAATAAAAATCCTACCGAGTGGAGAGCAAACCTCCCACTCGGAGGCTTAGCTGCAACCTAGTGTTCGCCTAAGTAATTAAAATCCTACCGAGTGGAGAGCAAACCTCCCACTCGGGGGCTTAGCTGCAGCCCAGTGCTCGCCTAAGTAAGGAATTCATCCCAATCCGCAAGGACGACGAGGTGCAGGTCGACTGCTACCTCCTCCTTCGGAGCTTCGACACAAGTACAACGTGCGGTCCATCCCAATCCGCAAGGACGACGAGGTGCAGGTCGACTGTTACCTCCTCCTTCGGAGCTTCGCCACAGGTACAACATGCGATTCGTCCCAATCCGTAAGGACGACAAGGTCAGTCGCAGTCTGTGTTCCATCTCTACCTGCAGGATAGATGAAGCAAAAGTCGACTGGAATTTCAACGGAATATCTTCCGAATGAGGAATAAAGTTCTCTCGAAGGCAAACAAAGCATGTTAAAGGAAAAATCAAGTTGGGATAAACGTCCTACGGATACAAAGGTGCTCAGGCGTTAAGCCTGTTAAAGTTTATCAGTTACAAAAACCACTCGGCATTCCGAGGCAAATTTAAAGTGGGACTTAGAAGTCTTTTACTCCTCCAAATGGAGGACCGGAAAGGTGCAACAAACTGGTCGAGGTCGATTCCGTCGGCAATACGGGTAGCAGCAGCGATGAAAGTCTCCATGAAAGATCTGAAGTCGTGCTTCCTGGTATTGGCAACCTTGAGAGACACCAGCTTGTCCTCTTGCGCTTCTTTGCAGTGGACACGAACCGGAGATAGAGCAACATCAGCACCACACCGCGTAAGACTTTTTCCATTCTTACACTCGACCGAATCTCATTCAATCGAGTCATCGTGGATTCAAGATCATTCCGAAGAGTGCATTACGGCGAGAGTCGAGTCGACCCGCGACACTGCAACTTTCAGTCGAGCAAGATAATCCACCACGCTAGCAACACGAGACTCCAGTCGGAGCACATTCATAGCAGCTGCGTCCTTCACAGGAGAGTTGATGGGGTCCAAGCTGGTTTCCACTCGACTGGTTTCTTCTTCAAACTTTTGGCAGAATTCTGAAAACACAGCTCAGACTCAAAATAACGATCATGTGATGAGCCGGTGAGAGCAAGACAGTCGGATAAAAGAGATTACCTTCAAGCATGAGAAACAGCTTCTTGGCGAGCCCTCCAAGATAAATCTCCAGGTCGTTTCGCTTCCCCGCCAGTTGGCCAGCCTTGTCGGACAGAACAATCTTGTCGTTCTTCAATCGACTAACTTCCTTGTTAGCCGCGTCAAGAGCGGCTTTCAGCTTGGCATTTTCATCTTCGAGTTTGTCGACTGAAGCAAGCTTCTCTTCAGCGAGCTTTGTTTTCTCCAAAGCCGCCTTATGTGCCTCTGCAAGGTCAAGGTCCTTCTTCTTCAAAGTCTCTTCCAGTTTATCTGCAAAGCAACAATGAGAACAGAGTTGAGAATGAACAGAAAAACAAAGGCGGTCGTCAAAAATTCTCACCAGCCATACCTTCTGCTTCATCCTTTGCCTTCTGCAAATTCTCCTGAGCAAGCTTCAAATCGAGGTTGAGCTGGATCTGCTTGTTCTCTAATCTCGAGATAGCGAGCCACAATCTCTCAAGATTTCTACAAAGAGTCAACCAACTAAAGGCATCAAAGACAGATCTCTTCCGAGTGACTATGTAAATATAGTAGCATTTCTAAGACTACGTTCGAATTAAAACATTCGACAGTATTCTCGGATTACACCAGTGGTTGCACTCGGCGTGCCCCCTTTGGTTTACCAATTTGGTTCACCGATCGACCAAAAGAGGCAAGGTTATGATTCTAAAACCATTGATAATTGTCAGCGATCAGCCGCAGTAAAATATATAAATATAAATATATATATATATATATATATATATATATAAATATATATATAGCTCTTTAGACTATAGTCGACTGCACGCAGTCGACCATAGTCTCGGAGACTACACCCAGTGGGTGCACTTAGCGTGCCCCCACCGGTTGACGGTCCCATTCGACTTGGTCCGTCCAGGTCGAGTGAAGAAGATCACAGCATAAAGACTATAGCCGACTGCACGCAATCGACCACAGTCTCGGGGACTACACGCAGTGGGTGCACTCAGCGTGCCCCCACAAAAGTTCAATCGACACACACACCCAGTGGGTGTACAGATATGGAAATATCCGTAGGAAGCAGCGGTTTGTGTAGCATATCCTAACAAAGCAAGCAACGATCGACTTACTTGGACATTGCTCGAGAGCTGAACTAGCATCATAGGTCACCTGACTAGCCTCTCGGACCGCTTTCACCGCTCCATCATGATCCCTGCATGCGTATGGCCTCCTTAGCAGCACTTACTTGGTCTTCCGGACGTGGTGTGTAGCAAAGAGAGATGGTGGATCAGCAATGATTTAAGTGGGTCGGGCACTTGTCGTGATGCAATGAAGACACAGAAGTCCGAGTGGGGTTGCCTCCCTCGGAAATCAGCGTCTCAGGAATCGCCATGATTTGAGCAGCCTTGCCAACAGGCACTTTCTTGTTCTTCCTCTTCCTCAATGGCGCTTCCTCGTCATCATCGGGGAGATCAATGACGTGAGGCGGAACTACAAGAAAGATTCAGAAGTAAACCTGGAAGTCCAATCGACTAAAAGCTCCGGTCGACTAAAAACGAAACCTCAGAGATCTTACCAAGGTTGGAGGTGGCCGCATCCTCCATTTCTTGATCTTCGTGCTTGGCTGAAGTCTCGGAGGTAGTGGCGCTGTAGATTTCAAGAATCGGCTGATCAGTCATCAAGTCGACCAAAAGTTCACTCATGTTGAATAAGGAATACAAGGTTCTGTTGGTTACCCGGAGATGGTGGGGATGACCATTCGCATCTTGGGCAGGGCCTTCACGGCTTCGACGACGTCGCCGAGGTTGCTTTGGCGGTTTCTCGATCGGGCGGAGAAGTTGTCCTAGGTCGCTTAAACCGATCGCTGCCGGTGGGCACAACAGCTTTACCGAGCCCGGCCGCCGGGTCATGCGTCGACTTGGACCTTCCCTCCGAGCGAGGAGGATCGACGTCTTCCTCCTCCTCCTCGTCATCAGAGCTATCATCCTCCTCATCCTCCTCGCCGTTGGACTCCCATTCCTCCGGACTTTCACCTCCACTTCCTTCTTCTTCTTCGACTGTTTCCTGCGCCCCGTTGGGCATCGAGTACATCTCAGTGGTGACCTAGAAGACACAAAACAAGGTGAAAGTAAGTCGACGAATTGGCATCAAAACAGAATGAATGCAGCAGAATCACGATTGAGATAAGTGGTTATACCTTGTCCGTTGGTAACTCTGGTCGAGTGGTGGAATCCTCCTAGCTCCGTGAGGGTTGTCTTTGTTTCCTGTGATGGCAGTCATCCACTTCTCCAGCGTGGCGTCATCGACCTCCTCTGGATGGACCCGAGTGGTATCATCCGTACCAGAGTACATCCACATCGGATGACCTCGGTATTGGAGTGGCTGAACACGCCGTCGGAGAAAAACCTCCAGGAGATCCATACCGGTCACCCCATCGCGAATAAGCTGGACTACACGCTCCATCAGCAACTTTACTTGAGCCTTCTCCTCTGGTAACACCTTGGGGAAGATGGCTTGTTCACTCGACTCATGGAGAAAGGAGGGAGCCGGTCGCCTCCGGCGTTGGCTGGTCTTGGCAAGAAAACCAGGTCGATTGCCACCCTCTAACCGAGTCGGGGAGAGTCATAGCTGGAAAGGCGCTCTTCCCCTCATCCGGACCCCGAGTCCCCACACATCTGGATTACTTGGGTCCTCTCGTCATTCGGTTCGTTTTCTTCACCGTCTGAGAGCGACAGTGAATATGTGCTTGAAGAGACCCGGTCGCGATTCGACAACCCAAGAAATTCTCGCATAGCAAAATGAAAGCAGCAAGATAGACAATGGAGTTTGGAGTGAAATGATGGAGTCACGCTCCAAAAAAGTTCAAAAACCCCCGGAAAAAGGATTTGGCGGCAGAGAAAACCCCCGATCTACGTGGGTGGCCAGGAGGACACACTCACCCTCTTCAGGCTGCGGTTGCCACTCCGTGTTCGGAAGCCTCGCCGACCCATGGGGATCAGTCCTTCATTGGCCGGATCGGCGAGATCCTTCTCGGTGATGGTCGAGCGGATCCAGCCTCCTTGGACCCAGCCTGCGGCAGCTTGGACCACGAAGAGGAGCCGCCCGATCGGGCGCTCTCCGCTTAGCCTTCGCCGCCGCCTTCTTCACCGTTCGAGGCTGCGGTCTTCTCCTTCACCATGGTCGCCGGCGAGGCAAGTACCGAAGCTTCGGCGCTGGACAGACGAAGAGCGCGGCGAGAAGGTTTGGAGGCGGAGAGGAGAAGTCTGAGGTCGCACTGTTCAAAATGCCCTGTCCAACGCTTTATATGGGGCCGCTTCCGGTGGCTGACCGGTAGGCCTGTGCAATCCCGTCGCAATCCTCAAGAATAGCGCCGCATACGATACGTGGCGAAAAAAGGCGCACGAAGATCAAAGGCGTCATCGTCTTATCCCATCCGAGTGCCGCGGTTTTCTCCGCTTCGCGCTTCCCAAAATTCGGATCCCGCGAAATCCGCTAACCGCAGAGCAACTTCGTCGGATAACAGATTTCCTCCGATCCGTCAGCTCGAAATCCTCGTGTTCACAAAGTTCACTCGACAAACATGAAGAATGGATCAAGGCGACTGAAAGAGACGTTGATGCCATCACTAAAAGGTCGTTGATCCATAGTGAGACGCACTCACAACACGAAGAACAGGTCGGAAAGATTATCAACTCCTTCCTCACTCAAACCTCGATCCATTCGGGGGCTAATGATGAAGTCATGTACCTAGGGTAGGGTCATAGACCTGCCCAAAGGTACCCTCCACAAGGACACTCACAAGAGAAGCATCCTTCGGTCGACCTGGTAGGTTTCCACTCGGCCGATTCAAAGACACTCGACCACCGTGAGTCCAAGAGCCACTCGGTACCCAAAGCGGTCTGTAGTTAAATAGTCTTTATGACCTTAATGACACTTTATGTAAGGCGTTACGATGGCATGCTTGCTTTAACGCACCTTAAACCCTCTACTACGTGGGCTGGCTGGGGTCTGGTGCACTCTATATAAGCCACCCTCCACAGTAGAAGGGTTCGCACCCCTGTAACACATACACATATAATCCAGTCGACCGCCTCCGGGCTCCGAGACGTAGGGCTATTACTTCTTCCGAGAAGGGCCTGAACTCGTAAATCCCTTGCGTATACAACTACTCTATAGCTAGGATCTTGCCTCTCCATACCTACCCCCATTCTACTGTCATACTTAGAACCACGACATGGGTCATCTTGGCCTCTTCTTCTATGAATATATGATACGCATGCTCGTGCGTATTCGAGAAAAAAATTGACCAGTTCTCCACTTTAACTGTTCACAGATGCTTAATTAAATCTTTCTTGAGTTGGTAATGTGTTGCTCGATGCCGAATTTGTTGATGCATTTGAACAAACTCATCAAACGTGAGCGGGTTTCAATGTGGTGTTGGATAAGATCAAACGTGGCCGAACTCATCAAACGTGAGCATTCACTCTGCCATGGTGAACTCCGAAAACATGGACCCACCCAAAATCAAGCCGGAGTCCGCACATTCTAACAATCCTGCCAGCCCTCCCGCGCGCAAGCTTGAAGCTCACGCTGCATCCGCCCTGATCGCCACCGTCCAATGGTCTGGAGTGTGAAAAGATGGGTGATCCTACCCACCTTCAGGAACAGAATACGATAACGTTTGAGAATTTTCTCCAGATGCATCAGCAGATTAACAATCGAAACACTCATGACCAGCTTCAGATTCATAGCATTTGTTGGTCTTTTATATGGACAACTAAAACATGTGTGCGAATTTGAATCCAAACTAGAACTGTTTTATTTTCTTTGTATGGTTGAATTATTATATTTATATTTAATTTTTTTTATAAATGTAATTATTTCCGATGCTCCGGGTATATGAAAATGATTCGATGGCTAGCACCCCGTCCGTTTTTTTAGCAAAAGAGGGTTTCCCCTCCGATTTTCATTAGAGAAACCAGGCCGAGGCCGAGAACCAGTCTAGTAGTCTTGATACAAGTGCAGGAACAGAAAAAGGAAAAACGAGCATAACAGGGGGGGGCCTAAAGCTACCAGCACCCCTGTGACAAGCAGTCTTAAACTTCATTACAACTTCAACGCAAAAGAAAAGGGACAGAAGACACAAAACAGGAAGACAAGCTTGAAAGGTCGCTGCTTCGCTAAGCGTTTTCACATATTTACCTTGGAACTCCGAAGCGCCATCCTGCGAAGCTTTGATGATCTCACTCGCCACCTGTTCGATGAGTCTTGCCCCCAACATCAGCATTCTTTCCCCTGGGTCCTTTTTCTGCAAAACAACCCAGCCAGTGATCCAGCCGCACATTCTTTTAACGATCCCAATTGGGTCGTTTAATTTTTTCTATCAAACACAATGTCATTTCTACAATTCTAGATCGCCCAAAGGAGAGCAGCAGTACCAGTCAGGACCAGTTTTTTTACTTTCCTTGTTAAAATTGCTTAGCCAACTTCCAAAACAGTCATCAGTGTCTTTAGGAATTTTTTTAAGATCAAATGCACATCCAATCAGACTCCAAACCAGTCGAGCAACCGAGCAAGAGAAGGAAAGGTGATCAATGTTTTCCTCTTTTCCACAAAACACACAATGTTTGTCCCCTTTCCATCCTCTTTTTAGCAAGTTGTTTCTAGTCAGAATGCCTTTTTATTCATTAGCCAGAGAAAGAATTTGATTTTTTGCAGGTACCTTAACTTTCCACAAAAAATTGTGTGGAAAGCCAAGATCTGTTTTAACAAGGTGCAGATATAGGGATTTCACAGAGAAGATTCTGTTAGCATTCAACATCCACAATGGTTTATCCCTACCCCCATGCATTAAGATTTCCTCACATCTTCTTTTAAGACTATCCCATAGCTCACGATATCCCCCACTGATTGTTCTTCTAAAAGACATAGCATCCCAGCCTTTATCTATCACCCCCCTGACAGTGATCTCTCTGTCATTGCTAATTGAATATAATGAGGGGTAGGCTCCTTTTAAGGGTTTATCATCTACCCACCAATCTTCCCAAAATCTGGTGTTTCTTCCATCCCCTAGTCTCTTCTTGATGTGGGGGAAAACCAGATTCTTAATTTTTATCAGACAAGTCCAGACTTGAGAATCCCCCTGTCTTTTTTTGATACCTGACAAACATTTGCCCTGGAGGTATTTGGATTTGATAATATCTTGCCAGAGTCCTTCCTCAGCCTCCAGCTTCCAAATCCATTTAGCAAGCAGGGCAATATTAAATTTCTCAAGATTAATCAACCCAAGCCCCCCTTGTTGTTTTGGTAAACAACAGGTTTTCCAGTTAACTAAGTGGTATTTTTTCTTATCTTCTTCAGCTTGCCAGACCAATCTAGCCCTGAAGAAGTCAACCTTTTTTCTGACTCCAGCAGGAAGCAGGTAGAATGACATCATATATATGGGAATGTTAGTAAGACATGACTGAACCAGCGTGACTCTACCTGCAATATTAAGCAATCTGCCCTGCCAACATGCACATCTCTTTTCAATTTTTTCAGTCACATTTCTCCACATTTTATTACCAATCCTTTTATTATGAACTGGTAGACCTAGATATTTTAGAGGCATTTCCCCCAGGGCACAAGTGATGATTTCCTGATATAGATCTTTCTTGTTTTTAGCTTCTCCAAAGAGATAGATGTCACTTTTGTAGAAATTAATTGTCAGCCCTGACATTGGTTCAAAAGCAGTCGGAATGAATTTCAGATTTTTTTTCTGATTCCTCATCATCATGTATCAGAAATATAGTGTCATCAGCATATTGTAGCATATTAACACCGTTTTCGTGGGTGTCAGTGAGTACCCCTTTTATGTAACCTTCAATTCTAGCCCTATCCATAATTATTGCCAGTGCATCTACAGCTAAATCAAACAGCAGAGGGGATAGGGAATCTCCCTGTCTAAGCCCCTTGAAGGTTTTGAAGTATTTGTCAATATTATCATTTACTTTCACTCCTACCTAACACCCCCCCCCCCCGCCCCCCTCATGGTGTGCATCACCCAGTCACACCATTTATCAGGGAAGGTTTTTAGTTTGAGCATTTTATGTACAAAAGGCCATTTAATTTTGTCATATGCTTTTTCCAAATCAACCTTAAACAGCATAGCATTCTACTTTTTTTATTAATTGAGTTCAGAGCTTCATGTAGGATAACTACCCCTTCCATGATATATCTTCCTTTTACAAAAGCAGTTTGAATGGGTGAAATAATCGGATTAGCAACCTTGCTAAGCCTGTTCATCAGGACTTTAGTAATTATTTTGAAGCTGACATTTAACAGGCAAATGGGCCTGAATTTTTGGATTTGTTTGGCATCTTTAACTTCGGGGACCAAAGTAATAATCCCATAGTTCAACCTGGCCAAATCAACCACCCCTCTGTGGAAATCATCTAGAATAATTTTTAGGTCATTTTTAACTATCCCCCAGAAATTCTGATAGAATTCAATGGCAAATCCATCAGGCCCTGGGCTTTTGTTCTTTTCCATAGAGAAGACAACCTCTTTAATCTCCTCCATAGAGAAGTTCTTAATCAAATCTTCTTGAGTTTGGGGGGAGATTTCTGTGGACCCTTGTATATTAAGGTTTATGGTAGAAGTTTCAGCTTGACCAAAGAGGTTTTTGTAAAATGCAGTAATATAATCCATCAGTTCTTTTTCCCCTTCAATCACTTCCCCATCTTGTTCCAATTTGATGATCCTATTTTTTCTACTTCTCCCATTTACCTTGGCATGATAATATCTAGTATTGAGTATCCTTCTTTGATTTCTTTATCCTTACATCTTTGTAGCCACTTAATTTCTTCCAATTTTAAGATTTCTTTTAACTCCCTCCTTAATTCTTTTTGCATAGTTCTTTCCTGGGCATTAATCCCTCTAGATTATGCACTTTTATCCAGTATATCAAGCATATTTAGTAATTTCTTTTTCCTCTTCCTATACATGGCATTTGCATTTAAGATCCAACCTTTTATTTTTTGTCTAATGTTCCTAAGTTTCTTTTGCCAGGTGTCCATGCTGGACCCATTGCATTTCACTTCCCAATTTTTTTCAACAAATTCCTTGAACCCTTCCATGTGCATCCAGGCATTTTCAAATCTGAAAATAGGTGAGGCAATTTTTTGTTCACCCGAGTCTAACAGCAGGGGGTGTGATCAGAAATCTCTCTTTCTAGTGAAGTGACCATTGTCATAGGATATTTATCTTCCCAATCTGGGCATATCAATATCCTATCAAGTTTCTCATAGGTGGGTTCTGGCATATTATTAGCCCAAGTATGTTGTCTCCCTCTGATGGGGATGTCTCTCAGCCCAGCATGTTCAATTATAGCATTAAAAACAAAACTGAAGTGGTCAACCCCCCAGCCTTATTTTTCTCACCACTGTTTCTGATGATGTTAAAGTCTCCCCCAATGACACAGGGGAGAGGATTATCTTGATAAAATCTGGACAATTCAACTAGAAAAGCTGCTTTTCCTTCTTTTTGAGCATCACCATAAACAGTCACCAAATTCCAGCTAAATTTAGCATTTTCGTCAAAAAGAAGTATTCTGACAAAGTAGGTGCCTTTTTCAACTTGTAATAAATCAAAGTTATCATTATTAATCCCAACCAAAATTCCCCCAGATTTGCCTCTAGGGGCAATCCATTCCCAGAGAAAATTTCTTCCTCTAGAAAGGTTATGTAGTTCATTCTTTGTATATTCTCCTTTGATAGTCCCAAGCAGACCAACAAAGTCTAAGTGTTTATCTATGATGACTTCCCTAATAAAGTTTCTTTTGATATCTTGCCTAATTCCTCTTACATTCCAGAACATGCCTTTCATTGTTTCTTTTTCTTTCTTTTTTCCCCTCCGCCAATAGATGTGGCATGCTTCCTAGCACTAGTGGCTTAGGTGCCAAACTTAATTTTTCTACTGCTATAAAATATTTTCTTTAAGTTATCATAGTAATCTAGCTCCAACTCCGCATCAGAGTGATCATCCCCTGAGCACAATTCCTCTAATCTAGCATCTCCAATATCAATCAGAACTGGAGAGCTTTTTTTCTCTCTCTTCTTGTTTTTTAATATTCTACAGATAGAGATTTATTCTAGCCTATTCCATATTAGAAATCAGGTCTAGGTTTTGGTTAACCAAATCAATAGTGCACCCCAACTCAACCCCCACTGTTTTGCCATCTCAAACAAAGAAATTTGTTCTTCAGAAACGGTTGAAGACTTACCATGGTTATCTTTGTTAGCAGCTCTATCTTTAGCCAAATCTTCAATCCTAGCATCCCTTTTGTCCATATTCCTGTCACTTCTTCTAGTTGGTCCATCTTTGTCTTTATCTTTATCATCTTGGTAGTGATCCCCAATTTTGTCCCCAGAGACTCCACAGAGTCCTGACTGTCATTATAATCCACAGGTTCAGTGTAGTTATCTTCTATCAGAGGATCCTGTGGAATATCTTTGTCAGTGTCATTTTTCTCTCCCATATCTTCTCCATAAATTTCATTTTCATGCCACAAATCAACTTTTTCCATGCATCTATCTACCAGCTCTTGTTGTTTTTTGATCATCTCTATCATCCTGTTCTTCTCCTCTTCCCATGAGGTGTGCCTTTTCTCTTCCATTGCCCTCCAGGCTTCTTATTTATATTTATTTTTCTCCATTTGTTGCATCTTATGTAACAATTTGTCCGGATCAGCTTCAACCTTTTTCCTCAAACAAACCTCAGTCAGATACTCCTACTGAATGTTCAGAATCTCATCATTTTTCTTTCTCATTTCCTCAAATTGCTTGAGACCTACACTTCCCAGGGAGATGTTTTCTTTGTTTCCTTCTGCATCAACTCCACCAATTTTGATCTTTTTCCTCATGTCATCTAGGTCAGTTTCCCTATTTGTTTCGGTTTCAGCATGTTTCCTTTTATCTTCATACCATCCCTGCTCCACCACCTTTTCAAGTTCTAAAGTTACTCTGTATATCATGAGGTCCTTGTCAGTCACTTCAGTGTGATTGGGCTTTTTTTTCAAAGTCTCTCACTCCCACCTTGGCTCTAATTTTGTCCAATAGAATAGTTGGCATGTCAATCTCTAAGACTGGGCCAATGGTGGCAGGTACCTCACATGCACCAAAAAAATGTCTGAAGCATTCAAGCATTTTACCGATCTTCACCCACACAGTGTATAACTTCCCAATGGCTTGAGTGTCATAGGTCCAACTATCCACATTTATGACAGCCTTTGTTCCTAGCAGATTAAAATTCCCAAACTTGTGTAGTTCAATCAGCTTGCTTTTGTTTTGGAACCTCATAAGATAGGCCCTATCTCCATGCTTTTTGCATCTCCATTGCCAGTCCCACTTGAACATGTAGTTGAAGCCCTCCAGAAATTGTCTCATTGATCTCTCCAGAAACAATAGTGATGATTGCCATTGGGTTGACCTGCTCACTGCTCACCACTTCCTTGGAATTCTGAATCAGTAACACTCCCAGGCCTCTAGCTGCATATCCAACATACTTAGGTAGAGGTTTAATTTGTTTCAGCCAGTTGCAGTCCTCAGAGATGTGAGAATTTTTTTCCACAGATTATGCAATTTGGGAGCTTGCAATCCCTAGTCTGATGTCTAAAGTCCTTGCATTTATTGCACATCATCCTGAAATTGTTTCCACCTTTTACCAAATCAGGTCCTTCTCTCTGTGCAAATCTGCCAGCTCCCCCCAGGTATTCTGATTATGTCTGGACCCTGATGCGGTTTCAGCATCACCTCCATGACTGGTATCCCTGTTGTATATGTAATTCCTTTTCCCTGTCACCCTTAGATCCCCCCCCCCCTTCTATCTGATTCCCTGTTCCAGCAGACATGTCCGCCCCTTGTTGTGCCATCTGGGCAAGAAGAGCCCCCAACCATTATTGTTGCTGAAAGAATTCGGGAGGGGGGTTGAATCCATGGACAAGGTCTTTACCTTTGTCCTCAGATCCAGCTCGGCCAACCTCTAGTTTGTTCCCTCTCTCTCTTTATCTTCAGCAGATTTCTTTGTCTCTGAAGTCAACATCTCTCATCCATTCCCCTGATAATTTGAGACTCCAGTTGTGGATCTAGGACCAAAACCTTCTGGGGTTCTGCCAAACTGCTGTAAATTCCCTTTGAACTTATCTACTTCTTCTTCTTTCTTTCTGTATTGGAATCCCTCTCTACCACCTCGATTGAATCTACCTCCCCCATGATTTCCCCCATATCCTTTGTTCATCTTGTCTACTTTCTTTTCTTCTGGTGGCGGCGGGAGGGGGTAACCCTAAATCCTCGAGGAGGTCACACTCTCCTCCCCACAGAGAGAGAGGCTTGTTATTTATATTATTAAAGCTCTTGGAAAGCGTATTTGCAAAAGGCGTCTCCCCCCATTTCCACTTTTGCCCCCATTTCTCTTTATCATCGATATCTTCCTGAATAACAGAACTTTTCCCCCCCAGAACAACCCAGACCAACCTCAATTTTCATTTCATCAATATAATTTGCCTCTCTAGACCAGAAATCTGGAATTTGGGCATATTGCGTTTTGTTCATTTTTTCTATAATTTCCCTACCAAGCAAAACTTGGTTCGGTGTAATTACCATCTCCTCTATTTTCCCATAAGCAGGGCTATTACCATAGTCCTCATCAAATCCCCCTATAATTTCTGCAGCTATCAACCGCTTTTTTTCCTTTTGATTCTTCTATTTTCACCTATCGAAGTAGGTTCAGTAAGATCGTTAATGTTGGGATAGATTGTACCTTGAGAATCCAACGGGAGCCTAGTCTCCTCGTCGGAATCCTCACCAGCGAGCAGCCGAGCGACCCACGGCCGAGATCCCTACCCCGTCCACCCTCGAGCGAGCGAGATCGGCGCGTGGGGAGCGGCGTGGGAAGCACGGTGACCTCCTCAGGATCAGTGGCATCTTCTTCTGGATCTTCTTCTTCGTCCCAGGCTTCATCCCCTTCCTTCCCTTGCCGCGCCCCAGATCTGCCCGCGCCTCCGATGCCACCGTAGGAGTAGGCCTCATCTCCATGGCAACCGCCGGAACCGGAGCAGGAAGACCCATCACCACACCAACCACGTATCCAAACGGGCCCGTCGGAGCGCGGCGGCGAGAGCAGAACGCCATCCACTTCATGGCCTGCATCGGACCGTCCGATTCCGCCTCTTCCATCGCCCACAACAGCATCCTGATCGCCCCTACCGGCTCGCATGTCAGTGTGAGGCGCCAATCTTCCGCCTCGGTGAGCTTCCTCTAGGCACACCCCGCCGCCTCCTTCAAGTTGCTCTCCGTCGAGAACCTGGAGATGATCTCCATCAGCTTCACCAGCTTCGATTCGTCTCCGTCGGTGACCACCCGGGCCCTCTTCTCGGGTCTCAGCTTCCAGGATTCCATGGTCGCCCGCCCGCGGAGTGCTCATTTGTGGGAGAGAGGGAGAGTGGGTTTCGTCAAGAGGGGAGGGAATGGCCGCATCACAGCTTTAATCCGCCTCCATTCCCGACGCTCCCTGTCCTCCTCTGCCTCGATCTGTGCATCGCGCCGCGCCTCTGCCTCGGGACCCTGCGTCCTGTCGACCAACACAACGTGACACGGGAAACGCACCTGCGTCCCCTCTCCGATCGGGGCCTCGCCGTGTACCCGCACCGAGTCGACGCGTATACCACGGTCGTTGATGAGGGTTAGCACGGGGGAGTCGCCGCACCGGAGCAGGAAGCCTCGCTTGAAGAGCAGCAGCGCCGGCGTGGCTAGGTCGACGACGAGATGGACCGCCCACCGATGGTCGGGCGGAATCGCCTCACGCGTCATCGGTACGTCCACCCCGTCCGTTGTCCATAGTATATCCTTTTGGTGATCCGCGTTGAAGTTCTCTTAATATTTTCCGAAAAACATCCGCGGTGGTTCTGCTACAATACTCGATTCATTTATTTGGCTCCATTCCAGGTATGGGTACCGGAGACATCAATACGTGTCCAGCTCTGTGGATGCTAACTTTGCTGTTCCTGTGCCTTACAGCAACTGCGTCAAGATTGCGTGACAGTTAGCGCTGGTCTAAATTCTACATTTCCGCGGGCTTGATTTGTCGAGACATGCAGAATCTTGTCTGGTCTTCACATTTTCACATCTTCCACGCTTGACCGGTTCTCTACCGCGACGCACGTCATGCTTATTTCCGCATAGTATATCTTTCTCCACTTATAAGCGGGCGCCTATTTCTGGCCTTGCATTCGATCGATCGCTCGCACCCATCGTCTGTTCCGAACCGGAAGCTACGCTTAATAATAAATGATCCAAAATTCGCAAAAAAAGAATAAGAAAACGATCCAACGGAGTGTGTGTTCTAGATGCTGTGAAAATATCATGGAAGTCCGGAAGGGTCGCCGGATCGGCGATGGCGAGCCCGACGTGCGATTCGCGGGTCGGCCGTTGAGAGCATCTCCAGCCGCGCCCCCAACAGGCCCCCAAGCGTTTTTAGCGCCGGCTGGCAAAAATCGGCCCAGTCGCGCCCCCATAAGTCTGCTTATCACCGGGTTGGGCCGAAATAACAGCCGGCGCACCCGAGCCGAACCCACTGGGGGGCGCCTGGGGGCGCCGGCACAAGCGAAAAGGGGCATGGGGCCGCCCTGTCAGCGATTTGAGAGCCTTTTCTCGCCGTTTCTTCCCGCTTTCCCCCTGGCTTCCCTCTCATTCTCTCCATTCCTCCTGCCAATCTTACTCCTCCTCCCCTCCAGGCCAGCCGCCATGCTGCCGAAGAAGTACGTGCTCCCCTGCGCCGTGACAGCTGCAACCGCCGTCGCCGCCCAGCTGAAGAAGAGGAAGCCGAGGGCACCGCCTTCCAAGCCACCGGGCATGTCCAACGCCGACTAGAGGGTGGAAGTTCAGCATCGGGAGACTGTCGCCACCAATCGGCGGAACAGGGCCAACGCCAAGAAGGCCCGGGACAGCGCGACGCTCACGACTGCGGCTGCGGCATATCAAGCGGAGCGCTCGGCCGAACAAGCCGAGGCAGCTCGCATGGGGATGATGAATCCACCCGGCGGCCACGCCAAGTACGCGCCCTGGAGCCAGAAAAGCGTCGGTTCTCCGGTCGGCTTCTCATCGTCACCGCAACCCTGGGGATGCACGCCGTCGCCATGCTACGCCGACGGGGACGTGCACAGTGGGATCAACCCCAACGTCACCTTCCCCATGGTCACCCGGCCCAGCGCACGCCCTCGCCCGCCTTTGCCGGCGTGCAGTACCCTCCATACAACTACTCACCGCCGGCCTACGCGTCTTCCCCGACACCCCCTCTCCATCGTGGGGCGCTGCCCTTCTCACAAGCTTCCATGCCACACCTCGGCGACACCGACGCGGCCGAAGCCGACATGGACGACATCTTCACGGCAGGCTCGGCCGCCGCCGCCGCGTCCCCCGGGTTCACTACCCAGGACGACACGAACGGCGACATGGACGGCGAGCTCGAGTATGGTGAGGAGGAGACGGACGAGCAGGAGGAGGACGACGAGGAGCCGACGCCTGTTCCGGCGAGGAGACGCAAGAAGAAGAACATGGTGGCCAGGACCGGCGAGCCGTGCATAAAGTGGGCGTCCAAGGAGGAGGAATGTCTCGCCGAAGCGTGGAAGGTCGTCTTCCTCGACCCGATCACTGGCATGAACCAGAGCATCTAGACGTTTTTGGAGCGCGTCAAGACCGAGTTCGACGAGCGCAAGCTCGTCGACCCCTACTTCAAAGGCGTCTACATGCAGCGCGGGTCGGAGGCAATGGCGAACCATTGGGGGCTCATCCAGTCGGCATGCAACAAATGGCATGGGATCGTCGAGGAGATCGCGGCTCGCACGGAGAGCGGCGCGAGCATTGAGGATCAGGTATGGCACGCCGGTCTCCTTCTTCTTTTCTCCGTGGTGCCCGCCAACTGTTTGTTCCTTGGCGCAGCTGCTGCGCATGTTCGCCATGTATCACCAGGACAACAGCGACCAAGAATTCAAGTACCTCCACGTCTTCAAGCCGATCGAGAAGTGCGAGGAGTGGGCGGATGTCCGGCGCACCCTCGCCAAAGGCCAAGGAGACCTACAAGCCGGACGCGCCGACGTCAGGCGCGGGCGACAGGCGCCCTGAAGGCAACAAAGGGGCCAAGAAGGGGAAACACGCCAACTCGGCTACCACGCGAGTGTAGGAGTCCATCGAGCATTGCCTCGCCGACGCACATGCCTGGGCCACCCTGCATGAAGAGAAGACCGAGGCGCGGTGGTCGGCATTGATGACGAACAGCGTCGTCAAGCTCGACCTACTCCGGACCAACGTCGCCGCGAAGAAGAGGAACACCGACCTGGCTTTCCTGCTGGGCGGGGCGGACATGCACCAGAGCAATGACGAGCAGGTCAAAGCGTGGTACTTGGCGGAGCGCGGCCTCATCCTGAACCAGCTGCCGTCGACGGCGCCGCCAACTCCCACGCCCACGCCGGCGACGCCGCCAAGCCCGAGCGATGATGCCTCCATGACGCCCAGCAGAACAGAAAACACGTGCAACGCCGCCCAGCACAGAAGCAGCTCCGATACCGCCGAGCCCGTGCACGCCGACTCCGCCGACGCTGGAGGCCGACCCCGCCTTGTGATGTGTTGCGCACGCGTCCTTTCTTTTTTGTACGCCGAACTTTTCATCCGATTGCCGAACTGTGTCCGCTAATCGCCAGACTTGGGACGTTCTTTTTTGTGAGCGGGAATGACCAAGTTTGAATTTGCATGACTTGAGGGCGGCGTGCAGAAGGCGTGGGAAATGCTTCGCCAGGAGCCAATCTAGCGCCGGCTCGCATCAGACGGCTCTTTTTCGGCGCCCTGAGGGGCCGAATGGCTGGAGATGCTCTGAGACGGCATGCATGCGCCGACGCATCTCGCCAGCGATTCTAGCGCGATGTACGAGTAGGATCGGTGGATCGATCACAGGCGAGGAGATTGGAATCTGGAGCACCGGGTGCCGTACTGCACCGCCTACTATAAGCCGCTCCTTAAACAAACCGCTCTGTGCTTTTACCTGCCCTGGCTTCACGTAGTCCAACACATGGTGACTACCGAGTAAGTAATCCACCATTGTTGGAACGACGGCACGAGGCGGGAAGAGCCTGTGCGCGAGCCAAGTGGGACACGCACCATGCAGTCCGGAATCACGGTCACGGGCTCGGTCGTGCACGGCCGCTTCGTTGTTCTCAGACATCACCTTCTCGTACCAGTTGCAGTTAACTAAGTTCTGTACGGAGATTTTTCTTATAACGAATTTGGGAACGGAGCTAGTGCTGGTATAGTTTAGTCGTTTTAAAGATACGGTCAAAAGGAAAGGAAAAGAAACTCCTTCGAAAAGATCTCTGGCGTTTCTTTTTCGTACCACGGCATGTATGCACCCTCGCGAAAATGCGCGGTCCTTGAGTCGATAATGACACGCAGGGCGGGGCCATGGACGGAAGCTCCCAATGTTGGTCGCTCCGTCGCGATCACCGAGTGACACAACAGTCCGGCCTTTCGACACAGAGAAGGATGGCTGAAGCTTTCGAGTGCACCTATTCCTCCCAAGTGAAAACCACGCACGTCGACCAACATAGTGTTGCTGCACAGGACGCGCCATTGAAAATGCAGCGTATTCCTTTCTAGTCAGAGCTAGGTGTACGTTGCTTCGGAGAAGATGGTTTGAGGCCACGGGTGATTTTCCACGTTCAGAGTGAGAGCGACAGCAAACGGCGGAGTCGAGTGCATGTGTCAAAAATTCAGCTGGAGGTGTCATCACATTCAGTTAGAGGTGCCTGAAAATTTTATTTCAGTTGCACTGCATAAATGTTGATTTCTGTCACGAATGGGGGAGGTATGGTTGCTTAGGTTCATCGCCATCCACCATCTGCATCGCATCGGCGTCACCATTGCCATCTACCCTCTCCTCGTCCAGACAGGTAGGCAGATTCTTGGTTCCCGGCACCACCCCTGTCTTGTGAGCTGACGTATCCACCAGGACCTTGGAGGCGCGAGAGCGGTACGTAGACCACCTAGCTTGATGTCTGGGATCTTCCGAATATGCCTCACTCATCACCCAGAGCAGGATCTCGATTGCAAGAGTTGAACGGTCGGGAATCATCGGCGGCAGATCCTACTGCCATTCTGAGACGCTGCGTTGCGCCGCAGCCCACACCTTCGGAAGCAGCCCAGACTAAGCACGATGTCCAACATTACATTCCACCACCAGAGACTTCAGGAGCACCCAAGATAACGTTTTCATGAAGCGGGCGACGTCGTGACGCCACCGTTGTTCGGTCCAGCAAACCGGACCTAGGGTTTTCCACAACGCTCAAGGGCATGGTAGAGAGGCCACAGAACCGCCTTCAAGAAGGGGACTATCGGTGTCAAAACTGGCGGATCTCGGGTAGGGGGTCCCGAATTGTGCGTGTAGGATCGATGGTAACAGGAGATGGGGGACACAATGTTTACCCAGGTTCGGGCCCTCTCTATGGAGGTAATACCCTACTTCCTGCTTGATTGATCTTGATGAATATGAGTGTTACAAGAGTTGATCTACCACGAGATCGTAATGGCTAAACCCTAGAAGTCTAGCCTATGAGTATATGGTAATGAATCTGTCCTATCCGGACTATGCCCTCCGGTTTATATAGACACCGACGCGCAGATTGTCTTCGGCATTGCAAGGCGGGTTCCCCTCCTTCCGAACTCCAAGATAGTCTTCGAATGTGATGATTGTATCCGGACCTGTTACACACCATACACAACCGCAGAGAGAATATATATATATCTTACACGAGTTCCATCCACTGACAGCTTCCTGTAACATGATATCACGCTCGTCCGGTCACAATTTCGAACCGTTTTCTTCTGTCATCCCACGTTTCAAAATGCGGTTGCTACTCGCACGTCTTGTCGAAGCAGAGATCGTGCCCCCTATTGCGGGATTCTCATCAATGCGGGCATGGGTAACCCAACCGTGTCGTTTAAGGCGAGTTTAAGGCGAGCAGGGAGGCGTTTGACATTCGCGGCCTTTATAAGGGGGTAAGGACTCCCTTCTTCCACCCACGTCCTTTCTCTTCCTTAGCCTTTCCATCCCTGAGCTCCAGCGCCCAAGCTTTAGCTTCTCTCTTGTTTGAGAAAATACTCCAAAGATGTCTGGATCCGGAGCTGGAGGCAAGTGGATGGCCTGTTCCGTCAAGAAGAAGGACATCTAGGAGCTCCGGGAGGCCGGATATCTGGCCAAAGAGATCGCTCATCGACTTACGGCCAAGGTATAGACCATCCCCACTCCTGAGCCCCGCGAGAGGATTGTGTTCCTTACACATTTCGTCCGCGGGCTTGGGTTCCCTCTTCACCCATTCGTCCGCGGGTTGATGTTTTACTATGTGCTGGATTTTCATGACTGCTGAAGCCATGTACCTAGGGTAGGGTCATAGGCCTGACCTAGACACCTTCCCCAAGGGCATCACCCTAAAGACTGAAGCATTTGAAGGGTACCTCATCCACTCGACCAGACACATTCCACTCGGAAGAGTCAATGTCACTCGACCAGTTGCAGAAACCACTCGACTTACAGAAGACATAAAGTTACTCAACGCAGCAACGGTCGCGCGTTTACTCATAGACTTAATTACCATTTATAACACTTTATTGCGGACGTTACCTGTAACGCTTACTCTTTATGAACATTGAACCTTGTGTAATGGAGGGGAGCTGGGGTCCTGGCACACTCTATATAAGCCACCACCCTCCTCTGGGACAAGGGTTCACACCCCTGTAAACACACACATACATAATCCAGTCGACCGCCTCCAGGCTCCGAGACGTAGGGCTGTTACTTCTTCTGAGAAGGGTCTGAACTCGTAAAACTCGTGTGTACAACTTCGCCATAGCTAGGATCTTGCCTCTCCATACTGACCCCCCCTATTCTACTGTCAGTCTTAGTACCACGACAATGACCTAGCCCCCAACTTCATCCTTAATATCTCGGCGTTTATCATCGTCTGTGAGGCTTTTCTCCGCATCCCGACTCACTTCGGCTTGTGGCTGAAGACCTTCAATGTGAGGCCGAAAGTTGTGCGCGGCCAGCAAGCAGAATGCGGAGGCAGTATGGTGGGCAAGATGCACAATGTCACCTGGCCCGAAGGTTCGTTTGCGGAGACGGTGAAGGGGTGGCAATCGGGGTTGTTCTACATCACCGTGCCGCGTGATGCTATTTGGTTGGCGGCCCCCGAATTTCGATCCGGAATCCCGATGCGGCTCACCTCCTGGCAAGAGAGGGGCCTGACCTGGGGTCCCTCGGACGAGCTGACTGGGCTCCAGACGTGCATCCAGAACATGATAGAAAGGAAAATCAAGCTCGTCAACATGGTCCAGGTCATGCTTGTTCGTCGGGTTCTTCCGTGCCAACGCCGATCTTGTAATTTATGGGAGTTCGAGCCGGCTAAGCACCCGACGCTACTGGGTTCTTCGGCACGATGCACGAAGAAATCTAGAAGGTGCTTTTCGAGGCCGGCGAGACGCCACCGCCTATGACTGAAGACCGCGAACTTAGTTTAAAGCGCCAGCCCAATCCGGTCAGTTCCTTTAATGTTTTCAAGGAGCATCCCCTACTAGCATATTTTGAGAGGAAATTTAAGCTTCCTCCCCCTATTTTCAGGCCTAGATTAAGTTGGCCGAGGAGATTAGCTGTCCGGCTCCGCTGCCTGAGGACCAAGAATTTCCATTATTGGAGAAGATGCTATTCCCTGCACCCTACGAGGTGCCGGAGAAGACGGCTAAAAAGGTGGCCCAAGGGGCAGAGAAGGGCCTTTTCCGGAGAAGCACTCCGGATGAGACGTCTGAAAGCAAGACTTCCTCTTCGTCTGCCGACGACAGGGATGTAGAGGAAGAGGAAAACGACTCCCCACCTGAGGCGGTGAGGAAGAAGAGAGCGGCCCCCACAAGCCCGGAGGCGGAAGCGCCTAAAAGGGTTAAAGGCTCCCTCGTGGATAACTCCGCGTGGGACATCGACAGCAGTCCGGAACGACCTCGCCGGACCAAGCCTCAGGCTGCTTCGTAAGTACCATAATTCGCAAAAGTCATGTCTTCCTGGTTTGTAATATTGACATATCATAAACTTTTGTCATTGCAGTACGGCGCGGGGTGCCTCCCTGCGATCCTCGGCAGAGGATTCGCTGGAGACAGAGGAGATGGCTAGCATATCTCCGCCACCTGCTCATTCTGTCTCACTCAGGGGTGATGACGAGGTGGTGTCCAAAAAGGCCTTCCCAGGCAGGGGGGAGGTTCTGCAGATCATCGGGGTGACGCCCCAGGATGACTCCTCGGACGCCGGACATACGTGGGAAAAAGCCCCCATGGAGACTAGTGACGGGGTCTGAGTTCCCTTCGGACCTCAGCCGGATACTATTCCGGAAATCTATCTCTGACTCGGGTCCAAATGACGGCATTTCCTCCAAGGAGGGAGCGTGCCTGTCCCACCGGTGACCTCTGTCCAACCCGAGGCACCGGATAATCTGCTGGAGGAGCTGCAAGGCGCCTCTATCGTGGATGAACATCGTGTCCTTATGGACATGGTAATAGAGAAGGTTCAGTTCGCTAAAAGCGGACTGACTGAAGCCTGCACTAGCCTTCTAACAGGCTTTGAGGTAAGTAATGTGATTACACAAAAAATATCACAGTATAGACAGTAGCCCGTGATACTCTGTTTGGTGTTCGGGAAGAAAAGCCTTACAGAGGATGAAAAAATCGCAGGAGTTTAACTTGAGTTGTCTATGTGAATAAGCAGGTATCGCTGCAGGCTGCCACTACTCATGTCAGAGAGGTCTCCTGAAGCAGAAGTGGAGCGGGCCGAGGAGGAGCCTCGGCCGCCAAGAAGCAGTTGGAGTATAGCCATGTTATGCAGTAACCCGTGGGTACATTTCGAAAAAATGAATCGACCGGACTGAAAGTGTCATAAACTTTATTAGGGGCCACAACCGAGGTGACAACCCTTAAGAAGGCGCTAGCCGAGGCCGGGGACAAAGCGGCCAAGGAACGCAGAAGCACGAGGCCCAGGTTGGCGAGGCACAGCAGCAGCTCCAAGGCGTGATAGAGAAATTTGAGTCCTTGGAGCACGATTTTAAGGTGCAGGAGTCCGAATTGGCGAAGGCTCGCCAGAGCGCGCAGGATGCACGTGCCGAAGCCCAGAGCGCTCTCCAGGGGATTCAAGTGGCCCAGAAAATTGCGGCGGGTGAGTCTTTCACCATGCCGAGCAAGCATGTAGAGAAAACGTCCCTTGTACTTGTCCTGAATTTTCTTTCAGGGGCATTTTCAAGTCTGCCGATCAGTGTGTCGGACGCGGGCGAGCATTATATAGCCGAAGAAGGGATGTCTATGGAGAATCTGTTCTGGTCCCAATATCTGGGATCCGAACATCCGGTGCTTCAAATACCAATTTGAAGCGGTTGGTCGAGCAAAGACAGGTTGGTCGAGCTGGCCATGAAGGACACGATAGTCCGCCGTGGCTCGCCGATCCTACACTGGCAGCTATTTCAGACTTGTGCAGCGGCTTGTGAGTGCTCGTCCGGCTCGAAGCCGTGAAGCGGTCGGTCTGCATTGAAGGTGCGCGCATGGCTTTTGCCGCGTCAAGACGCATTGAATTTGGATGCCAAGAAGCTAATGACCGAAGGACCGCCGGAGGGCAAGGAGCATCGTCGACCCGAGCACTATTTTGATGGCGTCCTGGAGGGGTCCCGCCTTGCGGCGGAGCAATGTTCGAAGGATATTATATTCCCATAAGAACATGTGTATTATCTTGCCCTGTAATATGGAACAAGGATGTTATGTAGTATAATGTATGTGATTTTTAAATTTTACCTCCTGTGCGGCCGTTTGTTAAATCTGAAGGATGACCAGTCGTCGGCTTCTGCCCCCACGTAGATAGTACGGGGGTGTTCGGGATAAATCCAAACACTCTTTACTCCACGTTCCGGTCCTTAAAGGATGTGTTTAGCGCAGCGAACAAGGCAATCAGACTATGCGGCCTTTACCGCCCCCACTTAGCCATAGGAGTTTGACAATTTATAAAGTCGGCGAAGCCCCTGGTGTTCGGAAGGCCGAATTAGAGGCGCTATACACGCCTAATCGGAAGAACTGATTCTTCGCAAGAAGCGGGAAAAATCTCCAACGATTTGGAACCTCACGAACAGCTGACCGGCTCTCGCCGCATCATGACAGTCAGTTTTCGGCTTTCTCTACTGAGGTGCTCGTCCGGAAGAACCGGGACACAATTGCAGTAGTTCTCCCTTTACTACCATAGCCGATACAGCGGAATGTAAGGAAGTAAGCACAGGAGCCGGGCAACCCAACTATTGACCAAAGACATGATTCGAAGCCGATGCATAAGTTCGGAGTGCTGAACTGTACTGAAAAAGTGTTCGGGCTTTTATTGCCATGATGCGGGGTGTGCTTAAGCCCCTTGCGTATTAGTACGTACCACGGTCTACGTGTGTGGTGAGTAATAAATACTGAGGTGAGTGAACGGAAAAAATGAAGTAATGGGCTCACGCCACTATTTATTCACCGTTGTGATGTAATCGGTACATCAAGGCGTACTTTGTACCAGTAATGCGGTAACCAAGTAAGGCTATTGAAAATGTCATAACCAAGGGCGGGCTGCATGCGGGTATCTAAAACAAGTAGATGAATCGTTTACTAGAAACCACCTGGGGGTTCTTGTGTACGCCGGAGCTCCTTGCTTCCTTGGAGTGTTCTGCAAGCAGGTTGTCCGTATAGCCCTTGAAAAGAGAAGAAGACCTGTACAAAGAAAAAGCAGAAGCGTGAGAATCCCGGGGTCTATCAAACCGTACTGTGGATCGCGAGCGAGTTGTGCCTCCGTCAGTACACATGAGTGCGTAGCTTATGTGCTCGCGGTACTAATACCATTGCCTCGTCTAGGCTTGGACGGAGGCCAAATTTTGCTAGTTTGGCCCGTGACGAGTCGGGCTGTCCTGCTGCAGTATAGTCCGGACCCTCTTAATGGTGTCCAGGGGCTCGGCAACCGGATTGTAGTGCTGCTTGAGAAGGCCACGTTGTACTTCTGCTGCTAGGGCGATAGTGTGCTCCTCTGTACGGAGGGAGCGTTCCGTGTTTCCATTTACTGTACTAATGCCACATGGACCGAGCATCTTGAGCTTGAGATAAGCATAATGTGGCACCACGTTGAATCTAGCGAATGTGGTTCGTCCGAGCAGTGCTGATAGTCGCTGCGAAATGGGATACCGAAGGTTAGCTCTTTGCTTCGGAAGTTATTTGGGGAACCGAATACTAATTCCAGCGTTATTGAGCCCGTACAACGGGCCTCTGCGCCTGATATGACTCCTTTAAAGGTAGTTTTCGTGGGCTTGACTCGTGAAGGGTTAATGCTCATTTTATGTACCATGTCCTCATAGGGAAGGTTGAGACTGCTACCACCGTCCATTAGGACTCGAGTCAGGTGAAATACGTCGATGATTGGATCGAGGACCAGTGCGGCCGAACCGTCATGCCGGATGCTAGTTGTGTGGTCTCGTCGATCAAAAGTGATCGGGAATGATGACCACAGATTGAACTTCGGGTAGACGTCCCTGAGTGCTCGCTTGCGCCCCCTTTGGGGATGTGTGTAGCGTATATCATGTTCACTGTTTTGATTTGGGGATTTCTTCTGCCCCCAGTGTTCGGCTGCCGGGGCTCTTCGTCGTCGTCTTCGCTCTGTGATTCCCCTTCCTTGCTTATGTTATTTACTTTGCAGGCTTGTTTAAAGACCCGGAAATCTCTGTTAGTATGGCTGGCTGGTTTGTCTGGGGTACCATGTATTTGGCATGGACGAACGAGTATGCGGTCCAAGCTGGATGGTTTTCCGCTGCTCCTTCTATATGGCATCTTTCGTTGGCCGGACTTAGAGCCATTGAGTCCGACGTGAACTGTTGTGTCATTGGTGTTATCGCCATTACGTCGGTGTTTGTTTCTGTTGCACCGAAGCTTGCCGGCGCTATTTCTGGCCTCGTAGGGACTTATTTTGTTGGTTGTATTTGTACTGCGAGCTAGCCAACTATCTTCTCCCGCGCAAAAGCGGGTCATAAGTGCTGTTAGAGCTGCCATGGACCTCGGTTTTTTCTTGGCGGAGGTGGCGAGCGAGCCATTCGTCCTGGATAGTATGCTTAAAGGCCGCTAGGGCTTCGGCATCCGGACGGTCGACGATCTGGTTCTTTTTGGTTAGGACCCTAGTCTAGAATTTTCTGGCTGATTCTCCAGGTTGTTGAACTATGTGGCTTAGATCATCGGCGTCTGGTGGCTGGACATATGTTCCTTGGAAGTTGTCTAGGAAAGCTTCTTCCAAGTCCTCCCAGCTGCCAATAGAATTTTCAGGCAGGCTATTAAACCAGTGCCGAGCTAGTCCTTTGAGCTTGAGTGGGAGGTATTTAATGGCGTGGAGGTCATCTCCTCGAGCCATGTGGATGTGGAGGATGAAATCCTCGATCCACACTGCGGGATCGGTTGTGCCATCGTATGATTCGATATTGATGGGCTTGAATCCCTCGGGGAATTCGTGATCCAGTACCTCGTGTGTGAAGTAGAGAGGGTGTGCGGCACCTCTGTACCGAGTCGTGTCGCGGCATAGCTCTGATGGGGTCCGTCTGCGACACTCAGACCGGGCGTGGTTAGGTTTGTTACATCCGAATAGGTAGCCATCTTCGTGCCTCGAGGCACGTCCTCGCGATCCGTAGATCGATCCTGTATGTCCTGCTCTACTGTCCAGGGTCTGCCGGAGGTCATACGTGTGACCACGGACTCTTCCGTTTTTATTTTTGCGGGGCGGTTGGGCAGGCTGTTGTTCGGCTTGAGTTGTCGCTTTATCCCGACCACGTGGTGGCCGGTCGGCCGTCCTGTCTCGACCACGTGGTGGTCGTTCCGCATTGCGCGAGGGAGATGTGTGCTCCGGTGCCTCCTCATCGAATTGAGGTAGCAGTCTGCGTTTCGGGTAGCTCTTGGCTAGGCGCTTGACGCCGTATTCTTCCGTTGTTAGGACGTCAGTCCATCTGTCGACGAGCAGATCTTGTTCAGCTTGAAGTTGATGCTGTTTCTTTTTCAGGCTCCTTGCGGTGGCTATGAGTTGAAGCTTAAAGCGCTCCTGTTCCAGGGGTCCTCAGGCACGATTAAATATTCGTTGCCGAGGCTTGTCTCCTCTTCGGAGGGTGGACGGTAACTATCGTCCCCCGAGTCATCCTCTATAGCCTGCTCATCAGGGTTGTCTTGTCTATCGTCATGTTCCTCCTGTTCGGATGCAGCACCGACAGGGTCTTCATTGTTTTCGGCATCGCCCGGAGTGCTATTGTCTCCGGTACCAGTATTGGTATCCGTTGAGCGGCGAGGCTTAGAACGACGTTTTGGGCGCCGGCGCTTGGACTGCGTCTCGGAAGTTTTATTCTTATTTGGCTCTTCTTTCTCGT
Source organism: Aegilops bicornis (assembly GCA_021605145.1). Taxonomy (NCBI): domain Eukaryota; kingdom Viridiplantae; phylum Streptophyta; class Magnoliopsida; order Poales; family Poaceae; genus Aegilops; species Aegilops bicornis. The sequence goes on from CM038674.1 coordinate 188,591,246, forward strand.
CGCCAGATCCCTTGGGTGTATCAACCATGTATACGTCGTTCGAAGAGGTGGCCGTCCAACGTCCAGTGAATGGCGGGTCTTGGCCTTGCTCATCGTCGGCATCGTCGTCCATACCGATGATGTCTTCGAAGACATAGTCAAGCACGTCGGTTAAGTTGTCGACGGTGGCTATGAAGTGGGTGGCGGGTGGGAAGCAAAATTCCTCATCGTCCGCCTCTAGCTCGAACTAAACATAGTTCGGCTATAAGTCTTCCTCCAAGGACAAGTTCTTCAAAGAACTTAGTACGTCACACAAAGGCGAATGCTGGAAGACGTCTGCGGCGCTAAATTCGAAAATCGACCACTGATCCAGCAGGTGTATCCGGTCCGGAATGTGCAGCCCGAAACGAGTCCGGGGTTCCGTTGACGCAAGCATTGCAGGATGTCGAGTCCATGTGCGGCTCCAACGCCGCGGACTTTATGGCCTCGGAGGGCGCGGTCTGCTTTGGTATTGAGGCTGTTGCAGCAACAGGATCCATCTCCTGGGTGTGCTCCGATGAAAGATTTAGGTCATGTTCATCGGAGAAAGGGGGAGCGATCGCCGCGGTATCAAATACCTCGAAGATCAAGTCTCCATGGATATCCGCGACGTAGTTTAAGCTTCTGAACCTGACCTGGTGGCCAGGGGCGTAACTATCGATCTGCTCCAGATGGCCAAGCGAGTTGGACCGCAGCGGTCTTGAAACGCCGAATCGAAGATCTGTCACAGGAGGAAGGTTTCTCCTCGACCACGTCGTCTTGACGATAGAAGGGGCCATCGAGTCCTTTGTCGACGACACAGTGGAACTCTCAATGAAAGCACCAATGTCGGTGTCAAAACCGGCGGATCTCGGGTAAGGCTCCCGAACTATGCATCTAGGATCGATGGTAACAGGAAAGGGGGGACACGATGTTTACCCAGGTTCGGGCCCTCTCTATGGAGGTAATACCCTACTTCCTGCTTGATTGATCTTTATGAATATGAGTGTTACAAGAGTTGATCTACCACGAGATCGTAATGGCTAAACCGTAAAAGTCTAGCCTATGAGTATATGGTAATGAATCTGTCCTATCCGGACTATGCCCTCCGATTTATATAGACACCGGAGAGATCTAGGGTTACATGGAGTCGGTTACATAGGAGGAAATCTTCATAATCGATCTCCTAGCTTGCCTTCCACACCAAGTAGAGTCCAATCCGGACACGGGTATAGTCTTCGGCCTTCAAGTCTTCATAGCCCATCAGTCCGGCCCAACAGATAACAGGCCGGACGCCCGAGGACCCCTTAGTCCAGGACTCCCTCAGGGACGACACCCACAAGTATCGCCACTATCAACATTGGCAAGTTGAGCAGGGATTTCAACTGGCCTGTGATCGAACAATCCCAAAGAAGCCCTCAGAGTCGGAGATGTGGACATGAGAATGCTGGCTGGAGCAGCCACCGCATGAAGGAGAGACGCACCCACACCGGACCCACCACCACTTAGTGCCACCCTCATCGTAGGCAGACGGGCCACCACAGCCAAATCTGGGTAGAGAAGACCGACCACGCCACCAAAGACCAAATGGCCAGCTCGGAAAGAGTCGTGGCAAGGTCATTCCATGGGATAGACGCCGGAACTAGGGCAAGGATCGCGCAGACGCCAGAGGCTAGTGGCCGACAATGGAAGCAAGTAGATGAAGGACGGGGTTGGATTCCTACCAAGAATGCGAACCAGATCAGCAAACCATCAAGCCACCGGGGAATGCGGGGCTGGTGGCTGCAAGGATGCAACCTAGTGGGGGAGGTGGGGGGCAGGTCAGCGGCTCAGCAATGTGGTAGCTGGTGGCTCCTTAGTGGAGCCATGGATCTGGTGAGGATGGACCGGAGGGACGGTGACCCAGTAGAGGTGATCGTGTCGTGAAAGACGAGAGGAGGAAGGAGAAAAGTGGCGGAGCTGAGGGGCACGCCACTGACGACGACCGACGTAGCAACTGGATCCTCGCGATGTTCCCCGCTGCCACCGGCCCTCCACGAGCTTCGTCCACAAGAGGCTCTGGCGGGGGCATGGTGGGAGGTGTTGGATATTTATGTGGCTTTCAACATTTATTCAACATAGTTATATTATTTAACTCAATCTGGAATTATTCGTATTATTGATGTTTGTATTATTGATGTTTGTGACGGGGAATAACTGATGTGGAATTTCATTCGAGGAAGTAATACTTTCAAGTCTTAGAGGCGGCTGTGATGGAATACAATGGAGGAATTAATAGGGGTCAAATCTATTGGAATTTTATATGTACGTACGTATATTTTCCGGGACATCACAGGGTGGAAGAGTTGGGTTTGTTTTGCAGGATCGGCTCTGCAGGCTGTTGACCCACATGATTAGGATTGGAAGTTGATCTCACACGTACAATCTAATCATGGCACATGACACACACATGTGTGCGAGGGACTAGTATATTTAGACTCAGAAAACTGACATGTTTTATCGTGGGTTGGTAGCATTGCTCGGGAATCGTACGGATCTTTTCGGAAATAGGTGATATAATAAAAACACCTGAGCGTGGAGTATAAATAGGATCATATCCTCTATCCTTAATATGCATTGTGAGTTGCATCACGGATTTGACGGAGGAATTAGAGGATAGACAAATATATGCGTGTTAAGTTATTTTCGCAACAGGAGAGAGGTGTTGACGGTGGGTTCTCCGTGTCGGCTCTTGTGGGCTTGTGGCATAAAACTTGTTGCTCGTATATCTCCTGCATGTGCTCGCTAGCTAGCTACTGTTGCTCGTACGACATATGGTGACCTGCCAACCGTTACCTTCCATGAAGATGGCGCCCTCGCATGCACGGACGTACACGTAACACGTACGTGCGCACCTGCTTCCTTGCATGGATGTCTGTCTAGCTGGAGCATACCGCAGTTATTGTGTGCCGCGCGCACAGCACTAATCACGCTGATAGAGCAAGTTGTGATTTTCTTTTCCACCGCCAGGAAGAAAAAAGCTACGCTGCATTTACTGTAATGGATGCTGCCGTGTTTTTTTTTTTTTGAACAAGAGAAGGTCCCGAAGGACCCAAACACTGCATTAAACGTAAGGCAGAATTACAAAGCAGTTTACAGCAAGACACCACAGAAACATGATATTGCATACAAGTCTCTGTCATTTATGAAGAGAACCCCAAAACTAAAAGATGGAAAAGCAATCGGGTCCTTCGCTGCGTTCCCATGGATTGAGCTACGCCGTCGCCGGGGACGTGCCACTTGGGACGGCGGAACCGCCATAGCCGCCGCAACTCACCATGGCCTCCAAACGAACACAGCAGCTGCCTCCTATATGGCATCAAGGCCAGGAGGAATGGCCGCCTTTCGGCCTGAAGAAGCAACAGTTCGCCTGCGGAGACCGGCGCCGTAGCTCCACAGGATCGAAGCCGCTGCTGATGTGCTCGAAACCCTGCTGCAAGAACCATCTGACTGCCTCTCCTCAGCTACTTCTCCACCTCCATGGTGGCATCCGGCTCCAAGAAGAGGAAGAGAAGCCTCTTCCAGAGGCAGGGACACCTCGAGCTTATTACCGGAGACGCCAGTTTGACGCCAGCTAGCAGCAGCAAAACCAACTCGCCACCATCATCAAGGTCAACTCCAGCAGCCACCGCACGCGGCTCGGGCGCGCCGGCGACACGGCCTCCATCGGCATAAAGCCAAACTCCGGCATCTCACCAAACTCCACTAAGGAAACAACTAAACTAGACCTACTACTTACAGTATAGCTCCGAGCACCTTCTCCATCTCTTCCCCAACCGGCAGCGCCGGCGGCGGAGATCCGGAGTCGGGCCGGGCCCGAGATCTGGAGTCTTCCGGTCGCATCCCTTTTCACTCCTCTCGAACATGCTGCCGTGTTCGAGTGAGGCGAGACAACCAAAGAAAAACAGCAAACTGTCACCAAGCCCACCTGCGTCTCGCACCGTACATGCCGGAATCACGGGCCATGTACGCACGTACGGTGCACATCACCCCACGTCCCATGGTACCTCGGTGGGTTCCAATTGGCAAGCATGTCCTCGCGCACTGGCTCGTCTTTGCGAAAAGCAGATCCACTAAACAAGCTTATCATGTTCGTTCATGCCTTTCCAAAGCTGCGTGTTTGCGCTTTCTGGCACAAGTGGCAGCAAAAGGTCACATATTTGTTCATTCTCGGCACGTCCCTTCCGTACCACGGCATGCACGTGCCAGATGAAATTCGTGGTCACCGTCAAAAAAAGAGATGAAACCCGTGGTCCGTCCATCATGTTGGATTATGGATGGGCTTAGGCTCATATAAGACAATAATTCCTAGTTAATCACTAAGGCTCATGCATGTGTACGGCAAATCGTGGGAAGTGTCGGAAGTTTAGTCCCATACTGCTATAGTAAGAAGAGTGAGACCTTTTTATAAGGGTTGCTCTACCACTTGCTATTGGGAGCTTGAGAATAGGAGCTGTACACGCGCGCTCCTCCTCCTCCGCCGCCCGCCTCGCCGCGCCGCGGCCTATATAAGAAGGCGCTGGCCAGTGGAGTGAACCCTAACTCAGTTCACTCACTCCCTCTTCCGGCGATCCCATCCTGACGACCGCGTGCACGGTTGGTCGGGAGAGCAGGTTCCTCCGGAATCTTGTCGTTCGAGATCCTGCCGGGAGAACGGCAATAAGGTTTTTGGGTAGCGTCTCGACACGATTGCTCCCGATCCGTCCCCGTCTTCATCCGCCTCTACATCGACTCCATGGCTGACGACGAAGTTGCCAAAAAAAAGGCCTTGGATGATGCCGAGGCAGCTGCTACCGCCGCCGCGCTGGCCTGGCCAACCGGAGGGTATGACTCGTTCATCCCATATTTGCTCATTCATGTGCTAACCGTATATATGTTGTTCATAGATGTTTCGGTTCTATGTACTGTACGTGCTCACATGCTTAGGTATTGGTATGAGATGCATATCGTATTTGCCATGCTTACTATTTACTCGTGGATTAGATTAGTCGAAAAAGTGCTAATATTTCCAACACGTCACCCGCGAAAGCTGAAAGCGGCGCGGGATTTTGATGGATCCCCGGTGGCCAGCGTGCAAGCCCAAGGGATAGTGTTTGTCGGCGTATCCGGGAAGTGTATCATCTTTCACGGCTGACTACGAGAGCGAGCTACCGAAAATAAGGCCAACTCCACAGCGCGACCCTAAACGAACGTCCGATTTGGCCGGATTTTATATTTTTGGTGCGCCGATGGGTTCGCCCGTGTCCGATCTTGTCCGTTGGGTCGTGCGTGCGCCCACCGCGCGGCCGCACCCTAAATCACGTTCGCGTTGGACATGATTTAAAACAACAGAAAAACGTAAATAAAATGACTATAAAAAGTAAATAAGCGCAGTTTAATAAATATAAAACTTAGTTAGGGTCGCCATGGCCACAAAACGGCACAGTTTCACGTCCAACTTGACATAATTAAACATAAGAAAAATAAAAAACGTCCGCTGCCAGCGCGCTCCTGCCCGTGCCCGTCGATGTTGTCGCCGTCGCCGTCTTCAGTGGCCGCCGGCGTTGTCGTCGTCGCTGACGAGGTCCATGTAGGCCGGCGGCGTCCAGAGATGGGCCGGCGGTGCGGGGTAGACGGGGCGGGCTGGACGGCGGGAGGTGCCTGCATGACCTTCTCCCGTGGCGACGCCTCCCGCTCTGGTGACTGCGGCGGCGTGGGGCACCAGTTCACGCTCCCCACGGCGTCGGCCACCTCCGGCGCGGTGCACGACCAGCTCCATTGCTGGCCCACCAGGCCGGGATTGAACGCGGCCACCGGCTCCACCTCCATCGCCTCCTCCCTCCTCTCCTCTTCCTTGACGGCCACCATCTCCATCTCGGGGAAGGCGACGTTGCCGGCGGCAGAGAGTGCCAGCGCCTCCTCCAAGCCGTCCCACTGGCGCTCGTCATGCGTGTCATGGAGTCCTAATGACACGCTGCATGAGCCGGGCCTCTTCCTCTCCTGTCATGCGAGGAGGTGGAGGTGGCGATGGAGACGGGGAAGGCGACGGCGTGGGAGTGAGGCCGCGCACCACAGACGCTCACAGACTCTCGACGTGGTTGCCGCGCCCCGGCACCGCAAGGAAAGTAGGACGCGCGCGCGTCGTGTTTCGCCCCGGAGCCCTGTGGTCTCTACAAGACGGAGTCGAGGGCGACTGCCGTTGTAGTATAGGTCGCTGGGAGGAGGCGGCGTGGCGCTTCGATTTCATCGCGGCGCGCCTGACGTCGCCGGCTTGGCGGGATCGGCACACGGTCGGCGCTGAGGTGCCATCCGTTGGGGAGGTGGACGTCGATCCACGGGACCGGCGTCCTCGTATCCCAGTACCGCCAGCACACGTCCGCCGCGAGGTACTGTCGGTCGCGCTCGCCGGCGGGCCTACGGTTGATGTTGAAGGGGGCCGGCGTGGGGGCTCGAGGGGAGGAGCGCGGTGGTGACGCGGGCTCATCCTTCTTCACGGAGCCGCGGCGGCGCCCCGAGGAGGAGCCGGCCTCACGATCGTGCTTCCCCTTGCGGTTCCAGAAGCCCATGGCTTCGAGGTGGCCGATTGGCGAGCTCGAGGACAAGGGAGGGCTAGGCTTTGGCGTTGTCGGGTTTCGAGGAGGCCGCTGGATGGCGTGGGGCAGTGTGGACGACGACCGGTCCATGGTTCCCACTTAAAGAAGGACGGCGATCTTTCGATGTGCGGATGACAGACGTGGCCGCCTGCTCGCCACGACCCAAACCCGGCACAATTTTGCGCTCGAAACAGGTCAACCCGGACACAAAACAGACCAAATGGGTCCGAATCGTCGCGTGCTGGGCCGTTTCGTTTGTCCGTTTTACCACAAACGAACGGCGCCGGATAAAATAGGGTAGCGCAGTAGAGTTGGCCTAACACAGCACAATGTCCAAAACGATCTATCGGTCACGGACGAGGAATCAGACCGGGCGGAGGTGCACGCCGCCGCCGCTTAGCCAAAGTGCATGAAGCGAGCACACTGCCCAACGGCGTACAGTACGCCGTTAAAAAAGGAGTGATCGATGTATCGACTTGTGTACAAACCCTCTCCACCTGCCACCGTTAATCCATTGTTCGGTGGCGGCAGCATATACTTCCTCCTTTTGAAATTATTTGTTATAAAAATAGATGCATATCTATAATTAAAATATATGTAGATACATTTATTTTTTAAACGAGTAATTTCAAACGAAGAGAGTATGTGTTTGGGACTGGGAGTCCATGCGGATTTTTTTTAAAACTATGATCTTTTTTATAGCAAATTCGAAAACTATATAATCGAAAGTGTTATTTGTAAAACTATGACCCCATCGGCTTTTTTTAGGCCGAAAACCAACTTTTCGGCCAGCATTAGGCTGAAATATGCTTTTCGGTCTTCTAATGGCCGAAGATGAGCGCAATACCGAAGAAATTGTTTTCAGCTTTGCTCGGGCCGAAGACCACTCTTCACCATCTTTTGGCGAAGAGCTCATAAGCATACTGCAGCGCAGTCCGGCGTATGGCACGGACGACCTGAACGTGTGCACACACGTTAACTGCACCGAGATTTGATGCCGATGCATGTGTTTAGTACGTGGGCAGCTCGCCGGCTGGCTGGTTGTGTGCACGTATTCGTATACATACGCGTGCTTGCCGGCTGGACTATATCACGTATATTGTATTGGTATTTCAGCCAGTACTTCTCGGCCAATACATGTGTGCATGTTGGCGGCATGCGTGTGTGCTAGTACGTATGCACCAAGTTCTGATGTATGTATTGCTATCTCGGTCCTGATGCATGCATTAGCCACGTACAAACCACATGCAATACCGATCAGCCTATTCGATGCATTAGTCTAGCATCATATGTATGCTACGCATACATCGATCACCGGCCAGGCGCTCTTGACAAGGTGACGAAGAGTGGTCTTGACGGAAAGCAAAGCCGAAAACAGCTCTTGGTCAATTGCGCTTTGTCTTCGGCCATTAGGAGACCGAAGTGTCTACTTTGGCCTAGTGCTGACCGAAAAGTTGATCTTCGGCCTAAAAAAGGCCGACGGGGTCATAGTTTTACAAATAACATATTAGGTCATGTAGTTTCTGAATTTGTTATAAAAAAATGTTATAGTTTCAAAAAAAAATCGTCCATGCGTGACCCCTACAGTCCGGAATCATGGCCACGGGATCTCCCACAAATTTACGTATTTTCCGGATTTAATACCACTTCTAGTACATAAACTTGTTTAGGTGGGAACAAATTCATACAAGAACTAAAAAACCCACAAAAGTAGTACAACAACTTTGCTAACACAACATTTTAGTCCATTTACGTCTATTCTGCCGGTGCGTCATCTCCTGCCGTTATAACGTGCTTCTACAGTTGCTGCCGTGGAACCGGGCCCGCATGTCAATGTCACAAAGAAAGAATAAACCAAAACAACAAAATAGCAAGCTGAGAGGGGTTTCGAACCGGTGACCTCGCGCACAAGTTTGCTTGCAGGTAGCAGCGCGCTAACCACCCCAACATAAGGCAGAACTAGTTTTATATAGAGCTGCAAATCTTATAGTCTCTTGGTCGCGCACGGCACGAGAACACTTCAACCGATCACAGATCAGTATACCTAAACGAAATACGTACTCCTAATTTTTTTTTAAGCAATCCGCACCCTTTTATTGAACGTTCAAACATAATGGGATACAGATGATATCAGGCATAATGCTAAGCCACACATGGCGCCCGGGACTAAGAGAAGCAGCTGCCCTTGCCAAGGCATGGGCCTCTCCATTGTACTTTCTATTTTCATGAATAAAGCCGAGGTCGCTAAAAAGCCTACTTTGATACTTTATGTCCTGTAAGATAGGGTAGTATCTGCATGGAACTTCCTCCCGTAAATTCGTTACAACCTCAAGGCAGTCAGTTGCAACACAAACGGACCGGAGATGAAGATCGGCAGCAAGTGAGAGAGCTTCGCTGCATGCTTCGGCTTCAAGGATTGTCTGATCGAGACGGCCCTCATAGATGATCGCCGATGCTCCAATGTAATTGCCCCCCCTTGTCCCTACATACAGCAGCTGAGGCAGCCCGATCTCCTATCTTGGAAAAGCCCCCGTCGACATTGATTTTGAAATCATGGCTCTCGGGTGGGAGCCACCCGATCCTGCCACGCCGCTCTCGCCAGAGTCCTGTATTTACATGCAAATCCCTGGCATTCACATGCAGGTCCCTCGGGTTTGCAGTTCACGCCTTTTGCTGTGTACACTTCTTTGGCAACATCTCCAGCTCTGCCAGGTATTTGTTTACGAAGATATGAGTGGATAACGGGCTCTGAAACTGGTCATCATGTATGGCTCGGCGCCGCGCCCACCAGATGGCCCACATAGTAACAAGGACACGGGCCAAATCATCGCTGTTTAAGGTATCTACCAGCCATAGCATCCAGAGCTTCGGATCTTCCGCTCTGTTGGAGATGATTGTATCCGTGAGGTCCTCATCGCCAAGAGCCCACACACAACGCGCCATGCGGCAACAAAAGAGAGTGGCGCCACGTATCCACCGCCGCATGACAAAGCGAGCACTCACGAAGTCGGCCGTGCTTCGCGGTGTCGAACCTCACCGTAGGAATTGAGCATTTGGCCAATCTCTGCCAAAACGCGAACTTTAGCAGGGACTGCAGCTCCCCAAAGTTTCGCCAGATCCACGATCTGCTTCAATCCATGAAAGTGTCCATCATTGTGCTCGAGCCAGTCATGCGTTGCTGCTTGGTGGCGGACAGAAGTTTTGTAAGCGAGCGCGGAAAACACCCTTTCGTTCATAATGCCATGACCAGAAATCTTGGCGAACTCGAGAGCTAAGCGGGATATTGAGGATTGCCTCCTTGTCCATTGGGTACAAATGTTCATCCAAAGTCTCTATATCCCATGCAAAAGTGACCGGGTTAATGAGATCCGAGACAAGTTGCGGTGGGTTCAAAGTTTTCGGGCACACCGGCCGCAGCTTAAAATCACGTGGTATCCAGCTATCCGTCCAAATATTTGTTTCCGCGCCGGATCCAATCCGTTTTATCAGCCCGAGCTTGAGCGTGTCTCGGGCTTCGACCAAAGAGTGCCAGACCTGTGACGGGTTCTTCCCCAGCTCAGCTTCAAGGATCGAACCCGAAGGGTAGTACACAGCCTTGAGGATGCGTGCACTGAGAGAGTTTGGTTCCTGGAGTAACCGCCAGCTGTCAGCCAGCAATGCAAGATTAAAAAGCTCGATATCACGAAACCCCATACCTCCCATAAACTTCGGCTGTGTCATCACATCCCAAGAAACCCACGTTGTCTTCCTCTCGCCCTTTTTGGATCCCCACCAGAATTTCCTCAAGAGGCCATTTATATGCTGACACAAGCCTCGTGGTAACTTGAAGCACGCCATTGAGTACGTCGGAATCGCTTGTGCAACTGACTTGATAAGCACCTCCTTCCCCCCCACAGAAAGTGCCTTCTCCATCCAGCCCTGCACCTGCTTCCATATCCTATCTTTAAGATACTTAAAGGATCCTTCCTTTGCTCTACCAACGTCTGCCGGGAGGCCAAGGTACTTTTCAGACAATTTCTCATTCTGGACTGAGAGGATGAGTTTGATTTCCTGCCTGACTCCTTCCGAACAGCCTTTACTAAAGAATATTGAGGATTTCTCCTTATTGATGTGTTGCCCTGAAGCTAGACAATACTTTTGCAAAAGATTCTCAACTCTGTTGGCCATATCAGCTGTGGCATCAAAGAATAGCAGGCTATCGTCTGCAAATAGAAGGTGGTTTACCTGCGGGGCTCCCGGTGCCACTTTTATACCATTGATGCTCTCACCTGGCGTTGTGGCTTTCGGTGAGCAAGAGAGACCTTCGGTGACCAATAGAAAAAGATATGGCGATATGGGATCACCTGCTCGAGTCCACGAGAGGGACTAAACTCCTCTTGCTTACCACCATTAAAGATAACAGAGAAGGATACCGAGGATACACACCTCATTACTGTTTGCGTGAACTGTGGGCTGATTCCCAACTTGAGCATAACCTTCTCCAGATAGTTCCACTCGAGCCGATCATATGCTTTCATCATATCAAGCTTCAAAGCACAGAACCTGTTACTCTTGAGCTTCCTGGATTTCATATAGTGGAGACACTCATAAGCAGATATAAAATTGTCGATGAATGAGGGCATACGGAACAAATGCTTGTTGTTCCTCGGAGATGATATCGGGGAGAATAAGCTTGAGCCGATTAGCCAACACCTTTGATGCAATCTTAAAGATCACATTGCAGAGGCTTATCGGTCGAAACTGTGCCAAATTTTTTGGGCTAGCAATCTTGGGTATTAGAACGATGAACGTCTTGTTTATCTCCTCCGGAGAATCTTCTCCATTAAGAACTCGAAGCACCATCTCAGTAACCTCATCACCACAGAGCTCCCAGTGCCTCTGAAAGAAATGTGCCGGGAAACCGTCTGGCCCTGGGGCCTTTGTCGGAAACATCTGGAACAAGGCCTCTTTCACCTCTGTCTTACTATACTGTGCATCCAGAGATATGTTCATAGGTGCATCTACCCTGGTCGGTATATGGGAGAGGACCTCCTCAATGCCAACCATGGATTCAGAGGCGTAGTGATTACTATAAAAAGAGGTAGCCATGCCAGCCATCTCATGCTCCTCCTTACACATGGTTCCATCGGGTCGCTGCAGCTCAACAATCCGGTTCTTTGCCTCCTGGGCGCTAGCTTTGCGATGAAAAAATTTCGTGTTACTGTCTCCTTCTGCTAACCACTGAATACGCGCCCTCTGACGCCACATAATATCCTCCCGTAAACAGAGCTCGACCATACGGGCTTCGACCCTGTCTTCCTCAAATTGGCGGCCCCCAGCGCCGGTAGTGAACGCAGCTCCTCCAAATGTGTGCGGAGATGACGCGATTCGAGATCGCACCGCCGCCAAGACGCCCGACCCAGCTTTGTAACTTCTCACCACCACGATTTTATGAGAGAGCGCAGGAACACTCTGGGCCCGCCCCGCATTATTCCAGGCATCGAGTAACACATCTCCAAAACTTGGGTCTCTTTCCCACATGCATTCATAACGGAGCTGTTTTTGTTTTGCGCGAATACTTGTATCAATCAGCTCGGTCTCCAGAAGAATTGGACAATGATCCGACTTTGCGGTATGAGGTGCTCGACATATGCGAAGGGAAACAAAGCGGAACCAGCACGGTGAAGCCGTAGCTCTATCCAAGCGAACGCGGCAAGAGCTCCCTCCGCAACCTTCTTCTCCCACGCCCAATCCAGACCCCGATACCCCAGGTCGGCTAGGCCGCAAATATCCATGGCTTCCCTGAACGCATCAATCTGCGAGCCATCACGCTCATTTGGTCCATGCTGCTCTACGGGCCGCAATATCTCATTAAAGTCCCCAATGCACATCCATGGGAGTGTACTCTCTCCCCTCAAACGCTTCATGGTGTCCCAAGTTTTATACCGAAGGCTCCTGGTAGCTTCACCATAGACAGCATTGCTCCTTACACGTCAATCTCCATTGCTCCTTACCCGGTTCAGTGACCCAGGCATCCACGTGATACTCCGAAAAGTTGTTTATTGAAACATCCAAAGAGTTTTTCCAAAAAATACAAAGACCTCCACTACGCCCACTACTACCGACACCAAAGCTGAAATCATACCCTAACGACGTACGTAAACCTTCGACACGACCCTTCTGTAACTGGGTTTCAACTAAACACAAGATAGATGGCGAACTGATCTCCACGAGATCACGTAATTCACGAACTGTTGCGGGATCACCTATCCCACGACAGTTCCAGCATAAAATTTTCATTAGGTCTGGCGGCGCCCCGAGTCGGAGCCCGCCAATAACGCCATCTTGTCTGGGTTTTGCTTTACTGGTGATGCTGATTTCTTCGCTTTCTTGGCATCTCGAGGGGACACATATGCTGGTGGTGGTGGGGGTACCGCCATGAGTGCCAGGCCTAGGTCCGGGCCGACCCAAGGTCGGTTTGAGCCTCGATTCGCACCCTGTTGCTGCAAGTGACCATCTGGTTTGTTACCAGCCATAGCAAAATTCAGGTTTCTGCGAGCCCCCTGTCCTCCTACATGCTCCATATCCGTTGTGGCAGCCGGTTTCAGTGGGCTAGTCACCTCATCTTCCTCTCCATCTTTTGCTCTCAGATCCAGCCCAGCCTCCTGAGACGAGCGCTTACGCACAGGTGAAGTTTGCCGAGGCGGTGGTGCACTCCTTCCTGATCTTCCTCTTCCCCGGCCTCCAAAGCGACCACCCCACGAGGCTCGGCCTCCTCCTTGCTGCTCCTGTACTGCCTCCCGTCTACATGCGGCATCCAGCTTCCCCATTGCTTGTCCTTGGCCTCCTAAACTCCATCTCCACACTCCTCATGATTATGACCCATGAGTCCACAAATTTGACAATCACGGTATCTTCTCATACTTGACAGGGAGGAGTCTCCTGCCCTCACCCACCACGTTCAATGGAATAACCCTCGTAAGTGGTTTGTCCACCAGAACCCTAGCTCGGATTCGGACGTAGTTACCTTCATAGAAGAGCCTTGGAGATAGTTGTGTTTCCTTCACCCGACCAATCCGCCTAGCTAGCTGATCAACAATTTCAAGTTTCCGGTAGAGCTCCGGTATATTGTGTATTTGTGCCCAAACAAACAAGCCATCGAAATTGACGGATTCCGGATCTTGCTTACCATCATAATCTTCAATCAGCATCCCCATCCCTCTGAACAACCACGGACCTCCATGGACAACTTTCTTCCAATCTCCCAGGCAAAACATCTGAAAAATAAATAGGTTTTCCCCTGCCTCCCTGTACTGCGGCACATGTGCTAGGCTCCAGATCGATTTCATGGTCTCAAACATAGCGGATGCGCTGAAGATCCGGGTCGTGTTTACCTTCGCGATCGCCAGCCATCTCGCATCTGCTGCATACTTCTTAGATTCCTCCACCCCCACGATCACGTCGTCTAGTTCATCGTCCTTAAGATCCAAGTGTTGCAGCATCTCCTCCAATTTCTTCCCGGACCAGCCCTCCGAGGACGATCCTGCTCCTGTCGCCATGCTTCACACTCGCGCGCCGGTGCGAGGAAAGGCGTCCGGCGATCGGCCGGAGAAAAAGCTCTAGACAGCGGCGCAGTTGCCGCCAGAGACGATAAACCCTAACCTAGAGGGTAGAAAAAAGGGCTTACGTACTCCTACTTAATACTAATATAATGCTTTTGTGGGCCTAAGAGCAACTTCAACGGGGCAAACCATTTCGTACTCCCACGTCCGTTTGGATCGCCGTAGACAAAATCACCGGCCCAACGCACAGACCTATTTCGAAAAACCGTCCGCTTCGTATCCACGCGGACCCATTTCCGGCCCAAAATTACGCCTCAAATGCGTCGGCACTGACGCGACGCGGACGCGCCGCGCGTTCCCTCGGTGTCCGCCGCGGTCCCACTTGGCGCCCACGCAACTACCGCCCGTCATCTAATTTATGACGACCACCGACACTGGGCCCACTAGTCAGCCAGTGGAAGTGTCGTTTTTTAACCCACATGTAAACCCGGGCAAATGTCGGGCCGAGCCGGGTTTCGGGCCGGTCTTGTAAAAGCCCGACCTTCATTTCCCAAGCACAAGCCCGGCCCGAAGCCCGAAATACTCCCTGTTTTCAAGCCCGAGCCTGGCCCGAAATCAAGCTCGAAGCCCGAAAGCCTGGCCCGAACATTGTTTCTTAGTGTACGCACGTGCAAGCCCGGCCCGAAGCCCGAAAGCCCGGCCCGAAATACAGAAAAAATGAAGCCCGAGCCCGGCCCGGCCTATCTTCCGGGCTGCAAAACAAGGCCCGAGCCTGGCCCAAACATCAAGCCCGACCCGGCCCGGCCCGTGTTTTTCGCGCCGGGCTCGGGCCGGGTCGTCGGGCCGGGCTGCCCATTCCCGGGTTTACCCACGCGTGCGGGGGAGGGGGCGGCCCCATCCACTTCCATCCACATCTGGCCCCCACCACCCCCTTCGTGCTTCCTCGCCGGCGACAACCCAAACCCTAGCAATGGGCCTCTTCGGCAGCAGCTCCGGTAGCGACAAGGGCTATGGCGCCCCCGGCGCCTCATCCTCCCGTGCTCCTCCTCCTCCACCTCCGGCACGTTCCCGCTCTGGTCGGCAGCGTCTGCACATCCCAGTGCACCAAACACGGTGGTACTAGAAGTACAGGCAGCCGCTGCCTTACCCTGGCGTGACGCTGTCGCACCACTGGCACCTCAATCCGTAGCAGATCCCGGTGTCGGCAGTTCCGCGGTCAAAGCCGGCGCACGACGAGGAGGTGCACAGGCGCCGGGCGTAGCTCACGCCGGCGTAGCGGCGGATGCCCGAGTACGCCGCCGACTCTCCCAACTGGGAGGCTTGGTTTGCCCTCGAACACGAGGAGCAACTGCGGCAAGGCGTCCACATCAACCCCAAGTTTCCACCGCCGCCCCTTAGGGTAGAGCCAGAGGAAGAGGAGGCGGAGTACCAAGCCACCCTCGAGGAGACCCTGCAGCACGCGCTGGTGGCGAGCCGGCTCGAGGAGGACGCCCATTGGGATGGGCTCGAGCAAGCCCTTTTATCCGCGGCGGGGGACTCCGTCCAAGCGTCCTTGTACGTGCCGCCACAACCATCGGCGCCGCCCTTCGTCGAGCTCAAGGCCGAGCCGGAGCCGGAGCGCGATCCAACTCCCACGTGCAAGTGGTCACCACCCTCCCCTCCCTCTTGGACGGAGGAGACCTACTCGTGGACCGGTGAGGTCCGCGAGTGGGTGAGCGCGCCTCCCTGCTACTTCGACGTCATGCTGGAAGAAGAGGCACTACTAGGAAAAGGCCTACTAATGGCGCACCTAATTTGGCCATTAATGGCGCATTAGTGGTGCGCCATTAGTGCCACGCCATTAGTATATTTTACTAATGGCGCACCACTGGTGCGCCATTAGTATCTGGTATATTAATGGCGCACCACTGGATGCGCCATTAGTATATACAAAGGTGCGCCATTAGTATGCCTCCCAGGGGGCCATGTATACCCAGGTGCTTTGGCATACTAATGGCGCTAACGCAAGATGCGCCATTAGTAACCCGGCATACTAATGGCGCCTTTGTTTAATGATGCGCCATTAGTATCCTTTGGCATACTAATGGCGCCTTTGTGATGTGATGCGCCATTAGTATGAATATTAGATTTTTTATTTTCTGTTTTTTGCACGGGTTACAAAATGTATAATTGGACAAAATATAGACACACATCAACAACAGATTCATCGAATACAATAGAAGATTAGTCTCTGAATACAATTCATCGTATTAGTCTCTGAATACAATTCATCATATTAGTCTCCGAATTGAAAAGACCGAACAAAGATAGAACATTATATTACAAGTCTCGAGACCGCGAGTAGCGAGTTTGTCTTCACGTTACAAGTCGATATCGATCATCTAAACTACCATCACATAGAAGAGAGCTGCGGTCATCACGATGAGCATCATCACGATGAAACTTCGTCTTCATCCGGTTCCTCCAACGCTCCTCCCTCTCCCGCTAGATAGCGGGCGATCTAGATTCGGCCTCGTCCCTAGTGGTGTACCCTTTGTAATCAATTACCGCTGAATCGGTGAACCTGTCTCCGACACTCCTCCCGTCGTAGACTCGGGAACCTTACCCTTGTACCACGACATACGGCAGCATCGCTATGCACTAGCCAAACAAAAGCGTTAGTACCAATTCACAGACAATACATAAGCAATATATAAGTATGCAAATGTAACGATTGGAAGAGAAAAGCAAGACATTAATAGCATCGATTACATCTAAGTTGAACGACTCTCGAAACCAAAGAGACATACTACAAGTTCATTAAAGTTTAATTACAACATGAGCCAATCGATGTTTGAGAACTAGACACAGACATCACCGCTTTTGACTCGACTCAAGGGACGGAGCATGTATGAAGCCGCCGTCTATCATTAGGAGTCATGAAATAACGGGCGTTGCCAGCCTGCATTTGTAGCATTGTGTCGATGTCACCTTTGTTGACGGTTGATTTACGAGGTAGAACTGCCCCGAGGTACGAAGGACATATTGATGGATGATTTCCGCAAACTCCATTTGGATGCGAAAGAATTCTTGTCTGATGTCCGTGTCTGGATTGCCGACACGCCGCGGCCCAATCTTTGAGTTTACTCGGTGGCGAAGTTGATGATGGTCCCGTCACGATCGCCCGCATGTGATGGATGGCGTGGTAGGCACCCTTTCGACCCCCAGCGGCTGCTTGACGCTGCAGAGCGTCAGATTGTGGGAGAACACGTGCTTGCCGTGCTACGAATAGGCCTGGTGAAGGTGCCTCCAGATTGGGCGTGGCTGGGAGAACATCATCAAGAACCTTCTTGACATTTGTGTAGTCTACGTTCGATCGACGGCCCCGGTCGAAATACGTGGCCATGGAATATTTGGGGCTTAGGAGGATGAGCGTGCAATGTGTGTCACCGCAGAAAACACGGAATGTTAAAAGAAAAAGCGATCGAAATCTAAGAATTCATATGTTACGGGCGGTTGAGGGGAGGACTTACTCGGAAAGTAAGGCACGAGGAAGTTATCCTTATCTTGGTTTGCGAATGACGCCTTCGAGGTAAGAACTTCGCGACTTGCGGTCCCTCACGCCCAAGATCTTGGCACGCATGTAGAAGGGGTCGACTATCACGATGTCCGGTCTTATCGCGAATGATCCGCATCTCCATACTCAACGAAAATAGTCGAGCGAAGGTGTAGTGCAGCGGATGAATGTTCAACATAAGCGTGGATGTCATCAAACCGCAGGACGATCGTGACGCCCGATGGAGTTATCCACAAAGCCCTTGCCCTCGGCACCTTGGCCACGAAAACCGGGTATGCCACATCCTTCTCTCTGACGCCGCTTCTCCAAAGAAAGAACAACATCATGCGAGACTCCGCATAGCACCGGTTGCAGCATTGAGCATATTTGTCGGTAGCATCGCCCTACCCGCCACATGCACCCTCCTCGAGATATCCTCGGTGAAGGTGGCCCGTCACGAGCACGGATCATACTCGGTGCCGGTGGCCCGCACCCTTGTTAGTCTTTCTTTTGCGTGCCTTCTTCTTCTCCTGTAATGGGACCGAGTTACGCTCACAGACCGCCTTCTTGAGTGTGTTGGGGCTGATAATATTTTGCACCTCGCCTATCGAGGCTCGGTGAAGTCGGCAACCGGAGGCGTCTCCCGAGAGCTGAACGGCGCAGACGCCGCTGTTGCAACTTGGCTTCTCCAGCGGTACCCAGCTAGATCGCGCACGTCTTTTGTTGGGTTGGGTTCTTGAGAAGGAGGCCCCATGAAGTCGCCACCGTACCCATGATCGGCAAAATCTTGTCGGCGTTGGCAAATGTATCGTCGTCGTCGTCGTTACGATCCTGTGCCATATGCATGTTTGGATCGATGGCATAGGGATTTCCGGCACCGTTCTGGCGGTCTTGCCATAGGGCCGACTTGGCGGCAACACGGCTGGCGGTGTTGTCTTTGGGGTGGTGTCCCCGCCCCCAAACGAATCTGGCTCTTCGCCAAAGCGAGGCCAGCTTCGAGCGGCGGCGAGGGTCATCACGTCATCATCGTCGGCCCCGACGGGTCGAATCAGAGGTAACAACTCGTCGCAGCTGGCAAAGACCGAACCAGTTCAACCCTAAACAAGTTGGGTGGCATCCGGGTACCGTGGAACAAGGGTTGCCCGGTTGAACGATTTTGCCCTTGGCGACATCGACCAACTCGTTGTTCACGAAGTGCGAGGAGAGTGCGCAGGCGTCGGCGGCGCCCTGCGAAAACATGTAGGGCGTCGGGGATGCCCGATCAAAACAAGGAGATGAAGTCCTCGACCGAGAGAGGCTTAATTAGTTACCGTGATGATGGCGTCGAGCTCGGCTAATGTCGAGGCACCGCCAACGGCGGGCTTGCGATTGACGGAGGGGCCGCTTCTGCGCAGAGGTGCCGGCGGCGTACACCCGGGTGCATTAAGCTCCCGTGCCGGCGTCGGAGACACCAATGCCGCCTCCGCCAGAGACACCAATGGCCCCGCCATCGCATTCTGCGAGTTGTTGGCCGTGAAGCTAGGAATGCAGGCGGCCCCTGTTGGCCGCCCGCAATCCACGCACTCAACCCCTGGATCAAGGTAGGCACAATGGCGGTGATCGTCGCTTCCGAGTTGTTGTTGCACTTGCTCTTGGACAATCTCCGAATCCGCGCCACTGTGCCTTTGAGTTATTGAACCTCGCGCTTTTGGCTTTCCGAGCTGGTCTTTTTCTCCTTCCGCACACCAGTGATATAGTATGACCCCATTTTGTGGACAAGCCTTTGCCGGCCACACGACCAACTGACGTCGGCTTATCGAGCTTGTCCTTGTTCTTCATTACATTCAACGCCTCTATTTAGAGTGGTGTCCCAAGGGTTGCTCTTAGTCGACCTGCGCTCTTTGGTTTCGATCGCTGCGGAAGGAATGTGAACCATTTAGAAATTTGGCTTCATTAATTAGAATGCAACCATATGGAACTAATTATGCGGGGGTGGTATTCCTTACCAGAACAACCTCAAGCGCCCTGGTCTTCGGATCCGTGGTAAGCTCCTTTGTTTTCGGGTCCTTCTTGTACCGGGCCACGACAAAGTTCCTGGTGCCTTGTCACCGTATTTATCGAAGAGGCGGTAGGCCTTGCTCGGCACGCTTCGCGTCCTCCTTGTCCCATATAGGCTCCGCCACTCTGTAACCGCCGGGACCGAGTGTGTGTTCCCCTGAGTTCAGCTCCCGCATTTCTTTCCCCCACTAACTTGATTCGGAGTTTGCGGTGCTTGAGCAATTGATCTTGAAGTCGTTGTAGTCATCTTCGGTGATCGAAGGATTTTTCTCCTTGATCTTCTCATAACACTCACCTTTCTCGATCATTCTCTTCACATTGCTTTTCCAAGTAGATGTGGCCTTGCTCATCTTCGTGAGGGCAGCATTGTTCACTTTATTACCTTTGAGGCTTGTGTTTTCAAATTCAGCGGGAACTTGTATCGTTAAATGCAGCTTCATGAAGAGGAGGTTGCACAAATTCCCTCGGTCAGGATGCCTCAGGTTCTCGGTGTTGATCGAGACGGTGCTCCGGAGAATGCACCGAGCTGAAGCGAGTACCCCTTGACTATTCGTTCGGGCGCCGTTGGATTCCCGTCGGAGTCCACTTGATAACTTCCTCCTTGAGGGTGCGAGCACGATCGAGCGCCGGTCCTTCCGTTGCCTCTTCATTGGCTGCCATACGTCATGCGCCGCCATTATCGATGAAGTGGCATCCTCGGCGGCTTTCATCGGTGGTGGCATCAGTGGGGTCATACTCGGCGGTACCATCAGTGGTCTCAGGATTGGTGGGAAAGGCGGCGTCCTCATACAAGTGAGGTTGTTCCTCCATCTCCTGGGACAGCTCCCAAAATGCCTAGCCGCCCGAACCCCCGGCCTCATCGTTGTTGGCCATGTTTCTCTCTAAATAGGAACAAAGTTTGGTCAAAAAGTTGGTTATTGTCAAGGAACAAGATCATGGTCTCATCATTTAGGGTTTGTCGACGCCGAGGTATCCTAAAGGCTAAGATTTTATCATTGAGGGTTTTTCGACGCCGAGGCACCCTAATAGCCTAAGCTTTCATCATTAGTCACAAGTACCCCATATGTCCTATTTTTAGCAAAGTCATGCTAAAATTCACGGAAAATTTCAGCATGACCTTTGTTGAAAATAGGACATATGGAGTACCAATTCTTTGGAGCGGAAGTTAATCGACATTCCAGCAAACTCAAGGGCCTCTCGGTGGACAAGGCAAAAAGGCCTCCATCACAACATGGAAATACATTGGCATGTGGACTGGAATGTGGCTTCATTTAACAACAACAGTTTCACCACGTAAAAGCAGAGCTGAATTCATTGAGATATTTGCATTGCTAGCTACATTTCAAAGTGCCAAATTTCACCAATTTAAGCAAAACTACCGTTTAGCTAGCTACAGTTCAGTGCCATATTTCACTTTGGATTAAAATAAGCACATACACATAATCGACACACATACATACACATCAACGATTTAACGAAATTTGCACACAACTCGGTAGCACTTCATCATCATATAAAGTATATTAGCAGCGGTACAAATAAAGAGACATGATCAAAGTACTTCATAATAAACCCAAGCAACTTCATAATAAATCACTAGTCCTACTTATTGATGGTTTCTAAATCATTTATTTGATCGATAAGAAATAGCCTTGTCCTGCACAAAATCTTTGTCCTCAGCTGTAAACTGAACGGTGTGTAGTAGTCATTTTCTATGTACATAAGTGTGTGGATTTCATATCTGTACATTCACAACATGTCAACATGTATGTTGTTCATGTAGTTAATCATCAATTACAAGGTTTCGATCCATTTGCCTGTGCCTGTTCTGTAAATAAACTAAAGAAGGTGCTAACATTCATCATACAGGGATATACATGAAAAACCCTCCATCTATATCAGAGTTCCTGGTTTTGTTGGGGTCTTTGGGGTCAATTATATTGTTTGGTTGCTTCTGTCAACGTGGTTTGCCAAGTTGTTTTTTCTGAGAGTGCCAATTTTGTATTCTTGTGTTTGTGAATGTATGTTGTTCATATAGGTAATCATCAATTACAAGATGTTGATGCATTTGCCCATGCACATTACGTAAATAAACTAAAGAAGGTGCTAACCAAACTATTTAATTTGTAATGCCTGTTACGTAAATAAACTAAAGAAAAACAAACAATCTGGATGCACGAGGAGAGGGGAGAGGAGGAGGGGAGCTCATGGGGGCGGTGGTGTGGGCCAGGCGACGAGGTGGGGCGACGAGGTCCGGTGGTGGTGGTGCTCGGCGACGGTGGTGTGGACGGGCGGCGTCTGCCACCGGCGATGAGGGCGGCGGGGCGATGGCGTCCAACAAGGTGGGCGGCGGGCGAATCCTGGCGACCTCAAGGTTTTCCATGCGCCGGGGGTTAGCGGAGAGGGAGGAATGTGCAGCAAGACAGGGGGTACTCACGCACGGGAGGGCGAACGAAGAGCGGAGATTCCTCCTGCCGGAGTCGGCCGGGCGAGGTCAACGGTGAGCATCCCCTCTTCCTCCTCCTTCTCCGCGGGGAAAGCGGCGGGGCGGCGGCGTCGGGAGAGGAGAGGGCGGCGTCGTGGCGTCGGGGCGTCGGGGCGGAGACGAGGACGACGGGGCGGCGTCACGGCGTCGGTGCGGCGTCGAGGCGGCGGGGCAGCGGCGTCGGGAGAGGAGAGGGGAAGGGGATGGAGGGCGAGGGCGAGGGAGAGAGAGGGGACAGGTTTGGGCCGCCGGGGTGGGGGCGACACAATACTAATGGCGCATCACCCATCGGTGCGCCATAAGTACATCCATTCTAATGGCGCACCTCACCCTGGTGCGTCATTAGTAATTTTTTTTTGGTTTCTGCTCGAGCCAACAGTTTATCTCCCACCTGACCTGATCCACACCAAGTTCCTTTACTAGCTCGACCGTCAGCAGCCAGTTCTCACACCAGAGGTCTGGGTTCGATTCCTGTGCTCCTCAATTTTTTTATGCATTTAAAATGCCGTGTGATAATTATTTGTGTTTAAATATGTTCAAACTTGTTTAAATCATAACAGTAATATTTTTTATAAGACAGTAATAATTTTTTAAAAATATCATCAAACAAGTAATGCCGGTGGAGCGGGAGGGTGCGGGGTGCGGGGGTCGGCGGCGGTTGAGTAGGGAATCGAGGTGCGGGGGTCGGCGGCGTCCGTGGACTGGGGTGCTCGGCGGTGAGGGACGGATCTGGCGAGGTGGGATAGAGATCGAGATGGAGGGGATCGAGATCGAGTGTCCATGAAATTTAAAAATATTCATGATAGTTCAAAAATGCCCATGAAATACAATCGAGAAATGAAGGCTAGGATTTAAATACAATCGATCTTAGCTAGCTATCTGCTCACAATCTTCTTGCCCTTCTTTTTACATAAATGGAGTTCTTCCGTGGAACGGACGTCCTTTAGGTAGGGTGGTCCTGCTTCTTCTTGTGGTGTATCTTTGCTACTTCATCATCGTCGTCATGTTCGATCCTCGGGTCGCCGTAGTTGTCGAAGTCTTGCTCATTGGCTACTCCATCCATTCTGATGATCTTCCTTTTGCCTCTCCTCACGACAACACGACTGGGCTTTGGCGGGTCGGTAATGAAGAAGCATTGGTCCACTTGGGAAGCCACTACCCATGGCTCATTTTTTCAAGCGGTGACGTTTATGCCCATGATCTTGGATTTGGCTTCGTATAACCATGGTGGTGAAATATCGGTCTTCTTTTAGGACTCTCTTGGCCCATCTGACACGGAACATCGGCACCTTCTCTCAAGCGTAGCTCAGCACCCAGATCTCCTCGATCCTACCGTATTATCTGTCCTTGTCCTAACCGGTGTAGGATTCCATCGTTACCCGGAGTTCGATAACCATCGCTCTTCATGTCCTTGTCCTCGGTGTAGAATGTGTAGCCGTTGATATCAAATGCGCCTCATAGGTCATCAGGTTGTGCTCGGCGCCACATGACAAGGTGAATATGAGTTGTTCTTCCGCGGAAGAATCTTCATGTAAAGGGTACGACGTAAGCTTCGCTTGAACCAACGCGTGAAACATGAGTTGTGCTCTTTGAGTATATCTCCGTCCCTCCTCTGTTGGCCTCGGTCATTGTACGTCTTCTCAATAAAGGTTTTGTGCTCTACCACCCAAGGATCGACCACGTCTATGTGTTGTAGCGCGACTAGGTTTGCTCTTTCAAAGTCGGCGAGTCGACCCTCGAAGTCGACATGCATTTCGCGGCGACCCTCACGGTGACCCCATCCAATGAGCCCTGCCGAGGTGCCTGCTGACAGGCAGACCAACGGGTTCTCGATGCCTAGATAATTCGTGCGGTAGGAGATGCACTCTTGATTGAAAAGCCCCTGGCTATACTTCCCTCGACGGGCGTGACATGTTCCGAACGTATCCTTTGATGACACCATTCATCCTTTTGAGCGGCATCATGCTGTGCGGCAGAACGTCGGCCCGAGTTGGATGATATCCTCCACGATATGGACCAGCGGATGCACCATAACGTCAAGAATGCGGCGGGAAGTACATCTCAAGCTCGCATAGTATCACCACGATCTCTTCCTCGTAGCCTTCGAGTTGCCTCACGCCAATCGACTTCCGAGAGATGACGTCGAAAAAGTTGCATAGGCCAAATAGCGTTTCACGGACGGCGCGGCGTCCATGATCCCACCGGATTGCAATCGAAGTATTCTGCGTCATCGACGCGTGACGGTCGTGAGACTTCATCCCGCTGAACTTCGCTTCATTGGGTCTAGGTATCTGCTTATCTTCCCACAGAATCAGTAAGGAAGTTTTACTCCTACGAGGCAGGTGAAAAACTGCTCGATCTCCTCCTGACTTAGAGTGAAGCACGTGGGAGGGTAGTCATTTCCGGTCTTCTTGGCCTTTTTGCCTTTGCGACGACTTTCTGTGTCCTGCTTCGCCTCATCATCATCATCATCATCATCATCATCATCATTAGCGTGAAGCTCCTGCTTGATGCCCATTGATTTCAAGTCTGCCCTTGCTTTCGGCCCACCTTTGGTCCTCTCTGGCATGTTGAGCAGGGTACCAAGCAGACTCTCGCACACGTTCTTCGTGATATGCATGGCATCAAGGCTGTGAGGCACACGGTGGATCTTCCAAGACGGCAAGTCCCGTAAAACAGACCTCGTTTTCCATACCTTCAAGCGGCTCTGGCGCCTTTCGCTTCTTTCCGGCTCTAGCGCCTTTTGCTTCTTTCCCCGGCAAGGCGCCTTTCCAATTTTTCAACAGCTTGTCTATTTCCTCGCCGCTCCTCGTACACGGGCGTTTTCGGGTTCGGTTTCACCATCGAACAGATCCTTGCGTTTCCTCCACGGGTCATCGCCGAAGCCACCTTCGATGTCCCATGAACACGGTTTTCGAAAACCGGGATCTCTATCTAGTCTGGCGATACGTTGTGTCATCCATGCACCTTACGCATCCGTAAAATCCGTGGACTACCTGCCCCGAGATATCCGTAATCGAGATAGTCGTGCACCGTCGTGAGCGGTCGGCTCTCATAGGGAAATATTCTTTCTCTGGCGTCCCACGTATTGGTGGCGTTTTCCACAGCGTGTCAAGCTCCTCTTTCGGCAGCACCGGTCTGATTGATGTCGTTCCTGGTTGTTTCGGCCCTTCAATTAGCATACTCATGTGAATGTACTTCCTCTTCATGCACAACCAGGGGGAAGGTTGTACATCCACACAAACACAGGCCAGGTGCTATGTGTGCTTCTCTGGCTGCCAAACGGATTGACTCCATCGGTGCTCACGCCCAGCATGATGTTCCTTGGATCGTTCCCAAATTCTGAGTCTTCGGAGTTCAACGCTTGCCACTGGCTCGCATCCTTAGGGTGACTCAGCATCTTGTCTTTTTATCCATCTTCGGATCATTTGCGTCATCTTCTCACTTCTTCTCCTCCCTATCCGCGTGCCAATGCAGGAGCTTTGCTACCTTAGGGTCCGCGAAATACCGCTGCAGACGAGGAGTGATCGGAAAGTACCACACCACTTTTCGAGGAGCTTTCTTCCTCTTCTTGTATCGAGTGACGCCGCACACCGGACATATGGTAGACTCCGCGTGCTCGTCCCGATAAATGATGCAATTGTTCATGCACACATGGTATTTCACGTGTGGTAAATCCAGAGGACACATGATTTTCTTCGCCTCCTCCAAACTGGTCGGGCACTTGTTCCCCTTGGGAAGACGTTCGTGCGAGCGACATGTTCTCGCCGAAACATGCGTCGGTCATTTTGTGTTTTACCTTCATCTCCGTGAGCCATGAGCGTTACTTTCAAAGCGGGTATCCTCGGCCTGCATCCTTCATACAATGGAGTAACCGCGTCTAACTCAAGTTGATCCATCTTGGCTTTCTCTCGGCGGCAGCTCTTGCGTTATCCGTCTGCTTGAGAAGCAGCTCTTGAATATGAGGGTCCTGCACCCAGCCCATCGATGGTCCAGCGTCTGCTCGCTCGCCCGGCATCATCATCTTCATGATCATGCCGTCGTCTGCCTCCGGCATCTTCCTCATCATCATGTCCTGCATCTTCTACATGATGACTGTGTACAAAGATCACCGTCGTGATCATCTCCGGGATTCTTCGTCTTCTCGCCCGCTTGAGAGCCGGTGGTTGTCTTGCTGCCCTTCCTCATTTCTTGCCCGGCCCCATGGACGACTACGTAGTCATCTTCATCACCTTGCCACCGTTAGCCATCCATGAAACCACTCAAGAGCAGGTGGTCCCGCAACTGCCCGGAATCTTGGTACGCAATAAGGCAATTCAGCTTGCATCTTCGACACGGACATCTTATCTCCGCCTCGTTCTTTTGAAGCATCTCGGCCTTCACGAACCTCAAAACCTATTCACGATGCCTTCGGTCATCGTATGGACCATGGTCGCTGCGGGTAGAGCAAAACGATATTTTAGAACCAAGAAAAATTTGGCATGACTTTCCCTAAAAATAGGACCAAAAGAATGCTTAATGCCAAAATTCTCGCCAAACGGAAATGAATCAACATTCCGCAAAATATTGGCAACTATCGCATTTCAAATACCGGTACACCTCCAAACACAAACACATATGCAACACCACAAACATATGCAACACCACGAACATACATAGATCTAGCTAGGCCATAAAAAGTGCATGTGCACATTGTTGTAGAGAGAACAACTTAAATATAGCTTCCCCCCTTACTTACCTATTAAAACAAGGTAATTTAACCACTTAATTTGAATGAATCTATGGTGGAAATGAGGTGAAAAAGAGGAGGCACCCGAGACAAGGAGGAGGTGGAGAGAATGAAGTGGGGAGAAAATGAGTGTGGTAGGAGAGACTGTCCAAAATATCTTGTTGCTGCCCACTTACTAATGGCGCACCAGCACTAAATGCGCCATTAGTAATCCAGGTTACTAATGGCGCACCTTCTGGCGGTGCGCCATTAGTAGTTTTGCAAAAAAAAATTACTAATGGCGCACTGGTCCACAGTGCGCCATTACTAGTTTAAACTAGTAATGGCGCACGGTTGATCAATGCGCCATTAGTAGTATTGCAAAAAAGGAATAAAAAATATAATAAAATAAACAACATTAGTGGCGCACTTTCGGACGGGTGCGCCATTACTAGTTACAGCTAGTAATGGCGCACTTTGTCTGGATGCGCCATTAGTATGTTTGGACAGATGCACTAGTTCAAAAAAAAATTGATACTAATGGCGCACCTTGGGCCAGGTGCGCCATTAGTAGTTTCAACTCTAATGACGTATCAGCAGGTGGTGCGCCATTAGTATATACTAATGGCGCACCCATTGTCTGGTGCGCCATTAGTGTCAATCCCATCTATAGCCCTTTTTCTAATAGTGAGGCGGCCCACCATGAGCGCTGGAAGGCGCATTGACTTGCCAAGGAGGGGTCCGACGGCGAGCGGCATATGCGCTATGGGTAAATGCTGCGCCGTGACGAGGAGGCTCTGCGGCTTGAGGAGGAAGAGGAGGAGGAGCGTGCCCGCTTCGCTGCTATGCCGCCGCCGCAGCAGACGCCGTCTTTTTTTAAGACTCACGCACACAATAAAGAATCCTATTTTGTTTGAAACTGTGCTTCTATGCAAAACAACTTCCCATGCGATAATTGTGCCTCTACATCGAATGATGCACACAACCAGTAATTTATGATTACTGATGGTGAATTATGAGAAAATGATTCCCTACAGTGTTGTGTTGTGGGATAGTGACTGTATCGGCGGGATGACGGGTCTGCTCAATGTTGCCAGCACAGAAATATAGCTATGTTAGCTGGCCCGGTTATTTGGTCTCGGTCGTTGAAGAGATGCCAGTGGTTCATATATTGAACCTAGTGAACAGCGGCTTCATGGTCCGGCTCTTCTTCTTTTTTGCGGGAAATCATGGTCCGGCTCATCCAAAACAATAAGGTGTGCATCAAGGGCTCTCATTGGGCGTGTCCACGTCGGACGGACAAAAACGCTGACGACAAAACAAAGCACGATCGATCCCTAAAAAAACACGATCGAGAGCCGGACTGGACAGCGAGCCAGCGGCCTTTCCTCCTCTTCGTGGACAACGTTGCTCCTCCCGCGGCTAGGGTTACCGCCACCGCCGCCGTTCAAGGCCGTGTCCTCTCCACCTCCCGCCTCGCCGGATGTCCGCCCCGAGCTCCACCTCCTCAAACCCCTGCCAGTGCTCTGCCCCTCCGTCGCTGCTCAACCACCTCTCCTAGCCTGGTCGCCTTCCTAACCCCTCCAGCCCATCTGCACCGGTGGACAAGGAGGCGCGACAGTAGCGCCGCCACGAGGTCGGCGGCGAGGGCGTATCCGAGGAAAAGAGGTACAAGAACGCGAACACCAACAAGTGCCTCACCGTAGAAGGCCGTCGAAATGGAGCTCTGCCCTGTGCTGGATCCCAGGAAGCACGCCTTCGCCCCCAAGAAGGGCAAGCCCAGTATCGTCGTGTTCGTTGGATTGCAAGGTCAGTCTGATTTACCAACCTCGATCTGCCTCTTCAATTTTTGTGTTCTACACCTATTTTTGAATTTTAGTGCCCATATATGCTTGCTGATTTGAATTGCAAATTTACAGTATTAACACTGATGTTCAATCGTCGAATACTGAACATACAACAATATATATCTGTAGGTTTTGGAAAAACCCACTACATGTTCCAAATACACATATTATTATCAGCACAAGGATTTAAACCGTCACTGATTTGTGCCGATACATTCTGAGCAGGTGGTTTTGATCAGTTGAAGTAGAACGCAACCAAGGCCAAGATACCTTTTCAAGGAAGGTACCCTACATTGACAGATTTACTCATATGGATTAAAAGCTTCTTCCCAAGATCTGTGCTAAATAAAATCGTCAGCCTTTGCAGATGGAATCGACATCGTGAAGAAGATTGCTGTTGAGGGCCTGGAAAGGTTCAGTGGAAGTGAAATAATATCTCATTCTCATCATTGTCGACACGAGTGGCGCCATAAGCGGAGGCTGCACTTTTCAAGGAAATGCGTCAAGTTGCTGAAGCAACGATACATACACTATCATTGTCTTGCAATCGTTATTGTTATCCTCTTTTATTGAGATTTTCACTAACCTTTTTTTATGGTTTTTCTACATAAACGAGACCTGGTGATATCTGTGATGGATGGCAGCATTGATCAGGCTGCTTTTGATTAGGCACAAGCATTCAAGCAAAGTGTTTTCGTTGGTGTTGTGATTGTCATGAAATAGTATGGTCATGCGAAGGGAGGCGGTGCACTGAGTGTGTTAGTATTACTCTGTACTTTCTTGCTCCTCCTATATCTTTCAGTGGAACTGCTAATCTCAAGGATTAAGTTGGAACCTATGTAATCATCTCATGTTTTTTTAACTCCTCCATGTACATGAACTTATCCCTGCAGCTTATGATAGGAGTAGGCCCTTAAATTCAGAAGTATGATGACAACACTTTGAGTTAAAACAAAGATGTTGGAGGTGAGGTTGTTATAAATTCTTGTTTTGATTCTCTTTTACTTCAGCGCATGAAAATTGGGAAGTTATTTGCTGTTAAAGCTTAAGAAGTTGCAGCCCTTTTAAATTATATTTATTGGTCTTATTGACTAAAACATTCATTGTGTACATGCTTCCAGCTTATTTAGCCATCTCTGTGTTGCTTTGGATCTGATCGTAGAGGCTTCTTTTTTGACGGTGAGTCTATCATGTTGGGTTAGGTTAGGGTCACGTTGCACCAGTGCCGATTGCCCTGTGCAACTAGGGACGAAATTACAAAATACTGTTATACTCCCTCCGTTTGTTTTTATAAGACGCTCGCATAACTTACTTTGTGCTGTTTTTGAGCAGTGTCTGAAAGTCTAAAACGCCTTATAAAAATAAACAGAGGTAGTACCAATTAAGGAGCATCGAGAAAGGTTCGCTTTTGTTAGCTCCAAGAAAAGATGTTAAAGTATAATTAAGTTCTCATCTTTGGCAGAGAACTACAGGGTGGTACAAAAAGATGGGTGAGAGGAATATGAGTTTGTTGGTTCATTAAACTTGTCCCTCATGTGGATAGTTCAGCATCTACAGAGTCTTTCAAGGAAAGGGCTCTCCGTATCTCTCACAGGGCTGCACATGTGAACTATGCAAGATGTGTTGGACCATATTCTGTCAAACGGGAATAATTTCGCTCCATCAGATAACAACTGCAGCCTCTAAAGAAGCTAAACTGGTATGATTTCTTTTTTGCTACAATTATTCTAGAAGGTTTGTTAGGAAATTTAGTGAGCTTGCTTTTGTGCTCGAGTCTATGCAACTAGGAAACAATGGTGTACTAAAAAAATTGTATTTAGTGCAGACAATGTACAGCTTGTAGATTCTTAGAAAGGTATCCTGGATTCTTTGAGTACAGGTTCAGAAACACAATGGTGCATAGTTTTAACATATATTCTGTCTTAAGTGCACATAATAAGATAAGAATAAGATCATCTATCATATTTATTTTTGACACTGCCATGCTTCGTAATATATACTATTTTACATGTTAGATACATTCAGACATTACTGGTATATGACTGATATATTTTGCTTTGTTTCGTATATTGACAGCCCCAAATTTCTCAGTTGTGAGTTCATTACCATGAAAAGCTCAAGGAATTGTCGGTACATCAGGATTTAGATGGCTGGCCCAATCTTCTCCTCTCGGACCCATGCTCCTGATACATGAGTTTTGATGTTTGGACCTCCCATTAAAGATTGAGGTGATGTGTTAAGATATGATTTGTCCTCACACCATAAAACTGAGGATGGCACCGAAAATCTCAATGTTACTGGTATTAGAGCCTCGGATCCAGTTGAATGAATAAGTCAAGCTTTCTAATTACTTGATGGAGTAATAGTGCTCAACACATCAAATCGTCTATTTCATATTAGTGGCACGTCTTAGTGATACCATTATTATTTTTGAATCATTGACCCGTTTTCTTATCTTTCCACCTAGAGTATGGTGATGTACAAAGCTCTTGAGATATGTAGTGTAGTTGATTAAGAAATATACCAAAAAGTGAGTTCAGCTTATGTTAAGTTATACTCCCGACTCTTGATGTTGATTGAATTGAAAATTTCAAATGATTATAACTAAAATTTGTAGTTACTTAAATCTCTGAGGGTATTTGCATCATGATGTTTTACATCCTCTAGATGTTTTTTTCACATCCTGTGGGTGAACTTTTTGTATTGAAATTTAATCTTTGTTGGTAGCGGATGTTTTGAAGTTGAGGCAGCTGATGTTATATGTACCCGCTATACCAAAGAAGTGGGAATTCCAATGGATAGATTGGGTCAAATGTAATCCATATATATTACTTTTGAGGTCAGTTGTGTTTTCTCAGGTTTATGTACGAATGATGACTGTTTTCAGAAGAAAAAACTTGAATTAACCTCTGATGGATTGACATGTGAATCTTATTCTCTAGAATCTAGAATTCTAGATCATAGGATGTGACTGCATATGCAACATCACACCTCATTCTGCTATGATGTTAGCTTTCAACTTTAGTTATCAGGAAAATTTTCTTGCGGTTCGTGGCTTCATGTTCTCTCGTTCACATTTAAATGATGGTTGGGAAATTCCTGTTAAATGAATTTTAACAATAAGGATACAGTCGTCTACATTTCATTTTCTTTTCTATTGCTGGGTAATCTTCTTGTGCCATCATTTTCTGAGTACTTCTATGGTGCCGGTATCTGTTCCAGATCCGATGGAGACAAGAAAAATCGTGTTGTTTATACGCTTTCGATTGTAAGTGAATCCTTTGATGACAGTGCTATTTTTGTTCTCTTAATACTGCATCTGATTCACATACTTCATCTATCCTTGTTTGAGAAGTTGTGCATGTTTGTGCTTCATTGGTCCAGGAAAATCCGGGTGAAACCTTTCAGAACTCAGGACAACAAGCACCGATTATATTTCATTGTGATGGCCGCCACGACATAGCTACTATGGGCACGTGCAACTTCTATTTTTCTCGCCACCAGAGACCACCGCCTAGATCCATCTCTTCTCAAGCATGCCGACACGGTGGTCAAGGGCGCTTACAACCTGTGAGGACCTGCGTTCTCCTTCTCTCGAGCCTTCATCGCGATGAAGCCGTGGGAGGAGAGTGGCACGCGCATGATGGATCTGCTCAAGCACCTCAAGCAGCGCATTTTCAAGGTGATCACTTCATCCACATTCAGTCTCAGTTCCCGCGTTCACTCCTTTTTTGGGGGTGGAGGCATGATACTCTGATAGTAGTATGCTGCTGTAGTACATAGTGCACATTGGCACACTGAAACTAGCCCGCCGTTTTCTCAGAAATTTTTATGTGACATGCCAGTGGAGTGGATTATAACATTTCAATGAATTAAATTGTAGTTATTTCTTGTTTGCTTCTCAAAGTAAAGAATGTTATATTAACTTGATGTTCCTGTTCTTGGTAGCATGAACAAATGGCACCTTGTAGGCTCTTAATTTTTTCTATGATTCCCTCTGAAAAGATATACTTTTGCAGTTTTTATCAATTCTTCCAAAACAAACAATATGTGATGGATAGCTAAAATTATAACTTATTTTATATTATTGTCCCGATTGAGGTGCTTCTAAGGTTAGATATGCCTTGCCTTACATAGGTTAGCTACATCATGCCCTTTCATGTCCATCGTTAGACATTTGCTATTTATATTTGCTTATTAATATTGTACACATGGGATGAATGGATCAGCCTCATTCTTTGCTTAGAATAATTAGTCTATGATTGTTCGTTTAGAAGCATCATTGTTCTGCAAACCTGTTTTTTGGATAATAATCATCTTTCACACATCATCCACTTTGTCAGTTATTTATTTTGGTTGGCTTGTATTCCTAAAGGTATATCTTCCTGAACGTATGCCAACTGTGCGCTTTTATATACTTAGATTTTCTTGTGGGCTTTCACATCCAGGTACAGCTGCCATCAACATAAATGTGGCTATGTTGGAAGATGGTACAGAAATGTTCATGCCGCTCAAAGCTATTTGCATGAAGCACTATTATTAGTAGTTACAGAAGATGACACTTACAAGGGTATCCACCTCCTATGATGGATATTTTCGCTGTAGAACTTATGCTAACTGGAAATCATAATATATATTATCCATGTAAGAATCTATTCATTCTCATTTTGTGAGTTCTCCTTAATCGTTATTTGATTTTTAAAATTTCACATGATGATCTTTCAGATTAGGTTCTTGTTTACCTAATGCTCGTGTTGCTGCTTAGATGGCGAAACATTGAATCCTTTAGTGTCCACAACATTGCTTTGCAAACCCCTGCAAAGGAAAACATTGCTTTGCAAACCCCCGCAAAGGAAAACATTGCTTTGCAAACCCCCGCAAAGGAAAACATTGCTTTGCAAACCTCTGGGACACTAGGGATTGATTGTATTGCTTGGTTCTGGTATCTGAGGATCATTTATGCTGAAACATTGTGGTGCTTTGCTAACTGATGGTTGTTCTTTGTACTTGTCAAGAAAACTTGAGGCTAACGACCATTAGTTCAATGTTACTAGAGAACAAATGTGCGTGTGTGTAAAAATGGCTGTATGGGGGCGTAATGAGGCGCTTCAACAAGGCAAGTACGCCACAAGAACGCTCTCGGGAGGCCCGCCATTGGCGGGCCCCAGCCCCTAGTGTACAAGAAACCCTGGCTCAAACGTGAAGCATGGAGTACATACTCAAATGGATCACTGAATGTATCTTTAGCGAGGAATACAGCTCTCGGTATTTAAGAAAAAATTATGAGTGTAAACTAAGTGTGAATAAACGATTATAAAGGTTGCAGCTCCAATTAGTACAACAAGTGTCTTCTGTCAGGGTGGTTAGCGTGTTGCAGTTTTGGCAAGAAGACCGAGTGCGCGAGGTCTCCGTTTCGAACCAGGCTGTGTACAATTTTATGGTTTGGTTTTAGTTTTCTGTGTGCGACACTGACAAATGGGACCGGTTCCATGTCAGCGAACGTTATAACAGCGGAGACGGTGCACCGGCAGAATAGATGGAAATGGACTAAAATGTTCCGCTAGCAAAAGTTTATGTACTACTTTTAACAGGCTGTGTACAATTTTATGGTTTGGTTTATTCTTTTGTGTGCGACACTTACAAATGGGACCGGTTCCATGTCAGCGAACGTTATAACAGCAGAGACGGTGCACCGGCAGAATAGATGGAAATGGACTAAAATGTTCCGCTAGCAAAAGTTTGTGTACTACTTTTATAGGTTTTTTTAGTTTTTGTATGAACTTGTTTCCACCAGGACAAGTTTATGTACTAGAGGTGGTATTAACTCTATTTTCCGCATGATTGCGCCGACATGTATTTCGTCCGGCTTTCCATGTTCCTGTCAGCCCGACTTTGCTATTGATTTTTCATGTTGCTGTGCTGTCGGCCTGCAACAATCATGCCCACCACAAGAAGCTGCTGCCGGCTGTGGACCCGGCGTCCTTCATGGAGATCTTCGGTGAGCTACACTTCCACGAGAAGCCCGATGGTGCCGCCGTCTGACCCGTCGTGCCACGGGTGCCACTCCGACGACGCTACGCTACGGCGTCGTGGCTCGACGTCGCTAGTCAGGCCGAGAAGAGCAAGGACGACTTGTCAGGACGCGCCTCAGACGGAAGCCGGGCGCCAGAAGCGCCCGGCGGCGTCGAGGAGCACGAGCGTCTGCTCAAGAAGAGCTCGCTGCCGCTGCCAGGCACGGCGGGCTCGGGTCCGAGAGCACGGTGCCGCGGCGAAGGCGAGGCTGGTGCGGCGAGGGCGAGGCTGGGCGAGCTCGCGGAGAGGCGGGGGTTCGCGCGGGGCGGCATGGCGGGCCGTGGGCAAAGCGGGGCGGACAGTTTGGGGTTTCAGAGGCCTTGTGCGCGTTGGGTGCAGCTGCCCCATACGTCCGCCAAATCACACCCTACACCCTTGAATGTGAACCGTGAAAGATTTGCATGAACGGCCACCATTCGGGGGCATGAACTCCCGTGTCTATCTCATGATTTTAAACGAAGGGAGGATGGAGCGCGATTTTTTTTTAGAAAAGGAGGATGACCCCGGCTTCTGCATCTAGGAGATGCATACAGCCATTTTATTGATTATTCTCGAGGACCTTACAAAGTATTACAACAATAAGCCTAAATCCGTCATCTTAGCAACATATGTCAGTACTCCTATTCATATGATGAAAGGGTGCTATCTGGGCCAAATACCCGGACCACTCACCTAAGCCTATCATCAAAAGCTAGAAGCCCCAGCCGAGCCATATACCGGTCAGGGCATAAACCGGTCCGGACGACTCACATGTGTCGTCACGCCATCTTCCACAGGTCCGTCTTCAAAGCAGATATTGAGGCTTCTACCTTGTCAGGCCACTCTGCCATCGACGCCACCATGACGCCAGATTGGCTACCTCCACCTGCGTGAGTCCATCACCGCACATCGGGCGCCGAGTCTCCACTGCACCACGCTGCCGAGATCCGCCGTCATCAATGTGTAGGATGAAGCACCGCTCCATCAAAAGAGGTGCAGCCTGGTCCCTCGATCCTCGGCTGCTGTCACCGACCCCATACTGAGCCCGCCACCACACTGCCCTCAAGGCGACGCCTTCAAGAAGGTCACGGTGCCAAGGACGCCGCCGCCGCCGCCCACCGGAGTTAGGTTATCACCCGAGAAGCTGTTGGGGAACGCAGTAATTTCAAAAAAAAAATCCTACGCACACGCAAGATCATGGTGATGCATAGCAACGAGAGGGAAGAGTGTTGTCCACGCACTCGTGAGACCGTAAGCGAAGCGTTATGACAACGCTGTTGATGTAGTCGCACGCCTTCTCGTTCCGACCGATCCAAGTACCGAACGTACGGCACCTCCGAGTTCAGCACACGCTCACTCGATGACGATCCCCGGACTCGATCCAAAGCAAAGTGTCGGGATGAGTTCCACAAGACGACGGCATGGTGATGATCTTGATGTTCTACTGCAAGGTGGCTTCGCCTAAGCACCGCTACAATATGACCGAGGTGGAATATGGTGGAGGGGGCACCGCACACGGCTAAGGAACGATCACGAAGATCAACTTGTGTGTCATGCGGTGCCCCCCTGCCCCCGTATATAAAGGAGCAAGGGAGGAGGAGGCCGGCCCTAGGAGGAGGGCCCGCCAAGAGGAGTCCTACTCCCGGTGGGAGTAGGCCTCCTTCTTTCCTAGTCCAACTAGGAGAAGAGGGGAAAGGAGGAAAGTGGAGAAGGAAGGGGGAGGGGGGCCGCGCCACAAACCCCTTGTCCAATTCGGACTGGGCTTGGGAGGGGCGCGCGCCACCTCCTGGCTCCTTCCCACTAAGGCCCAATACTCTTCCCCGTATTCCCATAACTCCCCGGTACTCCGAAAAATACCCGAATCACTCGGAACCTTTCCGATGTCCGAATATAGTCGTCCAATATATCGATCTTTACGTCTCGACCATTTCGAGACTTCTCGTCATGTCCCCGATCTCATCAAGGACTCCGAACTCCTTCGGTACATCAAGACTCATAAACTCATAATATAACTTTCATCGAAACCTTAAGCGTGCGGACCCTACGGGTTCGAGAACTATGTAGACATGACCGAGACTCGTTTCCGGTCAATAACCAATAGCGGAACCTGGATGCTCATATTGGCTCCTACATAGTCTACGAAGATCTTTATCGGTAGAACCGCATAACAACATACGTTGTTCCCTTTGTCATCGGTATGTTACTTGCCCGAGATTCGATCGTCGGTATCTCAATACCTAGTTCAATCTCGTTCACGGCAAGTCTCTTTACTGCTCCGTAATACATCATCCCGCAACTAACTCATTAGTTGCAGTGCTTGCAAGGCTTAAGTGATGTGCATTACCGAGAGGGCCCAGAGATACCTCTCCCACAATCGGAGTGACAAATCGTAATCTCGAAATATGCCAACTTAACAAGTACCTTCGGAGACACCTGTAGAGCACCTTTATAATCACCCAGTTAAGTTGTGACGTTTGGTAGCACACAAAGTGTTCCTCCGGTAAACGGGAGTTGCATAATCTCATAGTCATAGGAACATTTATAAGTCATGAAGAAAGCAATAGCAACATACTTAAACGATCGAGTGCTAAGCTAACGGAATGGGTCATGTCAATCACATCATTCTCCTAATGATGTGATCTTGTTAATCAAATGACAACTCATGTCTATGGCTAGGAAACTTAACCATCTTTGGTCAACGAGCTAGTCAAGTAGAGGCATACTAGTGACACTCTATTTGTCTATGTATTCACACATGTATTATGTTTCCGGTTAATACAATTCTAGCATGAATAATAAACATTTATCATGAAATAAGGAAATAAATAATAACTTTATTATTGCCTCTAGGGCATATTTCCTTCAGTCTCCCACTTGCACTAGAGTCAATAATCTAGTTCACATCGCCATGTGATTTAACAACAATAGTTCACATCACCATGTGATTAACACCCATAGTTCACATCATCATGTGACCAACACCCAAAGGGTTTACTAGAGTCAATAATCTAGTTCACATCGCTATGTAATTAACACCCAAAGATTACTAAGGTGTGATCATGTTTTGTTTGTGAGAGAAGTTTAGTCAACGGTCTCGCCACATTCAGATCCGTATGTATCTTGCAAATTTCTATGTCAACAATGCTCGCATCGGAGCTACTCTAGCTAATTGCTCCCACTTTCAATATGTATCTAGATTAAGACTTAGAGTAATCTAGATCAGTGTCAAAACTTGCATCGACGTAACCCTTTACGACGAACCTTTTGTCACCTCCATAATCGAGAAACATATCCTTATTCCACTAAGGATAATTTTGACCGCTGTCTAGTGATCTACTCCTAGATCACTATTGTACTCCCTTCTCAAAATCAGTGTAGGGTATACAATAGATCTGGTACACAGCATGGCATACTTTATATAACCTATGGCCAAGGCATAGGGAATGACATTCATTCTCTTTCTATCTTCTGCCGTGGTCGAGTTTTGAGTCTTACTCAATTTCACACCTTGTAACACAGGCAAGAACTCTTTCTTTGACTGTTCCATTTTGAACTACTTCAAAATCTTGTCAAGGTATGTACTCATTGAAAAACTTATCAAGCGTCTTGATCTATCTCTATAGATCTTGATGCTCAATATGTAAGCAGCTTCATCGAGGTTTTCTTTGAAAAACTCCTTTCAAACACTCCTTTATGCTTTACGTAATAATTCTACATTATTTCCGATCAACAATATGTCATTCACATATACTTATCGTAAATGTCAGTAGTGCTCCCACTCACTTTCTTGTAAATACAGGCTTCACTGCAAGTTCAGATAAAACTATATGCTTTGATCAACTTATCAAAGCGTATATTCCAACTCCGAGATGCTTGCACCAGTCCATAGATGGATCATTTGGAGCTTGCATATTTTGTTAGCACCTTTAGGATTTACAAAACCTTCTGGTTGCATCATATAAAACTCTTCTTTAATAAATCCATTAAGGAATATAGTTTTGTTTATCCATTTGCCAGATTTGATAAAATGCGGCAATTGCTAACATGATTCGGACAGACTTAAGCATAGATACGAGTGAGAAACTCTCATCGTAGTCAACACCTTGAACTTGTCGAAAACCTTTTGCGACAATTCTAGCTTTGTAGATAGTAACACTACTATCAGCGTCCGTCTTCCTCTTGAAGATCCATTTATTTTCTATGGCTTGCCGATCATCGGGAAAGTCAACCAAAGTCCATACTTTGTTCTCATATATGGATCCCATCTCAGATTTCATGGCCTCAAACCATTTCGCGGAATCTGGGCTCATCATCGCTTCCTCATAGTTCGCAATTTCATCATGGTCCAGTAACATGACTTTCAGAACAGGATTACCGTACCACTCTGGTGCGGATCTCACTCTGGTTTACCTACGAGATTCGGTAGTAACTTGATCTGAAGTTACATGATCATCATCATTAGCTTCCTCACTAATTGGTGTAGTAGTCACAGTGAACAGATTTCGTGATGAACTACTTTCCAATAAGGGAGCAGGTACAGTTACCTTATCAAGTTCTACTTTCCTCCCACTCACTTCTTTCGAGAGAAACTCCTTCTCTAGAAAGGATCCATTCTTAGCAACGCATGTCTTGCCTTCGGATCTGTGATAGAAGGTGTACCCAACAGTCTCCTTTGGGTATCCTATGAAGACATATTTCTCCGATTTGGGTTTGAGCTTATGAAGATGAAACTTTTTCATATAAGCATCACAACCCCAAACTTTAAGAAACGACAACTTTGGTTTCTTGCCAAACCACAGTTCAGATTGTGTCGTCTCAACGGACTTAGATGGTGCCCTCTTTAACGTGAATGCAGTTGTCTTTAATGCATAGCCCCAAAACGATAGTGGTAAATCGGTAAGAAACATCATAGATTGCACTATATCCAATAAAGTACAGTTATGACGTTCGGACACACCATTATGCTGTGATGTTCCAGGTGGCGTGAGTAGTGAAACTATTTCACATTGTTTTAATCAAGACCAAACTCAGAATCTCAAATACTCTTCTTCACGATCAGATCGTAGAAACTTTATTTTCTTGTTACGATGATTTTCAACTTCTCTCTGAAATTCTTTGAACTTTTCAAATGTTTCTGCACTTATGCTTCATTAAGTAGATATACCCATATCTGCTCAAATCATCTGTGAAGGTCAGAAAATAATGATACTTGTCGCGAGCCTTAATATTCATCGGACCACATACATCAGTATGTATGATTTCCAACAAATCTGTTGCTCGCTCCATTGTTCCGGAGAACGGAGTCTTGTCATCTTGCCCATGAGGCATGGTTCGCAAGCATCAAGTGATTCATAATCAAGTGATTCCAAAAGTCCATTAGCATGGAGTTTCTTCATGCGCTTTACACCAATATGACCTAAGCGGCAAGTACACAAACAAGTTGCACTATCATTATTAACTTTGCATCTTTTGGTTTCAATATTATGAATATGTGTATCACTACGATCGAGATCCAACGAACCATTTTCATTGGGTGTGTAACCATATAAGGTTTTATTCATGTAAATAGAACAACAATTTATTCTCTTACTTAAATGAATAACCGTATTGCAATAAACATGATCAAATCATATTCATGCTCAACGCAAACACCAAATAACACTTATTTAGGTTCAACATTAATCCCGAAAGTATAGGGAGTGTGTGATGATGATCATATCAATCCTGGAACCACTTCCAACACACATCGTTACTTCACCCTTAACTAGTCTCCGTTTCATTCTGCAACTCCTGCTTCGAAGTTACTACACTTAGCAACCGAACCAAGTATCAAATACCGAGGGGTTGCTACGAACACTAGTAAAATACACATCAATAATCAGTATATCAAATATACCTTTGTTCGCTTTGCCATCCTTCTTATCCGCCAAATACTTGGGGCAGTTCCGCTTCTAGTGACCAGTCCCTTTGCAGAGAAGCACTCGGCCTCGTGCTTAGGTCCAGACTTGGGATTCTTCACTTGAGCAGCAACTTGCTTGCCGTTCTTCTTGAAGTTCCCCTTCTTCCCTTTGCCCTTTTCTTGAAACTAGTGGTCTTGTCAACTATCAACACTTGATGTTTTTCTTGATTTCTACCTTCACGATTTCAGCATCACGTAAGAGCTTGGGAATCGTTTCCGTTATCCCTTGCATATTATAGTTCATCACGAAGTTCTACTAACTTGGTGATGGTGACTAGAGAATTTTGTCAATCACTATCTTATCTGGAAGATTAACTCCCACTTGATTCAAGCAATTGTAGTACCCAGACAATCTGAGCACATGCTCACTGCTTGAGCTATTCTCCTCCATCTTTTAGCTATAGAACTTGTTGGAGACTTCATATCTCTCAACTCGGTATTTGCTTGAAATATTAAGTTCAACTCTGGAACATCTCATATGGTCCATGACGCTCAAAACGCCTTTGAAGTCCCGATTCTAAGCCGTTAAGCATGATGCACTAAACTATCAAGTAGTCATCATATTGAGCTAGCCAAACGCTCATAACGTGCGCATCGCTTCCCGCAATAGGTCCGCTACCCTAGCGGTGCATCAAGGACATAATTAATCTATGCAGCAATGAGGATAAACCTCAGATCACGGATCCAATCCGCATCATTGCTACTAACATTTTTCAACTTAGTTTTCTCTAGGAACATGTTGGGGAACGTAGTAATTTCAAAAAATTTCCTACGCACATACAGGACCATGGTGATGGCATAGCAACGAGAGGGGAGAGTGTACGTCCACGCACTCGTGAGACCGAAAGCGGAAGCGTTATAACAACGCGGTTGATGATGTAGTCGTCGTCTTCACGATCCGACCGATCCAAGTACCGAACGTCTGGCACCTCCGTGTTCAACATCGCTCAGCCTCGATGACGCATCCCCTGCCCGATCCAAAGAAAGCGTCGGGATGAGTTCCGTCGACGACGGCGTGGTGACGATGATGATGCTCCACCGACGCAGGGCTTCGCCTAAGCTCCATGACGATATGACTTCTCCGGTAGCGAGCTTCGCCTAAACTCCATGACGATATGACCGAGGTGGAATATGGTGGAGGGGGCACCGCACACGGCCAAGGAACGATCCGTAG
Organism: Aegilops bicornis; assembly: GCA_021605145.1. Lineage (NCBI taxonomy): Eukaryota > Viridiplantae > Streptophyta > Magnoliopsida > Poales > Poaceae > Aegilops > Aegilops bicornis. The sequence goes on from CM038674.1 coordinate 188,633,191, forward strand.
ATCAACTTGTGTGTCATGGGGTGCCCCCGCCCGTGATATAAAGGAGCAAGGGAGGGTGCGGCCGGCCCTAGGGGAGGCGCGCCTGGAGGAGTCCTACTCCCACCGGGAGTAGGACTCCCCCCCCCTTTCCTAGTTGGATTAGGATTGGGGAGGGGAAGAAGGAAGAGGCGCTGCCCCTCTCCTTGTCCTATTCGGACTAGAGGGGAGGGGCGCGGCCTGCCCCCGCCGGCCCTTTCCTCTTCTCCCTATGGCCCATCAAGGCCCATTGACCCCGGGGTTCCGTAACCCCCTGTTCGTAACTTCCTGTTTTCATCCTAACCTTTCCAAGTCCAAACATAGGCTTCCAATATATCAATCTTTATGTCTCGACCATTTCGAGACTCCTCGTCATGTCCGTGATCACATCTGACTCAACAACCTTCGGTACATCAAAACTTATAAACTCATTATGAACTGCCATCGAAGCGTTAAGCGTGCGGACCCTACGGGTTCGAGAACTATGTAGACATGACCTAGAACCATTCTCGGTCAATAACCAATAGCGGAACCTGGATGCCCATATTGGTTCCTACATATTCTACTGAAGATCTTTATCGGTCAAACCGCATAACAACATACGTTGTTCCCTTTGTCATCGGTATGTTACTTACCCAAGATTCGATCGTCGGTATCCAATACCTAGTTCAATCTAGATTCTTGGTAAGTCTCTTTACTCGTTCCATAATACATCATCTCACAACTAACTCATTAGTTGTAATGCTTGCAAGGCTTATGTGAGGTGTATTACCGAGAAGGCCCAGAGATACCTCTCCGACAATCGGAGTGACAAAACCTAATCTCGAAATACGCCAACCCAACAAGTACCTTTGGAGACACCTGTAGTACTCCTTTATGATCACCCAGCTCACGTTGTGATGTTTGGTAGTACCCAAAGTGTTCCTCCCGTAAACAGGAGTTGCATAATCTCATAGTTACGAGAACATGTATAAGTCATGAAGAAAGCAATAGCAATATACTAAACGATCAAGTGCTAAGCTAACGGAATGGGTCATGTCAATCACATCATTCTTCTAATGAGGTGATCCCATTAATCAAATGACAACACATGTCTATGGTTAGGAAACACAACCATCTTTGATTAATGAGCTAGTCTAGTAGAGGCTTACTAGTGACTATCTTTTTGTCTATGTATTCACACATGTATTATGTTTCCGGTTAATACAATTCTAGCATGAATAATAAACATTTATCATGATATAAGGAAATAAATAATAACTTTATTATTGCCTGTAGGGCATATTTCCTTCAGTCTCCCACTTGCACTAGAGTCAATAATCTAGATTACACAATAATGATTCTAACACCCATGGAGTCTTGGTGCTGATCATGTTTTGCTCGTGGAAGAGGCTTAGTCAACGGTCCGCAACATTCAGATCCGTATGTATTTTGCAAATCTCTATGTCTCCCACTTGGACTTGGTCCCGAATGGAATTGAAGGCGTCTCTTGATATGCTTGGTCCTCTTGTGAAATCTGGATTCCTTTGCCAAGGCAATTGCACCAAAGATTGTCACAGAAGATCTTCATTGGTCCCGATGCACTAGGTATGACACCTAGATCGGAAATGAACTCTTTCATCCAGACTCCTTCATTTGCTGCTTCCAAGCAGCTATGTACTCCGCTTCACATGTAGATCCCGCCACGACGCTTTGTTTAGAACTGCACCAACCCAGCGGCTCCACCGTTTAACAAAAACACGTATCCGGTTTGCGATTTAGAATCGTCCGGATCGCTGTCAAAGCTTACATCGACGTAACCATTTACGACTAGCTCTTTGTCACCTCCATATACGAAACATATCCTTAGTCCTTTTCGTATTTCAGATGTTCTTGATCACTGTCCAAAGGATCCACTCTGGATTACTTTGGTACCTTCCCTGCCAAGCTTACACTAAGTATACGTCAGTCTGGTACACAGCATTGCATACATGATAGAGCCTATGGTCAAGCATAGGGAACATCTTTCATTTTCTCTCTATCTTCGTGCGTGGTCAGGCATTGAGTCCGACTCAATCTTACACCTTGTAATACAGGTAAAAACCTTTCTTTGCTCGATCCATTTTGAACTTCTTCAAAACTTTATCAAGGTATGTGCTTTGTGAAAGTCCAATTAAGCGTCTTGATCTATCTCTATAGATCTTGATGCCCAATATGTAAGCAGCTTCACCGAGGTCTTTCATTGAAAAACTTTTGTTCAAGTATCCTTTTATGCTATCCAGAATTCTATATCATTTCCAATCAATAATATGTCGTCTACATATAATATCGTAAATGCTACTGAGCTCCCACTCACTTTCTTGTAAATACAAAGCTTCTCCAAAAAGTCAGATAAAACCATATGCTTTGATCACACTTTGTCAAAGCGTTTATTCCAACTCCGAGAGGCTTGCACTGCACCATAAATTGATCATGGAGCTTGCACACTTTGTTAGCGCCCTTTGGATCAACAAAACCTTCTGGTTGCATCATATACAACTCTTCTTCTAGAATCCATTCAAGAATGCAGTTTTTACATCCATTTGCCAAATTTCATAATCATAAAATGCGGCAATTGCTAACATGATTCGGACAGACTTAAGCATCGCTACGGGTGAGAAAGTCTCATCGTAGTCAACCCCTTGAACTTGTCGAAAACCTTTTGCAACAAGTCGAGCTTTATAGACAGCTTACATTACCATCGGCGTCGGTCTTCTTCTTAAAGATCCATTTATTCTCAATGGCTTGCCGACCATCGGCAAGTCAACCAAAGTCCACACTTTGTTTTCATACATGGATCCCATCTCAGATTTCATGGCTTCCAGCCATTTCATGGAATCTGGGCTCACCATCGCTTCTTCATAGTTTGTAGGTTCGCCATGGTCAAGTAACATGACTTCCGTAATAGGATTACCGTACTACTCGTGCGTATTTTACTCTGGTTGACCTCTGAAGTTCGGTAGCAACTTGATCTGAAGTTTCATGATCAATATCATTAGTTTCCTCACTAATTGGTGTAGTTGTCACAGGAACCATTTCTTGTGATGAATTACCTTCCAATAAGGGAGCAGATACAGATTATCTCATCAAGTTCTACTTTCCTCCCACTCACTTCTTTCGAGAGAAACTCCTTCTCTAGAAAGGATCCGGACTTAGCAACGAAAATCTTGCCTTCAGATCTGTGATAGAAGGTGTACCCAACAGTCTCCTTTGGGTATCCTATGAAGACACATTTTTCCGATTTGGGTTCGAGCTTATCTGGTTGAAGTTTCTTCACATAAGCATCGCAGCCCCAAATTTTAAGAAACGACAATTTTGGTTTCTTGCCAAACCATAGTTCATACGGTGTCGTCTCAACGGATTTAGATGGTGCCCTATTTAACGTGAATGCGGCCGTCTCTAAATCATATCCCCAAAACGATAGCGGTAAATCAAGAAGAGTCATCATAGATCGCACCATATCAAGTAAAGTACGATTCTGACGTTCGGACACACCATTTCTCTGTGGTGTTCCGGTATGCGTGAGTTGCAAACTATTCCACATTGTTTTAAATGTAAACCAAACTCATAACTCAAATATTCTCCTCCACGATCAGATCGTAGAAACTTTATTTTCTTGTTACGATGATTTTCCACTTCACTCTGAAATTCTTTGAACTTTTCAAATGTTTCAGATTTGTGTTTCATTAAGTAGATATACCCATATCTGCTCAAATCATCTGTGAAGGTGAGAAAATAACGATACCCGCCAAGCGTGCCTCAACATTCATTGGACCACAAACATCGGTATGTATGATTTCCAACAAATCAGTTGCTCGCTCCATAGTTCCGGAGAACGGCGTTTTGGTCATCTTGCCCATGAGGCACGGTTCGCAAGTACCAAGTGATTCATAATCAAGTGATTCCGTAAGCCCATCAAGATGGAGTTTCTTCATGCGTTTTACACCGATATGACCTAAACGGCGATTGCCACAAATAAGTTGCATTATCATTATCAACTCTGCATCTTTTGGTTTCAACATTATGAATATGTGTATTACTACTATCGAGATTCAATAAAATAGACCATTCTTCAAGGGTGCGTGACCATAAAAGATATTACTCATATAAATAGAACAACCATTATTCTCTGATTTAAATGAATAACCGTCTCGCATTAAACAAGATCCAGATATAATGTTCATGCTCAACGCCGCACCAAATAACAATTATTTAGGTCTAAAACTAATCCCGAAGGTAGATGTAGAGGTAAGCGTGTCGACCGCGATCACATTGACCTTGGAACCGCTTTCCCACGCTGCATCGTCACCTCGTCCTTTGCCGGTGCTCATTTATTCTCAGAGTCCCTGTTTTGAGTTGCAAATATTAGCAACAGAACCAAAGATCAAATACCCAGGTGCTACTACGAGCTCTAGTAAGGTACACATCAATAACATGTATATCACATATACCTTTGTTCACCTTGCCATCCTTCTTATCTCGCCAAATACTTGGGGCAGTTCCGCTTCGATGTCCACCGCTTTGCGGTAAAACACTCGCTTCGTGCTTAGGTCCGACTTGGGTTTCTTCTCTTGAGCAGCAACTTTCTTGCTGTTCTTTTGAAGTTTCCTTCTTCTTTCCTTTGCCCTTTTCTTGAAACTAGTGGTCTTGTTGACCATCAACACTTGATGCTCTTTCTTGATTTCTACCTCCGCGGCTTTCAGATTGCGAAGAGCTCGGGAATTGTTTTGGTCATCCCTTGCATATTGTAGTTCATCACGAAGCTCTTGTAGCTTGGTGGCGATGATTGGAGAATTACATCAATGACACTATCATCCGGAAGAGTAACTCCCGGTTGAATCAAGTGATTATTATACCCAGACATTTTGAGTATATGTTCACCGACAGAACTATTCTCCTCCATCTTGCAGCTATAGAACTTATTGGAGACTTCATATCTCTCAATCCGGCATTTGCTTGAAATATTAACTTCAACTCTGGAACATCTCATATGCTCCATGACGCTCAAAACGTCGTTGAAGACCCGGTTCTAAGCCGTAAAGCATGGCACTTGAACTATCGAGTAGTCATCGGCTTTGCTCGCCAGACGTTCACAACTTCTCGCGCAGCTCTCGAAGCAGTTCGCACCCGCCGGTGCTTCCAGGACGTAATTCTTTCCAGGCAGAATGAGGATAATCCTCAAGTTACGGACCCGATCCGTGTAATTGCTACCATCATCTTTCAACTTTGCTTTCTCAAGGAACGCATTAAAATTCAACGGAACAACAAAGACGAGCCATCTATCTACAGTAAACATAGACAAGCAAAAATACTATCAGGTACTAAGTTCAAGATAAATTTAAGTTTAATTAATCATATTAAAACCTCCCACTTAGACAGACATCTCTCTAGTCATCCAAGTGATTACGTGATCCAAATCAATTAAACCATGTCCGATCATCACGTGAGATGGAGTAGTTTCAATGGTGAACATCACTATGTTGATCATATCTACTATATGATTCACGCCGACCTTTCGGTCTCCGTGTTCCGAGGCCATATCTGTTATATGCTAGGCTCGCCAAGTTTAACTCGAGTATTCAGCGTGTGCAAGCTGTTTTGCACCCGTTGTAGATGGACGTAGAACTTATCACACCCGATCATCACGTGGTGTCCGGGTACTACGAACTTTGGCAACGGTGCATACTCGTGGAGAACACTTCTTGATAATTTTAGTGAGAGATCATCTTATAATGCTACCGTCAATCAAAGCAAGATAAGATGCATAAAGGATAAACATCACATGCAATCAATATAAGTGATATGATATGGCCATCATCATCTTGTGCTTGTGATCTCCATCTCAAGCACCGTCGTGATCACCATCGCCACCGGTAGCGACACCTTGATCTCCATCGTAGCATCGTTGTCGCCTCGCCAACTGTTGCTTCTCGACTATCGCTACCGCTTAGTGATAAAGTAAAGCAATTACATGGCGTTTGCATTTCATACAATAAAGCGACAACCATATGGCTCCTGCCATTGCCGATAACTCGGTTACAAAACATGATCATCTCATACAATAAAATATAGCATCACGTCTTGACCATATCACATCACAACATGCCCCTGCAAAAACAAGTTAGACGTCCTCTACTTTGTTGTTGCAAGTTTTACGTGGCTGCTACGGGCTGAGCAAGAACCGTTCTTACCTACGCATCAAAACCACAACGATACTTGGCCAAATAGACTCCGTTTAACCTTCTCAAGGACCGGGCGTAGCCACACTCGGTTCAACTAAAGTGAGAGAGACAGACACCCGCCAGCCACCTTTAAGCACGAGTGCTCGTAGCAGTGAAACCAGTCTCGCGTAAGCGTCTGGCGTAATGTCGGTCCGGGCCGCTTCATCTCACAAGCATCATTGAACCAAAGTATGACATGCTGGTAGGCAGTATGACTTGTATCGCCCACAACTCACTTGTGTTCTACTCGTGCATATGACATCAACGCATAAAACCTGGCTCTGATACCACTGTTGGGGAACGTAGTAATTTCAAAAAAATTCCTACGCACACACAGGACCATGGTGATGGCATAGCAACGAGAGGGGAGAGTGTCTGTCCACGTACCCTCGTAGACCGAAAGCGGAAGCGTTATAACAACGCGGTTGATGTAGTCGTACGTCTTCACGATCCGACCGATCCAAGTACCGAACGTACGGCACCTCCGTGTTCAGCACACGTTCAGCTCGATGATGATCCCCGGGCTCCGATCCAGCAAAGCGTCGGGGATGAGTTCCGTCAGCACGACGGCGTGGTGACGATGATGATGCTCCACCGACGCAGGGCTTCGCCTAAGCTCCACGACGATATGACTTCTCCGGCGCAGGGCTTCGCCTAAACTCCGCGACAATATGACCGAGGTGGAATATGGTGAAGGGGGGCACCGCACACGGCTAAGGAACGATCAGTAGATCAACTTGTGTGTCATGGGGTGCCCCCGCCTCAGATATAAAGGAGCAAGGGGTGCGGCCGGCCCTAGGGGAGGCGCTGGAGGAGTCCTACTCCCACCGAGTAGGACTCCCCTTTCCTAGTTGGATTAGGATTGGGAGGGGAAGAAGGAAGGGCGCCGCCTCTCCTTGTCCTATTCGGACTAGAGGGGGAGGGGGCGCTGCCTGCCCCTGGCCGGCCCTTTCCTCTTCTCCCTATGGCCCATCAAGGCCCATTGACCCCGGGGTTCCGTAACCCCGGTGTTCTCGTAACTTCCTGTTTTCATCCGGAACCTTTCCAAGTCCAAACATAGGCTTCCAATATATCAATCTTTATGTCTCGACCATTTCGAGACTCCTCGTCATGTCCATGATCACATCTGGACTCAACAACCTTCGGTACATCAAAACTTATAAACTCATTATGAACCGCCATCGAAGCGTTAAGCGTGCGGACCCTACGGGTTCGAGAACTATGTAGACATGACCTAGAACCATTCTCGGTCAATAACCAATAGCGGAACCTGGATGCCCATATTGGTTCCTACATATTCTACGAAGATCTTTATCGGTCAAACCGCATAACAACATACGTTGTTCCCTTTGTCATCGGTATGTTACTTACCCGAGATTCGATCGTCGGTATCCAATACCTAGTTCAATCTCGTTCTTTGGTAAGTCTCTTTACTCGTTCCGTAATACATCATCTCACAACTAACTCATTAGTTGTAATGCTTGCAAGGCTTATGTGATGTGTATTACCGAGAAGGCCCAGAGATACCTCTCCGACAATCGGAGTGACAAAACCTAATCTCGAAATACGCCAACCCAACAAGTACCTTTGGAGACACCTGTAGTACTCCTTTATGATCACCCAGATTACGTTGTGACGCTTTGGTAGTACCCAAAGTGTTCCTCCGTAAACGGGAGTTGCATAATCTCATAGTTACAGGAACATGTATAAGTCATGAAGAAAGCAATAGCAATATACTAAACGATCAAGTGCTAAGCTAACGGAATGGGTCATGTCAATCACATCATTCTTCTAATGAGGTGATCCCATTAATCAAATGACAACACATGTCTATGGTTAGGAAACACAACCATCTTTGATTAATGAGCTAGTCTAGTAGAGGCTTACTAGAGACTATCTTTTAGTCTATGTATTCACACATGTATTATGTTTCCGGTTAATACAATTCTAGCATGAATAATAAACATTTATCATGATATAAGGAAATAAATAATAACTTTATTATTGCCTCTAGGGCATATTTCCTTCAGAACATATCAAAAATAAAACAGGGGAGCTAAACGCGAGCTATACATAGATATGCTAATACTATCAGGACTAAGTTCATGATAAATTTAAGTTTAATTAATCATATTACTTAAGAACTCCCACTTAGATAGACATCCCTCTAATCTTCTAAGTGATCACGTGATCCATATCAACTAAACCATGTCCGATCATCACGTGAGATGGAGTAGTTTCAATGGTGAACATCACTATGTTGATCATATCTACTATATGATTCACGCTCGACCTATGGGTCTCCGTGTTCCGAGGCCATATCTGTTATATGCTAGGCTCATCAAGTTTAACCTGAGTATTCCGCGTGTGCTACTGTTTTCCACCCGTTGTATTTGAACGTAGAGCCTATCACACCTGATCATCATGTGGTGTCTCGGCACGAAGAACTTTCGCAACGGTGCATATTCAGGGAGAACACTTCTTGATAATTTTTAGTGAGAGATCATCTTAAAATGCTACCGTCAATCAGAGCAAGATAAGATGCATAAAGGATAAACATCACATGCAATCAATATAAGTGATATGATATGGCCATCATCATCTTGTGCTTGTGATCTCCATCTCTGAAGCACCGTCATGATCACCATCGTCACCGGCGCGACACCTTGATCTCCATCTTTGCATCGTTGTCGTCTGGCCAACTATTGCTTCTACGACTATTGCTACCGCTTAGTGATAAAATAAAGCGACAACCATATGGCTCCTGCCAGTTGCCGATAACTCGGTTATAAAACATGATCATCCCATACAATAAAATATAGCATCACGTCTTGACCATATCACATCACAACATGCCCTGCAAAAACAAGTTAGACGTCCTCTACTTTGTTGTTGCAAATTTTACGTGGCTGCTACGGGCTGAGCAAGAACCGTTCTTACCTACGCATCAAAACCACAACGATAGTTCGTCAAGTTAGTGCTGTTTTAACCTTCGCAAGGACCGGTCGTATGCTACTCGGTTCAACTAAAGTTGAAGAAACTGACACCCGCCAGCCACCTGTGTGCAAAGCACGTCGGTAGAACCAGTCTCGCATAAGCGTACGCGTATTGTCGGACCGGGCTCCTTCATCCAACAATCCCGCCGAACCAAAGTATGACATGCTGGTCAGCAGTATGACTTGTATCGCCCACAACTCACTTGTGTTCTACTCGTGCATATAACATCAACGCATAAAACCTAGGCTCGGATGCCACTGTTGGGAAACGCAGTAATTTCAAAAAAAAATCCTACACACACGCAAGATCATGGTGATGCATAGCAACGAGAGGGGAGAGTGTTGTCCACGTACCCTCGTAGACCGTAAGCGGAAGCGTTATGACAATGTGGTTGATGTAGTCGTACGTCTTCACGATCCGACCGATCCAAGTACCGAACGTACGGCACCTCCGAGTTCAGCACACGTTCAGCTCGATGACGATCCCCGGACTCCGATCCAGCAAAGTGTCGGGGATGAGTTCCATCAGCACGACGACGTGGTGACGATCTTGATGTTCTACCGTGACAGGGCTTCGCCTAAGCACCGCTACAATATGACCGAGGTGGAATATGATGGAGGGGGGCACCGCACACGGCTAAGGAACGATCACGAAGATCAACTTGTGTGGCATGGGGTGCCCCCCTGCCCCCGTATATAAAGGAGCAAGGGAGGAGAAGGCCGGCCCTAGGAGGAGGGCGCACCAAGAGGAGTCCTACTCCCACCGGGAGTAGGACTCCTTCTTTCCTAGTCCAACTAGAAGAAGGGGGCAAAGGAGGGAAGTGGAGAAGGAAGGGAGAGGGGGGCCGCACCCCAAACCCCTTGTCCAATTCGGACTGGGCTTGGGAGGGGCGCGCGCCACCTCCTGGCTCCTTCCCACTAAGTCCCATTAAGGCCCAATACTCTTCCCCGTATTCCCGTAACTCCCCGGTACTCCGAAAAATACCCGAATTACTCGGAACCTTTCCGATGTCCGAATATAGTCGTCCAATATATCGATCTTTACGTCTCGACCATTTAGAGACTCCTCGTCATGTCCCCGATCTCATCAGGGACTCCGAACTCCTTCGATACATCAAAACTCATAAACTCATAATATAACTGTCATCGAAACCTTAAGCGTGCAGACCCTACGGGTTCGAGAACTATGTAGACATGACCGAGACTCGTTTTCGGTCAATAACCAATAGCGGAACCTGGATGCTCATATTGGCTCCTACATATTCTACGAAGATCTTTATCGGTCAAACCGCATAACAACATATGTTGTTCCCTTTGTCATCGGTATGTTACTTGCCCGGGATTCGATCGTCGGTATCTTAATACCTAGTTCAATCTCGTTATCGACAAGTCTCTTTACTTGTTCCATAATACATCATCCCGCAACTAACTCATTAGTTGCAATGCTTGCAAGGCTTAAGTGATGTGCATTACCGAGAGGGCCCAGAGATACCTCTTCGGCGATCGGAGTGACAAATCCTAATCTCGAAATACGCCAACTCAACAAGTACCTTCGGAGACACCTGTAGAGCACCTTTATAATCACCCAGTTACGTTGTGACGTTTGGTAGCACACAAAGTGTTCCTCCGGTAAACGGGAGTTGCATAATCTCATTGTCATAGGAACATGTATAAGTCATGAAGAAAGCAATAACAACATACTTAAACGATCGAGCGCTAAGCTAACGGAATGGGTCATGTCAATCACATCATTCTCCTGATGATGTGATCCCGTTAATCAAATGACAACTCATGTCTATGGCTAGGAAACTTAACCATCTTTGATCAACGGGCTAGTCAAGTAGAGGCATACTAGTGACACTCTGTTTGTGTATGTATTCACACATGTATTATGTTTCCGGTTAATACAATTCTAGCATGAATAATAAACATTTATCATGAAATAAGGAAATAAATAATAACTTTATTATTGCCTCTAGGGCATATTTCCTTCAGAAGCAAGGTGGTGGGGTGTGGAAGGGCAGACCTCGACCGACGTCTCCATGAAGAAATCGGCGCCCCCCGGACGTCGTCGTTGCCGCTGGCAGGCCGAGCCGACTGGTTTCCAACTGGATCCCGACCACCGTAATCACCAAGAACCCAGAGGCGGGCGATGCCCGCACCGAGGACCATCGAGGATGAAACGACCGAACAAGGAAAGATGGCCAAGCCTAGATCTCGACACCGCCAGCCACTGTGGCAGCCACGCGAGGTCCCAGCCAATCAAGATCCGCCACCACCCGACCAGATCGGCATCACGCGCCCACCCCACTCACCATGCGGTGACAAGGCGCCACGGGGGCCGCCCAGATCCAAGACCCTTCGATGTGAACCAGAGCAGCGCATGCCCCGCCGCCGCAGCCCCGGCTGCGCCATGGGCCTTGCCCGGCGGCAGCCTCGTGCGGCGGCAAGGGGGAGAGGGGCTACTTCGGCGAAAAGGGAGTTGCCCTCGAGACTCCCAGTAGGGGCGGCGCGGGGGAGGGGAGGGGAGGGGAGAGATAGTCTTTGAAACTCAGACGGAGCGCCATGGATTAGCCAGTGATGAAATACGTTTCACAAGTGCCATCATTAGTTCAAACGTCGGTGGTTGTGAGTTTGTCTGACTCCTAACAGCCACTCTGGTTGATTAAGCTCACTGAGACCTGACAAATGACAAGTCGTACCATGTCGGTTGTCGATTAAATTCGTCTCTACCCCGTAGCCATGGCCCGTGGACACCAATCAATGACTTGAGATCGGCTGCTCCATCTAAGTCGATGGTGTTGTCTATGTGTATCCTCCCCGACATGCTGGCCCATGCATGTTACTAATGCACTGCTCACCCACGGAAAGCGTCTCATGCATGCATGCATGTACTATTTGCCCGGACGACATACAGTTACCTGCCAGCCGACGCCGCCTCGTTCCACATGCACTTGTAACACGTATGGTACGTACGTGCTTTCCTGCATGGATGTCGCTGGAGCATATACAGAGCATCACCGGCATGCACGCCGCAGTTACTGCGTGCCGCGTGTGCAGCACCAATACTCGTCGACCGACCGAGCTGTGTTTTCCTTTCGCACTGCCCAGGCCAGAAGAGTGTCCAAGAAATGGAAGCGAGACAAGCACAGTGGTCTATCCACACAATCAGCGAACTGTCACGAAGCCCACCCACCTGGGTCCCGCACCTCGCCGTACAGTCAGGAATCACGGGCCGTGTACCGTGCACCTCCCGTCTCCCGGCGCCGCACAATTTCCTGTGGCCTTTCATGGCGGCCGCCGGCCGGATGCCCGCTCCGCGTCCTGTCTCTCGCACGATAGATCGACCGCCGGCTCGTCATCGTGCACTGAGATTTTTTTTTTCGAATGTGCAATGAGAATTCTAGTGAGATGCTCCTGCTTTTGACTCCACCTTCATGCTCTCTTTTGCTTTGCCAAAAGAAGACCCACTAAGCTCACTAGACAAGCTTATCGCGTTCGTTTACGCCATCTCAAAGCTGCTTCGTACCACCACTCAAGTTGTAGCAATCTTTGTTCTCTCTTTGGTGCGTCCCTTCCGTACCACCACGGCATGTACCAAGCAGATGCTCGCAGTCCGTCAGCCGCCCGGGAGAGCGACGCGCGACTTTCGAGGCTTTCAGCGGCCGGCGTGCTCGCGATTCGTGTCTCGGTCGCCATCGCCGAGGACGGACGGATGGGTTGAACTGCTCGGCCTTTTGAGAGAAAGGAAACGCTAACGCAGTCGAGATACGGCGATCAACCACGTACTAGTAGAGTACGATCTTGAATAGATACGATACGACCGGTCCGGTCGCTTCCGTTGATATGATCCCAAGAGTGAAAGGCACGCTAATCTGTCCAGTATTCAGAGGAGTACAGAGGTCCATCGTGGTCATTATCAGACCGGCTATTTTTTTTGGCTCCACTATTAATTCTTCTTTAAATCGACAGGGAGAATTATTATTATTTGGCTCGACTAGTTTGTTCATCGTTGGAGGGTTTCATCGCTCGAGTCATAGCCGGTAACTGTCTCCTGCGGGATCGATGCATTGGCGCCACGTGTACGTGTTTGTTGGAATAAAATCGATCGGTAGGTCACGGACGAGGAATCAGACCGGGTGCAGGTGCAGCAGCACGCCGACGCCAACGCCGCTTAGGCTAGTCATAGTGGGGAGTAACTTAGGCCAGTAACATGCATATGTTACTACTCTATGTTACTACCCTTATAGTGGAAAGTGTCATATGTGTAGTAACATACACATGTTTATTTATTGTCTTGTAGACTCATTTTACATTGGAAAGCGCTATATGCTGGTAACATATTAGGTTACTCTATTTGCATCTCTCCTCATTAACTACTTGCCACATCAATATTTTTGTTTATGTGGTATCTATGTTACCACCTATGTTACTCTCACTATGAGGCTGCTTGTAATGGGTAGTATCATAAGTTAGTATCATGCATATAATACTACTGTGTGATACTATCTCCCGAATGCATAGTATCATGTACTAGTATTATAGATGACTTTATTTATTACCATGCATGATATATAGTAGCATTGCATTTCTTATGATACAGTATCATTGTATGATACTCAACCATCTCTTTCTTCATTTAATTCTATGCCACATCATCAAAATTGCTCACTAGATATGCATGATACTAGATATGATACTAGATATGATACTCTCATTACCACAGCCTGACCAGCCGCACTGCCCGACGTACGCCGTTGGTCATGCATCGGCTTCTGTAAACAAGCCTTCTCGGCCTGCCACCAGTTAGCTCCAGACACACCGTTATTTAATGCATGGCTCGTTGGCGGCTGCAACGTGGGACCCGTACCGTACAGTCCGGAATCACGGGTACGGGCTCCGGGCCGGAGCAACCGCCATCGTTTCCCCCACGAATTTAGTTTACATAGTATTATTTTTCTATATAAGCAGCCATGGGTGAGGAGGATGATGGTGCCTACATATATTTTCCTCCGGCTTTTCTTCGCTACTTTCTCACACAACTTGTCAAAGGTGAGTATTCTTTCTTTTGACGCCTGCCTCCCATATCCTTGATGATGATGATTAGATAAATAAACCGAACAAGGGGAGGTCATCTTGTCGATTCGTGCTTCCCTTCCGTGCCACGGCTTGTACCTGACTGCCAGCTCTCGCCGATCGCCGCCTTGCAAGTTTCTCTTCTCTCAAAAATAAGAAAACTAGGGGTACAAGCATGCATAACTTTTTTTTCTGCTCTAGCACCATTAAAAATGCTGCATAGTCAAAAACCCGGCCGTGCACGTATTGCTTTCGAGAAGATCGAGCCATGGAGTCTTGCTTTGGGATTTCACGGTCCGGCTGCACTTGTGCAGCAGGCTTGTCGGGTTCTCTCGCAGCAGCAGCGTAACGTGACGGCTAGCTTTGGACAGGAACGCAACGACCAATCTTGTCCGTCCGTCCGTACGGAGTACGTACGTACACGACCGTGGCACCGTCTTCCACAAAGCGCGTAGAGAAGGGAGAAGCCATGCCGAACCGATGATGATTCGAGTGCTTGTGCTTGTGCGTTAATCGTCTTTTCTTGGTTGATCCTGACTAGATTTGATTCTTTCTTCCCTTAACGTACGTATTTGCTTGGTACTTCTATATCTATATCTATATTTCTATATCTATATTTGTATCTATACCTACTATTAAAGGGGAGTGATATTCTTGGTTTCGTCCCGCTTTGTTTGATCGCGCTTCAATTAATTTCACGTATGCTATTTGGTTTCGTAATTGTGATATTCTTGGTTTCATCCCGCTTCGCTTGATCCCGCTTCAATTAATTTCACGTATCCTATCTGGTTTCGTAATTGCCACTCGTCTTGACCTAAAGGAGGAAGCACATCTGATAGCGCACTGTGACCAAGGTCCAGAGAGCTGGCACAAAATAAAATTATTGATGAGAGGGTTCGATCTCATAACCTACCAACCGGCCAATAAAATTGCCGGTGGGAGAGTTCGATCTCATAACCTGCCAACCAGCCTCACATAGTTTGTCCAATTGACCCAGCTAGAGATATGAGATAAAAAAATTTCCCGTTGCAACGCACGGGCCTTTTTGCTAGTCTATATCTATATACCTACTATTAAAGGGAGGTGATATTTTTGGTTTCGTCCCGCATCATTTGGTCCCGTTTTAATTAATTTCACGTACCGAGGTGATATTCTTGGTTTCGTCCCGCTTTGTTTGGCCCGCTTCATTAGTTTCACGTATGCTTGGTTTCGTTACTTGGCACCTGTTTTGGCCCAACGGAGGAAGCCCATCTGGCGGCGCATTGTGGCCCAGGTCCGGAGAAAAATAAAATTGTCAATGGGAGGGTTCGATCTCATAACCTGTCAACCAGCCATGCACAGTTTATCCAACTGACCCACCTAGAGATATGAGTGATTTTTTTTCTCCCGTTGCAACGCATTGCAACGCACGGGCCTTTTTGCTAGTATATTACTATGTGTAAAAAACACCCTCTTTTCTTTTTGCGGAAAATCAGTTATAAATTGGAACTATCCCGTAATGTCTGTCAGATCAAGTTATTTCGTCGAACATTGCAAGATAACACCAATGAAATTCAACAACATTTTTTTCTCTCGAATACGCACGAGTGTGCGTATCATATATTGATAGAATGAAGGGGGAGAGAATCCCCACCCACAGTTATTTACACGGCGTTTACAATAACACACTCCACGACATGTTCTCCTAAGTGAACTACTCGCCCTCGGCCCACCCATCTACTTCTACAGAAGAGATCTGAAGATCGGCATGTAGGATGCTTGCCTGCTTCCATACCGCACCTTCAGATGTTTTCTGTCGTAGCACATATCGCACGTCCGGTGTCTTTCCTTCAAACACAATTGAGTTTCTATGCTTCCACTGTTGGAAATATGCCCTAGAGGCAATAATAAATTAGTTATTATTATTATATTTCCTTGTTCATGATAATCGTTTATTATCCATGCTATAATTGTATTGACAGGAAACTCAAATACATGTGTGGATACATAGACAACACCATGTCCCTAGTAAGCCTCTAGTTGACTAGCTCGTTGATCAATAGATGGTTACGGTTTCACGACCATGGACATTGGATGTCATTGATAACGGGATCACATCATTAGGAGAATGATGTGATGGACAAGACCCAATCCTAAGTATAGCACAAAGATCGTAGTTCGTATGCTAAAGCTTTTCTAATGTCAAGTATCATTTCCTTAGACCATGAGATTGTGCAACTCCCGGATACCGTAGAAATGCTTTGGGTGTACCAAACGTCACAACGAATCGGGTGGCTATAAAGGTGCACTACAGGTATCTCCGAAAGTGTCTGTTGGGTTGGCACGAATCGAGATCGGATTTGTCACTCCGTGTAAAGCGGAGAGGTATCTCTGGGCCCACTCGGTAGGACATCATCATAATGTGCACAATGTGACCAAGGGGTTGATCACGGGATGATGTGTTATGGAACGAGTAAAGAGACATGCCGATAACGAGATTGAACAAGGTATTGGTATACCGACGATCGAATCTCGGGCAAGTACAATACCGCTAGACAAAGGGAATTGAATACGGGATTGATTGAGTCCTTGACATCGTGGTTCATCCGATGAGATCATCGTGGAACATGTGGGAGCCAACATGGGTATCCAGATCCGCTGTTGGTTATTGACCGGAGAACGTCTCGGTCATGTCTACATGTCTCCCGAACCCGTAGGGTCTACACACTTAAGGTTCGATGACGCTAGGGTTATAAAGGAAGTTTGTATGTGGTTACCGAATGTTGTTCGGAGTCCCGGATGAGATCCCGAACGTCACGAGGAGTTCCGGAATGGTCCGGAGGTAAAGATTTATATATGGGAAGTCTTATTTTGGTCATTTGGAAAAGTTTAGACTTTATCGGTATTGTACGGAGTGCCGAAGGGGTCCGGGGTCCACTGGGGTCCACCTGCCCCGGGGGGCCACATGGGCTGTAGGGGGTGCGACTTGGCCTATATGGGCCAAGGGCACCAGCCCCAAGAGGCCCATGCGCCAAGATATAAGAAAAGGGGAAGAGTCCTCAAGGGGGAAGGCACCTCCGAGGTGCCTTGGGAGGATGGACTCCTCCTCCCTCCTTGGCCGCACTCCTTCCTTGGAGGAAGGGGCAAGGCTGCGCCTCCCCTCTCCCTTACCCCTATATATAGTGGAGGGAGGGAGGGCATCCACACATGAGCCTCGGCGCCTCCCTCCCTCCCGTGACACCTCCTCCTCTCCCGTAGGTGCTTGGCGAAGCCTGCAGGATTGCCACGCTCCTCCACCACCACCACGCCGTTGTGCTGCTGTTGGATGGAGTCTTCCTCAACCTCTCCCTCTCTCCTTGCTGGATCAAGGCATGGGAGACGTCACCGGGCTGTACGTGTGTTGAACGCGGATGTGCCGTCCGATCGGCACTCGGATCTCCGGTGATTTGAATCACGACGAGTACGACTCCTTCAACCCCGTTCTCATGAACGCTTCCGCTTAGCGATCTACAAGGGTATGTAGATGCACTCTCCTTCCCTCGTTGCTAGTTTCTCCATAGATAGATCTTGGTGACACGTAGGAAAATTTTGAATTTCTGCTACATTCCCCAACAAAGGGCATCATGAGCTAGGTCTATTGCGTAGATTCTTTGCACGAGTAGAACACAAAGTAGTTGTGGGCGTTGATTTTGTTCAATATGCTTACCGTTACTAGTCCAATCTTGTTTTGACGGTATTGTGGGATGAAGCGGCCCGGACCGACCTTACACGCATTTCCACGTGAGACAAAGTTCCACCGACCGACATGCACTTGGTGCATAAGGTGGCTAGCGGGTGCCGCCTCCCACTTTAGTCGGAACGGATTCGATGAAAAGGGTCCTTATGAAGGGTAAATAGCAATTGGCATATCACGTTGTGGTTTTGCGTGAGGTAAGAAAGCGTTCTTGCTAGAAACCCATAGCAGCCACGTAAAACATGCAAACAACAATTAGAGGACGCCTAACTTGTTTTTGCAGGTATGCTATGTGATGTGATATGGCCAAGAAGAATGTGATGAATGATATGTGATGTATGAGATTGATCATGTTCTTGTAATAGGACTCACGACTTGCATGTCGATAAGTATGACAACCGCGGCGAGCCATAGGAGTTGTCTTTATTTATTGTATGACCTGCGTGTCATTGAACAACGCCATGTAATTACTTTACTTTATTGCTAACCGGTAGCCATAGTAGTAGAAGTAATAAGTTGGCGAGACAACTTCATGGAGACACGATGATGGAGATCATGATGATGGAGATCATGGTGTCATGCCGGTGACAATGATGATCATGGAGCCCAAGATGGAGATCAAAAGGAGCAATATGATATTGGCCATATCATGTCACTACTATATAATTGCATGTGATGTTTATTATGTTTATGCATCTTGTTTACTTAGAACGACGGTAGTAAATAAGATGATCCCTTACACAAATTTCAAGAAGTGTTCTCCCCTGACTGTGCACCATTGCTACAGTTAAAGCTTCTAAGCACCACGTGATGATCGGGTGTGATGGATTCTTACGTTCACATACAACGGGTGTAAGACAGATTTACACAGCAAAACACTTGGGGTTAACTTGACGAGCCTAGCATGTACAGACATGGCCTCGGGAACACAGAGACCGAAAAGGTCGAGCATGAGTCGTATAGTAGATACGATCAACATGAAGATGTTCACCGATGATGACTAGTCCGTCTCACGTGATGATCGGACACGGCTTAGTTGACTCGGATCACGTAATCACTTAGATGACCGGAGGGATGTCTATTCGAGTGGGAGTTCATAAGATGAACTTAATTATCTTGAACATAGTCAAAAGACCTTTTGCAAATTATGTCGTAAGCTCGCGCTTTAGTTCCACTGTTTAGATATGTTCCTAGAGAAAATATAGTTGAAAGTTGAAAGTAGCGATTATGCGGAGTAGAAAGCTTATGTCCTTAATGCACCGCTTCGGTGTCTTTGAACCCCAAACGCGTCGTTTGTGGATGTTTCAACATCGGACATACACGCCTTGATAACTACGTGATAGTTCGGTTGAACGGTTTAGAGTAGAGGCACCAAAGACGTTTTCAAACGTCATGAACATATGAGATGTTTCGAGGGCTGAAATTGGGATTTCAAGCTCGTGCCCATGTCAAGAGGTATAAGACCTCCAACGATTTTTCTTAGCCTGCAAACTAAGGGAGAAAAGCTCAATCGTTGAGCTTGTGCTCAGATTGTCTGAGCACAACAATCACTTAAATCGAGTGGGAGTTGATCTTTCAGATGAGATAGTGATGTTTCTCCAAAGACATTGCCACCAAGCTGCTAGAGCTTCGTGATGAACTATAACATATCAAGGATAGAGATGATGATCCTTGAGGTATTCGCGTTGTTTGACATCACGAAAGTAGAAGTCAAGAAGGAGCATCAATTGTTGATGGTTGGTGAAACCACTAGTTTCAAGAAGGGCAAGGGCAAGAAGGGATACTTCATGAAACGGCAAATCAGCTGCTGCTCTAGTGAAGAAACCCAAGGTTGAACCCAAACCCGAGACTAAGTGCTTCGTAATAAGGGGAACAGCCACTGGAGCAGCATTACCCTAGATACTTGGTAGATAAGAAGGCTGGCAAGGTCGATAGAAGTATATTTGATATACATTAAGTTATTGTGTATTTTACTAGTACTCCTAGTAGCACCAGGGTATTAGATACCGGTTCGGTTGCTAAGTGTTAGTAACTCGAAATAAAAGCTACGGCATAAACGGAGACTAGCTAAAGGAGAGCTGACGATATGTGTTGGAAGTGTTTCCAATTTCGATGTGATCAAACATCGCACGCTCCCTCTACCATCAAGATTAGTATATCATTTGGTGTTTGCGTTGAGCATAGACATGATTGGATTATGTCTATCGCAATACGGTTATTCATTTAAGGAGAATAATGGTTACTCTATTTATTTGAATAATACCTTCGATGGTCTTGCACCTAAATAAATGGTTTATTGAATCTCGATCGTAGTGATACACATTTTCATGCCAAAAGTATAAGATAGTAATGATAGTACCACTTACTTGTGGCACGCCATGTAAGTCATATTGGTGTAAACGCATGAAGAAGCTCCATGTTGATGGATCTTTGGACTCACTCGTTTTGAAAAGTTTGAGACATGCAAACCATGTACATTGGTGTATACGCATGATGAAACTCCATGCGGATGGATCGTTTAGACTCACTTGATTTTGAATCACTTGAGATATGCAAATCATACCACATGGACAAGATGACCGAAAAGCCTCGGTTTCAAAGAAGATGGAACTAGATAGCAACTTGTTAGAAGTAACACATTTTGATGTGTGCAGTCCAATGAGTGCCGAGGCATGCAAAGGAATATCGTTATGTTCTCGACTTCACAGATGATTCGAGTAGATGTTGAGTATATTTACTTGATGAAACACAAATCTGAATTATTGAATGGTTCAAGTAATTTCAGAGTGAAGCTTAAGATCTTCGTGACAAGAGGATAGAATGTCTATGATATGATCATTGAGATGAATATCTGAGTTACGAGTTTTGGCACACAATTAAGACATTGTGCAAATTGTTTCACAATTAATACCGCCTGGAACACCATAGTGTGATGGTGTGTCCGAACATCATAGTTGCACCGTATTGGATATGGTGCGTACCATGATGTCTCCTATCAAATTACCTCTATCGTTCATGGGTTAGGCATTAGAGACAACCGCACTCACTTTAATAGGGTACCACGTAATTCCGTTGAGATGACACCGTATGAACTATGGTTTAGAGAAACCTAAGTCGTCATTTCTTAAAAGTTTGGGGCTGCGACGCTTATGTGGAAAAAGTTTCAGTTGATAAGCTCGAACCCAAAGCGGACAAATGCATCTTCATAGGACACCCAAAACAGTTGGGTATACCTCCTAATTCAGATCCCAAGCAATAGGGATTGTTTCTTGAATCGGGTCCTTTCTCGAGGAAAAGTTCGTCTCGAAAAGTTGAGTGGGAGGATGGTGGAGACTTTATGAGGTTATTGAACCGTCACTTCAACTAGTGTGTAGCAGGGCACGTGAAGTTGTTCCCGTGGCACCTACACCAATTGAAGTAGAAGCTTATGACAAGAATCATGAAGTTTCGGATCAAGTCACTACCGAACCTCGTGGGACGACAAGGACGCCAGATCGCTTCAGAGTGGTACGGTGATCCTGTCTTGAAGGTCATGTTGCTAGACAACAATGAACCTACGAGCTATGGAGAAGCGATGGTGGGCCCAAATTCGACAAATGGTTAGAAGCCATGAAATCCGAGATAGGATCTATGTATCGTAACAAAGCGTGGACTTTGGTGGACTTGCCCGATGATAGGCAAGCCATTGAGATAAATGGATCTTTAAGAAAAAGACGGACGTGGACGGTAATGTTACCGTCTATGAAGCTCGACTTGTGGCGAAGAGTTTTTCACAAGTTCAAGGAGTTGACTACGATGAGATTTTATCATCCGTAGCGATGCTTAAGTCCGTCGGAATCATGTTAGCATAAGCTGCATTTATGAAATCTGGCAGATGGATGTCAAAACGAGTTTCCTTATCAGTTTACGTGGGACAAAGTTGTATGTGATACAATCGGAAAAGTTTTGTCGATCCTAAGGGCGCTAAAAGGTATGCTAGCTCCGGCGATCCTTTCTAAGGACCGGAGTAAGCATCTCGGAGTTGGAATGTGCGCTTTGATGAGATGATCAAAGATTTTGGGTTTATACAAAGTTTATGAGAAACTTGTATTTCCAAAGAAGTGAGTAGGAGCACTATAGAATTTCTGATGAGTATATGTTGTTGACATATTGATGATCGTAAATGATGTAGAATTTCTGGAAAGCATATAGGGTTATTTGAAAGATGTTTTTCAATAGAAAACCTGGATTAGGCTACTTGAACAATAAGCATCAAGATCTATAAGATAGATCAAAATGTTTAATAATACTTTCAAATGAGCATGTACCTTGACATGATCTTGAAGGTGTTCAAGATGGATCACCAAAGAAGGAGTTCTTAGCTGAATTGTAAGGTATGAAGTTAAGACTTAAAGCTCGACCACGGCAGTAACAGAGAGAAAGGATTTAAGATCGTCCCCTATGCCTTAGACATAGGCTCTACAAGGTATGCTATCTTTGTGTACCGCATCGGAAGTGTGCCTTGCCATGAGTCGGTCAAGGGTACAAGAATGATCCAGGAATGGATCATTGGACAGCGGTCAAAATTGTCCTTGGAGTAAATAAGGACATGTTTCTCGATTATGGAGGTGATAAAGAGTTCGGCGTAAGCGTTACGTCAATGCAAGCTTTAACACCTATCCGGTGACTCGAGTAGCAAACCGGATACGTATAGTGGAGCAACCATTTGGAATAGCTCCAAGTGGAGCGTGGAAGCAACATTTACAATATGACATAGAGAATTGCGAAGTACACACGGATCTGAAAGGTTCGGACCCGTTGACTAAAAACCCGTTGACTAAAACCTCTCTCACAAGCAAAACATGATCAAACCTCGTAACTCATTGAGTCTAAATCACATGATGATGTGAACTAGTTTACGTACACTAGTAAACTCGTTGGGTGTTGGTCACATGGCGATGTGACCTATCGATGTTAATCACATGACGATGTGAACTAGATTATTGACTCTAGTGCAAGTGGGAGACTGTTGGAAATATGCCCTAGAGGCAATAATAAATTAGTTATTATTATTATATTTCCTTGTTCATGATAATCGTTTATTATCCATGCTATAATTGTATTGACAGGAAACTCAAATACATGTGTGGATACATAGACAACACCATGTCCCTAGTAAGCCTCTAGTTGACTAGCTCGTTGATCAATAGATGGTTACGGTTTCCGACCATGGACATTGGATGTCATTGATAACGGGATCACATCATTAGGAGAATGATGTGATGGACAAGACCCAATCCTAAGCATAGCACAAAGATCGTAGTTCGTATGCTAAAGCTTTTCTAATGTCAAGTATCATTTCCTTAGACCATGAGATTGTGCAACCCCGGATACCGTAGGGAATGCTTTGGGTGTACCAAACGTCCACAACGAATCGGGTGGCTATAAAGGTGCACTACAGGTATCTCCGAAAGTGTCTGTTGGGTTGGCACGAATCGAGATCGATTTGTCACTCCGTAAACGGAGAGGTATCTCTGGGCCCACTCGGTAGGACATCATCATAATGTGCACAATGTGACCAAGGGGTTGATCACGGGATGATGTGTTACGGACGAGTAAAGAGACTTGCCGGTAACGAGATTGAACAAGGTATTGGTATACCGACGATCGAATCTCGGGCAAGTACAATACCGTTAGACAAAGGGAATTGTATACGGATTGATTGAGTCCTTGACATCGTGGTTCATCCGATGAGATCATCGTGGAACATGTGGGAGCCAACATGGGTATCCAGATCCCGCTGTTGGTTATTGACGGAGAACGTCTCGGTCATGTCTCGCATGTCTCCGAACCCGTAGGGTCTACACACTTAAGGTTCGATGACGCTTAGGGTTATAAAGGAAGTTTGTATGTGGTTACCGAATGTTGTTGAGTCCCGGATGAGATCCCGGACGTCATGAGGAGTTCCGGAATGGTCCGGAGGTAAAGATTTATATATGGGAAGTCCTATTTTGGTCGCCGGAAAAGTTTCGCACTTTATCGGTATTGTGCAGGAGTGCCGAAGGGGTCCGGGGTCCACCGGGGTCCACCTGCCCGGGGGCCACATGGGCTGTAGGGGTGCGCCTTGGCCTATATGGGCCAAGGGCACCAGCCCCAAGAGGCCCATGCGCCAAGATATAAGAAAAGGGAAGAGTCCTCAAGGGGAAGGCACCTCCGGGTGCCTTGGGGAGGATGGACTCCTCCCCCTCCTTGGCCGCACCCCTTCCTTGGAGGAAGGGGCAAGGCTGCGCCTCCCCTCTCCCTTACCCCTATATATAGTGGAGGGAGGAGGGCATCCACACATGAGCCCCTGCGCCTCCCTCCCTCCCGTGACACCTCCTCCTCTCCCGTGAGGTGCTTGGCGGCCTCGCAGATTGCCACGCTCCTCCACCACCACCACGCCGTTGTGCTGCTGTTGGATGGAGTCTTCCTCAACCTCTCCCTCTCTCCTTGCTGGATCAAGGCATGGGAGACGCCACCGGCTGTACGTGTGTTGAACGCGGAGGTGCCGTCCGTTCGGCACTCGGATCTCCGGTGATTTGAATCACGGCAATCTGACTCCTTCAACCCCGTTCTCATGAACGCTTCCGCTTAGCGATCTACAAGGGTATGTAGATGCACTCTCCTTCCCTCGTTGCTAGTTTCTCCATAGATAGATCTTGGTGACACGTAGGAAAATTTTGAATTTCTGCTACGTTCCCCAACATCCACGACTCCCACATGACCAGTATTTGAATGGCGCGCACTGTCTTGGCATATCTTCCAAGATGTGTTGCCCGTGTGCACCATTGTCGATAGCTCATCTCCCGCCGATCGTGATAGGCCGATCATGCCCACAATTAGGCCTACCTTGGTCCACACTTTCTGTTAAACTGTGATCTAAATTCTATCGTATTGGACTAGACGTAGTACATACGGTGTGGACCTTTACGTTGGTACCGACACGTATGAGTACAACTTGTTTACTTGTCCTCCAAGGACTCTCATATATTGCCCTCAATATACCCCATATAGCCGCACCTCAGACGGTCTGTCGTCTCGTGTCTGTAATACTCCTCTTCATAGTGATTGCACCTTCGTGCGTCCGTGGTTTTCTCCCGCAAGGGTTTTAACGAAAAAAATATGCGTCTCTTTGTCTCGTTTATTTCTCGTTATTATCTAACAAGTGGTATCAGAGCTGAGGTACATATACGAGATTAGGGATAGAGATTTAGGGTTGCGTGCACCGCCGCATGCAAGCAGGCGATTCGTCCGGATCGATTCATTTGTCTTTGTCCTGAAGAAGCCGAGACTGACATGATATTGTTTTTCCCTACTGCGGCGCCCTACAAAGCGGTCGCATAGTCGCCGAGACTGATCAGATCATCTGCTGTCCGGTCGTATTCGAGATTGATTTTCCGCTGCAGCTCCGTCAATCCAAGGCGTTCGCACGCATGGCAGCTCTTCTGGCGTGAAAGAAAATCGAGGCTTCAAGTCCCCAGGAGGCCGGTATTACTCACGTCGCTACGTTGCTGCTGGACTTTGCTTCAACCCGGTCACTAGTACTCCCTTCGGTCCTTTTTACTCTGCATATTAGGTTTGTCTGAAGTCAATCTCATCCAACTTTGATCAAGTATATATAAAAAATTATTGACATTTACATAACAACACCAATATCATTAGATTCATCTCGGAATATAATTTCATATTATATTTATTAGATATTATAGATGCTAATAATTTCTAATATAAATTTGATCAAACTTAGCTAAGTTAGACTTTCGGCAAATCCAATGTGTAGAGTAAAAAGGACCGGAGGGAGTACTACTAGTAATTGCTGAAGGAAATATGCCCTAGAGGCAATAATAAAGTTATTATTTATTTCCTTATATCATGATAAATGTTTATTATTCATGCTAGAATTGTATTTACCAGATACATAATACTTGTGTGAATACATAGACAAACAGAGTGTCACTAGTATGCCTCTACTTGACTAGCTCGTTGATCAAAGATGGTTATGTTTCCTAACCATTGACATGAGTTGTCATTTGATTAACGAGATCGCATCATTAGGAGAATGATGTGATTGACTTGACCCATTCCGTTAGCTTAGCACTCGATCGTTTAGTATGTTGCTATTGCTTTCTTCATGACTTATACATGTTCCTATGACTATGAGATTATGCAACTCCCGTTTACCAGAGGAACACTTTGTGTGCTACCAAACGTCACAACGTAACTGGGTGATTATAAAGGTGCTCTACAGGTGTCTCCGAAGGTACTTGTTAGTTTGGCGTATTTCGAGATTAGGATTTGTCACTCCGATTGTCGGAGAGGTATCTCTGGGCCAACTCGGTGATGCACATCACTTAAGCCTTGCAAACATTGCAACTAATGAGTTAGTTGCGGGATGATGTATTTCGGAACGAGTAAAGAGACTTGCCGGTAACGAGATTGAACTAGGTAATGAGATACCGACGATCGAATCTCGGGCAAGCAACATACCGATGATAAAGGGAACAACGTATGTTGTTATGCGGTCTGACCGATAAAGATCTTGTGTCGTTCCCGTCATACTCGTGCCTAAGCCCGATGGAAGTTTCCGCTTGTGTTCCGATTGTAGACCTATAAATGCTATTACTGTTCGCTATAGGCATCCCATTCCTCGCCTAGATGATATGTTTGATGAACTTAGTGGAGCCAACTTTTTCTCAAAAATTGATCTTAAAAGTGGCTTTTAGCAAATCCGCATTCAAGAAGGTGATGAATGGAAAACTGCTTTCAAAACCAAATTTGGCTTATACGAGTGGTTAGTCATGCCTATGGGTTTATCGGAAGCTCCCGGTACTTTCGTGCGTCTTATGCATTATGTGCTTCGCCCTTACATTGGAGTCTTTGTTGTGGTTTACTTTGATGATATCATTGTGTTTAGCAAAACCATGAAAGAGCATCTTCATCATGTTAGGGCTGTTTTGCAAACCCTTCGCAAGGAACGTCTTTATGCAAACATGAAAAAGTGAACATTTGGTGTTGACAAAGTGGTTTTTCTTGGGTTTTGTTGTATCCTCAAAGGGTGTCCATGTTGATGAATCTAAAATTGAAGCAATTAAAACTTGGCCCCAACCCACCAATTTGCAACAAGTGCGTAGCTTTCTTGGTCTTGCGGGTTTTTATCGTCGCTTTGTGAAAGACTTTAGCACAATAGCCGCTCCTTTGCATGCTTTGAGTAAGAAGAATACTCCTTTTGTTTGGGGACCTTTGCAATCCACCGCTTTTGATGAGCTCAAGTCTTTGCTTACTCATGCTCCGATTCTTGCTTTGCCCAATTTTGACAAAACTTTTGAGGTTCATTGTGATGCAAGTGGTACCGGAATTGGCGGAGTTTTGATGCAAGAAAAACGAGCCATTGCATATTTTAGTGAAAAACTCTCCGGTGCTCAAATTAACTATCCCATATATGACAAATAATTATATGCTTTAGTATGTGTGCTACATATTTGGGAACATTATGTTAGACCTCATGAGTTTGTCATACATACCGATCATGAAACACTTAAGTACTTAAAAGGCCAAAATAAGTTGAACAAGCGTCATGCCAAATGGAGTGAATTTATTGAATCTTTCCCCTATGTGATCAAGTACATTAAGGGTAAGGAAAATGTAGTTGCAGATGCACTTTCACGCATATGCACGCTTGTCACTAAACTTGAGTTGAATGTTATTGGTTTTGAGCACATCAAAGACTCGTATGCTAATGATCCATCGTTTGCAATTCCTTATGCTAAGTGTTTGACGCATACTTCTTGGGAACAATATTATATAAAGGATGCTTATCTTATGAAAGCTAACAAACTATGCATTCCCGATTCTTCTCTTCCTTTGCTACTTTTGCAAGAGGCTCATGGAGGCGGACTCATGGGACATTTTGGACGAGATAAGACATTCGCCACGCTCTCCAAGAACTACTTTTGGCCCAAGATGTTCCGATACATCTCACGCTTCGCCAACCGATGCTCTACATGTCGCAAAGCTAAGTTTAAAGCTCAACCTCATGGTCTTTACATGCCTCTTCCTATACCTTATCAACCTTGGGAAGACATTAGCATGGATTTTGTACTTGGTTTGCCTAGAACTCAAAATGGAAAGGATTTCGTGTTTGTTGTTGTGGATAGATTTTCTAAGATGGCACATTTCATTCCTTGCAACAAGATAGACGATGCTTCACACATTGCAAATCTCTTTTGTAGGGTAATCTTGCGACTCCATCGAGTACCAAAGACAATCGTCTCCGATCGTGACGTCAAGTTCTTGAGTTACTTTTGGAAGACCCTATGCGCCAAGCTCGGAATCAAGCTCTTGTTCTCATCCACATACCATCCTCAAACCGACGGCTAAACGGAGGTGACGAAGCGGACGCTCTCCACTACTTCGCGTATTGATCAAGAAGAACATCAAGGAGTGGGAGGCATGTCTACCCATCGCTGAGTACGCCTACAATCGTGCAATACATTCGACTACCGGCAAGTCCCCCTTCGAGGTCGTCTACGGCTTCAACCCGTTGTCACCATTGGACATTCTACCTCTTCCTCTACAAGAGCGCACCAACATGGATGTGAGTGCACGGGCAAGCTACATCAAGAAGATGCATGAGGATACAAGGCACACCATCGAGCACCAAGTACAACGACTAGCGACCAAGCTCAACATCAACAAGCAACCCATGGTATTCAACATTGGTGATCTAGTGTGGCTACACCTTCGCAAGGACCGCTTCCCCAACGAACGCAAGTCCAAGCTTCTCCCTCGAGCCGATGGACCTTTCAAGGTGCTCGCACGCTACAACGACAACGCCTACAAGATCGACCTACCACGAGACAAGTACAATGTGAGCGACATCTTCAACGTCAAAGACCTCACGCCATACCATGGAGATGAAGCTTCTTATCCGAGGTCGGATCTCTCCCAAGGGGGGGAGATGATGCGGAGCATCCTTTGGTCATCCCCACGGACCTTCCATCGACTATTCAAGCTCCAAGTGGACCCATGACAAGAGCAAGAGCTCATGCTATTCAATCCGAGGTGACATCGCTCCTATTTGAGTTCCCCTTTTCTTCCAGTGAGGCATGGCTACTACCTAAGTCCGAGACGCTATGCGTGATCAGGTACAACGTTCGAGTCAAGGAGCCAGGAGCTGAAGAAGAAACAACAGGCGTCAGCTC
Source organism: Aegilops bicornis (assembly GCA_021605145.1). Classification (NCBI taxonomy): domain Eukaryota; kingdom Viridiplantae; phylum Streptophyta; class Magnoliopsida; order Poales; family Poaceae; genus Aegilops; species Aegilops bicornis. The sequence goes on from CM038674.1 coordinate 188,662,448, forward strand.
TCTGGACAGCCCGGTACCTCCGGCCACAGCCCGGAACTTCCGGCCCCCGGAGCCGGCCTACCCGGAGCCTCCGGCCCCCGACAACATCGACCAGCCTGGGTGTGCCAACTCTCTGGTTAGCCCGGAATCTCCGGCCCGTCCGGACCTTCCGGCACCCGGAACCCCTGGCCCGCCCGAACCTTCCGGCCCCGGACGCCAGCCCTGCTCCACTCGCGCCAACTTCCTGGTTAGGCCGGACCCTGCCCGGACCCTCCGGAGCCCGGAACTTCCGGCCACGCCCGGAATTTCCGGCCCTGCCTGTGCGCAGCCACTTGGGCCGAGGCCCATGTACCCTTTCGTCCCGTAAACTATATATACTCCCCCACCTCCTCCTAGTTAGGGTTAGCATTGGTTTAGCTCATATTTCGTGTGAGAGCCCTTGCTCATCCACTTGGTTACTTCTCCTCGGAGCTCACGACCTCTTCGAAGAAGATCCCCCAAGCGGATTCAAGACCCCCTCTTGGGTGGCCCCATCAAGACCTCCTCACAGAGAAGAAAGGCTACTCGTGTATCTTTCCTTTATTGATTTTGAATCTTGTGCTACCCTATGTGTTCGGTGATCTAGTCCTTGTGTAATCGATACTTGTCGGTTTAGCGATTCTATTCATGTGTTTTTCCTTGTGTTCTTCCGCTCGTTTGTCGTGTTTTCCCCGTAGGATCCCCTCCAAACGTGAAAGATCTCCAATTAGAGTTCCGCCCTACATCATCTTGGTATCATGAGCCACGTTGATCATATTTTTGGAGCCCCTACCAAGTGTTTTCTAGCTTGATTTTGTTGTTTTCTTCCTAAATCCAAAAATTCCCCACCAAAAATAGCCCCAATTTTTTTTGTGATTTGTTGGTGTGATGAAGTTTTGTTGGATTTGATCCATGGATCTGCTTTGCTACGAGTGGATCTAGCTTCCCTACCCTTCTTCCCTTCTAATTTCTTCTTTTCCCCCTCCGGATTTGGGCTTTTCCCCAAATTTTTCTGCCCAAACCCTCGATCCCGAAGTCTCTGTTCTTGGCAGAATCACGACCACCGGAACTTCTGGCCCAGCCCGGAACTTCCGGCTCCCGGACCTTCCGACCTTCCCCGGAACCTCCGGACCCCGGACCTTCCGTCTTGCCCGGAACTTCCGGCCTAGACAAAAAAGTTGCGCACCTTCGACGACTCTCGCTACTTCGGCAACTCCGACCACGGTGCAGCGGCATCTTCGCCAACGTACTGAAGACCGTGCATCACATCATCGTCCACATTCGCATCCGTTTGGAACCGTCAACCGTAAGCAAGGACGGTAATTCCGACGACATCTTTGTCCAAACCTTGCCATTGCATTGATAACCACATGGCCTTACTTTTGTGTAGCTTACCCATCGAGACTAGCCATTGAGTATTGCCGGCAACGTGACTTGTGCACATTAGTGATCATACTCCATAGCATACATACCATACCACCGTGGTGCATATCTTGGGATCCACTTGTGTGTCACAAAGTTGTCATAGCATACACAATTGCCATCTTGGTTCGTGAAGTTTTGCATGAGAAAAGAGCTCAAAAGTGAAAGAGCCACACAAGCTTTTAAGCAAAGAGGAAAGATAAGCAAAGAGCTTATGAGCAAGAACCATAGCATCATACCACATTAAGATTGTCATATTGGATCATCTTCGATCATAGCACCGAAATACCATACATATAGCATACGTGGAATAGAGATAGTTGCATTTTTGCCTAGTAGGTTATGCACAAGTTCCGTATCCGCCTATGGTGCAATCGTGCTAGCGTCTCTCTAGTATTGTGCAACAAGAGCAATTTCGTGGATTCCACATTTTGGCTCACTTTTGGTTTGCACAATCCCACCTATCTATTTGCGTGTGTGTTTCCGTGTACCATTATTTGCTTGGTCTACTTGTTGCATTTGCAAATTTGCGAACCTTTTGCAACATTATTGAAGCTCACTTACAATTGCATCAAATTTTGTGCTACCATCCCCACCAAGCTCCACCATAAGCTTTTATTTGTGTAGGTGTGAGAACCGACAAGGATTGGTACCAATAGTGCTATTTCATTGTCCGCATTTGAGTGAACTTGATTCATCATCAACATCGGTCAAAGGTACATTGGTATAAGTTCTTCTCCTTCTACCACTCACATTTTTGCTTGGAATGATGGATAGGCCAAGTACTTCTACCAACCCACTCTTCCTCGAGCAAGACGACGACATGTCATCATACGTCACCAAGAGCCACCTCTTTGGTGCACAACGAGCGTTCCACCAAGAGCAACAAGCAATGAGCAACCGCATCGACAACCTCGCCAACGACTTGCGACTCTCCGAGCAACGTACAAGAGACTACTTTGACAACAAGTTCGATGCTCACAAGCAACAGAATGATGCAAGAATGGACGAGATCCGCGCCTTGATGAGGAACCGGCATCATTCCACTTCTTCATCCTCAAGACGGAGCCGCTCGAGTCGACACTCTGACAACACCTTCTACAACTCAAGTACACTGTCATCGAACACTCTTCGACGAGCCGCGCGTCAAGACCGTCATGCATCGCGCAACCCGCTACATGACAAGCATTCACCAAGAGCAAGTCGATGAGCAAGTTCCTCGTCATCAATCAAACCAAGCCGCTTTTTCCCAAGCTCAAGAACGACAACGACTACAGCACCAAGAGGAAGAACGAGCGCGTCTACACCAAGAAGAACCAGACGCCGAGGCGCAACGTCTTCAACAACAACAACGAGAAGTGCAAGCTCTTGAGGCGCAACGTGCCTTTCAAGAATCAAGTCGAGCCATCGCCAATCGCAATCGCGAAAGGCGCAATCAAGAGGAAGCCCTTTGAGAAGAAATCCAAGAGAGGAACTATCAACAGTGCGTGCAACGTCAAGTTCCTCAAGCTCCTCCACAAGCTCATCAAGCTCCACCTCAACCTCAAGTTCAACAAGCGCACATTGATCATGGACTTCCTCCATGCCAAGAGCAACATGAAGATGATTGCCATCCACGTCAAGGGCGTGATCATCACCATCACCAACAACACAATGAAGAGCAACGATATGGAAAGCTAAAATTCACCATGCCCAAGTTCAATGGAAGCAATGACCCCGAAGAATACCTTTCATGGGCATTGAAGGTCGACAAAATCTTTCGTTTACACAACTATGAGGAAGAGAAGAAGATCGCTATGGCATCACTTGAGTTACAAGACTATGTGCTCATATGGTGGGAACAAATCCTTGAGCGCCGACAAGCAAGAGGTGTACCTCCAATCACCACTTGGGCTCAAATGAAAGATGTCATGCGAGCACGTTTTGTTCCCACTTACTACAACCGCGACCTCTTCAAGAAACTCCAACTCCTCAAGCAAGGAACAAAGAGTGTTGAAGAATACTACAAGGAAATGAAGATAGCCATGATTCAAGCCAATGTGAAGGAAGATGATGAGCAAACAATGGCACGTTTCTTGAATGGACTCAATCATCCCATCAAGAAGATCGCCGACTTCCAACCCTACTCCAACCTCATTGAGCTCGTGCATCAAGCTACAAAGGCGGAACGTCAAGTGCAAGATGACTTCAAGTACGCCAAGTACTCGTCCAAGACCTACGGCTTCTCCAACAACCAACTTCAATAACTCCTCCAAGATCTACATCAACCAAACCTTCTACAAGCAACGACGACAAGTCAAGTTACAAGAAAACTTCGACAAGTTCAAATCGCCCTCCTCCTACTACAAGCAACTTCAAGCCGCGTGCTTCGTCATCTACTCCGACCGATGAGACCGTCAAGACAAGCTCCTTCAAGTGTTTCACTTGTGGCTGCCGAGGCCATAAGTCCTACGAATGCACCAACAAGCGCACCATGATCCTCAACGACGATGGCACCTATGATTCAATTAGTGAAGAGGAGATGGAAGCTCTTGAGAAAGTGGCCATGCACCGGCGAGTGAATGAGGATGAAGATGATCAAGTCTTTTGTGATGAGGATTCGAGCCCCGCTCTCGTTGTCTCCAAGGTCTTGACTCTTCAACATCAACAAGAAGAAGACCAAAGATGCCACATCTTCCACACAAAGGCCGACATCAATGGAAGGTCTATCAAGGTCATCATCGACGGAGGTAGTTGCCACAACTTGGCAAGTGAAGAGCTATGCTCCAAGCTTCAATTGATCAAGAGGAAGCACCCGCACCCCTACAAGGTTCAGTGGCTAAGTGACTCGGGCACTATACGAGTCGAGCATATGGTCCAAGTTTCCTTCAAAATTGGTGCATATGAGGACACTTTGGAGTGTGATGTGGTCCCAATGACCGTTTGCCACCTCCTTCTTGGTCGACCATGGCAATTCGATCGTGGTGTATTCCACAACGGGCGTACCAATCACTACAGCTTCAAGATGAAAGGGAAGGAATATGTGATACGACCTATGTCACCTAGTCAAGTGCTAGCCGAAAAGCAAGCCACCCATCATGGAGAGAAGAGTGAGAAAGTGATCCACCAAACAGTGAGTGAGAGCCACAAGCCAAACGTGAGCGCCTCTTCGCCTAAAGAGAAAAACCTAATCCTATTTGCCACCAAAAGTGAGATGAGAGAAGTGTGTGAGAACCCATCAAGTGTGATGCACTTTGTCCTTGTGTGCAAGGACGGAGAGCCAACAACTAACACCTCTCATGCGCTACCTTTAGTGTTTCAATCTCTTTTGCAGGAATTCCAAGATGTTTTCCCTGATGAGCTACCTCCGGGTCTACCTCCTCTTTGAGGCATTGAGCATCGAATCGACCTCATACCCGGAGCACCTCTCCCAAACAAAGCTCCATACCGAGTCAATCCCGAAGAAACCAAGGAGATTCAACGGCAAGTACAACAACTCATCGACAACGGTCATGTACGTGAAAGCCTAAGCCCTTGTGCCGTTCCCGTCATACTCGTGCCTAAGCCCGATGGAAGTTTCCGCTTGTGTTCCGATTGTAGACCTATAAATGCTATTACCGTTTGCTATAGGCATCCCATTCCTCACCTAGATGATATGCTTGATGAACTTAGTGGAGCCAACTTTTTCTCAAAAATTGATCTTAAAAGTGGCTATTACCAAATCTGCATTCAAGAAGGTGATGAATGGAAAACTGCTTTCAAAACCAAATTTGGCTTATACAAGTAGTTAGTCATGCCTATGGGTTTATCGGAAGCTCCCGGTACTTTCGTGCGTCTTATGCATTATGTGCTTCGCCCTTACATTGGAGTCTTTGTTGTGGTTTACTTTGATGATATCCTTGTGTTTAGCAAAACCATGAAAGAGCATCTTCATCATGTTAGGGCGGTTTTGCAAACCCTTCGCAAGGAACGTCTTTATGCAAACATGAAAAAATGAACATTTGGTGTTGACAAAGTGGTTTTCTTGGGTTTTGTTGTATCCTCAAAGGGTGTCCATGTTGCTGAATCTAAAATTGAAGCAATTAAAACTTGGCCCCAACCCACCAATTTGCAACAAGTGCGTAGCTTTCTTGGTCTTGCGGGTTTTTATCGTCGCTTTGTGAAAGACTTTAGCACAATAGCCGCTCCTTTGCATGCTTTGAGTAAGAAGAATACTCCTTTTGTTTGGGGACCTTTGCAATCCACCGCTTTGGATGAGCTCAAGTCTTTGCTTACTCATGCTCCAATTCTTGCTTTGCCCAATTTTGACAAAACTTTTGAGGTTCATTGTGATGCAAGTGGTACCGAATTGGCGGAGTTTTGATGCAAGAAAAAGCGAGCCATTGCATATTTTAGTGAAAAACTCTCCGTGCTCAACTTAACTATCCCATATATGACAAAGAATTATATGCTTTAGTACGTGTGCTACATGTTTGGGAACATTATCTTAGACCTCATGAGTTTGTCATACATACCGATCATGAAATGCTTAAGTACTTAAAAGGTCAAACTAAGTTGAACAAGCGTCATGCCAAATGGAGTGAATTTATTGAATCTTTCCCCATTGTGATCAAGTACATTAAGGGCAAGGAAAATGTAGTTGCGGATGCACTTTCACGCATATGCACGCTTGTCACTAAACTTGAGTTGAATGTTATTGGTTTTGAGCACATCAAAGACTCGTATGCTAATGATCCATCGTTTGCAATTCCTTATTCTAAGTGTTTGACGCATACTTCTTGGGAACAATATTATATAAAGGATGCTTATCTTATGAAAGCTAACAAACTATGCATTCCCGAGTCTTCTCTTCGTTTGCTACTTTTGCAAGAGGCTCATGGAGGCGGACTCATGGGACATTTTGGACAAGATAATACATTCGCCACGCTCTCCAAGAAATACTTTTGGCCCAAGATGTTTCGATACATCTCACGCTTCGCCAACCGATGCTCTACATGTCGCAAAGCTAAGTCTAAAGCTCAATCTCATGGTCTTTACATGCCTCTTCCTATACCTTATCAACCTTGGGAAGACATTAGCATGGATTTTGTACTTGGTTTGCCTAGAACTCAAAATGGAAAGGATTCCGTGTTTGTTTTTGTGGATAGATTTTCTAAGATGGCACGTTTCATTCCTTGCAACAAGATAGACGATGCTTCACACATTGCAAATCTCTTTTGTAGGGAAATCTTGCAACTCCATGGAGTACCAAAGACAATCGTCTCCGATCGTGACGTCAAGTTCTTGAGTTACTTTTGGAAGACCCTGTGCGCCAAGCTCGGAATCAAGCTCTTGTTCTCATCCACATACCATCCTCAAACCGACTGCCAAACGGAGGTGACGAACCGGACGCTCTCCACTCTACTTCGCGTATTGATCAAGAAGAACATCAAGGAGTGGGAGGCATGTCTACCCATCGCCGAGTACGCCTACAGTCGTGCAAGACATTCGACTAGCGGCAAGTTCCCCTTCGAGGTCGTCTATGGCTTCAACCCGTTGTCACCATTGGACATTCTACCTCTTCCTCTACAAGAGCGCACCAACATGGATGCGAGTGCACGGGCAAGCTACATCAAGAAGTTGCATGAGGATACAAGGCACACCATCGAGTGCCAAGTACAACGACTAGCGACCAAGCTCAACATCAACAAGAAACCCATGGTATTCAACATTGGTGATCTAGTGTGGCTACACCTTCGCAAGGACCGCTTCCCCAACGAACGCAAGTCCAAGCTTCTCCCTTGAGCCGATGGACCTTTCAAGGTGCTCGCACGCTACAACGACAACGCCTACAAGATCGACCTACCACGAGATAAGTACAATGTGAGCGACATCTTCAACGTCAAAGACCTCGCGCCATACCATGGAGATGAAGCTTCTGACCCGAGGTCGGGTCTCTCCCAAGGGGGGGGGGAGATGATGCGGAGCATCCTTTGGTCATCCCCATGGACCTTCCATCGACTATTCAAGCTCCAAGTGGACCCATTACAAGAGCAAGAGCTCGTGCTATTCAATCCGAGGTGACATCGCTCCTATTTGAGTTCCCCTTTTCTTCCAGTGAGGCATGGCTACTACCTAAGTCCGAGACGCTATGCGTGATCAGGTACAACATTCAAGTTAAGGAGCCAGGAGCTGAAGAAGAAACAACAGGCGCCAACTCTCTTGACAGCCCGGAACCTCCGGCCATAGCCCGGAACTTCCGGCCCCCGGAACGTCCGGCCTACCCGGAGCCTCCGGCCCCCGACGACATCGACCAGCCTGGGCGTGCCAACTCTCTGGTTAGCCCGGAATCTCCGGCCCGCCCGGACCTTCCGGCTCCCGGAACCCCCGGCCAACCCGGACCTTCCGGCCCTGGACGCCAGCCCTGCTCCACCCGCGCCAACTTCTTGGTTAGGCCGGACCCTGCCCGGACCCTCCGGCGCCCGGAACTTCCGGCCATGCCCAGAACTTCCGGCCCTGCCTGTGCGCAGCCACTTGGGCCGAGGCCCGTGTACCCTTTCGTCCCGTAAACTATATATACTCCCCCACCTCCTCCTAGTTAGGGTTAGCATTGGTTTAGCTCATATTTCGTGTGAGAGCCCTTGCTCATCCACTTGGTTATTTCTCCTCGGAGCTCACGACCTCTTCGGAGAAGATCCCCCAAGCGGATTCAAGACCCCCTCTAGGGTTGCCCCATCAAGACCTCCTCACGGAGAAGAAAGGCTACTCGTGTATCTTTCCTTTGTTGATTTTGAATCTTGTGCTACCCTATGTGTTCGGTGATCTAGCCCTTGTGTAATCGATACTTGTCGGTTTAGCGATTCTATTCGTGTGTTTTTCCTTGTGTTCTTCCGCTCTTTCGTCATGTTTTCCCCGTAGGATCCCCTCCAAACGTGAAAGATCTCCGATTAGGGTTCCGCCCTACATCAACACGGCTGGATCGGAGTTCGAGGGACATCATCGAGTTGAACGTGTGCAGAACTCGGAGGTGCCGTGCGTTCGGTACTTGATCGGTCGGATCATGAAGACGTACGACTACATCAACCGCGTTGTTCTAACGCTTCCGCTTTCGGTCTATGAGGGTACGTGGACAACACTCTCCCCTCTCGTTGCTATGCATCACCATGATCTTGCGTGTGCGTAAGAAATTTTTTGAAATTACTACGTTCCCCAACAGTGGCATCCGAGCCTGGTTTTATGGGTAGATGTCATATGCACGAGTAGAACACAAGTGAGTTGTGGGCGATATAAGTCATACTGCTTACCAGCATGTCATACTTTGGTTCGGCGGTATTGTTGGACGAAGCGGCCCGGACCGACATTACGCCAGACGCTTCTGCCGAGACTGGTTCTCCCGACGTGCTTTGCACAAAGGTGGCTAGCGGGTGTCAGTTTCTCCAACTTTAGATGAACCGAGTGTGGCTACGCCCGGTCCTTGCGAAGGTTAAAACAACACCAACTTGACAAACTATCATTGTGGTTTTAATGCAAAGGTAAGAACGGTTCTTGCTAAGCCCGTAGCAGCCACGTAAAATTTGCAACAACAAAGTAGAGGACGTCTAACTTGTTTTTGCAGGGCATGTTGTGATGTGATATGGTCAAGACATGATGCTAAATTTTATTGTATGAGATGATCATGTTTTGTAACCGAAGTTATCGGCAATCGGCAGAGCCATATGGTTGTCGCTTATTGTATGCAATGCAATCGCCTGTAATGCTTTACTTTATCACTAAGCGGTAGCGATAGTCGTAGAAGCATAAGATTGACGAGACGACAACTATGCTACGATGGAGATCAAGGTGTCGCGACGGTGACGATGGTGATCATGACGGTGCTTCGGAGATGGAGATCAGAAGCACAAGATGATGATGGCCATATCATATCACTTATATTGATTGCATGTGATGTTTATCTTTTATGCATCTTATCTTGCTTTGATTGACGGTAGCATTATAAGATGATCTCTCGCCAAATTATCAAGGTATAAGTGTTCTCCCTGAGTATGCACTGTTGCGAAAGTTCTTCGTGCTGAGACACCACGTGATGATCGGGTGTGATAGGCTCTACGTTCAAATAAAACGGGTGCAAAACAGTTGCACACGCGGAATACTCAGGTTAAACTTGACGAGCCTAGCATATAACAGATATGGCCTCGGAACACGGAGACCGAAAGGTCGAGCGTGAATCATATAGTAGATATGATCAACATAGTGATGTGTTCACCATTGAAACTACTCCATCTCACGTGATGATCGGACATGGTTTAGTTGATTTGGATCACATGATCACTTAGAGGATTAGAGGGATGTCTATCTAAGTGGGATTCTTAAGTAATATGATTAATTGAACTAAAATTTATCATGAACTTAGTCCTGGTAGTATTAGCATATCTATGTTGTAGATCAATAGCTCGCAATATTGTTCCCCTGTTTTATTTTGATATGTTCCTAGAGAAAACTGAGTTGAAAGATGTTAGTAGCAATGATGCGGATTGGATCCGTGATCTGAGGATTATCCTCATTGCTGCACAGAAGAATTACGTCTGGAAGCACCATGGGTGCCAGTTCACAGGTGAGCAACACCGGATGTTATGAACGTCTGCAGAGCAAAGTCGATGAGTACTCGATAGTTCAGTGTGCCATGCTTTACGGCTTAGAACCGGGACTTCAACAACGTTTTGAACATCATGGACCATATGAGATGTTCCAGGAGTTGAATTTAATATTTCAAGCAAATACCCGAGTTGAGAGATATGAAGTCTCCAACAAGTTCTATAACTAAAAGATGGAGGAGAATAGCTCAAGCGGTGAGCATGTGCTCGATTGTCCGGTACTACAATTGCTTGAATCAAGTGGGAGTTAATCTTCCAGATAAAATAGTGATTGACAGAATTCTCTAGTCACCATCACCAAGTTAGTAGAACTTCGTGATGAACTATAGTATGCAAGGGATGACGAAAACAATTCCTAAGCTCTTCGCAATGCTAAAATCGGCGAGGTAGAAATCAAGAAAAACATCAAGTGTTGATGGTTGACAAGACCACTAGTTTCAAGAAAAGGGGCAAAGGGAAGAAGCGGAACTTCAAGAAGAACGGCAAGCAAGTTGCTGCTCAAGTAAACAAGCCCAAGTCTAGACCTAAGCCTGAGACTAAGTGCTTCTGCTGCAAAGGAACTGGTCACTGGAAGCGGAACTACCCCAAGTATTTGGCGGATAAAAAGGATGGCAAAGTGAACAAAGGTATATTTGATATACAGATTATTGATGTGTATTTTACTAGTGTTCGTAGCAACCCCTTGGTATTTGATACTGGTTCAGTTGCTAAGAGTAGTAACTCGAAACAGGAGTTGCAGAATGAACAGAAACTAGTTAAGGGTGAAGTGACGGTGTGTGTTGGAAGTAGTTCCAAGATTGATATGATCATCATCGCACACTCCCTATACTTTCGGGATTAGTGTTGAACCTAAATAAGTGTTATTTGGTGTTTGCATTGAGCATGAATATGATTTGATCATGTTTATTGCAATACGGTTATTCATTTAAGTTAGAGAATAATTGTTGTTCTGTTTACATGAATAAAACCTTATATGGTTACACACCCAATGAAAATGGTTCGTTGGATCTCGATTGTAGTGATACACATATTCATAATATTGAAGCCAAAAGATGCAAAGTTAATAATGATAGTGCAACTTATTTGTGGCACTGCCGTTTGGGTCATATTGGTGTAAAGCGCATGAAGAAACTCCATGCTGATGGGCTTTTGGAATCACTTGATTATGAATCACTTGATGCTTGCGAACCATGCTTCTTGGGCAAGATGACTAAAACGCCGTTCTCCAGAACAATGGAGCGAGCAACAGATTTGTTGGAAATCATACATACTGATGTATGTGGTCCAATGAATATTGAGGCTTCTTGGCGGTATCGTTATTTTCAGACCTTCACAGATGATTTGAGCATATATGGTTATATCTACTTTATGAAACATAAGTCTGAAACAGTTGAAAGGTTCAAAGAATTTCAGAGTGAAGTGGAAAATCATCGTAACAAGAAAATAAAATTTCTATGATCTGATCATGGAGATGAATATTTGAGTTACGAGTTTTGCCTTCAGTTAAAATAATGTGGAATAGTTTCACAAACTCATGCCACCTGGAACACCACAGCGTAACGGTGTGTCCGAACGTCATAACCGCACTTTATTTGATATGGTGCGATCAATGATGTCTCTTACCGATTTACCAATATCATTCTGGGGTTATGCATTTGAGATAGCTGCATTCACGTTAAAATAGGGCACCATCTAAATCCGTTGAAACGACACCGTATGAACTATGGTTTAGCAATAAACCTAAGTTTTCGTTTCTTAAAGTTTGGGGCTGCGATGCTTATGTGAAATAGTTTCAACCTGATAAGCTCGAACCCAAATCGGGGAAATGCGTCTTCATAGGATACCCAAAGGAGACTGTTGGGTACACCTTCTATCACAGATCCGAAGGCAAATTCGTTGCTAAGAATGGATCCTTTCTAGAGAAGGAGTTTCTCTCGAAAGAAGTGAGTGGGAGAAAAGTGGAACTTGATAAGGTAATTGTTCCTTCTCCCGAATTGGAAAATAGTTCATCACAGAAATCAGTTCCAGTGATGTCTACACCAACAAGAGAGGAAGTTAATGATGATGATCATGAAACTTCGGATCAAGTTACTACAGAACTTCGTAGATCAACCAGAGCACGATCCTCACCAGAGTAGTACGGTAATCCTGTTCTGGAGGTCATGTTACTTGACCATGACGAACCTATGAACTATGAAGAAGCGATGGTGAGCCCATATTCCGCAAAATGGCTTGAGGCCATGAAATCTGAGATGAGATCCATGTATGAGAACAAAGTATGGACTTTGATTGACTTGCCCAATGATCGGCGAGCCATTGAGATTAAATGGATCTTCAAGAGGAAGAGGAAGACGGACGCTGATAGTAGTGTTACTATCTACAAAGCTAGAATTGTCGCAAAAGGTTCTCGACAAATTCAAGGTGTTGACTATGATGAGAGTTTCTCACTCGTATGTCTGTCCGAATCATGTTAGCAATTGCCGCATTTTATGAAATCTGGCAAATGGATAAACAAAACTGCATTCCTTAATGGATTTATTAAAGAAGAGTTGTATATGATGCAACCAGAAGGTTTTGTCAATCCTAAAGGTGCTAACAAAATATGCAAGCTCCAACGATCCATCTATGGACTGGTGCAAGTATCTCAGAGTTGGAATATACGCTTTGATAAGTTGATCAAAGGATATAGTTTTATACAGACTTGCGGTGAAGCCTGTATTTACAAGAAAGTGAGTGGGAGCACTACAACATTTTTGATAAGTATATGTGAATGACGTATTGTTGATCAGAAATAATGTAGAATTATTCTGCAAAGCATAAAGGAGTGTTTAAAGGAGTTTTTCAAAGAAAGACCTCGGTGAAGCTGCTTACATATTGAGCATCAAGATCTATAAAGATATATCAAGACACTTGATAAGTTTTTCAATGAGTACATACCTTGGCAAGATTTTGAAGTAGTTCAAAATGGAACAGTCAAAGAAAGAGTTCTTGCCTGTATTACAAGGTGTGAAATTGAGTAAAACTCAAAGCTCGACCATGGCAGAAGATAGAAAGAGAATGAAAGTCATTCCCTATGCCTTGGCCATAGGTTCTATAAAGTATGCCATGTTGTGTACCAGATCTATTGTATACCCTACACGGATTTTGGCAAGGGAGTACAATAGTGATCTAGGAGTAGATCACTGGACACGGTCAAAATTATCCTTAGTGGAATAAGGATATATTTCTCGATTATGGAGGTGACAAAAGGTTAAATGCGTAAAGGGTTACGTCGATGCAAATTTTGACACTGATCCAGATGACTCTAAACCTCAATCTGGATACATATTGAAAGTGGGAGCAATTAGCTAGAGTAGCTCCGCAAGAGCATTGTTGACATAGAAATTTGCAAAATACATACGGATCTGAATGTGGCAGACCCGTTGACTAAACTTCTCTCACAAGCAAAACATGATCACACCTTAGTACTCTTCGGGTGTTAATCACATAATGATGTGAACTAGATTATTGACTCTAGTAAACCCTTTGGGTCTTGGTCACATGTCGATGTGAACTATGGGTGTTACCCACATAAAGATGTGAACTATCGATGTTAAATCACATGGCGATGTGAACTAGATTATTGACTCTAGTGCAAGTGGGAGACTGAAGGAAATATGCCCTAGAGGCAATAATAAAGTTATTATTTATTTCCTTATATCATGATAAATGTTTATTATTCATGCTAGAATTGTATTTACCAGATACATAATACTTGTGTGAATACATAGACAAATAGAGTGTCACTAGTATGCCTCTACTTGACTAGCTCGTTGATCAAAGATGGTTATGTTTCCTAACCATTGACATGAGTTGTCATTTGATTAACGGGATCACATCATTAGAAGAATGATGTGATTGACTTGACCCATTCCGTTAGCTTAGCACTCGATCGTTTAGTATGTTGCTATGGCTTTCTTCATGACTTATACATGTTCCTATGACTATGAGATTATGCAACTCCGTTTACCGGAGGAACACTTTGTGTGCTACCAAACGTCACAACGTAATCGGGTGATTATAAAGGTGCTCTGGTGTCTCCGAAGGTACTTGTTGGGTTGGCGTATTTGAGATTAGGATTTGTCACTCCGATTGTCGAAGAGGTATCTCTGGGCCCACTCAAGAATGCACATCACTTAAGACTTGCAAGCATTGCAACTAATGAGTTAGTTATGGATGATGTATTACGGAACGAGTAAAGAGACTTGCCGGTAACGAGATTGAACTAGGTATTGAGATACCAATGATCGAATCTCGGGCAAGTAACATACCGATGATAAAGGGAACAACGCATGTTGTTATGCGGTCTGACCGATAAAGATTTTCGTAGAATATGTGGGAGCCAATATGAGCATCCAGGTTCCGCTATTGGTTATTGACCGGAAATGTGTTTTGGTCATGTCTACATAGTCCTCGAACCAGTAGGGTCCGCACGCTTAAGGTTTCGATGACAGTTTTATTATGAGTTTATGAGTTTTGATGTACCGAAGGAGTTCGGAGTCCCGGATGAGATCGGGCACATGACGAGGAGTCTCGAAATGGCTGAGACGTAAAGATCGATATATTGGACGACTATATTCGGACTTCGGAAAGGTTCCGAGTGATTCGGGTATTTATCCGGAGTACCGGAGAGTTACGGGAATTCACTGGCGAGAAGTATTGAGCCTTATTGGGCCATACGGGAATAGAGGAGAGAGGCCTAAAGGAAGGAGGCGCGCGCCCCCCCTCTGGTCCGAATTGGACAAGGGGTGCAGCCCACTTTTCCTTATCCCTCTCTCCCTCTTTCCTTCTCTCCTACTCCAACAAGGAAAAGGAGGATTCCTACTCCCGGTGGGAGTAGGACTCCCCCCTTGGCGCGCCCTCCTCTTGGACGGCCGCCTCCCCCCTTGCTCCTTTATATACGGGGGCAGGGGGCAGCCCATAGACACAACAATTGATCTCTTGATCTCTTAGCCGTGTGCGGTGCCCCCTCCACCATAGTCCACCTCGATAATGTCTGATGGCGGTGCTTAGGCGAAGCCCTGCGTCGGTAGAACATCATCATCGTCATCACGCCGTCGTGCTGATGAAACTCTCCCTCAACACTCGGCTGGATCGGAGTTCGAGGGACGTCATCGAGTTGAACGTGTGCAGAACTCGGTGGTGCCGTGCGTTCGGTACTTGATCGGTCGGATCGTGAAGACGTACGACTACATCAACCGCGTTGTTCTAACGCTTCCACTTTTGGTCTACGAGGGTACGTGGACAACACTCTCCCCTCTCGTTGCTATGCATCACCATGATCTTGCGTGTGCGTAGGAATTTTTTTGAAATTACTACGTTCCCCAACACTTGCCACGAGAAGACAAGGCTCATCTACGGTTCAGACTGTTTTATTGTTCTATGTTCAATTGCTATGTCCACTACCTATACTACTAGGTGCTATTTATCTTATTCCGTTTGATCCGCATATTAAATTCTCTCAAGAATTTTTCTACGGCTTGTACTACTTTGTGCACACAGATTTATCTACTCATGGCTTCCATGAAGTACGATCTTCCGCCGCTGGACCGTGACACAAGGTTTACCCTATGGCAAGTCAAGATGCGGGCGTTGTTGGCACAGTCCGACTATGATGAAGCACTGGATAGTTTTGGAAAGAACAGAATTCAGGACTGGACTGATGAGGAGAAAAGAATTGAGTGTAAGGCTTTGTCACAAATTCAACTCCATTTGCATAATAATATTTTGCAGGAAGTTTTGAGCGAGAAAACTGCCGCCGCTCTATGCTTAAAGCGGAAGGGATTTGCTTGACTAAAGATCTCACCAGCAAGATGCATCTGAAGCAAAAATTATTCCTACACAGGTTACCCGAGGGAGGTAATGTTTTGAATCATATTTCATTTAAAGAAATCATATCTGATCTAGCTGCAATGGAGGTTAAGTATGAAGAGGAAGATACTGCTTTAATGTTACTTTGTTCACTCCCAAGTTCTTATACCAATTTTAGAGACACCATATTATACAGTCGTGATACTCTCACACGTAATAAAGTTTATGAAGCTTTTAACTCTAAGGAGAAGATGAAATTAATGGTGCCTCATGATGGTTCAAGTTCATCCCAAGCCGAGGATTATCTGTTCGTAAGGTGACAAAGGAGAAGAACTCCAATAATGGAAACAGAGGCAAAAGTAAGAACGGCCACAGGGGCCGGTCGCAATCTAGAGACAAGAAATATTGCAGATATTGCAAGAGAGACGGGCATGACATCTCTGAGTGTTTCAAGTTGCAGAACAAGGAAAAGAGGAAAGGTAACAAACAAGGTGAAAATTCTGCTAACGTTCCTCGTGAAGATATATACGATGATGCACTATACGTTATAGCAGCATGTCCAGAGACCAATGATGAGTGGGTACTTGACACTGCATGCACTTTTCATATGTGTCCACATAGAGATTGGTTAAATACTTTTGATTCCACTACTTCTGCTGGTCCCGTTTTGGGTTTTGATAATTCATCATGCAAGATTGAAGGCATAGGTTCCGTTCGAATCAAGATGTTTGATGGCACAATCAGAACTTTGACAGATGTTCGGTATATTCCGAAGATGAAGAGAAATCTTATCTCTGTTAGTGCCCTTGATGCAAAGGGGTATAAGTATTCAGGTGGAGATAGTGTTTTGAAGGTCACCAAAGGCTCCCTTGTTGTGATGAAAGGTGACTTAAGTTTGACCAATGGTCTTTATTACCTTCGAGGTTCTACCGTTTCAGGTAACTCTACTCCAGTTATTTCAAAGAATTCTGATTGTGATGCTGCTAACCTTTGGCATATGCATCTTGGACATATGAGTGAACTTGGTTTGGCAGAGTTAAATAAGAGAGGTCTTCTTGATGGATATGAACCTGGTAAATTGAAATTTTGTGAGTATTGTATCTTCGGCAAGCACAAGATGGTGAAGTTCAATGATACGTCTCCAACGTATCTATAATTTTTGATTGTTCCATGCTATTATATTATCTATCTTGGATGTTTATGGGCTTTATTATGCACTTTTACATTATTTTTGGGACTAACCTATTGACCCAGAGCCCAGTGCCAGTTCCTGTTTTTTCCCTTGTTTCAGTGTTGAAGAAAAGGAATATCAAAATGAGTCGAAACGGAATGAAACCAACTGGAGAAGTTATTTTTGGAAGGAAAGCTACCGGATAAACTTGGAGTGCACGTCAGGAAAGAAACAAGGGAACCACGAGGTAGGGGGGCGCGCCCACCCCCCTAAGGCGCGCCCTCCACCCTCATGGGCCCCTCGTGTCTCCCTGACGTACTTCTTCCTCCTATATATACCCATATACCCTAAAAACTTCGAAAAACAGAATAGATCTGGAGTTCCGCTGCCGCAAGCCTCTGTAGCCACCAAAAACCTCTCGGGACCCTGTTCTGGCACCCTACCGGAGGGGGGAACCCTCACCGGTGGCCATCTTCATCATCTCAGCGCTCTCCATGATGAGGAGGGAGTAGTTCACCCTCGGGCGGGAGTAGTTCACCCTCGGGCCTGAGGGTATGTACCAGTAGCTATGTGTTTGATCTCTCTCTCTCTCTCTCGTGTTCTTGATTTGGCACGATCTTGATGTATCGCGAGCTTTACTATTATAGTTGGATCTTATGTTTCTTCTCCCCTCTACTCTCTTGTAATGGATTGAGTTTCCCCTTTGAAGTTATCTTATCGGATTGAGTCTTTAAAGATTTGAGAACACTTGATGTATGTCTTGCCGTGCGTATCTGTGGTGACAATGGGATATCACGTGATTCACTTGATGTATGTTTTGGTGATCAACTTGCGGGTTCCGCCCATGAACCTATGCATAGGGGCTGGCACACGTTTTCGTCGTGATTCTCCGTTAGAAACTTTGGGGCACTCTTTGAGGTTCTATGTGTTAGTTGAATAGATGAATCTGAGATTGTGCGATGCATATCATATAATCATACCCACAGATACTTGAGGTGACATTGGATTATCTAGGTGACATTAGGGTTTTGGTTGATTTGTATCTTAAGGTGTTATTCTAGTACGAACTCTAGGGCTGTTTGTGACACTTATAGGAATAGCCCAATGGATTGATCGGAAAGAATAACTTTGAGGTGGTTTCATACCCTACCATAATCTCTTCTTTATTCTCCGCTATTAGTGACTTTGGAGTGACTCTTTGTTGCATGTTGAGGGATAGTTATATGATCCAATTATGTTATTATTGTTGAGAGAACTTGCACTAGTGAAAGTATGAACCCTAGGCCTTGTTTCCTATCATTGCAATACCGTTTGTGCTCACTTTTATCATTAGTTACCTTGCTGTTTTTATATTTTTAGATTACAAAAACCTATATCTACCATCCATATTACACTTGTATCACCATCTCTTCGCCGAACTAGTGCACCTATACAATTTACCATTTTATTGGGTGTGTTAGCACAAGAGACTCTTTGTTATTTGGTTGCGGGGTTGTTTGAGAGAGACCATCTTCATCCCACGCCTCCCACGGATTGATAAACCTTAGGTCATCCACTTGAGGGAAATTTACTCTTGTCAGACAAACCTCTCGCACTTCGAGGCCCAACAACGTCTACAAGAAGAAGGTTGCGTAGTAGACATCAAGCTCTTTTCTGGCGCCGTTGCCGGGGAGGTGAGTGCTTGAAGGTATATCTTTAGATCTTGCAATTGAATCTTTTTGCTTCTTGTTTTAGCACTAGTTTAGAAAACTACAAAAAATGGAATTGAGTTTGTCTCATACGCTTCGTCTTTTTAATATCTTTCGTGAGTATGATGGAAAGGAAAATTGTGCCAAAGTGTTAGAAGAAGAATGTATTAAAATGTTCGGCACTAAATCTTTGAATGATGAGCATGATTGCAATGTTGTTAGTATGAACTCCTTGAATATCCATAGTACTAATGTTGATTGCACTAGTTATGATGAAAATGTCTCCTATAAACATGTCAATTTTTGTGGAGTACATTGGGTTTGCAAGTACACACCAAATAGGGAAGATAGATATTGCAAGAGGCATAAGTATTTACAAACTAAATTGTTGTAAGAAAGTCTTGATGTTTGTGCTGAAAAATTCAATATTTTTCGCGCCCCTTGTGAACTTTGCAATGAACATGGTCATTTAAATCTCCAATGCAACTTGTTTCATGACCGAATCGTATCCAAAAATGGTGATAATTTGATTACCCTTGAGCATCATAAAGAGCTTAGTCTTCTTTTGGAGTATGAGGAAATGAAATGTATAATTGAGGGTATTCCCAATTTAATCTTGATAGATTTCTTGATTTTGATCTAGAGAAGATTTATATGTATTGTGCGGTGAATTGCATTGAAAATCTTTATATTGCCAATTACATAAGAAAATAAAACAAATAGAAGATGAAGAGAATGCTAACGAAAGGGAAGAGACTTCCCAATATTCTCCTATTATTTCTTATGATGAATCAGGTAACGAGGAGGAGCCTTCTATTCAACCAATCTCATCAATAAGGAGCTCCAAAAAGAGGATTGAACCCGCACATGATGGGGTGAAGAAGAAGAAAAGAAAAAGGAAGAGAGGTAAAGAGATATCTTTCCCAAATAATGTTGCTCCTATCATTGTTGTGCCTCATGAAAATGAATCGAAAATAATTGTGGAAGATGATGCACTTGATGATGATCTCGTTATGCCTATTGCTTGTTGTGATGATTATGATTGGGAAGATAATGATACTTCTTATGATGTTGAAAATATTTTTGGTACTTGCTTGGAAGAATATGATAATTGCTATACTATTGGTGCTATCCATACTATTAATGATGAGAGTGATTATGCTTATGATATGAAAAGGCTCAAGCTTGGGGATGCTATGTTTGAAGAAGATGATGTTTTTGAGAATATATTTGCTGCAACTAATGTTTGTCCCAAACTCGGGGATGCTACATTTAATGAAGATGGTATTTTTAGCCTCCAAAGTTTTGATATGCAAATTTGTTATGATGATAACATGCCTCCTACTTATGATGATTATATTGATGAAAGTGTGTTTGGAAGAGGTCAACTTTACGAAGTAGTGATCCCACAATATTGGAGGATGTTGAATCTTATAATATTTATGAAAGTGGATTTGGAGAGGTCATGACTTTATTTAGTGATGTATCCACTATCTTGGAAGAGGTTTCAATCGATTATGATGAGAACAAAGTTGCTACTTATGATGATTATTGTGATGAAACTTATGCTATAAAAATTAGTGACGATTATATTTATAAAACTTGTCATGATTATGATTACCCTTTTTCTGAACAATTTATAGTATTCAAGTCTCTTATGATACTCCCACTATTCCGAATGAGAAGAATTTTGCTTCTGTGGAGAGTAGTAAAATTTCTATGGAAGTAGATCATGAAAAGAATGATTTGGGTGCTGATTATATTGTTGAATTCATTCATGATGCTACTGAAAATTATTATTAGGGAGGAATATATGCTTGTAGGAATTGCAATAATATCAAGTTTCCTCTCTATGTGCTTAAAATCTTGAAGTTATGCTTGTTTTGCCTTCCTATGCTAGTTGATTATTGTTCCCATTAGTTGTTTGCTCGAAAAATCCCTATGCATAGGAAGTGGGTTAGACTTAAATGAGCTAGTCTTATTCTTCATGATGCTCTCCTTATGTTTCAATTCTTATCTTTTATGTGAGCACCATTGAAATCATCATGCCTAGCTAGGGGCGTTAAACGATAACGCTTGTTGGGAGGCAACCCAATTTTATTTTAGTTTCTTTATTTTTGGTTCTTTTTAGGAATAAATAATCCATCTAGCTTCAGTTTAGATGTGGTTTTGTGTTTTAATTAGTGTTTGTGCCAAGTAGAACCTTTGGGAAGACTTGGGTGAAGTCTTTATGAGCATGCTTTAAAAAACAGAAACTTTAGCGCTCACGAGATTAGCTTCAAATTCTTACTGGAGAGTGCTATTTAGTTGATTCTTTTTGCATATGATTACTAAACAAATTCCTCAGGTCTACCAATTTATTTTAGAATTTTTGGAGTTCAGAAGTTTGCGTTAGTTACAGATTACTACAGACTGTTCTGTTTTTGACAGATTCTGTTTTTCGTGTGTTGTTTGCTTATTTTGATGACTCTATGGCTAGTAAAATAGTTTATAAACCATAGAGAAGTTGGAATACAGTAGATTTAACACCAATACAAATAAATAATGAGTTCATTACAGTACCTTGAAGTGGTGATTTGTTTTCTTTTGCTAACGGAGCTTACGAGTTTTCTGTTAAGTTTTGTGTTGTGAAGTTTTAAAGTTTTGGGTTAAGATTCAATGGACTATGGAATAAGAAGTGGCAAGAGCCTAAGATTGGGGATGCCCAAGGCACCCCAAGGTAATATTCAAGGATAACCAAGAGCCTAAGCTTGGGGATGCCCCGGATGGCATCCCCTCTTTAAATCTTCGTTCATCGGTAACTTTACTTGGAGCTATATTTTTATTCACCACATGATATGTGTTTTGCTTGGAGCGTCGTTTTATTTTATTTAGCTTTGCTTGCTGTTTGAATATACCAAGATCTGAAATTATCAAATGTTAGAGAGTCTTCACATAGTTGTGAAGGAAATATGCTCTAGAGGCAATAATAAAGCTATTATTTATTTCCTTATATCATGATAAATGTTTATTATTCATGCTAGAATTGTATTAGCCGGAAACATGATACATGTGTGAATACATAGACAAAACAGAGTGTCACTAGTATGCCTCTACTTGACTAGCTCGTTAATCAAAGATGGTTATGTTTCCTAGCCATAGACAAAGAGTTGTCATTTGATTAATGGGACCACATCATTAGGAGAATGATGTGATTGACTTGACCCATTCCATTAGCTTAGCACTTGATCGTTTAGTATGTTGCTATTGCTTTATTCATGACTTATCGTGTTCCTATGACTATGAGATTATGCAACTCCCGTTTACGGAGGAACACTTTGTGTGCTACCAAAGCGTCACAACATAACTGGGTGATTATAAAGGTGTTCTCTGAGGTGTCTCCGAAGGTACTTGTTGGGTTGGCGTATTTTGAGATTAGGATTTGTCACTCTAATTGTCGGAGAGGTATCTCTGGGCCCTCTCGGTAATGCACATCACTTAAGCCTTGCCAGCATTGCAATTAATGAGTTAGTTGTGAGATGATGTATTACAGAATGAGTAAAGAGACTTGCCGGTAACGAGATTGAACTAGGTATTGAGATATCGACGATCGAATCTTGGGCAAGTAACATACCGATGACAAAGGGAACAACATATGTTGTCGGTTTGACCGATAAAGATCTTCGTAGAATATGTGGGAGCCAATATGAGCATCCAGGTTCCGCTATTGGTTATTGACCAGAGACGTGTCTCAGTCATGTCTACATTGTTCTCGAACTCGTAGGGTCCGCACGCTTAAAGTTCGATGACGGTTATATTATGAGTTTATGTGTTTTGATGTACCGAAGGTTATTCGGAGTCCCGGATGTGATCACGGACTTGACGAGGAGTCTCGAAATGGTCGAGACATAAAGATCGATATATTGGACGACTATATTTATACACCGGAAAGGTTCCGGGTGAGATTGGGACAATACCGGAACTCCCGGAGGTTATCGGAACCCCCCGGGAGGTATATGGGCCTTATTGGGCCTTAGTGGAAAGGAGGGGAAAGGATCAAGGGAGGGGGCACCCCCCCAAGCCCAATCCGAATTGGGAGGGGGGCGGCCCCCTTTCCTTCCTCCCTCCTTCCTCTTCCTTCCCTCTCCCTCTCCTAATAGGAAAGGGGGGAGTCCTACTCCCGTGGGAGTTGGATTCCCCCCCTAGGGTGCGCCACCCCCCTTGGCCGGCCCCCTCCTCCACTCCTTTATATACGGGGGAGGGGGCACCCCATAGACACAACAATTGATCTCTTGATCTCTTAGCCGTGTGCGGTGCCCCCCTCCACCATAGTTCTCCTCGATAATATTGTAGCGGTGCTTAGGAGAAGCCCTGCAACGGTAGAACATCAAGACCATCATCACGCCGTCGTGCTGGCGGAACTCTTCCCCGACATTCTGCTGGATCGGAGTATGGGGAACGTCATCGAGCTGAACGTGTGCAAGATCTCGGAGGTGCCGTAGTTTCGGTGCTTGATCGGTCGGGCCGTGAAGACGTACGACTACATCAACCGCGTTGTGCTAACGCTTCCGCTTTTGGTCTACGAGGGTACGTCGACACACTCTCCCCTCTTGTTGCTATGCATCAACATGATCTTGCGTGTGCGTAGGATTTTTTTTGAAATTACTACGTTCCCCAACAAGTTGCATAACTATTCGACTACTCATTGATCTTCACTTATATCTTTCGGAGTAGTTTGTTATTGCACTAGTACTTCACTTATATCTTTTAGAGCACGGTGGTGGTTTTATTTTGAAGAAATAGATGAACTCTCGTGCTTCACTTATATTATTCTGAGAGTCTTAAACAACATGGTAATTTGCTTAATCCTAATATGCTAGGTATTCAAGACTAGTAAAAATTTCTTATGAGTGTGTTGAATACTGATGTCTACTACGCAACCTTATTCTTGTAGACGTTGTTGGGCCTGCAAGTGCACAGGTTTGTAGGACAGTAGCAAATTTCCCTCAAGTGGATGACCTAAGGTTTATCAATCCGTGGGAGGCGTAGGATGAAGATGGTCTCCCTCAAGCAACCCTGCAACCAAATAACAAAGAGTCTCTTGTGTCCCCAACACACCCAATAGAATGGTAAATTGTACAGGTGCACTAGTTCGGCGAATAGATGGTGATACAAGTGCA
This sequence comes from Aegilops bicornis, assembly GCA_021605145.1. Classification (NCBI taxonomy): domain Eukaryota; kingdom Viridiplantae; phylum Streptophyta; class Magnoliopsida; order Poales; family Poaceae; genus Aegilops; species Aegilops bicornis. The sequence continues at coordinate 188,686,344 of CM038674.1, forward strand.
ATATGGATGATAGATATAGGTTTTTGTAATCTGAAAATATAAAAACAGCAAGGTAACTAATGATAAAAGTGAGCGTAAACGGTATTGCAATGATAGGAAACAAGGCCTAGGGTTCATACTTTCACTAGTGCAAGTTCTCTCAACAATAATAACATAATTGGATCATATAACTATCCCTCAACATGCAATAAAGAGTCACTCCAAAGTAACTAATAGTGGAGAACAAAACGAAGAGATTATGGTAGGGTCTGAAACCACCTCAAAGTTATTCTTTCCAATCAATCCGTTGGGCTATTCCTATAAGTGTCACAAAAAGCCCTAGAGTTCGTACTAGAATAACACCTTAAGATACAAATCAACCAAAACCCTAATGTCACCTAGATACTCCAATGTCACCTCAAGTATCCGTGGGCATGATTATACGATATGCATCACACAATCTCAATTCATCTACTCAACCAACACATAGAACCTCAAAGAATGCCCCAAAGTTTCTACCAGAGAATCACGACGAAAACGTGTGCCAACCCCTATGCATAGGTTCCCAATGTCACGAAACCCGCAAGTTGATCACCAAAACATACATCAAGTGGATCAATAGAATAACCCATTGTCACCATGGTTATCCCATAAGACATACATCAAGTGTTCTCAAATCTTTAAAGACTCAATCCGATAACATAACTTCAAAGGAAACTCAATCCATTACAAGAGAGTAGAGGGGAGAAGAAACATAAGATCCAACTATAATAGCAAAGCTCGCGATACATCAAGATCGTGCCAAATCAAGAACACGAGAGAGAGAGATCAAACACATAGCTCTTTGGTACATACCCTCAGCCCCGAGGGTGAACTACTCCCTCCTGCGTCATGGAGAGCGCCGGGATGATGAAGATGGCCACCGGTGAGGGTTCCCCCCCCTCGGGAGGGTGCGAACAGGGTCCCAATTGGTTTTGGTGGCTCTGGAGGTTTTGCGGCGTGAAACTCCCAATCTAATCTCTGTTACGGAAGTTTTACGATCGTAGGTATATATGGGTGCAAAGTGCGTCGATGGAGCTTGGGGCCCCACGAGGCGGCGCGCCCTAGGGGGTGGGCACGCCCCACCCTCGTGAGCACCTCCGTATCTTCGGCGTGGAGTCCAAGCCCATCAGGTGGGTTTCCTTCCAAAAATAACTTCTCCAGTTGATTTCGTTCCGTTTGACTCCGTCGATATTCCTTTTCCTCGAAATCTTTGAAATAGGCATAAAAGCAACAAATCAGGCTGGGCCTCCGATTAATAGGTTAGTCCCAAAAATAATATAAAAGTGGATAATAAAGCCCAATATTGCCTAAAACGGTAGATAATATAGCATGGAGCAATCAAAAATTATAGATACGTTGGAGGCATATCAAATACTAAGATAAGTTTGATGATTGATGATTGTTTTGAGATATGGAGGTAATAATATCAAAGTCGTGCTAGTTGAGTAGTTGTGAATTTGAGAAATGCTTGTGTTGAAGTTTGCAAGTCCCATAGCATGCATTATGGTAAACGTTATGTAACAAATTTGAAACATGAGGTGTTCTTTGATTGTCCTCCTTATGAGTGGCGGTCGGGGAATGACGATGGTCTTTTCCTACCAATCTATCCCCCTAGGAGCATGCGTGTAATGCTTGGTTTTTGTTGACTTGTAGATTTTTGCAATAAGTATGTGAGTTCTTTATGACTAATGTTGAGTCCACGGATTATACGCACTCTCACACTTCCATCATTGCTAGCCTCTCTAGTTCCGTGCATTGCCCTTTCTCACATTGAGAGTTGGTGCAAACTTCGCCGGTGCATCCAAACCCCGTGATATGATATGATCTTTCACACATAAACCTCCTTATATCTTCCTCAAAACAGCCACCATACCTACCTATTATGGCATTTTCATAGCCATTCCGAGATATATTGCCATGCAACTTTCCACCATCCAGTTTATCATGACATGTTCATCATTGTCATATTGCTTCGCATGATCATGTAGTTGACATAGTATTTGTGGCAAAGCCACCGTTCATAACTATTTCATACATGTCACTCTTGATTCATTGCATATCCTGGTACACCACCGGAGGCATTCATATAGAGTCATACTTTGTTCTAGTATCGGTTTGTAATCATTGAGTTGTAAATAAATAGAAGTGTGATGATCATCATTTTCTAGAGCATTGTCCCAAGTGAGGAATAAATTAAAAAAAAGAGAGAAAGGCCATAAAAAAAGGATAAGGCCCAAAAAAATGAAATGAGAGAAAAAGAGAGAAGGGACAATGCTACTATCCTTTGCCACACTTGTGCTTCAAAGTAGCACCATAATCTTCATGATAGAGAGTCTCTTGTTTTGTCACTTTCATATACTAGTGGGAATTTTTCATTATAGAACTTGGCTTGTATATTCCAGCAATGGGCCTCCTCAAGTGCCCTAGGTCTTCGTGAGCAAGCAAGTTGGATGTACACCCACTTAATTTCTTTTGTTGAGCTTTCATACATTTATAGCTCTAGTGCATCCGTTGCATGGCAATCCCTGTTGGGGAACATAGTAATTTCAAAAAAAATCCTACACACACGCAAGATCATGGTGATGCAATAGCAACAAGAGGGGAGAGTATTGTCCATGTACCCTCGTAGACCGAAAGCGGAAGCATTAGCACAACGCGGTTGATGTAGTCGTACGTCTTCACGATCCGACCGATCAAGTACCGACCGCACGACACCTCCGAGTTCAGCACACGTTCAGCCCGATGACGTCCCTCGAACTCCGATCCAGCCGAGTGTCGAGGGAGAGTTAAGTCAGCACGACGGCGTGGTGACGATGTTGATGTTCTACCAACGCAGGGCTTCGCCTAAGCACCGCTACAGTATTATCGAGTGGATTATGGTGGAGGGGGGCACCGCACACGGCTAAAAGATCAAAAAGATCAATGTTGTGTCTATGGGATGCCCCCCTGCCCCCGTATATAAAGGAGCAAGGGGGGTGCGGCCGGCCAAGGGAGAGGCGCGCCGGGAGGAGTCCTACTCCCACCGGGAGTAGGACTCCCCCCCTTTCCTAGTTGGATTAGGACTTGGGAGGGGGAAGGGGTGGAGGAGAAGATGGAAGGGGGGCGCCACCCCCCTCTCCTTGTCCTATTCGGACTGGGGGGAGGCCTGTGACCCAGCCCTAGCCGCCTCTCCTCTCTTCCACCTAGGCCCACTAAGGCCCATTAAGTTCGGGGGTTCCGGTAACCTCCCGGTACTCGATAAAATCCCGATTTACTTGGAACACTTCCGACATCCAAACATAGGCTTCCAATATATCAATCTTCATGTCTCGACCACTTCGAGACTCCTCGTCATGTCTGTGATCACATCCGGGACTCCAAACAACCTTTGGTACATCAAAACATATAAACTCGTAATATAATTGTCATCGTAACGTTAAGCGTGCGGACCCTACGGGTTCGAGAACTAAGTAGACATGACCGAGACACGTCTCCGGTCAATAACCAATAGCGGAACTTGGATGCTCATATTGGCTCCCACATATTCTACAAAGATCTTTATCGGTCATACCGCATAACAACATACGTTGTTCCCTTTGTCATCGGTATGTTACTTGCCCGAGATTCGATCGTCGGTATCTCAATACCTAGTTCAGTCTTGTTACCGGCAAGTCTCTTTACTCGTACCGTAATACATCATACTGCAACTAACTCATTAGTTGCAATGCTTGCAAGGCTTAGGTGATGTGCATTACCGAGAGGGCCCGTAGATACCTCTCCAGAGCATTGAGTGGCAAATCCTAATCTCGAAATACGCTTAACCCAACAAGTACCTTTGGAGACACCTGTAGAGCACCTTTATAATCACCCGATTCGTTGTGACGTTTGGTAGCACACAAAGTGTTCCTCCGGTAAACGGGAGTTGCATAATCTCATAGTCATAGGAACATGTATAAGTCATGAAGAAAGCAATAGCAACATACTAAGCGATCGTGTGCTAAGCTAACGGAATGGGTCATGTCAATCACATCATTCTCCTAACGATTTGATCCCGTTAATCAAATGACAACTCATGTCTATGGCTAGGAAACATAACCATCTTTGATCAACGAGCTAGTCAAGTAGAGGCATACTAGTGACAATCTGTTTGTCTATGTATTCACACATGTATTATGTTTCATGTTAATACAATTCTAGCATAAATAATAAACATTTATCATGATATAAGGAAATAAATAATAACTTTATTATTGCCTCTAGGGCATATTTCCTTCAATCCCTACTCCTTGCATTAACATCAATCGATGGGCATCTCCATAGCTCATTGATTAGCCTCGTTGATGTGAGACTTTCTCCTTTTTGTCTTCTCCACATAATCCCCATCATCATATTCTATTCCACTCATAGTGCTATGTCCATGGCTCGCGCTCATATATTGCGTGAAAGTTTATAGGTTTGCGATTACTAAAGTATGAAACAATTGCTTGGCTTGTCATCGGGGTTGTGCATGATGAGAGCATTCTTGTGTGACGAAGATGGAGCATGACTAAACTATATGATTTTGTAGGGATGAACTTTCTTTGGCCATGTTATTTTGAGAAGACATAATTGCTTAGTTAGTATGCTTGAAGTATTATTATTTTTATGTCAATATGAACTTTTATCTTGAATCTCTTGGATCTGAATATTCATACCACAATTAAGAAGAATTACATTGAAATTATGCCAAGTAGCATTCCACATCAAAAATTCTTTCTTTTATCATTTACCTACTCGAGGACGAGCAGGAATTAAGCTTGGGGATGCTGATACGTCTCCAACGTATCTATAATTTTTTATTGTTCCATGCTATTATTTATCCATCGTGGATGTTTATGGGCTTTATTATGCACTTTTATATTATTTTTGGGACTAACCTATTGACCCAGAGCCCAATGCCAGTTCCTGTTTTTTCCCTTGTTTCAGTGTTTCGAACAAAAGGAATATCAAACGGAGTCGAAACGGAATAGAACCAACTAGAGAAGTTATTTTTGGAAGGAAAGCTACCGGATAAACTTGGAGTGCACGTCAGGAAAGAAACGAGGGAGCCATGAGGTAGGGGGGCGCGCCCACCCCCTAGGGCGCGCCCTCCACCCTCGTGGGCCCCTCGTGGCTCCCCTGACGTACTTCTTCCTCCTATATATACCCATATACCCTAAAAACTTCGAAAAATAGAACAGATCTGGAGTTCTGCCGCCGCAAGCCTCTGTAGCCACCAAAAACCTCTCAGGACCCTGTTCCGGCACCCTACCGGAGGGGGGAACCCTCACTAGTGGCCATCTTCATCATCCCGGCGCTCTCCATGACGAGGAGGGAGTAGTTCACCCTCGGGGCTGAGGGTATGTAGCAGTAGATATGTGTTTGATCTCTCTCTCGTGTTCTTGATTTGGCACGATCTTGATGTATCGCGATCTTTGCTATTATAGTTGGATCTTATGTTTCTTCTCCCCCTCTACTCTCTTGTAATGGATTGAGTTTCCCCTTTGAAGTTATCTTATCAGATTGAGTCTTTAAAGATTTGAGAACACTTGATGTATGTCTTGCCGATGCGTATCTGTGGTGACAATGGGATATCACCGATTCACTTGATGTATGTTTTGGTGATCAACTTGCGGGTTCCGCATACGAACCTATGCATAGGGGTTGGCACACGTTTTCGTCGTGATTCTCGGTAGAAACTTGGGGCACTCTTTGAGGTTCTATGTGTTGGTTGAATAGATGAATCTGAGATTGTGCGATGCATATCGTATAATCATACCCACGGATACTTGAGGTGACATTGGAGTATCTAGGTGACATTAGGGTCTTGGTTGATTTGTATCTTAAGGTGTTATTCTAGTACAAACTCTAGGGATGTTTCTGACACTTATAGGAATAGCCCAATGGATTGATCGGAAAGAATAACTTTGAGGTGGTTTCGTACCCTACCATAATCTCTTCGTTTGTTCTCCGCTATTAATGACTTTGGAGTGACTCTTTGTTGCATGTTGAGGGATAGTTATATGATCCAATTATGTTATTATTGTTGAGTGAACTTGCACTAGTGAAAGTATGAACCCTAGGACTTGTTTCCTATCATTGCAATACCGTTTGTGCTCACTTTTATCATTAGTTACCTTGCTGTTTTTATATTTTCAGATTACAAAAACCTATATCTACCATCCATATTGCACTTGTATCACCATATCTTCGCAGAAATAGTGCACCTATAAAATTTACCATTGTATTGGTTGTTTTGTGGACAAAATTGACTCTTTGTTATTTGGTTGCATTATTGTTTGAGAGAGACCATCTGTATCCTACGCCTCCCACGGATTGATAAACCTTAGGTCATCCACTTGAGGGAAATTTGCTACTGTCCTACAAACCTCTGCACTTGGAGGCCCAACAATGTCTACAATAAGAAGGTTGCGTAGTAGACATCATTCAAAACTTCGACTCATACAACTGAAGGTATTCTTGATTTTGTGCATTCTGATTTATGGGAACCATCTCGCAGAAAGTCACTAGGTGGTGCTAGTTACATGCTGACTATCATTGATGATTATTCGAGAAAAGTTTGGCCTTATTTCTTGAAGCATAAACATGAAGCATTCTCAACATTTAAGGAGTGGAAGATCATGATTGAAAGACAAACTGAAAAGAAGGTAAAAATACTTCGCACTGATAATGGTATGGAATTCTGTTCTAAGCAATTTAAGAATTATTGCAAGTGTGAAGGCATTGTCAGACATTACACCGTTCCTTATACTCCTCAACAAAACGGTGTTGCTGAGCGTATGAACAGGACCATTATTTTCAGAGCCCGTTGCATGTTGTCTAATGCAGGTTTGCATAGGCGTTTTTGGGTTGAGGCCACTTCCACTGCTTGTTATCCGATTAACCATTCACCATATATTGCTCTTAATAAGAAAACTCCAATTGAGGTATGGTCTGGTTCACCTGCTGATTATTCACAGTTGAGAGTTTTTGGTTGCACCGCTTATGCTCATGTTGATAATGGAAAGTTGGAGCCTAGCGCTGTTAAGTGCATCTTTCTTGGTTATATGTCTGGTGTTAAAGGTTTTAAATTGTGGAATCATGAAACCCAGAAGGTGGTTATTAGCAAAAATGTTATCTTTAATGAATCCGCTATTTTACATGATGTTTCATCTGCTAATGTTGCTGTTGAGAGTGAACAACAGTCTATTGTTCAGGAGCCTACTGTTGAGGTGGAGCATGTTATTGATTCGGGTGATACATCTGGTAATGAAATTGTTGATGCACATGATGAACCCGTGTTAATGATGATCATGTCACTCCCACTCCAAATCAGCCTATTTTTTCCGCCCAATTGGAATCTCACGCGTGACAGAGTTAGGCGGGGTATTAATAAACATGACTGGTTAATTGAAGAGTGCAATATTGTTTCTTTTGCTTTGTCTGCTGCAGAAGAAATTGAAGGTAATTCTGAGCCTTCTTCATATTCCGAGGCTATTATTTCTGGTGATAGTAATAAGTGGATGACCGCTGTGCATGATGAGATGGAATCACTTGAAAAGAATGGCACTTGGGATTTAGTAAAATTACCTAGAGAGAATAAACCTATTCGTTGCAAGTCGGTTTTCAAGAGGAAAGAAGGTGTTTCTCCTAATGTTGAGACAAGATATAAAGCAAGGTTAGTTGCTAAAGGTTACAGTCAAATTCCAGGTATTGACTATAACGAAGTCTTTTCTTCTGTTTTGAAGCATAGCTGTATTCGCACTTTACTCAATTGTTGCCATGTGGAAGCACAAGTGCTCCCTTGGTGGTTTTGGTAATTAATGTCAACATATCTTCTGTTGGACTAACACTTTTATCTAGTATGTTTCAGATAAGTTCAACAATGGAGTGGCATGGACTAAAGGATGTGGGAACCCCTTCAAGATGCTAAGGACAAAGGATTGGCTCAAGCTTCAAGCTCAAGACTCTTCATTTTACATTTTAGTGATCCAAGATCACATTGAGTCTATAGGAAAAGCCAATACTATCAAGGAGGGATGAGGTGTTGCTTAATGAGCCTCTTGCTTCATGTGCTTAGTGATATGCTCTAAAACCCTCAACTACTTTCCCACTTCCACACATATGACCTAAACCTAAAGTCAAACTCGGCCCTACCGATTCTTTCTATCCGCGCCACCGAAGTTCAATTGTCATAGCCACTGCCACAAACCCTAGGCAAATCGGTTTCACCGATAGGGATCTCGGTCTAAACGAGATGGGATTGTAATCTCTCTGTGTATGTCCATTACCAAAATCGGTCTCACCGAGTTTGTGCAATCGGTACTACCGAGATTACAATGCAAACTCTCTAGTTAACTTATTACCAAAATCGGTCTCACCGAGTTTGAGTAATCGGTCCCACCGAGTTTGCAAGACAAACTCTCACGTTAGCTAAAAACAAAAAACGCTATAACCGAGTTTGTGTAATAGGTCTAACTGAGATTACGTTATGCCCTAACCCTAACCATATCGGTCCTACCGAGTTGCATATCGGTCCTACCGAAAACCCTAACGGTCACTAGGTTTACTAAATCGGTCCGACTGAGTTTGTTGATTCGGTCCTACCGAGTTTGGTAAATTGTGTGTAACAGTTAGATTTAGTGTGGAGGCTATATATACCCCTCCACCTCCTCTTCATTCGTGGAGAGAGCCATCAGAACAAACCTACACTTCCAACTTACCAGTTCTAAGAGAGAACCACCTACTCATGTGTTGAGGCCAAGATATTCCATTCCAACCACATGAATCTTGATCTCTAGCGTTTCCCAAGTTGCTTTCCACTCAAATCTTCTTTCCACAAAATCCAAATCCTGTGAGAGAGAGTTGAGTGTTGGGGAGACTATCATTTGAAGCACAAGAGCAAGGAGTTCATCATCAACACACCATTTGTTACTTCTTGGAGTGGTGTCTCCTAGATTGGCTAGGTGTCACTTGGGAGCCTCCGACAAGATTGTGGAGTTGAACCAAGGAGTTTGTAAGGGCAAGGAGATCGCCTACTTCGTGAAGATCTACCTCTAGTGAGGCAAGCCCTTCGTGGGCAACGGCCATGGTGGGATAGACAAGGTTGCTTCTTCGTGGACCCTTCGTGGGTGGAGATGATGCGGATCATCCTTCGGTCATCCCCATGGACCTTCCATCAACTATCCAAGCTCCAAGTGGACCCATGACAAGAGCAAGAGCTCGTGCTATTCAATCCGAGGTGACATCACTCTGATTCGATTTCCCTTTTCCTTCCAAAGGAGACATGGCTACTACCTAAGTCCGAGACAATATGCGTGATCAGGTACAACGTTCAAGCCAAGGAACCAAGAGCTGAAGAAGAAACGACAAGCGCCAACACTCTGGACAGCCCGGAACTTCTGGCCTCCGACGACTTCGACCAGCCCGGGCGTGCAAACTTTCTGGTTAGCCCGGAGCCTGCCCGGAACCCGGCCCGGAACTTCCGGCCCACCCGGACCTTCCGGCCCCCGGAAGCCAGCCCAGCTCCACCCGTGCCAACTTTCGGCTTAGGCCGGACCCTGCCCGGAACTTCCGGCCCTGCCTACGTGCAGCCACTTGGGCCGAGGCCCGTGTACCCTTTCGTCCCGTAAACTATAAATACTCTCCCACCTCCTCCTAGTTAGGGTTAGCATTGGTTTAGCTCATCTTTGGTGTGAGAGCCCTTGCTCATCCACTTGGTACTTCTCCTCGGAGTTCACGACCTCTTCGGAGAAGATCCCCCAAGCGGATTCAAGACCCCTTCAAGGGAAGACTATCAAGACCTCCTCTCGGAGAAGATCGGCTACTTGTGTATCTTTCCTTTGTTGATTTTGAATCTTGTGCTACCTTATGTGTTCGGTGATCTAGCCCTTGTGTAATCGAAACTTGTCGGTTTAGTGTTCCTCTTGTGTGTGTTTCCATGTGTTCTTCCGCCCGTTCATCGTGTTTTACCCGTAGGATCCCCTCCAAACATGAAAGATCTCCGATTAGGGTTCCCCCCTACATCTTATGGTATCATGAGCCACGTTGATCACGTTTTTGGAGCCCCTGCCCCGTGTTTTCTAGCTTGATTTTGTTGTTTTCGTCCTAAATCCGAAAATTCCCCACCAAAAATAGCCCCAAATTTTTTTGTAATTTGTTGGTGTGATGAAGTTTTGTTGGATTTGATCCGTGGATTTGCTTTGCTTCGTGTGGATCTAGCATCCCTACCTTTCTTCCCCTCGAATTCCTTCTTTTTCCCCTCAGGATTTGGGTTTTCCCCCCAATTTTTCCGCCCAAACCCTCGATCCCGAAGTTCCTGTTCTTGGCAGATCCCGACCCCCGGAACTTTCGGCCCAGCCCAGAACTTCCGGACCCCGGACCTTCCGTCTTGCCCGGAACTTCCGGCCTAGACAGAAAGTTCGCGCATCTTCGGTGACCCCCGCTTCTTCGGCAACTTCAACCTCAGTGCAGCGGCATCTTCGCCAACGTACTGAAGACCGTGCATCACATCATCGTCCACATTCGCATCCGTTTGGAACCTCAACCGTAAGCAAGGACGGTAATCTCGACGACATCTTTGTCCAAACCTTGCCATTGCATTGATAAACATCATAGCCATCTTTTGGGTTGCTTACCCATCGAGACTGGCCATTGAGTATTGCAGGCAACGTGACTTGTGCACATTAGTGATCATACTCCATAGCATACATACCATACCACCGTGGTGCATATCTTGGGATCCATTTGTGTGTCACAAAGTTGTCATAGCATACACAATTGCTATCTTGGTTCGTGAAGTTTTGCATGAGAAAAGAGCTCAAAAGTGAAAGAGCCAACCAAGCTTTTAAGCAAAGAGGAAAGATAAGCAAAGAGCTTATGAGCAAGAACCATAGCATCATACTACATTAAGATTGTCATATTGGATCATCTTGGATCATAGCACCGAAATACCATACATATAGCATACGTGGGATAGAGATAGTTGCATTTTTGCCTAGTAGGTTGTGCACAAGTTCCGTATCCGCCTATTATGCAATCGTGCTAGCGTCTCTCTAGTATTGTGCAACAAGAGCATTTTCGTGGATTCAACATTTTGGCTCACTTTTGGTTTGCACAATCCCACTTATCTATTTACGTGTGTGTTTCCGTGTAAACCTACTTGCTTGGTCAACTTGTTGCATTTGCAAATTTGTGAATATTTTCCAACATTATTGAATCTCACTTACAATTGCATCAAATTTTGTGCCACCATCCTCACCAAGCTCCACCATAAGCTTTTATTTGTGTAGGTGTGAGAACCGACAAGGATTGGTACCAATAGTGCTATTTCATTGTTCGCATTTGGGTGAACTTGATTCATCATCAACATCGGTCAAAGGTACATTGGTATAAGTTCTTCTCCTTCTACCACTCACATCTTTTTGCTTGGAATGATGGATAGGCCAAGTACCTCTACCAACCCACTCTTCATCGAGCAAGACGATGACATGTCTTCATTCGTCACCAAGAGCCACCTCTTTAGTGCACAACGAGCGTTACATCAAGAGCAACAAGCAATGAGCAACCACATCGACAACCTCGCCACCGATTTGCGACTCTCCGAGCAACATACAAGGGACTACTTTGACAACAAGTTCGACGCACAGAAACAAGAGAATGATGCAAGAATGGACGAGATCCGCGCCTTGATGAGGAACCGACATCATTCCACGTCGTCATCATCAAGACGGCGCCGCTGGAGTCGACACTCCGAGGACACCTTCTACGACTCAAGTACACCGTCATCGAACACCCTTCGACGAGCCGTGCGTCAAGACCGTCATGCATCTCGCAACCCGCTACATGACAAGCATTCACAAGAGCAAGTCGATGAGCAAGTCCCTCGTCCTCAATCAAACCAAGCCGCGTTTTCCCAAGCTCAAGAACGACAACGACTAAGGCGCCAAGAGGAAGAACGTCTACATCAAGACGAACAAGACGCCGAGGCTAAACGTCTTCAATAACAACAACGAGAAGCGCAAGCTCTTGAGGCGCAACGTGCCCTTCAAGATTCAAGTCGAGCCATCGCCAACCGCAATCGCGAACGGCGCAATCAAGAGGAAGCCCTTCGAGAAGAAAACCAAGAGAGGAACTACCAACCACGTGTGCAACGCCAAGTTCCTCAAGCTCCTCCACAAGATCGTCAAGCTCCACCTCAACCTCAAGTTCAACAAGAGCAAGTTAATCATGGACTTCCTCCACACCAAGAGCACCAAGAAGATGATTGTCATCCACGTCAAGGGCGTCATCATCCTCGACCACAACAAAATGAAGAGCACCGATATGGAAATCGCAAATTCACAATGCCCAAGTTCAATGGAAGAAATGACCCCGAAGAGTACCTCTCATGGGCATTGAAGGTCGACAAAATCTTTCGTTTGCACAACTATGAGGAAGAGAAGAAGATCGCTATGGCCTCACTTGAGTTCCAAGACTATGTGCTCATATGGTGGGAACAAATCATTGAGCGACGACAAGCAAGAGGTGAACCTCCAATCACCACTTGGGCTCAAATGAAGGATGTCATGAGAGCACGTTTTGTGCCAACCTACTACAACCGCGACCTCTTCAAGAAACTCCAACTTCTCAAGCAAGGAACAAAGAGTGTTGAAGAACATTACAAGGAAATGGATATAGCCATGATTCGAGCCAATGTGAAGGAAGATGATGAGCAAACAATGGCACGTTTCTTGAATGGACTCAATCATCCCATCAAGAAGATCGCCGACTTCCAACCCTACTCCACTCTCATTGAGCTCGTGCATCAAGCTACAAAGGCGGAACGTCAAGTACAAGATGACTTCAAGTACGCCAAGTACTCGTCCAAGACGTACGCTTATCCAACAACCAATCTTCAACAACTCCTCCAACATCCATATCAACCAAACCTTCTACAAGCAACGATGACAAGTCCACGTACAAGAAAACTTCGGCAAGTTCAAGTTGTCCTCCTCCTAATACAAGCAACTTTAAGCCGCGTGCTTCATCATCTACTCCCAACGATGAGACCGTCAAGACAAGCTCCATCAAGTGTTTCACTTGCGGCGGCCGAGGCCACAAGTCCTACGAATGCACCAACAAGCGCACCATGATCCTCAACGATGATGGCACCTATGATTCAATGAGTGAAGAGGAGATGGAAGCTCTTGAGCAAGTGGCCATGCACCGGCGAGTGAACGAAGATGAAGATGATCAAGTCTTTTGTGATGAGGATTCGAGCCCCGCCCTCGTGGTCTCCAAGGTATTAACTCTTCAACATCAACAAGAAGACGACCAAAGATGCCACATCTTCCACACAAAGGCCGACATCAAGAGGAGATCCGTCAAGGTCATCATCGACGGAGGTAGTTGCCACAACTTGGAAAGTGAAGAACTATGCTCCAAGCTTCAATTGATCAAGAGGAAGCACCCGCATCCATACAAGGTTCAATGGCTAAGCGACTCCGACACTATACGAGTCGAGCATACGGTCCAAGTCTCCTTCAAAATCGGTGCGTATGAGGACACTTTGGAGTGTGATGTGGTCCCAATGACCGTTTGCCACCTCCTTCTTGGTCGACCATGGCAATTCGACCGTGGTGTCTTCCACAACGGGTGTACCAATCACTATAGTTTCAAGATGAAAGGAAAGGAATATGTGCTACGACCTATGTCTCCTAGTCAAGTGTTAGCCGACAAGCAAGCCACACATCATGGAGAGAAGAGTGAGAAAGTGATCCACCAAAAAGTGAGTGAGAGCCACAAGCCAAACTTGAGTGCCTCTTCGCCTAGAGAGAAAAACCTCATCCTATTTGCCACCAAAAGCGAGATGAGAGAAGTGTGTGAGAACCCATCTAGTGTGATGCACTTTGTCCTTGTGTGCAAGGATGGAGAGCCAACAACTAACACACCTCATGAGCTACCTTTAGTGTTTCAATCTCTTTTGCAGGAATTCCAAGATGTTTTCCCCGATGAGCTACCTCCGGGTCTACCTCCTCTTCGAGGCATTGAACATCGAATCGACCTCATCCCTGGAGCGCCTCTACCAGACAAAGCTCCATACCGAGTCAATCCCAAAGAAACCAAGGAAATTCAAAGGCAAGTACAACAACTCATCGATAACGGTCATGTACATGAAAGCTTAAGCCCATGTGCCGTTCCCGTTATACTTGTGCCTAAACCCGATGGAAGTTTCCGCTTGTGTTCCGATTGTAGACCTATAAATGCTATTACCGTTCGCTATAGGCATCCCATTTCTCGCTTAGATGATATGCTTGATGAACTTAGTGGAGCCAACTTTTTCTCAAAAATTGATCTTAAAAGTGGCTATTATCAAATTCGCATACAAGAGGGTGATGAATGGAAAGCTGCTTTTAAAACCAAATTTGGCTTGTATGAGTGGTTAGTGATGCCTATGGGTCTATCGGAGGCTCCCGATACTTTCGTGCGTCTTATGCATCATGTGCTTCGCCCTTATATTGGAGTCTTTGTTGTGGTTTACTTTGACGATATTCTTGTGTTTAGCAAAACCATGAAAGAACATCTTGATCATGTTAGGGCTGTTTTGCAAACCCTTCGCAAGAGAAAGTCTTTATGCAAACATGAAAAATGCACATTTGGTGTTGACAAAGTGGTTTCTTGGGTTTTGTAGTATCCTCAAAGGGTGTCCATGTTGATGAATCTAAAATTGAAGCAATTAAAACTTGGCCCCAACCCACCAATTTGCAACAAGTGCGTAGCTTTCTTGGTCTTGTGGGTTTTTACCATCGCTTTGTGAAAAACTTTAGCACAATTGCCGCTCCTTTGCATGCCTTGAGTAAGAAGAATACTCCTTTTGTTTGGGGATCTTTGCAATCCACCGCTTTTGATGAGCTCAAGTCTTTGCTTACTCATGCTCGATTCTTGCTTTGCCCAATTTTGACAAAACTTTTAAGGTTCATTGTGATGCAAGTGGTACCGAATTGGCGGAGTTTTGATGCAAGAAAACGAGCAATTGCATATTTTAGTGAAAAACTCTCCGGTGCTCAACTTAACTATCCCATCTATGACAAGGAATTATATGCTCTAGTGCGTGTGCTACATGTTTGGGAACATTACCTTAGACCTCATGAGTTTGTCATCCATACCGATCATGAAACGCTGAAGTACTTAAATGGTCAAACAAAGTTGAACAAGCGTCATGCCAAATGGAGTGAATTTATTGAATCTTTTCCTTATGTCATCAAATACATTAAGGGTAAGGAAAATGTAGTTGTCGATGCACTTTCACGCATATGCACACTTGTGACTAAACTTGAGTTGAATGTTATTGGCTTTGAGCACATAAAAGACTTGTATGCTAACGACCCATCTTTTGCTATTCCTTATGCTAAGTGTTTGAAGCATACGTCTTGGGAACAATATTATATCAAGGATGGTTAACTTATGAGAGCTAACAAACTATGCATTCCCGAGTCTTCTCTTCGTTTGCTACTTTTGCAAGAGGCTCATGGAGGCGGACTCATGGGACACTTTGGACGCGACAAGACATTCGCCACGCTCTCCAAGAACAACTTTTGGCCCAAGATGTTCTGCGACGTCTCACGATTCACCAACCGTTGCTCTACATGCCGCAAAGCTAAGTCTAAAGCTCAATCTCATGGTCTTTACATGCCTCTTCCTATTCCCTATCAACCTTGGGAAGACATTAGCATGGATTTTTTACTTGGTTTGCCTAGAACTCAAAATGGAAAGGATTCCGTGTTTGTTGTTGTGGATAGATTTTCCAAGATGGCACATTTCATTCCTTTCAACAAGATAGACGATGCTTCACATATTGCAAATCTTTTTGTAGGAAATCTTGCGACTCCATGGAGTACCAAAGACAATCGTCTCCGATCGTGACGTCAAGTTCTTGAGTTACTTTTGGAAGACCCTATGCGCCAAGCTCAGAATCAAGCTCTTGTTCTCATCCGCATACCATCCTCAAACCGACGGCCAAACGGAGGTGACGAACCGGACTCTCCACTCTACTTGAGTATTGATCAAGAAGAACATCAAGGAGTGGAGGCATGTCTACCCATCGCCGAAATGCGCCTACAATCGCGCAACACACTCGACTCTTGGCAAGTCCCCTTCAAGATCGCTTCACGGCTTCAACCCGTTGTCACCATTGGACATTCTACCGCTTCCTCTCCAAGAGCGCACCAACATGGACGCAAGTGCACGGGCAAGCTACATCAAGAAGATGTATGAGGATACAAGACAAACCATCGAGCGCCAAGTACAACGACTAGCGACCAAGCTCAACGTCAACAAGCAACCCATGGTCTTCAACATTGGTGATCTAGTGTGGCTACACCTTCGCAAGGACTGCTTCCCCAACGAGCATAAGTCCAAGCTTCTCCCTCGAGCCGATGGACCTTTCAAGGTGCTAGCACGCTACAACGACAACGCCTACAAGATCGACCTACCACGAGACAAGTACAATGTGAGCGACATCTACAACATCAAGGATCTCGCGCCGTACCATGGTGATGAAGATCTTGATCCGAGGTCAGATCTTTCACAAGGGGGGGGGGGGGTATGATGCGGAGCATCCTTCGGTCATCCCCATGGACCTTCCATCAACTATCCAAGCTCCAAGTGGACCCATGACAAGAGCAAGAGCTCGTGCTATTCAATCCGAGGTGACATCACTCCTATTCAATTTCCCTTTTCCTTCAAGTGAGACATGGCTACTACCTAAGTCCGAGACAATATGCGTGATCAGGTACAACGTTCAAGCCAAGGAACCAAGAGCTGAAGAAGAAACGACAAGCGCCAACACTCTGGACAGCCCGGAACTTCCGGCCTCCGACGACTTCGACCAGCCTGGGCATGCAAACTTTCTGGTTAGCCCGGAGCCTGCCCGGAACCCGGCCCGGAACTTCCGGCCCCCAGAACTTCCGGCCCGCCCGGACCTTCCGGCCCCCGAAAGCCAGCCCAGCTCCACCCGTGCCAACTTTCGGCTTAGGCCGGACCCTGCCCGGAACTTCCGGTGCCCAGAACTTCCGGCCTAGCCCGGAACTTCCGGCCCTGCCTGCGTGCAGGCACTTGGGCCTAGGCCCGTGTACCCTTTCGTCCCGTAAACTATAAATACTCTCCCACCTCCTCCTAGTTATGGTTAGCATTGGTTTAGCTCATCTTTGGTGTGGGAGCCCTTGCTCATCCACTTGGTACTTCTCCTCGGAGTTCACGACCTCTCCGGAGAAGATCCCCCAAGCGGATTCAAGACCCCTTCAAGGGAAGACCATCAAGACCTCCTCTCGGAGAAGATCGGCTACTCGTGTATCTTTCCTTTGTTGATTTTGAATCTTGTGCTACCTTATGTGTTCGGTGATCTAGCCCTTGTGTAATCGAAACTTGTCGGTTTAGTGTTCCTCTTGTGTGTGTTTCCTTGTGTTCTTCCGCCCGTTCATCGTGTTTTCCCCGTAGGATCCCCTCCAAACGTGAAATATCTCCGATTAGGGTTCCACCCTACATCAGGAGCCCTCCGTGGACTCGCGCAACCGCTACCCTTCGTGGGTTGAAGTCTCCATCAACGTGGATGTACGATAGCACCACCTATCGGAACCACGACAAAAACATCCGTGTCTCCAATTGCGTTTGAATCCTCCAAAACCCTTCCCTTTACATTCTTGCAAGTTGCATGCTTTACTTTCCGCTGCTCATATACTCTTTGCATGCTTGCTTGTTATGTATTGTGAATGTTAAACTTGTGCCTAAACTCCACTTAAACCTAAAGAAGTTAAAAACTGCAACTTTGGTACTTAGTGTCTAATCACCCCCCTCTAGACACCTCTTCTCAAGATCCTACACCATGCATGATCTTGAGCTTGAACAATTGGATGTTAAAACTGCATTCTTACATGGAGAATTAGAATAGGATATTTATATGGAACAACTTGAAGGTTTTGTTATTCCTGGAAAAGAAAAACTTGTCTGTAAGTTAAAGAAATCTCTTTATGGATTAAGCAATCGCCTAGACAGTGGTACAAGAGATTTGACACCTTTATGCTCTCTCAAGGTTTCAAAAGGTCTCATTATGATAGTTGTGTTTGTCAATGGTTCAACTATTTATTTGCACCTTTATTTTGATGATATGCTAATTGCTGCAAAGAGTATGTCAGATATTGATGAACTAAAGAAACAATTGAGAAATGAATTTGAGATGAAGGATTTGGGTGCAACAAAGAAAATACTTGGAATGGAAATATCCAGAGATAGACCGTCTGGAAAAGTATATCTAAGTCAGAAGGGATATATTGATAAAGTTCTTCGTCGTTTTAATATGCATAATGCCAAGCCGGTGAGTACTCCGTTAGCTGCACACTTCAAGTTATCATCAGCCTTATGTCCTAAGTCAGATGCAGATATTGAGTACATGTCTAGAGTTCCCTATTCAAGTGCAGTTGGTTCACTTATGTATGCCATGGTTTATTCTCGTCCGGATTTATCATATGCATTGATTGTTGTCAGTAGATACATGGCTAACCCTGAAAAAGAGCATTCGAGAGCAGTTCAGTGGATTTTTAGATACCTGCGGGGTACTTCTAATGCTTATTTAGAGTTTGGGAAAACTAGAGATGGACTTGTTGGTTTTGTTGATTCTGATTTTGCTGGTGATTTGGATAAGAGAAGATCACTCACAGGTTATGTTTTCACCATTGGTAGTTGTGCTGTGAGTGGGAGAGCAACTTTGCAGTCTATTGTGGCTTGTTCCACTACTGATGCCGAGTATATGGCTAGTTCTGAGGCATGCAAAGAATCTATTTGGTTGAGAGGTTTGTACACTGAGCTTAATGGAGATCCTTCTTGCCCTACCATATTTTCTGACAGTCAAAGTGCCATATATCTTACAAAGAATCCAATGTATCATGAGAGGGCAAAGCACATATATGTCAGATTTCATTATATTCGAGATGTTGTTGCTAAAGGCAATTTGAAGGTATGCAAGATAATTACTCATGATAATCCTGCTCCGACCAATAAGTTTGAGCTTTGCTCAGGCTTAGTTGTTATTTCTCACTAGTCCTATGGACTTTGACGCACAAGGTGTTTATGCTGATATGGATGGAGTTATTCACTTTCTTGGACTACTGGAGGGAATTTGGCTCAAGGTGGAGATTGTTAAACTGTGGTCCAAATTCTACCGTATTGGACTAGACGTAGTACATACGGTGTGGGCCTTTGCGTTGGTACCGATGTGTACGAGTACAACTCGTTTACTTGTCTTACAAGGACTCTTATATATTGCCCTCATATATACCCCTTGTAGTCGCACCTCAGACAATCTGTCGTCTCGTGCCTGTAATACTCCTTCTTATAGTGATTGCGCCTTCGTCCGTCCGTGGTTTTCTCCCGCAAGGGTTTTCGCGTAAAAATCTGTGTCTATTTGTCTCGTTTATTTCTCGTTATTATCTAACACTTTCCTTGCAAACACACATTGAGTCAGGAGGTGGTTAATTGTTTCGTCATCTTGGTCGCAAAAAGGGCAAGTGTCTTGATGTGGGAGACCTCGCCTTGCCAGCCTGTTCGACGTCCACACTGATAGATTGAGATATTGGAGAAGTAATTGTTGTATTGATCGGGGCCTCAAGGGCTGTTTATATAGATTACAAAGCTTGGGCTCCAAGACTAGACTAATAGAGATAGATTACAATCTGAATAGACTTATACTCTAAGATCCCCAGCAGTCTCAACATCGGGTGAAACAATGTTGAGGCTGGAGCGTATGTCGGTGAGCGATGCGATCGGGAGTCCTTTGGTAAAAATGTCGACAAATTGGGCACTTGTAGGAACATGAAGAACGCGAACCTCGCCAAGAGCCACCTTTTCACGAACAAAGTGAATGTCAATCTCAATGTGCTTTGTGCGTGATGTTGAACTGGATTGGAAGCCATGTAGACTGCAGAGATGTTATCACGATAAACAATGGTAGCACGTAGGAGCGGACGATGAAGTTCAACGAGAAGGCTGTCGTAGCCACCGCCTCGGCCACGGCGTGAGCAACCGCCCCTATACTCAGCCTCGGCAGAAGACACGGAAACTTTTACGCCTTTTAGAACACCAAGAAACAAGATTATCACCCAAATAAACGCAAAATCAAGATGTAGATCGTTGATTATCCGGACAACCTGCCCGATGCGCATCGGAATAAACTGTCAAGCTTGTAGGTGAAGAAGAATTAATAAGGAGACCGTGATCAAGAGTGCCTTTTAAATAGCGGAGAATGCATCTGACATGAGCCAGATGAGGAGCACGAGGATCATGCATAAAGAGACAGGCTTGCTGAATAGAATAGGAGATTTCAGGACGAGTAAGAGTGGCATATTGAAGAGCGCCAGTGATGCTACGATATAAAGTAGGATCGAAAGAGGATCACCATCAGCCAACAGTTAGCACCAACGTCGGTGGAGTACGAGAAGGTTGACAATCGGACATACCGAGCGAGAAAGCAAGTCCAAAATGTATGATCGTTGAGAAAGAAAGAGGGAAGATGTTGTGCGAGAAACATGGATACCTAGAAAATGATGAAGAGGACCAAGATCTGTCATGGAAAACTCCCGATTGAGAGAAGAGATGGTATGTTGAAGAAAAGAATCGAACTAGCCGTGAGAATGATATCATCAACATAAAGCAAGAGGTAGGCGGTGTGAGTAGGAGACCGATAAACAAAGAGAGAAGAATCGGATTTGGAGGAATAAAGCTTATGGTTTGAATAAAAGTAGCAAAGCATTGAAACCATGCACGAGGAGCTTGTTTAAGGCCATAAAGAGATTTGTGGAGGAGACAAACAAAATTTGGAGAGGAGGGATTCTCAAAACCCGGAGGGTTCTTGACAATAAACAGTTTCATTGAGAGTGCCATGAAGAAAAGCATTTTTAAAATCAAGTTGATGAATAGGCCAAGAAGAGGAAACAGCAAGACTAAGAACAACACGAATAGTGCTTGGTTTAACAACAGGAGAAAAAGGTCTCATCAAAGTCAATACCATGTCTTTGGGAGAAACCACGACACACCCAACGAGTTTTGTAACGAGCGAGAGTGCCATCGGAATGAAATTTATGACGAAAAACCCATTTGCGAAACAATGTTAACACCGGAAGGTTTGGGAACAAGAGTCCATGTATTATTTTGCCGGAGAGCTTCAAATTCATCACGCATAGCGAGAAAGCGAGAGAGGGTCAAGAAGAGCTCGCTTATAACTGGTTGGAATAGGAGAGATGGTTGGGGTGGCGGTAAGATTGAGATGTTTGGTGGGGAGAAGAAATCCTCGTTTTCCACGGGTGCACATGCCATGATCATTGGTGAGCGGTGGTATAAGAACGGCATTGGGTGGCGATGGGTTTTCGGTTGAAGAAGGCGGTGAGGAAGAAGAATCGGAGGTGGTGGGTGTCGAGGTGGTTGCCGTGGTAGGATGTGGTGAGGAAAGACGGCTAGGGTAGAGGATGCGATTCTTGGGAGAGGTGGGGAGCAGAGGCGGGAGGGTGGCTGACGGTGGGCGATTCCGGCGGAGAGATGAAACAAGATTCCATGGCAGCAGAGATGACCGAAGGACGAACTAGGGAAGGGGTTTTTGTGGTGGCGGATTGTGGTGGAATTGGTTTTGTGGTTGTAGTGACAGAAAAAGGAAAAGTATTTTCATCGAATGTGACATGATGAGAGAGAATGATACGACCAGAAGATGGATTGAAACAACGATATCCTTTGTGATCATCGGAAAGACCAAGGTGAATGAAAGGTAGTGAGTGTGGTTCTAGTTTGTTGGAGGCGGTAGAGGCAATGTTGGGAAAGCATAGACAGCCAAAAACACACAGAAAAGAATAGTCAGGGTGGGAGAGAAAAAGAGATTGGAAAGGCGAATAAAGAGGGCAAGTTTTAGTTGGTCGAATATTAAGAAGTAGTGTGGCGGTGCGAAGGGCTTCAACCCAAAAAGCGGGAAGGAAGAGAAGCTTGTAAAAGCAATGTGCAAAGAACATCATTAATAGAGCGAAGACAGCGTTCAGCTTTACCATTTTGAGAAGATGTATAAGGGCATGAAAAACGAAGAAGAATGCCTTGAGAGAGAAAGAAGGTGCGGTTTTGGGTGTTATCAAATTCACGACCGTTATCACACTGAATAAATCGAATAAGCAAGCCAAAGTGTGTGATTACATATTGTCGAAAGTTGAGAAAGATTGCAGGTACTTCATATTTAGCGCGAAGAGGAAAGGTCCAAGTATAGTGAGAATAATCATCCAAGATCACAAGATAATATTTATAACCAGAAACACTAGGGACTGGAGAGGTCCATAAATCACAGTGAAGTAACTCAAAAGGAAAAGTACTAATGGTATTAGAGGTTCCAAAAGGTAATCTAACATGTTTGCCACATTGACATGCATTACAGAGAGGGATTATGAAGACTGCTAGAACTAGGGATACAAAATTCTTGAAGTAAAAGGCGTCAAAGTGTTTTTCTTTGGGGTGACCGAGACGACGACGCCATAGATCAATAGAGGCGAGCATGGCACGAGAGGTGGATGTGGGCGCCGCCATGAAGAGGATAAAGATCGCCGTGCTATTGTACCGGCGAGGACCGCCTCCGTTGTCGGATCCTTCACGAGACAAACCAAAAGGGTCAAAGGCCAGGATAACTTTGTTGTCAATGCAAAATTGTCTAACAGAGATAAGATTTTGATGATGGAAGGAACCACAACAATATTGCGTAGAAGAAAATTGGCATGAGAGGAAGGGATGTAAGAGTGACCCGATTGCATGAAAGCAGGGATGGTGGAGCCATCGCCAATGGTGATAGTGGAAAAAGGAGAAGGAAAACAAGCTGACAATAAATTCATATTTGAAGACATATGCATTGATGCACCAGAATCGAAGATCCAATCCGTACCTGCGTCGTTGAGGACAAAATTGTTCATGGCGTTGATGAAGGCGGCTTGGTCCCAAGCCGGCTGTTGGGGAAGGAGCAGAGGGCCAGGAACTTGCATGTTGGCGTAGGGGATAGCGGATGGGTAGTATGCGATTGGGGCCTGCATGTTGTCGTGGAAGGCCGGCATGGTGTTGTAGGGCGACGGTGGTCTGGCGTCTTTGGTAGGCGGAGTAGGGGTGGCGGTGTAGACGTGGCGCCGCTGGGTCCAAGGAGTCCCGGAGAGCCGTGGCTGGACGAAGACCGGGCTCACGTGCGTCTGCACGCAAGAGGGGCACCATACGGCGAGGCGACCATGGCATCGACCAAACCTGGACGAGGCCAGTCCAAGGATCATGCTGAGGAGGCCATGGCGACGAAGCTGGTGGCGCGGGAGCGGTGGATGACGAGGCTGGTGCAGGTCCGGCAGGACGAGATGCAGGAGGCCGGTAGACGGGATTCGTGCCCTTGTAGTTGGGACTCGGGCGCCATTCTGGTGGTGGTGTTGAGGCCGCGGCAGCCACAACAGGAGTTGGAGGGGCGGTCGGTTGCCGCGGCAGCCCAGGCGTGGGAGCTGCAGGAAGAGGCGCGGCGATGAAACACCGCGGCGCCCGTTGCGCCTTGCGAGCCTGGTTCTTCTCTTCTTCTTTGGAGGATCGAGCGGACCTCCTTAAAGGTGGGGTACGGCTTGAGCATGGGGATGAAGGACTGCTGCTTCTCGAATTGATCGCCGAGACCTTGGAGGAGGGCGTTGATGAGAGTGCGATACTCGACGTGATCACCAAGTTCACGGAGTTCATCGCCAATAGCCTTGATTCATTTGGCGGAAGATGGAGATCGACATCTCCTGCATGGTTGTGCGTAGCTCGGTGTTGAGCGTTGATTCACGCGTCGGAGTTGTCCTGAAACAGCTGTTGAAGGGAAGCCCGAAGATCGTGGCGGTGGCGTCATCGTCGGACACCAGATTGAAAAGCTCGTGGAGATGCGTGTGTAAATCCTTTGGATGATGGCGAGATCATCTTTCACCCAATGAGGATCGTGGGCTGTGGCGGGTAGGAGGGATCAATGTGGTGGCGTAGGCCGCAGCGCCCGAGATGGATGATGAAGAGGTGACGCCAATGGTAGTAGTTGTGGATGCCGAGGTCTAATGAGATTGGTATGAAGGAAGAGACGTCGACAATGGTGTCGGCTAGGAAGAACATAGGGTTTGGAGGGGGAGGTGTTTGGGTAGTTGTAGAGGAGGAGGTAGGGGGTGGGGCACCGGCGGCGCGGAACTCGGCCATGGAGAAGAGGGGCCGAATCGGCCGGGGCGGCGGCGAATTGGCGGAGCCATACCAGGTGCGGAAAACCTAGGCGTAGGATACCATGATAGATTGAGATATTGAAGAAGTAATTGTTGTATTGATCGCGGCCTAAAGGGCTGTTTATATAGATTACAAAACTTGGGCTCCAAAACTAGACTAATAGAGATAAATTACAATACGAATAGACTTATACTCTAAGACACACTTTATTCCTAAGACCTAGCCATACAAAGAAACGGCAGCGCAAGGGGGCATTTGACGACCATGTGAAGTTTGCCGTGGGTGAAACCTGTTGGGTAGCGAACCTGGCCGTGTAGGCCGATCTGGCCGAGAGTACAAGCATGCATCACATAATTTTCCTGCTCTCGCACCGTTCAAAATGCAGCGTCGTCAAAACCTGGCCGGGCACGTATTGATTTCGAGAAGATCGATCCGTGGATTCGTGCTTTGGACTTGGAAGTACGCGGACGGGGCTTGAATTTCCACGGTCCCCCGAGACGGCGGTCGCAGCAATACGTCTGTGTTCTTCTACTCCACTTGCTTGTTTCTCCCGAATTCTTCTGTTAATAACTTGCTGGTCCAGCCCAGCTGCACTCGTGCAGGTCTATTGGGTTGTCTCTCGCAGCAACAGCAGGGCGTAACGTGACGGCTAGTTTTGGACAGGAACGCAACGACCAATCCTGTACGTACGTACGTACACGACAGTGGCACCGCCTTCTACAAAGCGCGTAGAAAAGGGAGAAAACCAGGCCGAACCGATCATGAATCGCGTGCTTGTGCGTCAATCCTCTTTTTCTTGGCTGATCCTCACTAGATTTGACTCTTGCTTCCTTTGACATCCATAGCTTGTTAGCACTACGTGTAAAAAAACGCCCCCTATATTAAACAAGAAAACAATTACAGATGATTGTAAAACTGTTACCACTTGATTAATGAATATTCCCCCCCGCAAAAAGGATTGACAAGAAAATCTTTGCATACGTGCGCAGGGCGTGGGTCCTTTCATCGGCGTGCGGGAATCAAGTTATCGATTCTCATAAGATTCAAAATTCTTTATCGCAAAAATAGATGTATCTAGAACTAAAAATGTACAGATACATCCATTTCTGACAAGTAATTACGAGCGGAGATTCTCTCGGTTCATGAATATAAGATGTTCTACTTATTATGAAAATGCTCTTTGATGACCGAGCTACCTGAAGGCCGGTATCACACGCGTCTATTTCTATCGAGATCAGTCCCAGCCACGTATTCTACGTCTGTATTTCAGCAACGAGCCATTTACACGTGACTGTATTTTTCTTTAATAAACAGTGGCATCCCATGTAGATGAATCGGTCCAGCAGCGCCAGCACACGTTCCATCACCATAGCCTTTATGTACTGGGTGTTTGGAAGCCAACAACTCCATCAGGATAGGGTGTAGAGGGATTGCCTCATGTGCTCAGACAGACCAAAACAAATCCGTCAGTTCAGGCATGGTATCTGAACTTTTTCATTTTTTCAACAGTGATTGCCTTGCTGATGAACATCTGTGCTTCAAAGTGCTTCTTGCTCATGGCTTCCATCATGGATGCCCCGTATCACTCAGATGCGACGAGCCGGTAGGTTATCCAATCGCATCTACTTCAAATTCAATTCAGTCCAGGAACAGTATCTGCACGAGGAAAAACATGAAACAAACATTAGAAAACACGCACGTGATTTGTGGGAGTTGCATCTTAAAAACTGAGAACGTCATTCAAGTAACCCTCACGCAGCACATCGACATCGAGAACAATGTGTATGAGGCGCCAACAATTTTTCACCATATAGCTGCATCTAACTCTGCATTCATGGCCTCCTCTATCATTGCTAGCAACCGATGGACAGGAACATTGCTGGATCGGGCTACCCGTGTGTCTAGAAGAGCATCAACCCTAGCCAAAATCGCAAGCTTGCTCGCCCATGAGACCGTATCGACCAGCGTGCAGGAGATTTGCAATAAAAACACTAAACTGAGTGTCTGTGGATTCATATGCGCGGCAGTAGCACGATGGCAAGGATGATGTTGACCATGGTGTTTCCAATAAGCGCAATCACCATCCAATTGGGGCACCTTCTGATCTCTGCATACGCCCTTCCGTTATGTGCTCCCTGGGACATTACCAGGCCCATGTACAAAGACGGTACCCAGCCCATGGCACCGCTGTATTCCCACCAGATAGGCAGGGTATACGATTCGGAAAATCAAGCAGCACACATCGCAAGGTTAGAACGTATAGCCTAGATAACGGCCTCCAGGTAGCTCGGCCTCCAAAACGCCTCACTCTATTTATTATTATTTATAATAAATCAGATGCGATCGGTATACTGAAGGAAAATGAGTGAGGGAGCCGCGTCTGGCGACGACCCCGGCGACCCGCCGGGCGACGCGCCCCCCGCCGTGCCCCGCCATAGCCTAGGGTTAGCCACCTCCACTGCCGTTTCGGGGGCACCTGCTCCGCTTCTTGGCCGTCGACCTGGTGGCCGTCGCCGATCCAGACGCCCTGCAGGTACACGCCCTCCCAGTCACTGTTGTTCCCCGTCCAGGTGCTGCCTTCCACACCCGCGTCTTCTCCGATCATGCTCATGGGGTCGCTTTCGACTCAGTCGCCTTCCCCTCCCTCGTTTCCCCCGGCGTCGTGTGGGTCACCCCGCCGTCCGCCCATGCCCGCTTCAACGCGCCGGCGATCTCCTGCCTCATGTCCATCTTTTTCTGCCAAGCCCCCGAAAAGCTCGTCGCGACGGCGGTCGGCGATCATGTGTTCTCTGTCGATGTGGCGAGCGCCGAGGTTGCACGGGCTGTTGTGTCTGCGGGCCCCGCCGGCGCCGCCGTCAAGCTCCTCCTCCACGCCTCCCACGCCGACGCCCGGCGGGCCGCGTCCGCGCTCTCCGTGCCTGCCCCACCTACATGGCTTGCATTTATCGCAGCGTAGCACCGCTGGGCGCCCTCGTAGCCTTTCGGCGAGAGGGCGTCGTGCTCCCCCTAGGTCGCGGCTGCCAGCGCTGCTGCCCACGCCTAGCCTTGCCTGCGTGTCGGTTTCTGACTCGTCAACGGCTGGGTTGTCGGGCGAGCAAAACGATGTCTCCCATATCCTCCCTGCCCTGTCCCTGTCGGAGGGAACCCCGCGCTGTCTCCGCACATGCAGCCAGAGGGAATTGAAGTCGCGCCTTCATCCCCTGTCGCCATCCCAGCTACCCGACCGTCCTCTTTCCTCCACGCCCTTCTTTCTCCCCCAGCACCGCCTGCTCCCTCCCGCACTACTCACACTCCCCCCCTCTCGCTCGACGGGTGCTTCAGGTGTCTGTCGACGCGGCATTTCGTTCGCGACTGCAGAGACCCCGTCCGCTGCCGCCGGTGTCGCCGCTCCGGCCACCGGGCCAGCTCGCGCTCCTGCCCCATGGCCCCGCCTCGCCAGTCCCCAGTCACGCCTCGCCCTGCCGCTCCCGCGCCAGGCTCCAACGCCCCCCCTGTCGTGGTTCTAACTCTGACAGTAAGATAGGGGTAGGAATGGAGAGGCAAGATCCTAGCTATGGAGCAGTTGTATACGCAAGATGTTTACAGGTTCAGGCCCTTCTCGGAGGAAGTAACAGCCCTACGTCTCGGAGCCCGGAGGCGGTCGACTGTATTATGTGCGTATGAGTTGCAGGGGTGTGAACCCCTTACACTGAGGAGGGGGGTGGCTTATATAGAGTTCGCCAGACCCCTCCAGCCCTTAGTTATGCAGGGATTAAAGTACATTAAGACCGGGGGTTACTGGTAACGCCCCACATAAAGTGCTATGATGATCATAAAAGCTACTTAATGACCGACTGTTTGTGTGCAGGCTGACTTTAGATCTCCTGGCGGTCGAGTGGTTGGCTTCATGGTCGAGTGTCTTCAAGTCCGTCGAATGGAACCCTTCCAGGTCGATTGAAAGGTGGTTTCTTCTAGAGATGTCCTTGGGGAGGGTATCTTGGACAGGTCCATGACCCTACCCTAGGTTCATGGCTTCATCATTAGCCCCCGAATGGATCGAGGTTTGAGTGGGGAAGGAGTTGAACATACTTCTGACCCATTTTTGTGCTGCAAGTGTGTCTTGTTCTGGATCAATGAACTTAGGTGAAGGCACCAACTTCTTTTTCAGCCGCCTTGATCCATTCTCTGTATCCGTCGAGTGAATTTCTTTACTTGGAGAACTCCAAATGACAGGGCGGAGGAAATCTTCCGTCTGCTGATTTGCTCTGCGACGCGCGGATTTAGCGGGATTCGAATTTCGGGAAGCGCGCGGGGCGGAGGAAGCCGCAGTAATCGGATGGGATAAGGCAGGGACACCTCGATCACCGCACCACCTTTTTCGCCACGTATAGCGCGCGCGACTATTGCGGGATTTGACAGGATCGCCCGGGCCTACCAGTCAGTCACTCGGAAGCAACCTCATATAAGGCCCCGGACGGGGTTTTTGAAACGATCGCTCTCATTTTCTCCTCTCTTCCTCGGACTTATCCCCACATTCGCCTCCATCTCGTGCCGCTGCAGGCGCGTCTCACCGGCGTGCGATGGTGAAGGAGAAGACGGCGGCCCGAGCGGGCGAAGAAGGCGACGGCGAAGGCGAAGGAAGGCGACGATCAGGGTGGATCTTCGTCGAGGGCCGGCTGCCATAGGCTGGATCGAGGCGATCGATCCGCTCGACGATTAAATCAAGCAGATCTTGACGACCTGGCCAATGGAGGACTGATCCCCCATGGATCGGTGCGGCTCCCGGGGAAGGAGTCTGAGCCGCAGCCTGAGGAGGGTGAGGTCGTTCTCTTGGCCACTCATGTTGACCTTGGGTTTTCTTTGCCACCACATCCTTTCTTTCGGGGATTTCTAAACTTCTTTGGGGCGCAACTCCACCACTTCACACCCAACACCATCGTGTACCTTGCTGCTTTTGTGTCTTTCTGCGAGAATTTCTTGGGTTGTCGGCCATATTGGGGTCTTTTCAAGCACATTTTCACTTGTCGCTCTCAGACGGTGAAAAAGGCCAATCCGAGTGACGAGAGAACACAGGTGATTCAGATGTGTGGGGGTCTTGGGGTTCAGATGAGGGGAAAAAGTGCTTTCCGGCCATGATCCTTCCCGACTCGATCTGTGGATGGCGATCGACCTGGTTTTCTTGCAAAGACCAGCCAACGCCAGCGGTCGGCCGACTTCCCCTTTTTCTATGGACCGAGTGAGGAAGCCTTCCTCTTTGAAGGTGATCCCGGAGGAGAAGGCGCGAGTTAAGGTGTTGGTCGAGCGTGTAGTCCAGCTTATCCGCGGATGTGGTCACCAAGATGGACCTCTTGGAGGTCTTCCTCCCGACGACGCATCCAGCCGCTTCAATATCGAGATCATCCAATGTGGATGTATTACGCACCGAGGACACCACTCGGATCCAGCCGGAGGAGGTCGAGGAGGCCATCTTTGGAGAGGTGGCTGGCTGCCATCACAGGGAACAAGGACAACCCTCGAGGGGCCAGGAGGATTCCTCCACTCGACCAATCATATGAAGTAGACAAGGTCTGATCCTGCATCTCCGACTGTGACTCTGTTTACTTTATTCTGCTTAAAATCAGTCGACTGACTTTTGTCTTGTTCGTTGTCTTCCAGGCTACACTGAGATGTACTCGATGCCCAACGGGGCGCAAGAGCAGGTCGAGGAAGAGGAGGCGAGCGGTGGTGAAAGTCAGGAGGAGTGGCAATCTGATGGCGAGGGGGATGAAGATGACGACGACTCCGGTGACGAGGAGGAGGAGGAGGAGGAGGAGGAAGCTGACCCTCCTCGCATGGAGAGGCGATCCAAACTCACCCATGCTACGTCTTGAGCTTGCGTTGGTTTTCCCCGAAGAGGAGAGGATGATGCAGCACAGTAGCGTAAGTATTTCCCTCAGTTTTTGAGAACCGAGGTATCAATCCAGTAGGAGGCCACGCGCAAGTCCCTCGTGCTGCACAAAGCGATAGCTACTCGCAACCAACGCGATTAGGGGTTGTCAATCCCTTCACGGTCACTTACTTAGAGTGAGATCTGATAGAGATAATATTTTTGGTATTTTTGGTATAAAGATGCAAAGTGAAAAGTAAAAGCAAAGTAAAAACAAAGCAAGTAAATAAAGTGATGGAGATTGATATGATGAGAATAGAGCCGAGGGCCATATGTTTCACTAGTGGCTTCTCTCAAGAGCATAGATATTCTACGGTGGGTGAACAAACTACTGTTGAGCAATTGACAGAATTGAGCATAGTTATGAGGTTATCTAGGTATGATCATGTATATAGGCATCACGTCCGAGACAAGTAGACCAAACGATTACGCATCTACTACTATTACTCCACTCATCGACCGCTATCCAAAGATGCATCTAGAGTATTAAGTTAAAAAGCAGTAACGCCTTAAGCAAGATGACATGATGTAGAGGAATAAATTCATGCAATATGATAAATACCCCATCTTGTTATCCTCGATGGCAACAATACAATACGTGCCTTGCAACCCTTTCTGTCACTGGGTAAGGACACCGCAAGATTGAGCCCAAAGCTAAGCACTTCTCCCATTGCTAGAACTACCAATCTAGTTGGCCAAACCAAACGGATATTTCAAAGAGACTTGCAAAGATAACTCGATCATTCATAAAAGAATTCAGTGAAGAATCAAATATTTTCCATCGATAAGCTGGATCATAAACCCACAATTCATCGGTCTCAACAAACACACCGCAAAAAGAAGATTACATCGAATAGATCTCAAGGAGAGAGGGGGAGAACATTGTATTGAGATCCAAAAAGAGAATAAGCCATCTAGATACTAGCTATGGACCCAAGGTCTGAAGTAAACTACTCACACTTCATCGGAGGGGCTATGGTGTTGATGTAGAAGCCCTCTGTGGTGGATGCCCTCCCGTGAGCTCCTAACAGGCGCCAAGATGGGATCTCGTGGATACAGGAAGGTACGGCGGTGGAATTAGGTTTTTGGCTCCGTCTCTGATCTCTTGGGGGTACATAGGTATATATAGGAGGAAGGAGTACGTCGGTGGAGCGTCAGGGGGCCCACGAGGTAGGGGGCGCGCCCAGGCGCCCACCTCGTGACCGCCTCGCACTTCTTGGAGTAGGGTCCAAGTCTCCTGGATCACGTTCGGTGAGAAGATCACGTTCCCGAAGGTTTCATTCCGTTTGGACTCCGTTTGTATATTCCGTTTCTTCGAAACACTGAAATAGGCAAAAAAAAACAGCAATTCTGGGCTGGGCCACTGGTTAATAGGTTAGTCCCAAAAGTAATATAAAAGTGGGAAATAAAGCCCAATATAGTTCAAAACAACAGATAAAGTAGCATGGAGCAATCAAAAATTGTAGATACGTTGGAGACGTATCAGGCATCCCCAAGCTTAATTCCTGCTCGTCCTCGAGTAGGTAAATGATAAAAAGAGAATTTTTGATGCGGAGTGATACTTTGGCATAATTTCAATGTAAATCTTCTTAATCATGGTATGAATATTCAGATCCTAAAGATTCAAGACAAAAGTTCATATTGACATAATAATAATAATACTTCAAGCATACTAATCAAAATAATCATGTCTTCTCAAAATAGCATGGCAAAAGAAAGTTCATCCCTACAAAATCATATAGTTAGGCTATGCTTCATTTTCGTCACACAAAGATGTTCCCAACTTCTATACCCCGATGACAAGCCAAGCAATTGTTTCATACTTAAATAATCTCAAACTTTTTCAACCTTCACGCAATACATGAGCGTGAGCCATGGATATAGCACTATGGGTGGAATAGAATATGATGATGGGGATTGTGTGGAGAAGACAAAAAAAGGAGAAAGTCTCACATTGACGAGGATAATCAACGGGCTATGGAGATGCCCATCAATTAACGTCAACATGAGGAGTAGGGATTGCCATGCAATGGATGCACTAGAGCTATGAATGCTCAACAAAAGAAAACTAGTGGGTGTGCATCCAACTTGCTTGCTCACGAAGACCTAGGGCATTTGAGGAAGCCCATCGTAGGAATATACAAGCCAAGTTCTATAATGAAAAATTCCCACTAGTATGAACAAGACAACTTATGAGACTCACTATATGAAAAAC
The DNA here is from genome assembly GCA_021605145.1 of Aegilops bicornis. Taxonomy (NCBI): domain Eukaryota; kingdom Viridiplantae; phylum Streptophyta; class Magnoliopsida; order Poales; family Poaceae; genus Aegilops; species Aegilops bicornis. Next base: position 188,718,731 of record CM038674.1, read on the forward strand.
ATGGTGCTACTTTGAAGCACAATATATGAGACTCACTACATGAAGAACATGGTGCTACTTTGAAGCACAAGTGTGGAAAAAGAGATAGTAGCATTGCCCTTTTTATTTTCTTTTTTTGGGCCTTCCCTTTTTTTTATTTTGGCCTTTCTCTTTTTCTGGCAATGCTCTAATAATGATGATCGTCACACTTCTATTTCTATTACAACTCGAAACTTAGAACAAAATATGACTCTATATGAATGCCTCCGGTTGTGTACCGGGATGGTGCAATGAATCAATAGTGACATGTATGGAAAATAATGCATGGTGGCTTTGCCACAAATACGATGTCAACTACATGATCATGCAATGGCAATATGACAAAAGTAATGTATGTCATAATGATGATGGAAGTTGCATGGCAATATATCTCGGAATGGCTATGAAAATGCCATGATAGGTAGGTATGGTGGCTGTTTTGAGGAAGATATAAGGAGGTTTATGTGTGATAGAGCGTATCGTATCACGGGGTTTGGATGCACCGCTAAGTTTGCACCAACTCTCAAGGTGAGAAAGGGCAATGCACGGCATCAAGAGGCTAGCAAGTGCGGAAAGATAAAAGTGCGATAATCCATGGACTCAACATTAGTCAAAAGAACTCATATACTTATTGCAAAAATTTAGAAGTCATCAAAAATCAAGTACTACGCCGCATGCTCCTAGGGGGATAGATTGGTAGGAAAAAGACCATCGCCGTCTCCCCGACCGCCACTCATAAGGACGCACAAGCCGTGTACACTTCATGTTTCAAATTTGTTACATAACTTTGACCATACGTGCATGCTACGGGATTTGCTAACTTCAACACAAGCATTTCTCAAATTCACAACTACTCAACTAGCATGACTTTGATATTATCACCTCCATATCTCAAAACAATTATCAAGCATCAAACTTATCTTAGTATTCAACGCACTCAAAAGAAAGTTTCACATATCTTGAATACCAAGTATATTAACATTAAGCAAATTACCATGCTATTAACGACTCTCAAAATAATCTAAGTGAAGCATGAGAGATCAAGTTACCTTAAAACAAATCCACCACCGTGCTCTAAAAGATCTAAGTGAATCACTAGAGCAAAAATTATCACGCTCAAAAAGATATAAGTGAAGCACTACGAGGAAAACTATCAACCTCAAAAGATATAAGTGAAGCACATAGAGTATTCTATCAAATTTCAAATCATATATGGCTCTCTCAAAAGGTGTGTACAGCAAGGATGATTGTGGTAAACTAACAAGCAAAGACGCAAATAATACAAGACGCTCCAAGCAAAACACATATCATGTTGGTGAATAAAAATATAGCTCCAAGTAAATTACCGATGGAAGTGGATTTAAAGAGGGGATGCCTTCCGGGCATCCCCAAGCTTTGACTATTTGGTGTCCTTGGATTATCTTGGGGGTGCCATGGGCATCCCCAAGCTTAGGCTTTCCACTCCTTGTTCCATAATCCATCAAAAGAATTCACCCAAAACTTGAAAACTTCACAACACAAAACTCAATAGAAATCTCATGAGCTCCGTTAGAGAAAGAAAACAAAAGACTACTTTAAGGTACTGTAATGAACTCATTCTTTATTTATATTGGTGTTAAACCTACTGTATTCCAACTTCTCTATGGATTATAAACTATTTTACTAGCCATAGATTCATCAAAATAAGCAAACAACACACGAAAAACAGAATCTGTCAAAAACAGAACAGTCTGTAGTAATCTGTAACTAACGCAAACTTCTGGAACCCAAAAAATTCTACCAAAATTAGACGACCTATAAAATTTGTTTATTGATCAGCAGAAATTGGAATCACTATTTTATCACGTTCTGGTGATTTTTAACAATTCGGGCACTGAGCGCAAAGATTCTGGAAATTACAGTAAGATCAAATAACTATCTCCCAAGAAGATCTAATAGGTCTAACTTGGCACAAACACTAATTAAAAGATAAAACCACATCTAAACAGAGGCTAGATGGATTATTTATTCCTAAATAGAAGAAAAAAAAACTAAAAATAAAATTGGGCTGCCTCCCAACAAGCGCTATCGTTTAACGTCCCTAGCTAGGCATAAAAGCAAGGATAGATCTAGGTATTGCCATCTTTGGTAGGCAATCCATAAGTGGCTCTCATGATAGATTCATATGGTAATTTTATTTTCTTGCTAGTAAAGTGTTCCATGCCCTTCTTTAAGGTAAATTGGAATCTAATATTTCCTTCCTTCATATCAATAATTGCACCAATCGTTCTAAGGAAAGGTCTACCAAGAATAATAGGGCATGAAGGATTGCAATCTATATCAAGAACGATAAAATCTACGGGAACATAATTCCTATTTGCAACAATAAGAACATCATTAATTCTTCCCATAGGCTTTTTAATAGTGGAACGCAAGATGCAAGTTTAGAGAGCAATCATCAAAATCACGGAAATCTAGCAAATCACACAAAGGTTTGGGAATAGTAGAGACACTAGCACCCAAATCACACAAAGCATGAAATTCATAATTTTTAATTTTAATTTTGATAGTAGGTTCCCACTCATCATGGAGTTTCCTAGGGATAGAAACTTTCAACTCAAGCTTTTCTTCATAAGATTGCATCAAGGCATCAACAATGTGTTCGGTAAAGGCCTTTTTTTCACTATAAGCATGAGGAGAATTTAGCACGGATTGCAACAAGGAAATACAATCAATTAAAGAGCAATTTTCATAATTAAATTCCTTGAGATCCAAAATAGTGGGTTGAGCAATATCTCGATTTTTATTTCTTTCAATCCCACTTTTATCAATTTCATCATCAAGATCTAAAAACTCAGAATTCTTAGAACGCCTTCTAGGTAAAGGAAGATCATAATCAGTTTCATCAAGATTCATATTGCAAAACAAATATTTAATAGGGGACACATCTATAACTTTCAGATCTTCATCTTGATTTTCATAGGAATTAGAAGAACACACTTTAATAAAGGCATCTTTGGAAGCACGCATCCTAGCGGTTCTTTCTTTGCACTCATCAATGGAAATTCTCATAGCTTTGAGAGACTCATTGATATCATGCTTAGGCGGAATAGATCTAAGCTTTAAAGAAGCAATCTCGAGAGAAATTCTATCAACGTTCCTAGCCAAATCATCAACTTTAAGCAATTTCTCTTCAAGCAAAGCATTAAAATTCTTTTGTGAATTCATAAACTCTTTAACACTACTCTCAAATTCAGAGGGCATCTTATTAAAATTTCCATAACAGTTGTTGTAGGAATTTCCATAATTATTAGGAGGATTACTAGGATAAGGCCTAGGATTAAAATTCCCCCTATACGCGTTGTTACCAAAATTATTCCTACCAAAAAAGTTCACATCCATAGATTCATTATTATTCTCAATCAAGGTAGACAAAGGCATATCATTAGGATCAGAAGAAACACTCTTAGTAGCAAATAATTTCATGAGTTCATCCATCTTTCCACTCAAAACATTGATTTCTTCTATAGCATGCACTTTTTTATTAATAGATCTTTCAGTATGCCATTGAGAATAACTAACCATAATATTATCTAGGAGTTTAGTAGCATCTCCTAAAGTGATTTCCATAAAAGTGCCTCCATGTCGAATCTAAAAGATTTCTAGAAGCAAAATTCAATCCGGCATAAATTTTTGTATAATCATCCACAAGTTCAAACCATGAGTAGGACAATTACGTATCATTAATTTCATTCTCTCCCAAGCTTGTGCAACATGTTCATGATCAAGTTGCTTAAAATTGTGAATATCGTTCCTAAGAGAGATAATCTTAGCGGGAGGAAAATACTTAGAGATAAAAGCATCTTTGCACTTGTTCCAAGAATCAATACTATTTTTAGGCCAAGATGAAAACCACACTTTAGCACGATCTCTAAGCGAAAAAGGAAATAGCTTCAATTTAACGACACCATTATCGACATCTTTTTTCTTTTGCATATCACATAAATCAACGAAGCTATTCAGATGAGTAGCGGCATCTTCACTAGGAGGTCGGCGAATTGATCTTTCATAACAAGATTCAACAAAGCAGTATTGATTTCACAAGATTTAGTATTGGCAAGAGGAGCAATCGGAGTGCTAAGGAAATCATTATTATTGGTATTGGTGAAATCACACAATTTGGTAGCATCTTGAGCAATCGCGACGAACAAGCAAACTAACACACGAGCAAACAATCGGACGAGGAAAAAGGCAAAGGAAAAAGGAGGAGGAGATTGGGAAAGAGAGGGCGAATAAAATGGCAAGGGTGAAGTGGGGGAGAGGAAAACGAGAGGCAAATGGCAAATAATGTAATGCGAGAGATAGGGATTGTGATGGGTACTTGGTATGTTGACTTCTGCATAGACCTCCCCGGCAACGGCGCCAGAAATCCTTCTTGCTACGTCTTGAGCTTGCGTTGGTTTTCCCCGAAGAGGAGAGGATGATGCAGCACAACAGCGTAAGTATTTCCCTCAGTTTTTGAGAACCAAGGTATCAATCCAAGAGGAGGCCACGCGCAAGTCCCTCGTACCTGCACAAAACGATAGCTACTCGCAACCAACGCGATTAGGGGTTGTCAATCCCTTCACGGTCACTTACGAGAGTGAGATATGATAGAGATAATATTTTTGGTATTTTTGGTATAAAGATGCAAAGTGAAAAGTAAAAGCAAAGTAAAAACAAAGCAAGTAAATAAAGTGATGGAGATTGATATGATGAGAATAGACCCGGGGGCCATAGGTTTCACTAGTGGCTTCTCTCAAGAGCATAGATATTCTACGGTGGGTGAACAAATTACTATTGAGCAATTGACAGAATTGAGCATAGTTATGAGGTTATCTAGGTATGATCATGTATATAGGCATCACGTCCGAGACAAGTAGACCGAAACGATTCTGCATCTACTACTATTACTCCACTCATCGATCGCTATCAGCATGCATCTAGAGTATTAAGTTAAAAACAGAGTAACGCCTTAAACAAGATGACATGATGTAGAGGAATAAATTCATGCAATATGATAAATACCCCATCTTGTTATCCTCGATGGCAACAATACAATACGTGCCTTGCAACCCTTTACATCCGGGTAAGGACACCGCAAGATTGAACCCAAAGCTAAGCACTTCTCCCATTGCAAGAACTACCAATCTAGTTGGCCAAACCAAACGGATAATTCGAAGAGACTTGCAAAGATAACTCGATCATTCAGAAAAGAATTTAGAGAAGAATCAAATATTTTCCATAGATAAGCTGGATCATAAACCCACAATTCATCGATCTCAACAATCACACCGCAAAAAAGAAGATTACATCGAATAGATCTCCACGAGAGAGGGGGAGAACATTGTATTGAGATCCAAAAAGAGAGAAGAAGCCATCTAGATACTAGCTATGGACCCGAAGGTCTGAAGTAAACTACTCACACTTCATCGGAGGGGCTATGGTGTTGATGTAGAAGCCCTCCGTGGTGGATGCCCCCTCGTGAGCTCCTAACAGGCCCCAAGATAGGATCTCGTGGATACAGGAAGGCACGGCGGTGGAATTAGGTTTTGGCTCCGTCTCTGATCTGTTGGGGAATGCGAGGTATATATAGGAGGAAGGAGTACGTCGATTGGGCGTCAGGGGCCCATGAGGTAGAGGCGCGCCCGGGGCGCCTCCACCTCGTGACCGCCTCGCACTTCTTGGAGTAGGGTCCAAGTCTCCTGGATCACGTTCCGTGAGAAGATCACGTTCCCGAAGGTTTCATTCCGTTTGGACTCCGCTTGATATTCCGTTTCTTCGAAACACTGAAATAGGAAAAAAAACAGCAATTCTGGGCTGGGCCTCCGGTTAATAGGTTAGTCCCAAAAGTAATATAGAAGTGGAAAATAATGCCCAATATAGTCCAAAACAATAGATAAAGTAGCATGGAGTAATCAAAAATTATAGATACGTTGGAGACGTATCAACCCACGACCCCGCAGTCGAGCGTGGCAAAGCGACTATGCCTGTTGGGCAGTCGACAAAACGCCCTCGGACGACCTCTCCAGCGCCGACTGAAAAAGCGCTGAAGCATCCCCGAGCGGGATCATCAAAGCCATCGAAGGCCCTGCCCAAGATGAGAATGGCCATTCCCACCATTTCTAGGTAACAGTAGAACTTGCGTTTTCTCGTTTAGCATGGACAAACTCTTGGTCGACTCGTTGATTAACCAACTGATTTCTGACATCCGCAGTGCTGCTACCTCCGAGATCTCAACCAGGAACAAAGACCAGGAAATGGAAGATGCTGCCACCTCCAACCCCGGTATGATCTCTGTAGTTTCGCTTTTGGTCGATTGGATCTTCATTTTTAACATTGAATCTTTCCTATAGCCCCACCTCATGTCATTGATCTCCCTGATGATGACGATGAGGCGCCGCTGATGCATAGGAGGAACAAAAAGGCGCCTGCTGGCAAGAATGCTCAGGTTGTATCAGTGCCTGAGACGCTGGTTCATGAGGGTGGCAACATCACTCGGACTTCTGTGTCTTTATTCGGCTGTGACGAGTGTTCGCCTTCATCGTTGATCGCTGACCCGCCCTCCTTTTCGCCACACACCACGTCCCAGAGGACCAAGTGGGTGCTTTGCTAAGGTGGCTATATCGCCAAAGCGGGATCATGATGGAGCAGGTGAAGGTGGTCCGGGAAGCTAGCCAAGCGGCCTATGATGCTAGCTCAGCTCTTCAGAACAACGTCCAGGTTAGTTGGTCACCGCTTGTTCTATTAGGATATGCTACCTGAAAACTCTTCTTTCTGAAGATCTTCGTATCTGTACACCCACTGGGTGTGTCTTGGATTTTTGGATTGGTGGGGCACGCTGAGTGCACCCACTGGGTGTAGTCCCCGAGACTATGGTGGTGGATCACGGCAACATCGTAGTCTTTATACTTTGAATTTCTTTGGTAACTTCTTCACTCGGTCTGGTCGGACCATGTCGAATGGAATCTTGGAACCGGTGGGGGCATGCTGAGTGCACCCACTGGGTGTAGTCTCCGAGACTATGGTCGATCACGGGCAAATGACTAAAGTCTCAAGAACCCCCCTTTTTAGATCATGATGATATCGTGGTATTGCTGGCGATTAGCTATGGTTTAGGATCATAACCTTTTGCTTCTTTTTGTCGATCGATCGAACCGAAGTCGGTAGAACCAAGTGGGGCACGCTGAGTGCACCCACCGGTGTAGTCCCCGAGACTACCGTTGAATATTTTGATTCGGCCGTAGTCTTAGAAATGCTACGATTTTTTTCTTGGTCACTCGGGCGACCTATCTTTGATATCTGTCATCGACCTTTGCGAGAAATCCTGCGAGCTTGTGGCTCGCTATCTTGAATTGGAAAACAAACAGATCCAGCTCAACCTTGACTTGAAGCTTGCTCAGAGAACTTGCGTATAGGCGAGAGACGAAGCAAAAGGTATGGCTGGTGAGAACTTGACGATCGTCTTTATCTTTACGCCCATTCCTAATTTCGATCTCATTGCCATTTTGCGAGATAAAATGGAGGAGGCTCACGAATAAGAAGGACCATGACCTTGCCGAGAAGGTATATGCTTTGGATAAAACAAAGCTCGCGGAAGAAAAACTGGCTTCAGTCGGTAAAATTGAAGAGGAGAACGCCAATCTGAAAGCTGCTCTCGACACGGCCAACAAGGAGGTCAGCCGACTGAAGAACGACAAGATAGCTCTGAGTGACAAGGCTAGCGAATCAAGGGAAGAAGAACGATCTGGAGGTTTATCTGGGAGGGCTCGCCAAGAAGTTATTCCTCATGCTTGAAGGTAATCTCTTCCATCCAACTGACTTGCTATCACCGAGTCATCATAGAACCATTAGCTTAAACTCGAGTTGTGTTTACAGAATTCTGCCAGAACTTCGAGGAGGAGACCAGTCGAGTGGAGACAAGCCTGGACCCCATTAACTCTCCTGTGAAGGATGAAGCCGCTATGAACGTGCTCCGACTGGAGTCTCGTGTTGCTGGTGTGGTGGACTACCTCACTCATTGAAGGTTGCGGTGTCGCGAATCGACACGACACTCGGCGAGCGAGACGCCGAAATGATCTCGAGTCTTTAATGACTCGGACCAATGACGTTCCAAGTCGAGTGCAAGAATGGAAAAAGTCTTCTGCCAGGTGCGGTGCCGATGTTGCTCTGTCTCTGGTCCGCGTTCACTGCAAGGACGCGCGTGAGGACAAGCTGGCATCCATCAAAGTGCCCAATACCAAGAAGCACGACTTCCAATATTCCATGGAGACTTTCATTGCTGTTGCCACCCGGATTGCTGATGGAATCGACCTGGACCAGTTTGTCGCGCCTTCCAGTCCTCCACCCGAGGAGTAAAAAACTTCTATGCTTCGTCTTAAATTTGCCTCGGAATGCCGAGTGGTTTTGTAACCGATAAACTTTACAGGCTTGACGCCTGAGCACTTCTGAATCCGTAGGATGTTATTTGAACTTGGCTTATCATTGAATATGCTTTCATTTGCCTTCGAGCGAACTTTGTTCTTCACTCGGAATATACTTGATGCTTGAGACACAGCTCGAGGTGGAAAATCCAAATCGACCTGCACTTCATCGTTCTTGCGGTGAAATTTGGAGCACAAATTGCAGTCGACCTGCGTCCTTGCGGATCGGGATGGAGCGCATGTTGTACTTGTGGCACAGCTCCGAAGGAGAAGGTAGCAGTCGACCTGCACCTCGTCGTCCTTGTGGATAGGAATGAATTTCATACTTAGGCGAGTACTCGGACTGCAGCTAAGCCTCCGAGTGGGAGGATTGCTCTCCACTCGGTAGGATTTTTAAATACTTAGGCGTAGCATCTTGGATCAAGCTAAGCCTCCCGAGTGGGAGTTTTGCTCTCCACTCGGTAGGATTTTTAAGATACTTAGGCGAGTACTTGGATCTGCAGCTAAGCCTCCGAGTGGGAGGTTTGCTCTCCACTCGGTAGGATTTTTAAATACTTAGGCGAGTACTGGACTGCAGCTAAGCCTCCGAGTGGGAGGGTTGCTCTCCACTCGGTAGAATTTTCAGATACTTAGGCGAGTACTGGACTGCAACTAAGCCCCCGAGTGGGAGGTTTTCTCTCCACTCGGTAGGATTTTAAACACTTAGACTTAGGCGAGTACTTGGACTGCAGCTAAGCCCCCGAGTGGGAGGATTGCTCTCCACTCGGTAGGATTTTTTAAATACTTAGGCGAGTACTGGACTGCAGCTAAGCCTCCGAGTGGGAGGCCGGCTCACCACTCGGTAGGATTTTAAACACTTAGGCGAGTACTTGTACTGCAGCTAAGCCCCCGAGTGGGAGGCTGGCTCACCACTCGGTAGGATTTTAAACACTTAGGCGAGTACTTGGACTGCAGCTAAGCTCCCGAGTGGGAGGATGGCTCACCACTCGGTAGGATTTTCAAGTACTTAGGCGAAACAGATTCACAGCTAAGCCCCCGAGTGGGAGGCTGGCTCACCACTCGGTAGGGATTTTTTTTACAAACTTAGGCAAAACGGATTTGCAGCTAAGCCACCCACTGGGGGGGTTTCTCATGTAAACAAGAAGTAATAACAATCACTGGGAAAATTATAACATTCTTGTCTTCGATAAACAAAGTACAGAGGTACTTTTATTACATCTCATCCGAGTGAGTACTTAAGTATAAAAGGGGCGGAGCAGCTCCGCATTCCAAGCTCGAGGCTCATCAATCTGGCGATCGATGTTGTAAAGATGGTATGCTCCATTATGGAGAACTCTGGTGACGATGAAGGGACCTTCCCAAGTGAAAGCGAGCTTGTGTGGTTTCTGTTGATCCACTCGGAGGACCAAGTCTCCTTCTTGGAAGGATCGACTCTTCACATTTCTGGCATGGAATCGACGCTAGTCTTGCTGATAGATAGTCGAGCGGATCAGGGCCATCTCTCTCTCCTCTTCTAGGAGGTCGACTGCATCCTGCCGGGCTTGTTCCGCTTCATCTTCAGAGTAGAGTTTGACTCAGGCGCATTGTGAAGCAGTGTCGCTCGGCGTAATCGCTTCAGCTCCATAGACCAGAAAGAATGGAGTTAAATCGATCGACCGATTAGGGGTAGTCCTCAATCCCCAAAGAACTGACAGAAGCTTGTCGACCCATGCGCCTGCTGCGTGCTTGAGATCGGGCATCAGTCGGGGTTTCAGTCCTTTGAGAATTAGATCGTTTGCTCTTTCCGCTTGTCCATTCGACTAGGGGTGAGCGACTGAAGCATAATCGACTCGTGTGCCTTGAGAAGCGCAAAAGGCTTTGAATTTGTCGGAATCGAAGTTTGACCCATTGTCAGTGATGATGCTATGCGGGACTCCATATCTGAACATCAACTCTCTGACGAAACTGATAGCAGTGCACACATCGAGATTCTTGATAGGCTTGGCTTCGATCCACTTAGTGAACTTGTCGACTGCCAGCAGTACATGGGTGAAGCCGCTCCTGCCAGTTCTCAGTGGTCCAACCATATCCAATCCCCAAACAATGAAGGGCGGATGAGTGGAATGGTCTTCAAGGTCGAGGCGGGTTTGTGTGACATATTGGAATAGAACTGACATCCTTCACACTTGTCGACTATTTCCTTCGCCATTTCATTTGCTCTTGGCTAGTAAAATCCCGCTCGGTATGCTTTAGCCACAATGGTCCGAGAGGACGCATGATGACCACAGGTCTCCGAGTGGATATCATCAAGAATTATCTGACCTTCTTCTGGTGTTATACATTTCGATGACTCGATCGCTTTCTCTGTACAACTGTCCCTTGATCACAGTAAAGGCCTTGGATCGGCGGACGATCAGTCGAGCCTCTTCTTCGTTCTCGGGATCTCTTTCCTTAGGATATACGCGATGTACGGCACTGTCCATTCGGGAGTGATGACCAAAACTTCCATGATCAGGTCGACCACAGCTGGGACCTCAACTTCAGCCAGATCAGTGACACTTTTCGGCTGCGGGGCTTCTTCGGTGAAAGGATCCTCTTGAACTGATGGTGAGTGGATGTGTTCCAAAAACACATTGCTGGGAGTGGCTTCTCTCTTGGAACCTATTTTTGCTAAATCATCACCGCTTGATTTTTCAATGGAGTATATGGTGAAGCTCTAACCCCTCGAATTTCTTCTCCAGCTTTCTCACTTCATTGCAGTAACCAGTCATGGCTGGACTTCTGACGCCCCACTCCTTCATCACTTGATTAACCACCAGATCTGAGTCGCCATAGACCATGAGGCGACGGACGCCGAGTGAAATGGCCATACGCAACCCATACAAAAGTGCTTCGTATTCTGCTTCATTGTTGGAGGAATCAAAGTGGATCTAGAGCACATATCTAAGCTTATCTCCTTGGGGGGAAACCAACACTACCCCAGCACCGGAACCATTCAGCATCTTAGAACCATCAAAGAACATGGTCCAGTGCTCCGAGTGAACTTGAGTCGATAGTTGCTGTTCAATCCACTCGGCGATGAAATCTGCTACTGCTTGGGACTTGATGGCTTTCTTTGCCTCAAACTTGATATCAAGGGGAAGGAGTTCAATCGCCCATTTCGCCACTCGACCGGTTGCATCTCTTCATTGCAGAATCTCTCGACAATGGGCGTCACGACGATCGTAATGGAATGGTCGAGAAGTAATGAGCAACCTTCTTCGTGGTCATATAAATCCCATAAACAAGCTTCGATAATGAGGATATCTTTGCTTTGATGGGGTCAACACTTCGTAAAGATAATATCTTTGGGCGCTGAACTTTGAAGGCTTTTCCTTCTTCTTCCGCCGACCGTAAATCTTTGTCTTGACGACTTGTCCTGTGGGTGCAATGTAAAGCAGCAAAGGCTCTTTGCCTCGCGACAAGCACCGGCTGGGTGGAGAGCGAGCTTTTAGCTCGCAAACGCTGCATCAGCCTTCGGATTCCACTCGAACTTGTCTCACTTCTTCATCGATCGGTAAAGAGGCAATGCCTTTTCACCGAGACGAGAAATGAATCGACTTAAAGCGGCCAAGCATCCAAAGAAGCTTCGACATCGTGCACACGCACAGGGCGTTTCATTCGGACTATAGTACCAACTTTTTCTGGGTTGGCGTCGATTCCTCGTTCGGAAACAAGAAAACCGAGTAACTTTCCGCCAGGAACTCCGAATGTGTACTTTGATGGATTAAGCTTGATATCATACCTCCTGAGATTGGCAAATGTTTCAGCAAGGTCAGTCAACAGGTCGGAACCCTTCCGTTATTTGACCACAATATCATCCATGTATGCTTCCACATTCAGAAAGAATTGAGAGAGCAAACACTACTGAAACATCCTAATGAACGTGGCTCCGGCATTCTTGAGGCCGAATGACATGGTGACATAACAAAAGCACCCGAATGGAGTGATGAAAGCTGTTTTGATCTCGTCGGGTCCATACAGACGGATCTGATGGTACCCGGAATAGGCGTCTAAAAAAGACAACCACTCACATCCTGCAGTCGAGTCGACTATTTGGTCGATGGAGGGGAGAGGAAAATGATCTTTCGGGCAGGCCCGATTGATATGTTTGAAGTCGATGCACATGCGAAGTGACTTGTCCATTGGGGACCATGATAACATTGGCGAGCCACTCGGAGTGGTAAATCTCTCGGATAAACTCCGCTGCTAAGAGCCGAGCCACCTCCTCGCCAATGGCTTTTCTCTTCTGGACGGCGGACCGTTGAAGATGTTCCTTGACAGGTTTAACTTTCGGGTCGACTCGTAGACGGTGCTCAGCCAGCCCCCTGGGAACACCTGGCATGTCAGAAGGCTTCCCTGCGAAGATGTCCCAGTTCTCACGGAGGAACTGGATGAGCGCTCTTCCTATTTGGAGTCGAGTGTTGCAGAGATATGAGTCGGAGCAGCATCGGGGTCGGTCTGGTGAATGTGAATCGGCTTTGTCTCACCGGACGACTGAAATGCTGATTCCGTGGCGGGCTTCTTGGCTTGCAACAAATCACTCGGGTCTGCAGTTTTCTGGTATTCCTGCAGTTCTACCATCGCCATCTCGAGCATCGGCGATCTTGAGCCTTCTGGAAACACTCTTCCGCTTTCTTCCGATTGCCGATGTGATGATCACACCTTTGGGGCCCGCATCTTCAAATTAAGGTACACATAACATGGTCGAGCCATGAAGCGTGCATACGCCCGGCCTTCCCAGTAATAGCGTGATAAGCACTCTGGAAATCCACGACCTCAAAGGTCAACTTTTCTTTCACGAAAATTCTTGGAATCACCAAAACCACATCGAGAGCAATTTAGCCGAGTGCCTCGGCCTTCTTTCGTGAATGACTCCATGGAAGCTCATGTTGTCTTTGATCGAAGTCCGACATCGGAATGCCCATCCCTTTCAACGTCTCTGCATACAGTATATTCAGGCCACTGCCACCATCCATCAAAACTTTAGTTAGTCGAGTGCCTTCGACGACTGGGTCAACCACCAAAGCTTGCCTCCCAGGGGTGGCTATGTGCGTCGGGTGGTCAGACTGGTCGAATGTGATGGCAGTCTGAGACCATTTCAAATAACTGGGTGTCGCCGGAGCGACCATATTCACTTCTCGGTTGATAACTTTCAATCGACTTTTGCTTTCAACGTCAGCAAAAATCATCAGGGTGGAATTGACCTGGGGGTATCCACCATCACTATCTTCCTTGTCCTCCACTTTGTCCGACTCCTTTTCCTTATCCTTGGGCTGCTTCCCCTGGAACTGTTGGATCAAGAGCCGACACTGTCGAGTGGTATGCTTTGGGTAAATGAGTTTACCCTCTTCATCTTTCTTTGTGTGAATGTGACATGGCAAGTCCAATACATCATTTCCATCTTGGTCTTTCACTTTTTTAGGGTTCCAAGGCCCCTTGGGCTTCCCTTTAAACTTTCCTTGAGTCACGGCCAAGGCTTCTCCAGGAGCAGCTGGCTCGGCTTTCCGCTTCTGCTTCCGACTGGAGTTCCCTCCCCCGGTTTTCATGAGCGTTTGACTTGTACTTGCCACTCCGGAGCCGATCCTCTTCTTCACCATTGGCATACTTGGTGGCAATCTCCATCATTCGACTCAGGGTCATGTCTCCGGTCCGACCGAATTTCAAACTTAGCTCTCTGTTCTTAACACCCTCCTTGAAGGCACAGACTGCCTGATGATCAGATACATTCTCTACCGTGTGATGCAACGTGATCCATCTCTGGATGTAATCCCTCAGAGTTTCATTCGACTTTTGCACGCAAGACTGTAGCTCTGTCAACCCTGCTGGTCGCTTGCAAGTTCCTTCAAATGTTCTGACAAACACTCGGGCGAGATCTTCCCAAGTGTAAATGCTGCTGGATGCCAACAGATTCAGCCATGCTCTGGCCGAACCCTCCAACATAAGGGGCAGATGCTTCATGGCCACCTCATCGTTGCCGCCGCCAATCTGAACAGCCACTCGGTAGTCCTCAAGCCAAGTATCAGGTTTGGACTCACCAGTAAACTTACTGACTCCAGTCGCCAACCTGAAGTTGGGAGGAATCACTGCGGCCCTGATGGCTCTGGGAAGCACTCTGTCCCGAGGCGTGCACTCTGCTTCTGGTGGGGCACCTCTGTCATGACCTCCTCGGTGAGCTCTGTTCTGTCGACCAAACCACGAACAAGAATGGATCTCGCATCAAAGCACGGTTCTCTGGGTCGATTGGAATCCTTCGCCAAAGATCGTGAGGGCGTCATCATCCCGCTATCGGAGGCGTATGATCCACCCCTTGGGGGAGGGGTGGGCACTCGACGTCCATCATCATGATAGAATCGGTGATCATACTGCTCACGGTCCTTGTACTGATCATCCCGCCGGCTTCCACGTTCCTCACGCCTCGGGGGCGATCTTGGACTATGGGTCGATCGATCAGTATTCACGGCCGACGGATCTGCTGTGAATCCTATTCATGACCGTGATACAACTGAATTTTGATCTCCTGCTGCCGGAGTAAATCTACGATCTGTAGCAAACCCCTACCAGCCTCTCGATTGGGAAGGCTGAATAGACTCGATATACAGGCCGCAACTGCTAGATTCGAATCGAGTTCGATATACTGAGTCGGTGGTGGAAAGAGTTGACGTCGATCGGACGACGGGACCCGTTGTCACGCTTTCGTTAAATCGAGTACTCATTGGAGATTCTCGGTCGAGTGCGCCAGCCAAGTTGGTCAAGCTGCGTCTTCTAAGGCACGGGCCTCGGGGTTTCTCCAACGATAGGAGTGTGAAGTGCATCCATGTTCCGGCGGCGAAGTTCCTCCCTCTGCAGCGAAGTGAGTGGCTCGGGCAAGTACTCTTCATGGGCTTGCGACGGATCGCCCTTGCCGTCGCCACCGTCGGCATGGGGAAAGCCGGGGGAACTGCGTGGCCCATCGACCATCAGGACTTCCGCCGCTGGATCACTATTGTCGCACTCGGATGCAGTCTCTGCGGAGCCAGTCGAACAGGCCGTAGAGAGATTCGTCGGGCTCGATTGCCGTGACTTGGGGAGTGCCCGACTGGCGGGCCACCGCGTGCCTCACCCACCGCTGAAGCCTCGACCGAACGGAGCGCTTGCGCCGGCGGGAGACCGGAAGGGAGGACGGCACAGGAGCCGACAAATACTGGGTCGACGGTTGCCGCAGGAGGACACCGCGGACGCACGCAAAGTCACGTTGCCCGACGGGAGCGCGGCAGCGTCGGCGTCAGTGGAGCCTCCCGAAGCCAAGCGGAGTCATCGGCGATGAACGTGGCGCGCCGAGACGGATCTCGCGCCCTCAACCAAAACTCCACCTGAAACCATGATGAAGGGGATCAAAAATTGCAACTTCTCCAATAAGTCGCTAAGACACCTGCCCCAGTGGGCGCCAACCGTCGTGGTTCTAACTCCCGACAAGAAGATAGGGGGTAGGAATGGAGAGGCAAGATCCTAGCTATAGAGTAGTTGTATACGCAAGATGTTTACGAAGTTCAGGCCCTTCTCGGAGGAAGTAACAGCCCTACGTCTGAGCCCGGAGGCGGTCGATCAGATTATGTGCGTATGAGTTGCAGGGGTGCGAACCCCTTACACTGAGGAGGGGGTGGCTTATATAGAGTTCGCCAGACCCCTCCGGCCCTCAGTTATGCAGGGATTAAAGTACATTAAGACCGAGGGTTACTGGTAACGCCCCACATAAAGTGCTATGATGACCATAAAAGCTACTTAATGACCGATCGTTTGTGTGCAGACTGACTTTAGATCTCCTGGCGGTCGAGCGGTTGGCTTCATGGTCAAGTGTCTTCAAGTCCGTCGAGTGGAACCCTTCCAGGTCGACTGAAAGGTGGTTTCTTCTAGATTTGTCCTTGGGTTGGGTATATTGGTCAGGTCCATGACCCTACCCTAGGTTCATGGCTTCATCACCCCCCCCCCCCCCGCCACCATCCCCCCCCCCCATCGCGCCCCGACCCCCTACCCCGGAGCCATTCGTCGTGCTGCCGGGGTCCCCCCTCCCTCCGGCCGCGTCGCCTCGACGACGCAGAGGGGAGCCAGCCCCCGCTCGACTCGCCTCCGCCGCCGGCGCGTGACGTCTCCATCACCTCGGTCTCCGCCTCCCCGGTGGCTGCTCCGGACGCCCCGGAGCCGCGCGACCAGCCGCCTCCCCTCCCCGACGCCATCCTCCCCCGGAGCTCATGCTGCCCGGGGGGAGCGGTCGTCGAGTGCCTCGCCCCGCTCGTCCTCCTCCTCCGGGACGGTCGTCTCTTCCGGTGGGTCGTCCTTTGGCAACGACTCCGACCGCCTGCCTTCGTCGAGGTCTTCATGCCGGAAGGGGACTACGAGGCGGCTCTGCGCCTCGCCGTCGTCTCCATCGAGCCCCCCTCCGCCTTTCTTAACGCCACAGTCGCGGTGCAGACTGTGCTCGGGCGGGAGGTGGGCGACCTCTCCTACGACGTCGTCCCCTCCTCGATCTGGGTCATGTACCTGCTCTTCGCCTCCTGGGTGCAACGCGAGGATGCAATGCGTTGCTAGAGCCGTCGGCCTTTCCTCCATGAGGACGCGCGCGTCGAGTTGCACCGTGAGGACGAGTTCGGGCGCGTCCCTCAACGCGCTCGCTTCTGCGTCCTCCTCGCCGCCTTCTCCTTCCCGGCCGAACACCTCAACCCCGTCGGGATCCGCGCCGCGTTCTCCAACTTTGGCAAGCTTCTCGAGGTGGATCCTCGGGTTCTCGCCGGCCGAGAACTCGCCATGGTTAGGGCTGTCGTCCTCATGGAACGGCCGCGCGACCTCCCCGCCGATGTCTGGCCTTGGGGCGGGCGCTGGGGGGCGCGCGCCATCACCATTGAGCCCCTCCGGTTCTGGGACATGGCCAAGTCCTTCGGTGACGACGGGGAGTACATCCCGTTCTTCTCCGAGGGGCCGCCGCCGTTCGCCCACAACCTGCGCCCGCCCCTCCTCGGGCGGCCCGTGCAACGCCCCTTGGGTGCCGGCCCTACCCTCGACACGCGTCGCAGTGGTGGGGGTGGGGGTGCGCTCGCCTCCCTCCTCCGTGTGCTGAACGCCCCTCCTCTCCCTGATGACATGCATGGCGGGGCCCCGGCTCCCTCCCTCCCGCTCTCTCCACATGGCTCCGGGGGAGCTCGCTCCTTCATGGTCATCACTGAGCTGGGAGAGGATGACGCCGTGGAGCCGGTCGTCACCACCATCCCGGTGGGCGTCCCGGGTGCCCACGCCGAGCAACGCCGAAGCCCCCGCCTTGCTCTCCTCGAGACCGCCACCTTCGTGAGCATGGAGGAGAATGCGGTCAAACGCAAGGCGTTGAAATAAGCTCTCCTCGGCTGCTCGCCTTGTCTGCAGGGCAAAGCCCTCCGTCTCAAGATGGCGGAGGCGGTGGCCCGTCCCTTGAGCAAGAAGGCGCTGGCCGAGCTACGTGCCGCTGCCTCCATCCCCTCCTCCTCGGTGAACCGCGCTGCCAATGCGTAGTCCTCGGGTCTGTCACCGCTCCGCCCGTGAGGAGCCCGTTAGCGCCTCCTCATCCCCCTCCCCTGTTTGGGAGGTGTATCGCTACCTTCGCTGTGTGTGTCCGTGTTCGGGTGCTGTCCCTGTGTCCTAATGTCTAACCCCCCCCCCCCAGTGTAACTCTCTTTTCTTTCTTGGAACGTCCGGGGCTTGGGTGAGTCGGACAAGTGTGATTGGGTGCGCGCGGCCATCAACTCGATTAATCCCTATATTGCTTGTATCCAAGAAACGAAATTGGCTACTCTTGATTCGTTCAAGCTAGCCTCCTTCCTCCCCGGTCGCCTCTCTGCTTTCACTGTCCACGACGCGGATGGGAGTCGTGGGGGGACTGTCACCGCCTGGGATCCCCATCTCTTCGCCATGGTTTCCTCCTCCTCCTCTCGTTACGCTCTCACCACGGCCCTTCGCTCCACTTCCACGGACCTCTTTTTTACGATCACGAACGTTTACGCGCCCGCTGATCACGCTCTCACTCAAGCCTTTGTGGGGGACATCCGTGAGGTCGCGGGTGCGGTCTCTCCCCCGTGGATCATCCTGGGTGATTTCAATCTCATTCGGGCACCCCACGAGAAGAGCACCCCGTGTTTTGACGCTGCGAGAGCGGCCTCCTTCAACTCCATGATTAGTGACCTCGCTTGGCTTGAGCTGCCCCTCTCTGACCGTCTCTTCACTTGGACCAACAAGCGCACCCACCGACCCTTGCTCGGCTGGACCGGGTGTTTTTGACGCTGGATGGGATGCCCTCTTCCCGGACTCCTCGTTCTGTTCGCGCCCTCGGGCCACTAGCGATCACGTCCCCATCGTGGTCACCGCCTCCTCGAAAATCCCGGCCTCCACTCGTTTATTCTTCGAGACGGCGTGGCTGACCGACCCTCTCTTCTTCCCTCCACCCTGCCTTCCTGGACGGGCAGCCGTCGTGGCCGAGACGCGGCCGGGGACCTGGCCTCTCGTAAGAAGGCTTTCCGGTCCGCGGCCAAGACCTGGAAACGGCAACACCATTACGTTCCCACGTTTAGGAATGATTGTGTTTTCTTGATTGATCTTTTGGACTTCTTGGAAGAATGTCGCTGCCTCTCTGCAGATGAGGCCTCCCTCCGTGTCGATGCAACCCGTGCGTTGGATGCTGCGGTCCGGCGTCAGGCGGCCTACTGGAAGATGCGGGGCAAGTGCAAGGGGGTGCGCGAGGGCGATGAGAAAACGCGTTTCTTCCACGCGAACGCTTCTCAGCGCCGGTGCACCAACTACATCCGCGTCCTCGACGTCGGCGGAGCTCACGTCATGGGGCATGCAGAGAAGTCCGACGCCCTCCTGGGCTTCTACTCCGGCCTTCTGGGCCGCGAGACGGCGCCCATTTGGCGCTTCGACGTGGGGGCCCTGTACGCCTCCGCCCCCCGCGTCCACGGGCCCTCTCTGGTGGCCCCTTTCGGCCCCGAGGAGGTCAAGCAGGCTGCCTTCTGCCTCGACCGGACTAGCGCCCCGGGCCCGAAGTGCGGGGCCTACTTTCTACCCGTCTTTGCACAGGCGGCGGTGAGCCACAACGTCTGCCGCTTTGATCGACGTTGTGCCGCGCCGCACGACGCGTCTAGACGGGATCAACCGGGCGTTCATCACCCTGCTCCCAAACAAGGCGGGGGTGCCGTCGTCGGGGTCTTTCCGGCCTCTCTCTCTCCAGAACGCTAACGT
This sequence comes from Aegilops bicornis, assembly GCA_021605145.1. Lineage (NCBI taxonomy): Eukaryota > Viridiplantae > Streptophyta > Magnoliopsida > Poales > Poaceae > Aegilops > Aegilops bicornis. Next base: position 188,738,443 of record CM038674.1, read on the forward strand.
CAAGATCCTCTGCCGTGGCCTTACCTCTAGGCTGCAGAAGCAAATTAGTTCTATCATCGATGAGGATCAGTCTGGTTTCATCCCCGGGCGCAGCATCGCCGAGAACTTCGTCTACGCCGCCGAGATGGTGCAGTGTTTTTTCACAAGGGGGGACCCCACCCTTGTGCTCAAGCTCGACTTCGCCAAAGCTTTCGACAGCATCAACTGGGCGAGTCTGCATGTGGTCATGCTGGCGCGCGGGTTTCCCGAGCTCTGGTGTGACTGGATGGACATGATCTTCCACTCCTCGCGCTCCACCGTGCTTCTCAACGGCGTCCCGGGGAAGTGGTTCCCCCTCCACTGCGGGCTGCGCCAGGGGGACCCCATCTCCCTGTACCTCTTCCTCCTCGTTGCCGACGTGCTCCAAAGGTTGATCCGTTAGGACACCTTGATGCAGCACCCGTTGGTGGACGGGGAGCCGCCACTCGTTCTGCAGTACGCGGATGATACACTGATCATCATGTGTGCTTGTCAGCATGCGGCGGCGCGGCTTCGCTCCACGCTTGACGACTTCGCCGCTGCCACCGGCCTCGTCATCAACTATTCCAAGAGCACTCTGGTCCCGATGAACGTCGATGACGACACCTTGGCCGCGGTCGTGGCTGCGGTTGGCTGCAAGGTGGAGGGGTTCCCGCAAACCTACTTGGGGCTCCCTCTGTCGTGCTCCAAGCTGTCGCTCGCGGACTTCCACTTCATCATCGCCAAGGTGGATCGGTACCTGGCCGGCTGGCGTGCTCGCCAGCTCTCCCCGGCTAGGCGGCTCGTGCTTATCAACGCCGTCTTGGATGCCCTCCCTTCATATGCTATGGGCGCACTCAAGCTCCCTAAGAAGGTCATCGCCGCGCTCGACTCCCTCCGTCGGGCTTTCCTATGGAATGCTGCTGATCGAGCGTCCGGGGCGCAATGCCTCGTCGCTTGGGATCGGGTGTGTCGTGCGAAGGCTGAGGGCGGCCTTGGGGTCCGCGACCTCGCCTCCCAAAATGACTCGCTCGTGCTGAAGGTTCTTCACCGGCTCCACACTTTGCCCCTCTCCCGGTGGGCGTCGTGGAGTCTGGACCTCGCTGGTGGCGCCTCCTCCTTGACGCAGCAGCTCAATCTTGGCCCGACGAGCACTGGACTCACCTCCGGAGCCTCGTGCCACTCTACCGCTCGCTTTCCCGGGTCGTCGTCGGTGACGGCCGAATGACTGCCTTCTGGGAAGATCACCGGCTGCCCTGTGGCCCCCTGCGCTGCGCCTTCCCGGCGCTTGCCTCCCACGCCTGCGGGGAGGTGTCGTTCTGGGCGGTCCGCACTCTCGGGCTCGACGCAGTCCTGGTGCCGTGGCTCTCCATCGCGGCCTCTAGGGAGCGCCTCCTCCTGCTCCCTCTCATTGAGCAGGGAGCCGCCGGTGCGGGCGCCGAGGACCACCGGTCCCTGGTGCTGTGCGCGAAGCCAAAGGGGCAACTGGCCTCCAGTAAGGTCTATAGCCTCCTACGCCTCGGCGGCGAGGTTGCCGAGAATGCAGCCTTTCTTTGGAGCTCCCCGAGCCCCTCCAGGGTGCGGTTCTTCTCCTGGCTGCTTACTCTTGAGCGGATCCATACCCGCGACAACCTGCTGAAGAAGCACATCGTGGAGCCGCGCGACGCAGGCTGCCCTGAGTGCGGTGCTGCGCTCAAGACGCCCGACCACTTGATCTTCGGGTGCCCCTTCGCCTAGGCGTTCTGGAGCGCCCTGCGCCTCTCCACCACAGGGGCGGCGGTCCGTGCCCTGCACCACTTCGACATCTCTGGGGCCGTCAGTGCGGCATTGCCGCATGCCTTCGCCCTGTTATGCTGCTGGCACCTTTGGAAGCGGAGGAACACGGTGGTGTTCTGGCAGGAATCCCCCTCCCTCCCCGCTACGCTGAAGGCTTGCCGTGATGACGCCGTGCTCTGGCGTAGCCGGTTCCCCACGGACGATCGTGGGCACATTGACGTGTGGCTTGGTGTCCTGCATCTGTAAAAAAGTGTGGGTGGTGTTCGTATAGTGTAGGGGAGCTGTTCCCCGTCCCCGCCCCCCTGCTGCTGTGTTGTGTTGCCTAAACATGCTCAATATATATATTCAGGTGGGGAAGTTCTCCCCCCGCCCCTGAAAATTAAAAAAAATCGGACGCATATAGATACATTTGAGTGTGTCTGTTCGCTCATTTTTATCCGTATGTGATCCATATTAAAACATCCAAAACATATATTTATGAACACGGGAGTAGTGCAGTCCCACATAGTGTGTGAACTCTACTTGTTTCGCTGGAAGTTGCAAGCCAACGCTTTTACGGAATCACAACCACAATAGCTTTTTTCAAAGAAGCACAATTGCACACTTTGTAACAATGTTTAGGGGGTTTTGTAACATTTTGTAAGACCCAACTATCACACTCGGACAAGCTAAGAAAAAACCGAGACGGAGGGACCAAAGAATGTTATCAGCTGGTCTTGGGCTTCTGTTAACTTTACATCGGCCTTCCATTTTCTATGTGGACCACACTAATATCTAGTGTCTACCTCTCTTTTTTCCCTTCGATTTCTCGTTGTAGCCTCTCTGGAATGTTTACATTTGTGGGTCTCTGAGCATGGGAGCCCAGGGAAGCAGTTCCCGGAAGGTTCAAAATACCAGTTCATGAAAACTTCAAGCGATTTAAGAATGGTTCCAAGTTTTTTTTTTCTTTCTCTGTGTTTTTCTTTATGGATTTCATCAGATTTTTAGCTTTCTTTATTTTGTGTATTTTTTTCAAGTACATGTGGACTTATTTAGATACACTTCGTACATTTAATGTATACACACTATATTTTTCTGATAAACGTTGACCATTTTTTAAATACATGATGAATATTCTTTTAAATAGTGTTTCAACAATTTTCAATAAATGTTAAATATTTTTCAAATACATGTTGAACACTTTCTACATGTGTGAAAAATACATGATGAACATTTTTTAAAATCGACACGGAACATTTTTTTATACACGACAAACATTATTTAAATACATGATGATCATTTAAAAAAAAGTACATGTTTGAACATTTTTATGAATACATGTTGATCAATTTTATACCTTGATTTTTTTTCTAAAAGTTACACTAACATATTTTTTTACATTGAAATTTTTTTTTCTAAAAATGCAGCAACATATGTTTGAAGTGCGTGAACTTTTTTTTAAATGTCATAACGTTTTTGAATGGTACCAAATAATTTTTTGAAATTACGGAAACTCTTTTACATTTTTTTAATGTCACAATCAATACCTTTAACATGAATATTTTGAAATGTCACGAAATTTTTTAAGAATAGTATGATCATTTAAAAAAAATTGCACGGTCAAAAACATTATATTGCGTCAACATTTACATATGCGCGGTGAACTTTTTCTTAAAACCATTAAGCAAATTATTTATGAAACATTTACTTTTGATTACAATGCGTTAACATTTTGATAAATTGAGATGAATAACTAACAATTAAACTTTTTATTGTAGAATTGTTGCAATATATTATCTACAATTCTACAATTTTTAAAGGCGGGGCGGCAAAAGGCTAATTTTTCCCCATCTAAGCCCTCTCATAAATAAAAATTATTCATTACTTCATTCAAACATGAGGGCGGGGTGGGGGGGCATTTGTCCCCTCAGCTAAATATCTTGGCCTCTGCTAGTATGTTTGTTTGTTGTATTGATGGTGTAAACATTTTTTATATAAATTGGACCACCCCGACCTGAAGTCATGGCAATGCCCGAGTTGGAACAGATGGATGAGGCCCATGCATGGTGATCGTTCGCTCGTCCACACCCCTGCCTGTAGCCAAAGTCACTAGCAAAATTTTGTACTTTTGTTCAATTTTAAGGACATATTGGTTCTTTGTTTGCATGGCTTATGTGGGCGGTGTGAAAATTATCTTCCTTTGTAATCACTGATGGTTTGAACGGTATTATGATAAGAGATGCTTCCACACACTGATGTGTTGAGATTGAGATAAGTAATCATCTACTACATGAAGCGGGGCCGTCTCTAGAAATTCGGGCCCCGGGCGAAACCCAAAATGTGGGCCAAAATTCTGAACAATTCACATAACAGAACAACTAATATGCGTAAAGTATACACTCAATTTATTATATAATTTCAAGTTCATTATATTTGTACCTCACCAAATTATATATTCAAGTACTAATGCTAAAAAAGGTAAAGGGAAAGCAAAGCAATAAACTAGACGCATAAATTTTTTGAATTTCAGGTGGGAGTCTCTCCCCCAAATACCTATTGCGGGCATTCGTTAGATATTGAGCCTCGACTTCCAGTCTTTGTTTCATCTTACACTTTGCAAGACCCGGATCATGCGTCCTAATTCTAGTAGACATGATGAAGATTCAGTAACAAAGCCAAACAAATTGTAAGTCATCATTGATCGAACAGAATCTAATTCGTTTCAAATAGTAACGCTCGCTATATGACTAGATCATTCAAATACAGAGAAAATAAATTGAAAAGGCAAACTTGCTCTTGGAGATTAAAACACAGTCTATAGTCCGGCGTTTGTGAAAGAGAAGAAACCGTACTGCACAGGTTTTGGTCCTGTCCGGTTGTTGCACACTGTTGGGCATTGATCAATGAGGACTAAGGAGAGAGGAGACGACATGTTCACTCCATGAAATTTTGAATCGCTCAAGAGGTGGTTACTGGACTAGTTTGGTTCGACTTGCGAGGCTGACGAGAGTGTCATGATTATGATGTTATATCACATGTGGCTTGCAAGGAATGCTACAAGAGATGGGAAGGCCGTTGAGGATGCTCGTTCTTTGGTCGAACGTGTCTGGAGACTGCTGGAGGATTGGGTTAACGCACACGCACCACCGATCAACACACAGGGAAGGAAGCCCACGGAGTCTTGGCGACCACGTGTCCAAGGATGGCTCAAGGTGAACACCGACGGGGCGACTACGAAGGTTGATGGATCTGAGGGCGGAGGAGCGGTCGTGCGCGATCATCATGGTGTGTTTGTTGGAGGAACATTGCCATTTTCCCCTTATGTCATCGATCCGGAGCACGCGGAGCTATTGGCTTGTCGGAGAGGCGTCCAACTTGTTGTAGAGGTTGGAGCACGCAGGGTCATCCTGGAGTCTGACTTTCAAGGGGTGGTGCAGGCTTTGAAGAATGATGAGCTGAACAGATCACGGTACGGCCCTCTCGCCGAGGAGATCAAAGAGCTACTTAGCACAAGCTGGATGAGTTGGCTTCCTGAATAAGATGGGTAAGACTTGTTTTTTTCCTCGGATTGTATTCGTGACGTTATTGCGGCTGAATTGGTTGCAAACTACTCCAGTTAAGAAAAATTAGCACCTTTCGCCTAAAGAAAAATTCTACTTGATCGACCGAGTTGTGTTTTTCTTTCGCACCGCCCAGAAGAGTGACCAAGAAATGGAAGCAAGACAAGCACACTGGTCTATCCATACAATCAGCAAACTGTCACCAAGCCCGCCACAGCCCTTCACCGTACGGTCTGGAATCACGGGCCGTATACGTACGGTGAGCATCCCATCTCTTCACACCGCTGAATTCCCTCCCGCCTTTCACTGTCGGCCGTATTCCGGCTTTGCTCCTATCTCTCGCACGATCGACCGCCGCTCGTCATCGTCCACCAAGAATTGGTAATGAGGTGTTCACTTTTGACTCTAGCTGCCTGCCTGCCCTCTTTGCTTTGCCCAAAGAAGATCCACTAAACGAGCTTATCATGTTTATGTTGGATCAAGTCCTGGATCAACACACGCGAGGTGGACACACACATACACACCTGAACCCTACAAAGTTCAGACGGACAGAGAGAAGAGGAGACTCTACCACGGAGCAGTTTTGCGACGCCTCAAATTGCGCCTTTTCTGTTTCCTTCCTTTTATTCTCAAGCGTAACAAACTCACAGCATGCACTGCCCACGATCCGTTTTACCCGCCATCCCACGGACAGAGTCGTGACCAGCACGCCCATGATTACAAAAGCAAAGAAAACGACTAAGTCTGAATAAACAGGACTAGCCTGACACTAACCTGTCTAAACTGAACCTGACCGTGTAGGCGTGTACACTGCACGTTTTAGGATTATTCAGAAAACTAGTAACTGAAAATGGAACAAGTGCAACTAGATTAACATGACATTTCACCTCCTTAAGCTTGTTGCACCAGTTTGACACTTTGTAGCCCAATCTTATCCTTCATTTCCTAAAAGGTAGCTCTGGGTAGGGCCTTTGTAAGAATGTCAGCATGCTGCTCTTCTGTTCTGACGTGTTCCACAACAATCTTTCCTTCTTCGACGCAATTTCTCACAAAGTGATAAGCGCCGCGTCGATATGTTTATACTGTCGTGGAACATAGGATTCTTGCACAAAGCGATCATGACTGATTGTCCACCTTGAGCACTGATTTGTCAGGTTCACATCTAAGCAATTCTCCAACAAGTCTTGCTAGCCAAATACCCTGACATGCAGCCAAAGCAGCAGCTACATATTCTGCTTCACAAGAGGATTGAGCAACAATTTTCTGCTTGTAAGATGTCCATGACATTGGACAATTTCCATAGTAGTACAACGCACCTGCAGTGCTCTTCCGGTCGTCCACATCACCGGCAAGGTCACTGTCACTGTAACCAACTAGGTGTGGCTCTCCTGTTGTTCTCTTGTAGTTACATCCAAGATTCAGTGTGCCCTTCACATATCTCAGGATGTGTTTAACTGCTGTGAGATGTTCCTTTGTGGGCCTTTCCATGAACCTGCTCACAAAGCCTACTGAAAAACACAGATCGGGTCGGGTGTGCAGCAGAGATACCTCAAGCTTCCAACCACACTTACGTAGTTAGTTGGATCTACTTCCTCTGCTTTGCTAGCTTTGCTCAGTTTTAGCCTTGGCTCCATGGGAATGTGAGTTGCATTGCGGTCGAGACATGCCCATTTTCTCCAAGATTCTAGCTGCATACCCGGCCCGACATAGAGTGATCCCTTCATTGATTGCCTTACTTCTATTCCAAGGTAATAGCTCAACAACCCCAAATCAGTCATCTTGAATTTGGACCTCATTTGCTTCTTGAAGTCATCAATGGCGTTATCACTCCCTCCTGTAATGACAAGATCATCCACATACACTCCCACTATGAGTGTTGTCTTGCCCACTTGCTTTCAGATAAGCCGGACTCGATGGGCATCTCTCAAACCCAAGTTACGAGAGTGTGGTGTCAAGCTTGAAATTCCATGCTCTTGGTGCTTGTCGAAGCCCGTACAATGCCTTGTTCAGCTTGTATACCTTCTTTGTCATTCCCTTCTTTCTCAAACCCAGGTGGCTGGGTGACATACACTTCTTCACGCAAATCACCATTGAGAAATGCTGACTTGACATCCATCAGGTGTATTTTCCAACCAAATTGAGCTGCAAGTGCTACAATCAACCGAACTGACTCGAGACGAGCCAGGCAAAAACTTCCTCAAACTCTATGCCCTCTCGCTGCACATAACCTTTTGCAACCAGTCTCGCCTTGTGCTTGATTACTTCTCCATTCGGATCTTTCTTTAACTTGTACACCCATTTCAGTCCAATCGATCTATGTCCTCTAGGCAGATCACACAATTCCCAAGTATGGTTCTCTTCTATGGCTGTCAGCTCTTCTTTCATGGCCTTCTTCCAGAAGCCTCTTCTAGTGCCTCAACCTGACTTGCAGGCGCCCCCAGACCACCCAGACATAGACCCGCATCTGCGTGCTTGATCTCCATCGTTTCGTCATAAACTTCTTCGAGTAGCCGCTCCCCTTGTGGCCCCTGTGAAGGCTCGGTGTGCACGGGTGGTAGGAGAACCAGGAGCATAAGCAGGGGTCAACGGAGAGGCTTCTAGATCTAGCGGGATCGCGGACCCATCGTTAGCACGTCTTGTTCTATGACCTGCCGCGCTGCCATGGTTGGGGTTACATTGGTGAATTCTTTCTTTGTGTAGCGGTTTGGCTACCTCTCCTTTGTCCTCACGCTCTGGGTCTTTGGGTAACTAACAACAAATGAACTTCCATTGTTGCTTCCCTCTGAACCTCGAGCTCCAATCCCAACACCTATCTTCCTCAAACACTACATCTCGTGATACGACAAGTTTCTTGTGTTCGGGTCATACATGCGATAGGCCTTGAACCAGATTCATAGCCGATGAAGATCATCTCGAGAGCTTCTATCGATAGTTTGGACACTCCAGGTCCAACCTTCTTTACATGTGCGATCTGACCCGAATGTTCGGAGATGCTTTCGTGATGGTTTTCTATCGTGCCACGCCTCATAGGGAGTTCTTCCCTTTACACTTTTGGTTGGGGATCTGTTCAACAAGTACACAGTGATGGTCACCGCCTCACCCCAAAATTGTGCAGTACTCCCATGCTCTTCAGAGGCTTCTAGCCATGCCAACCACAGTTTGGTTTCTCCTTTCGACTACCCGTTACTGCTGCGGGGTGTAGGGTCTTGATCAAGAAGTGCTTCAGACCATGTCCGTCGCAATGCTCTGTGAATTCATTTGACATGAACTCACCACCTCTGTCAGTCCGAATGGCCTTCAATTTCAGTCCTATTTCTTTTTCAGCAGCTCTCTGAACTTTCTGCACTGCCTCTAGGGCCTCATCCTTGCTACATAGCAGTACAATCCACATGTACCTCGAGTAATCATCAACCAAGAGAAGAAAATACCTCTTCCCCACAGGGTTTCAGGTGAAATTGGGCCACAAAGATCACCATGGATTAACTGAAGCTGTTGTGTGGCACGGTATGCTTTGCTTGTGTAGGAAGCGAAAGGCGTCGTTGCTTGGCAATCATGCAACCATCACATACACGATCGATCTGCTCAATGTGCGGCATGCCTGTGACCATATTATCTTCCGCAAGGGAACGGAGGGAACGAAAATTCACATGTCCATATCTCATATGCCAAAGCCAGGCCTCATCCTTGGCATGAGCCAACAAGCACACATGCTCAGTTGGTTGGATGTTCGTAATGTACATCCGGTTGTGAAGTCTTGCTGACCTTTGCCAACACATTTCTTTGCCTGTCCCACACAGTCATTAACCCATCCTCGCTGGTATACTTGCAGCCATTTTCATCCAACTGTCCCAAGCTGATGATGTTACTCTTCAGTCGGGGTATGAAATACACCTCTGTAAGCACCACAATGCTCTCTGTGTGACATTGCATCGAGAGCAGAACCACGCCCGCATATATCTACAGCCGTGCCATCCCCAAACCTGACCTTTCCCTTCCTTTGTGTGGTCAAGTTCAGCAAACTTCTCTTGACACCCGGTCATGTGGTTGCTAGCTCCTGTATCCAAATACCAGGAGAGATCTTGGCTGCCACTTAGCTTTGGCTGCACCTTTTCTTCATTCAGAAAAACCTGTTCAGAGGGGTTGAATTCAGATGGAACTAGCTCACATGCCTCGAGCATAAGGAGTCCAGGCTCGTCATCCTCTTCTGCCTGTGCAAAGTTCGCCTTCTCATGCTTCGGCTTCGGGCAATGGATCGAAAATGACCCATCTGATTACAATTGAAGCACGACCTTTGTGATGTCAAACTTGCGGTGCTTCTTCCGCTTCCCGTGTCCTTGCTCTCGCCACGCCCGGCTTGTCCATGGTCACCGCGCCCACAGCCACCACCGCGACTTGACCACCTCCGCGACCACGGCCGGCGTTCTTCTGCCGACTCGGGTGACCTGTTTTGCCCTTCATAAGCTGCTCAAGGGCACTGTGTCATCGGCATCGCTTGGTCCTCCTTCCCACCCAGTGTGGCGCCGCCACGTTGGCTCTCTTCAAGCAGCGGCGGCGACCGGCGCCTCCGACACGGTCATGGTAGTAAGGTCACCCCACTGCTCAATGGTGTTCATGATATCCCCAAACCGGCTCGGCACGGCGTTGAAGAGGACCTCAATGATCGACTCATCCGACACCGTCTCGCCCAGCGACCGGATTTCTCCGACGAGCGTCATGAGCTTCTGCGCGAACACACTTATCTTGACTTCGCTGTCCGCCATCTCCATACGATCGAGTGGCGCTTGAGCTGCTTCACTCGCGCCTTTTGGGCGCGATCTTCGCCGACGCCAGCGCATGCGTCGGATAGCCTCCAGCGTCGTGAGCGATCTCGCGATTGGCCACCGCCATCATCACCGCATCTGACGGATCGGGAGAGTGCGGCGAACGCCTCATCATCCTTTCCCTGATCAAACTCCGCAGTGCCCTCAACGCCGACCAAACACCGAGCAGGCGGAGCGGCACTCTCATCTTCACGGCCCGTAGACCGTAGTTGGAGTCGTTGAGCATTGGGTATTGGATCGACGCCGCCGGTCCTCGTCGGCGCCTATTTCACCACGGCACCCTCATCTCCGGGCCTCTTTCTTTGTGGCGTGTACTTTTCCGCCGCTTTGCCCGATCTGATCCTTCTTCGGCGAAGTATCTCCCATTGCCGATCACCGCCGCCGCAACTCCTCCTCACTCCGCCGCCGTGCACCGCCTCCCGTGAACCAACGCTCTGAATACCAAATGTTGGATCAAGTCCTGGATCAACACACGCGAGGTGGACACACACATACACACCGAACCCTACAAAGTTCGGGACGGACAGAGAGAAGAGGAGACTCTACCACGGAGCAGTTTTGCGACGCCTCAAATTGCGCCTTTTCTGTTTCCTTCCTTTTATTCTCAAGCGTAACAAACTCACAGCATGCACTGCCCACGATCCGTTTTACCCGCGCCATCCCACGGACAGAGTCGTGACCAGCACGCCCATGATTACAAAAGCAAAGAAAACGACTGTCTGAATAAACAGGACTAGCCTGACACTAACCTGTCTAAACTGAACCTGACCGTGTAGGCGTGTACACTGCACGTTTCAGAATTATTCAGAAAACTAGTAACTGAAAATGGAACAAGTGCAACTAGATTAACATGACAGTTTATGCCACCCCAAAGCCTACCACTCATTTCAAGTGGTAGCAAAAGGGAACACCGTCTTTATTCTTTCTTTGGCGCGTCCCTTCCGTACCACGGCATGTACTAGCAGATATTCGCAGCCCGTCAGTCCCCGCAAGAGCGACGCGCGACTTCCGAGGCTCCCCGGCGGCCGGCGTGCTCGCTGTTCGTGGCGCGGTCGCCGTCGCCTTTTGAGAGAGAAGGAGATAAGGAGGTTGGAACGGTGAAGCTAGCTAGCTAGCGCAACGCAGATCAACCACGTAGTAGTACACAGTACTACTCCCTCCGTTTCATAATGTAGTGTCTATAGATTTTTACAAAAGTCAAACATTACAAACTTTAACCATTTTATAAAGAAAAATAGATACATCTAGAATACTAAATGAACATCATCGGATACATCATGAGTTATATTTTTAAAATGTACATATATGGTATTATAGGTGTAGACAATTTTTTTACACATTTGATTAAAGTTGGCAAAATTTGACTTTTACAAAAATCTACAAAGACTACATTGTAGAACGGAGAGAGTACGATCTTGAGTAGTAGATACGACTGACCGGTCGCTTCCGTTGATATGATCGCAGGAGTGAGAGGCGCGGCAATCTGTCACGAAAGCCTGATTTCACGCGTCTTCGGAAGTAGTACTAGTGGTAGTATTGTTTTCTGACCGGGTGTAGACAGGTTCACCATGGCCATTTATCAGACCGGCTGTAAGTTTTGGCTCGGCTCATAATTTGTTTACTCATTTGCTGGCGTGTGGCGCAGGTTCATCGTCCAGGTCGTAGCCGAAAATAACACAGGCCCGGTTTGCCGTAGCAGCATGTTCAAATAAATCGATTGGAAAAATAAAAAATAAAAAATCGATCGGTCTGTCACGGACAAGAATTAATAGCATAAAACTATTACTTTACAAGCTAGGGTTCCAAAAAACTACCGATTTTTAAATTTTTTTCTCAGATAACTATCAAATGGGTGGGGCGGTTTCAAAAAACCCAAATCGTCGAGTATTTATCAGTTGATCACGATTATGACAATTGAGGCTCACATGTAAGATAAATGTTTGTTTGGCCGTTAACTTACATATGGATCCCATATGTAAGTTTTATAAAAAGCAACCGGGTCCTTACAAGTTTCCTGAAAAAGCAATCAGGTCTCTATGAGTTTTCTGAAAAAGCAATCGGGTCCCCATGGCAGCCAGGAGCTCGATCCCGCTCGGCAGGGCAGCGCTGCCTCCTCCGGCCGGCGAGCCGCGCCGTGCCTCGCCAGCCCCGAGGCCACCGCCACGCCATGCCTCGCTGCGGCCGCCACGCCCGCCGTGCCTCCCCGCCCGCCGCCACGCCATGCGTTACTGCGGCCGCCACCATGCCGTGCCTTGCACACTGCGGCCGCCGCCACGCCGTGCCTCGCCACTGCGACCGACGCCACTCCGTGCCCTCGCCGACGCAGCCATGCCATGCCTCGCCCGCCGCCGCCGCCCACGCCGTGCCTCGCCCGGCACCCATTCTTCTGAGTCGCACCTCCGTCGCCCAGACGAGGCCGGCCTCGTCGCCCCCAGGAGGTCCGGCACAGAGGAGGGAAGAAAAGAGATAGAGAGGAAGAAGAAGGAGAATAGGAAGAGGAAACTTACATGTGGGCCCCACATGTAAGGTAACGGTCGAACAAAGGTCAAACTAACGGTTTGTTTAGGTGTGGTCCCAGCCTGCCATAATTGTGATCGACTGAAGCATGGAAGTGAGCACGCTGTCCTATGTACATACAGACGTACGACGTTAGTACATCGATCTCTGTAAACAAACCCTCTCGACCTGCCACCCGTTAGAGCATCTCTAGCCGCGCCCCGAACAGGCCCTCCTAGGCCACTTTTTCGGCGCCGGCGCTGAAAAAACGCTCCAGTCGCGCCCCCAGGACGCCGAAATCCGCTGGTTCGGCCCATTTTTGGGTCCCGCGATCGCAGGCCGAACCCGATGCACTGGGGGGCGCACGGGGGCTCCGACGCAAGGGAAAAGCACGGCTGGCCCACACCGTCAGGCGAAAAGTCAAGATTTTCTTTCCCGACTCGCCTCCCACCACCCCGCGCGCTCGGCCGCCACCAGCTGTATCCCGGCGCCGCCCAACACCCTTCACCGCTAGAGAGCCAGTCCCCGCCAGAAAAAGAGCAGAGGTTCGCCGAGGCAGCCCCTCCACCAGCAGCTGGGCGTTTTTCCCGCTGTTTCTGGCCGCGGAGGGACAGTTTAGCGACGGGTACGCGCCCTACCGGGCACAAGGTATTCGGCGATTTGCCTGCCTCGGCGACGGACTCAGACGACGCGGAAGCGCTCGCCGCGCTGCTGGAGGACGAAGCGGAGGCCGACATCCAGGAAGATGAACATCTCATGGTCCTCGCCGCCCTCGCCCAGCTGCTGGCGAGCAATAAAAAGCCGCGGCGAGGTGGCTCGGCGCCGGGGCGGATGAAAACAAAGAACCGGCATCGTCTCGAAGGCTACTGCATGCTCTACTCCGACTACTTCGCTGATGCTCCACTGCACAGTGACAAAACATTTAGGTGCCGTTATCAGATGAGCCGAAGCTCTTCCTCAGGATTGTGAATTTCATCCGGGAGTTCGACAGCTACTTCAAGTGCAAGATGGATTGCACCGGCAAACTTGGATTCACCTCGATCCAGAAATGCATGACAACGATGAGGATGCTTGCATATGGAGCTCCCGGTGATTCACTCGACGACAATGGGCGCATGGCCGAGTCCACCACCATTGAGTGTTTCTACAAGTTACATGCAGCGGTGGTGGCAGTGTTTGGACCGCAATACTTGCGAACACCCAATGCGGAAGGCACTGCTCGGATCCTAGCACAGAATGCAACAAGATGATTTCCTGGGATGCTTGGAAGCGTCGACTTCATGCATTGGAAATGGAAGAACTGCCCATTTGCTTGGCAGGGGGTGTACAAAGGCGCCAAAGGCGGTTGCAGTGTGGTACTTGAGGCGGTGGCCACACAGGACCTCTGGATTTGGCACTCCTTCTTTGGCATACCAGGAACTCACAATGACATGAACGTGCTGCAGTGCTCCCCTGTCTTTACCAAGCTTGTTGAAGGTCATTCTCCTTCGGTGAACTTCGAGGTCAATGGGCGGCACTACAACAAGGGGTACTACCTAGCTGATGGCATTTATCCGAGATGGTCTATATTTGTAAAGACTATCTCAAACGTTGTGCCAGGAGGCAAGAAGTCCCACTTTGCCAAGGTGCAGCAGGCTTGCAGGAAGGATGTCGAGCAGGCATTTGGTGTGCTCCAATCTCGATTTTCTGTTGTCCGGTACCCTGCTCAGACCTGGTTGAAATATCAAATGTGGGAGATCATGACTTGCTGTGTCATCTTGCACAACATAATCATCGAGAGCGAGCAGGAAGAGCCAGTGTTTGACATTGAACCATACTACAGGCAGGGTCCTCTAGCCGAAGTTGATCACCATCTACCGGCAACCTGGACTGCCTACCTCATTATGCGTCAGGAGATTCGAGACCCACATGTGCATCATCAACTGTAGCAGGATCTGGTGAAGCACTTATGGAGGCTCAAGGGCAACGCCGGGCGCGACGTGTGATGAAATATGAGTTTTTATTTGTTGAACTATATAATTTGTATTCAACTATTTATTGTTGCATTATTTTGTTATTTTGTCGAACTATTTGATTTTCTGTGATGAACTGTGTGATAAAAAATATATTTATGTTGATAATTGAACGCTGAGCCACGACGAACCACGCCGAATATGGGCCTATTCTCGCCCATATGGGGCCTTTTTTTCGCCGAAAGTGGGCCAAAAACTGGGCCAATATTAGCGCCTGGGGGCGACGGATGGATGCCCAACCGCCCCCAGCACCGATTGTATCACCGGCTCGCCCCCAGGGGCGATTTCTATGCCTCCTGGGGGGCCAACGGCTGGAGATGCTCTTAGCTCCAAACAAACTGTTAATCCATGGTTCCGTGGCAGCAGCATGGGTCTGGGAGTCCACGTGGGACCCGTACCGTGCATCCGGGAATCATCGGACAAGGGCTCCGGGCCGGCCGACCGCCATCGTTTCCCCACACGAATTTACTTACTCTCTTCGTCTAGGTGTGTAAGTCATCTTAGGTTGCGCACCGTGACTAAGGTAGAGGGGAAAACGAGAAAAATTAATGTTATTTTGCTCATTAATAACATTGCATGCAATGAACTAATCACTGCATGTCGTGTTTGCTAGTCTCAAGTCATTTAAAGCATGCATGGCCCACATCTCTTATTGGTTGGTATGTCACGAAACAAGAAACGAGATGAGAGTTAATGTACCACGCCTAAATGTTTTGGGATTATTTGGTTTTCGTAAGATGACTTACACACGTGTAGAGGGAGTACATGTTTTTCCAAGCAGCCATGGGCGAGGAGGATGATCGTGCCGACACATATATTTCCCTCGGGCCTTTCATGCTCATGCTCCGTACCACGGAGTAGTAGATTAGCTAAACTGAACAAGGGTCATCTTCTTGATCTGTGCTTCCTTTCCGTACCATGGCGTGTACCTGCCAGCTCTAGTCGGTCGCCGCCGTCGAAGCTAACCAAGTGAGGCCAACTCCAGTGTGCGACCCTATCCCGTTTGGCCCGTCTGTTTGGGAAAAAATAGACAGACCCCACGGCTCAACGCGCGACGGCATGAACCTATCTTGTTCATTTTGTGTCTGGTTCGATCCATTTCGGGTAGAAACATGTGCCTAGTTTGGGTCCAGGCGGACAGCAAACGGACGCACCACTCGTCTGCACCGGGGCTGCGTGGCAGGCGGTCACCTACCTCCCACCGCCCAAAATAAATGCGCACGCGCGGCGGCCCCACCTGTCATCCGCCCAGGCGCGCGGTAGGCGTCCTTCTTAAATGGGAAGCCATGGACCGGTCGCAGTCCACACTCCCACTCTAGTCGCCGCGGCCTCCTCGAAACTCGACACCCGAACCCTAGCTCTCTCTTCCCCTTCCTCGAGCTCGCCGGCCACCGACAGCCATGGTGTGGTGGAACACCGGCTGCAAGGGGGCGCACGGCACTAGGCTGGCTCATCCTCGGGCCACCGCCGCCGCGGCGTCAAAGCAAAGGCCGCATCACCCCCATGGCACGCCCCACGGAGGGCCCCCGTGCCTGCCCCATTCACCATCGGCCCAACGGCCGGCGGCGAGCGCGACTGGCAGTACATCCACGCGGATGTTTGCCGTCATTATTGGGAGACAAGGACGTCGCTCCCCTGGAGCGACGTTCACCTCCCCAATAACTGGCATCTGCCCCCGGACCGGGTGCCGGTCCCGACGAGCGGCCGTGCGCGCCGCGAGGAGATCGAACGCGGCCGCCGCCTCCTGCCAGACGACCTCTACTACGACCCCAGGTACACCGTCGACTCCGACCTCTGGGACATGTGGTTTCGGGACGAGCACGACACGCGGCGCGCGTCCTTCTTTGTCGGCACCTCATCGGGGCCGCGGCGGCCACGTGAGCGTCGCACGCGTGCTCTGAGCCCTCCCCACGTGCGCGGGCTTGCGCAGGTGCGTGGCATCACGCTGACGCCGTCGCCTTTGCCCTCTCCGTCGCCACCACCACCTCCTCGCATGACAGAGGAGGAGGAGACTCGGCTCCTTCAACGTGTCATGGAAGACTCCGTGAACACGCACGATGAGTGCCAATGGAAGGGCCTGGAGACCATGATTGCCCTCCCTGCGGCCGGCGACGTGGCCGTGCCGGCGCTGGAGATGAGGGGGGAGGTGAAGGAGGAGGTGCTGGAGGAGCAGCCCGTCGTTGCATTCCACCCGGGCCTGGTGGGCCAGGGGTGGAGTTGGTCGTGCACGGCCGCCAACATGGCCGACGCCGTGGGGCCGTGAACTGGTGCCCTACGCCGCCGCGGTCACAGGAGCGCGAGTCGTCACCACGAGGTGAGGTGGTGCAGGCGCCTCCCACCTTCTAGGAGCCTTCCGCCTTCCAGGGACCGACCCACCTCTGGACGCCGCCATCCTACATCGACCTCATTGGCGGCATTTACTTCGACAATGGCGGCAGCGTGAGGAGACGGCATTTATCGGGCACGACATTGGCAGACGCGGCATGGCCAGCGGGCGGCGCTTTTCTTTTGTTTTTTATGTTAATTATGTCTATGTGAACTGTGGAACGGGGCCGTTCTGGGGACGTGATGTTTAATTATGTTCTTATGTTTTCATGTTTGCGTTTATTTTAATTTTTTCGGCATTTTTTTTAGTTTTTGTAAAAATAAATTTAATCACGTTCATCCCGGACATGATTTGGGGTGCGGTCGCGCGTACCGACATGGCAATGGCCCCAAGCGAACATGAGCGACCCCATTGCCTCCCCAAACGAACGAAAGCAGGCCAAAACGAATGTCCGTTTAGGATCGTGCGCTGAAGTTAGCCTGAGACAGTCAAGCACAGATCTTCTTCCCGGTTGAAAGGCGGGTCGACGTCAAAAAGGAAACAAGGACTACAAGCATGCATCACTTTTTTTCTCCATGCTCTAGCACCGTTTGAAATGCAGCATAGTCTTTTTTTAGGCAAACTCACAAAGCTTTATTAAACCGTCACAACGTTTATATGGACGAACAAAAGATGTTCTGAATGGTCTAACCAAACATGATGGCCGATCCCAAGTGTTAAAACATGCTTTGCGAGTTTGTGAGCCTCGAAATTTGAGGATCTAAACTCATGTCCAATAATGCAGGACGAAAACTCACTAGAACAAGCTTTGATTTCATGCACTACCGCTCCTTACGATGCCGACGTGCCTCCTTTGATTGCATCCACACATATTTTATCGTTGGTTTCCTTGACGTCCGTACTCACTTGGTACTTAAAAAAAATGTTTGGATTGCTTGCCATATGTGTCATGTGGTATACTTGGTAGTTACACGTGTAAAAAACACCCTATTTATTTTAAGCAAGAAAACTTAAAGCATACGTGCGCAAGGCATGAGACCTTTCATCGGCGTGCAGGAATCAGGTTTGTGAGCTCTACTTATTTCGCCGAAAATGACCAGCTATCAGCAATTCACCAACAATACCATTCTTTTTTTTTTTTTTGAGAAACACAACAATCCGTTCTGCAAGACTCAACTATCACACTGTTCAATTCGAGACGGGGGATGAAAGAATGTTATCACCTTTTGTTTTTTGGGAACTCGAAATGTTATCAGCTGGTCTCGGGCTTCAATTTTCTATGTGGTCCTCTCTTCTTTTGCTTTGATTTCTTGTTGTAGCCCTCAAAGAGATGTTTACATTCGGGGGTTTCTTAGACATGGCTCCGTCTCGCCTCCGACGCGAGCTGCTGCATCGAATGAATGGGCCGGCATGGTGAAGCGATTCCTAGAAGGTTCTGAACACTGGTTCATGAAACCTTCCACCAATTTTAAAAAGGTTTCAAACAAACTTTCTTTTGCGTTTTTTCATTGTGGTTTTTATCAGTTTTTTTTCTTTTTTTAATTAGATGTCGATCTTTTTAATACATTTTGTAAATTCTTGTATACACATGTTATGCATTTTTCCAATAAATGATAAACATTCTTACAAATACTTGTTTCAATTTCTTTTAATAAAAGTTAAACACTTTTCAAATACACGTCGACATTTTTTAATACATGTGAACCATGTTTCTGATACACCTTCATCATTGTAAACAAAAGTACATGCTTCAAATGTATGTGGAAAAAACATTTGCACATCGAACACTTTTGTTCAAATACGAGTTGGAATATATTATTTTAATACATGTTAACATTTTTAAAATTTCGCACATATTTTTTACAATGTGTACACATTGTTTTGAAACACAGGAACATTTTTCTAAATGTCATAATATTTTCTCAGCGGTAAAAAATATTTTTTTTCAAAATTACAGGTTCTTTGTATTACATGGTATAATTTTTTAAATGCCACAAACATTTTTGAAACGTGTGAGCTATTTCTCGCTGAGGCGAGACAACCCACAAGCTATTTCTCTTGTCAACGCGTTCCTCTCCCGCGCAATTGGTCCAGCCCGATTCTGTAAAAAAAAATTGTTCATTTGCTCGGATCGCTGGTTTTCTTGTTCACTCGAATCGCTACAGTTTGTTTGTTTATTTTTTTTCGGGTTCTTTCTTCTTTTTTTTCTTTCAGTTTACTTTGTTCTTCAGATTTTTAGTTTTTCTTTGTTTTTTCACTGGTTTTTTAGTTTTTTTCCTGTGTTGTATTGGTTTTTTTCTTTTTTCTTAGTTTCTTAGTTTCTTTACTTTTTTTAGTTTTTCTGTTTTCTTATTGCCTTTTCATTTGTTTTCTTTGTTTCTTTCTCAGTTTTCACTGTCTTTTGTTTTTTTATTTAAATTTATGTTTTCTTTCTCGTATCTCATTCTTTGCATCTTTTTTATTTGGTTTTCTTCTATTTCTATCTTGGTTTTCTTCGGTTTGTTTGTTTCTTTATCTGGTTTTTCTATTTCCGTTCTTTTTGGTTTGTATTGGACTTTCTTCATTTTTATTTGTTTGTGTTATTTTTCATTTTATTTTTTGTTCAACACATGTAAACATTTTATTCATTACAAATTCAATATTTTTCGTATTCATCTGAAACATTTTTTATATACACAATTACCATTTTTTGAGAACTTATATTCTATATGTCTACTTTTAATACATTTTTAATACACATTTAACATTATTCAAATACAAAATGAACCTTTTTTAAACATGGTCAATGTTTTTTAATACATTCTTTTAATACATGGTCAACATGTTTTGTATACACACTTAACATTTTGAAATGCTTAATTAACATTTTTTAAATACAAGATTAACATTTTTAATTCGTGGTCAGCATTCTTTCTCTATACACATTTAACACTTTTTAAATGCTTGATTAACATTTTTCAAATACAAGATAAAAAAATTTAATACATGATCAACATTTAAACGCATTAAGATTTTTAAATACTTGTTTAATATATTTTTAAATGCTTGATTAACATTTTGCAATTAGATGATCAACTTTTTCACCCACATTGTATTTTTTATATACATTTTTTGGATGCACGGTCAACATTTTTTGTATGCACATTTAATATTTATCAAATGCAGGGTTAAAAAAATTTAAAACTGTCGTGGAATTGTCACGGGAGATGTCCTAGTGAAAGGACTTAATCGTGGAGCCATCGCAACTAGGAAGCTTAAAGGGGTTAAAACGGTGACAAAAGACACGAGGGTTTATACTGGTTCGGCCCCTTGTGGTGAAGGTAAAGGCCTAATCCAGTTTGAGGTGGTATTGCTTATGTTTTGATTACTAGGGAGCGAATCCGCTTGACCTAGCTTTCGATCTGGTGTTACTTGCCCTGAACCGCCGCCGGTCATCCCTTTATATACAGAGGTCGACGCCCAGCGGCTCATAGAGTCTCGACCGACTCATAAACAGTGTCCGGCTCGGTCTCTAACTATCTCTATCTTACACTACAAGTTATGTACTTATGACGGTTTATCTCTACGGGCCTTGAGTCGCCTTTGGTCCCTGGGCCCTTGACTGAACCGCCATCTTCCGAAGCTTTCTTGGGCTTCATGAGTCGCCATAGGTATAACCCGGCCCCTCCTGGGTGGGTCATACCTAATAGTTATATACCCAACATTAGGCCCTAGATTGATTTGAACTGGTTCATGTCAATCTTCAACACTTATAAAATATCTTCTGCTCTTCATTGTGCGAGAATTTGTAACCCGCCATGACATCATCTTCTGGATTTGCGATAACCCGCCATGACGTCATCTCTCATTACTTCACACTTTATCCAACATATCTCAACGGATCTTTATCTTAATGACCATCCCAAAAATCGAGGCGTCCTGGTAGTTGGATAATCATACTTTCGGCCTCCTCATTTTTCGCGCCCACTTAAGAGCCTTCCCTTATAAATAGGCACGACCTGTCTTCCCTCATTCTCCCCCTTTCCAGCATCTTCTTCCTCTCGCAACCCTTCTGCCGCTCGAGCTCCGCCGCCGCCGCAGAGCACCTCATCTTCCTCAACCTTGGTCGCTGCATCAACCTGAGTCGATCCAAAGAACGGCGGCGACCTTCCGCAGTAGATCTACAGCTGTAAGTTTCTGCCTCCCATACCTCAGATCCACATTAGGGTTTGTGAGTTTCTCTGTGTTCTTCGTAGTTCACCATAGTTCATCTTCCATGCTCGTACCGCGAGCTTCTTTGATCTGAAAACGGTGTACAACCAATGCGACAGTTGTTTTATTTCCACTTTTGATATCAGTAGATCCCCTTTCCTGGAAGAAAAGATCTTGTGAAAGCCCATGAACTCATCCGTACTGGTTTTTAGGTCTAGATTTATTTTTCTTTTCCTGAACAACCGTTGATCCAAAATAATAGCTGCAGCCTGTGAAACTTGTTTCTGTAACACTTAGGCAAAAACTGCATTTGTTAGATCCATCTAGCCATGGCGGCTCAAATCGCCGACTTAAATTGAAATGCTCAACATACATCATCCAACTTATCATGGCGGCTTAAATAACTTGCACTGCTCATGGCGGTTTACGTAACCTGACATAATTTAGTCATACACCATTAGGCCCCTTGGTAAGCCGCCATCTTGAATATGCACTGTAATATTTTTCCTCTCCGGCTTAAGATTGAACCGGCAATTTCACTCTTTGTTAGGTTTCCATCTCCATGATGCCGCCCAAAACACCCACTTCATGCAATTGGGTCAAATCCATCGTCACAGATAGTACACTTGACGACTTTGTGAAGACTGGCTATCTGCCAAAAAAGGAAATCATGTCCTACCATGCACCTGATCCAACCGAGGAAAAGCCTCAGCCCAAAGAGGGGGAAGTCATCGTCTTCACTGACCACATGAACCGGTGCTTTTCCCCACCCGCCTCAAAGTTCTTTAGAGACGTCCTACACTTTTTTGACCTCCGTCCTCAAGACATCGGACCCAACTCTGTGTCTAATATTTGCAACTTTCAAGTGTTCTGTGAGGTATATCTTGGAGAAGAACCCAACTTGCTACTCTTCAGAGAGTTATTTTATTTTAACCGCCAGAATGAATGTGCCAACGGGCCTAGCTTAGAGCTTGGTGGGGTCTCAATCCAACGACGGAGAGACGCCATTTTCCCTTATGCAAATCCGCCAAGTCACCCCAAAGACTGGAACCAAACATGGTTCTATTGCCAAGACACTTCTCCGGCTGATGAGAACCCTCTCGCCTGACTATCGCTACCGCTACCGAGTCTAATCATCCTCTACCAGACAAGCTGTCCGCTGCTAATCGCCAGAAACTCGCCCCCACCATGGCTGAAATCAAGGCTCTTTTGGGGAATGGTTTAACTGGTATCGACTTGGTCCGGGTTTGGCTTGCCTGGCAGATCATTCCATTGAGCCGCTGTTCTGGTTTGATGTGCACCTATACAGGCGGGAAGAATGATTCTCTGCGGCACAGCCCTGACAATTTACTTGACGATGTCATTGATGACATGACAAAGTCGCTCTTGAACGAAAGCCTAGCAGACTGTGGTAAGGTGGGCTTAAGCCCTTTCTGCAAAACTAACCCGGCTCCAGCGGTAACCCGCCAAATTGAGAATTTTAACCTTCATCCTTGATGTTTTGTCTTTACTCAGACTTTTTGCTGATTTTCACAGGCTAATGACAAATTTTGGAAGACAGAGTGCGACCATGAAGCTGCAAAGAGAGCCAGGAAGGCCAAGAGAGCCGCCAGGAAAACCGCCGCCAAGAAGAAAGGAAACAAGACCAGCGCCTCAGACTTGCTTCGAATAGAAGATACCTCTAAGTCGGAGGTAGCTCTTGACTCTCTAGGTTCCTTTTTTAACCACCTTATTGACACTGATTATCATTAGGAGGACACAGGAACGAGTCACGGAGTGGATGAAGAGGTAACTATTATTTCCTCCGACTCCGAGCCTTTGCCAAGACAGAAAACCCGAAGATTAACCCGGAAAGTAAGATTTTCACATCCTTTAGCTTATCAAGATCCTCAATTTCTTTTGAAGCGACAGATTCATGAGAGCCGGAGGCAGACCCGGACCAGCAAGGACGCAGAGCTCTCCTCCGACTTACCAAATACACCAAGGAAGCGCCGGAACAAGGTCACCTCCGACTTAACTCCTTTTTATCCTTTGGCGGGTCTCACTCGTAAACCACTCAACTCTTCTGACTCGAATTATCAGGAAACATCACCTACCTCCGGCGACTCACTCCAGTCCAGCATGCCAGCTTTTAAGACCGCTCAAGGGTAATGATAATTTACTTATCCTGTATTCATTTCAATTCATTATACTTGTACTGATATTTTGATCTTTATGCAGCGGAAAAGCAAAGCCCAACAAGAAGGTGAAGAATATCCCTCCATCAACGAGCCAGAACTCCAGACAGCCACACCGGAAGCCTCTGTTCCTGAGCCGCCGCGTGAACCGGCTCATGACATTCAATGCCAACTGCTGACCCGCCTGCTGATCAAGCCGCCGACGGCTCTGTAACCCTTGAAGCTTCCAGCCCGGCCAAGACATATGACCCACGAGATGCTGGTGTTGAAATTACCAGGACCGGCTACACTGAGCCGGGGAGACCTACTGTGCTAGCCAAGTGTTCTGCCAAGGAAGAGCACCTGGAACGCCGTAAGGTTAGATTTGACATTGCTGATTATACTCACATGAGCATTGGGGAAGTTTTTTCTGGATATCTTAGCCAAGTGCACAGCAGCCGTGACCTCGAAGTTGATATGGTGAAGCAAATGCACCAAAAAATTGAGGTATAAACTCTTTCCCTTCACTGAATTATCCTTACTATGCCAGCCCCCAAGTCTATTGCTTATGATGAATATGCTGTAGACTTAGAACAGACATATAAGCATTAGTAATATCCTTTGGTCAAACCTGTAAAGAAAAATCCAGCTTACTCTGTAGTCCCCAAGGGCCGGTTTAATCAACATTAATGAGCCGGTCCTTCACATGCTTGTGCAGAATATAGTCCTTGTGTAGATCTAACAACGATATGCATTAGCCCCCAAGTGCCAAGTACTCTTGCTTGCAAAGTGCTTGGGTCTTACTCTCATGAACCGCCACTTAGATAAAACCTTTGTTAGACATTAGCCCCCAAATGCCAAGTATTGTTGCTTGCAAAAGGCCTGGGACTTAATACTGTATGCTAATATTCATGATTTTTTACCCGGTATTTGTACAGGCCACCACTACTCAACTTCAATCAGAACTCTCTGAATTGAAGAACCGCTTGGAGGCTCAAGAAACTGAAACTCAAAAGGCCAATTCCAAATTTGAATTTAGTGTGGCTGAACAAGAGAAATTGAAATCCGAGTTTGAGGTTGAGAAGAAGGCCTGAGCTGAAGAAAAGATTGCCTTAACCCAACGAGCTGAAACAACAGAAATGGCTCTTGAAGAGGTGACTACTGAATTGTCCGGCTTAAAACTCCATGTATCTCAGATGGTCTCAGCAATCTTTGGTAAGTCGCCCTGCAAGTGTCAAATATTGAATCTTTCTAGTGATCATATGAATTGTCATTAACTCACCTGATATTGCTATGCAGGCCCCAGGAGCTCCAACCTCAAGCAGGACATGCTGGTGAAGCTGAAGGCGGTTTACACGCTCGTGGAACAACTTTATACTAGATCTTAGCGTGCCTTGGCCACAGTTGCCCTGTCAAACGAAGTCCCCACACTCCTGGTGGATGTGCTAAAGCGGCTTTCTATGCTGCCTCAGCGGTTCAATGAATTAAGGCGATCATCTGCAAGAGCCGGAGTCGTGGCTGCTTTAAGTCGGGCCAAGGCGTGGCTACCAGAGTTAGACCCGGCCGACATCGCCATTGGATATCCAAGCCTTAAGGAGGATGGCACATCATTTGAACAGGAGGACTTCGCTGCTTGTGTGAAGGAAATACGCCCTGTGGCCACCCTGATTGTTGATGAGGTGGATCTCACCAAGTACCAGCCGGGTTATGACGCGGAGAATCGGAGGATTCCAACGCCGCATTATGAAGTGACCAGCCTGATCCCTCCAATCCGTAAGCACAACTTCGCCCCTGAAGTTGACCCGGCCGGTCTAATTGATGATGAAGCTGGATTTGAAGCTTTGAATGGCATTGACTGGTCATCATCAACCTTCCAGGACAGGGAACATGACGGAAGGGTTGATCCGGAAACTTCAGGCCAACAAGAGAATTAACCCGTCGTGCGGCTCATATTTGTACCTTGCTGAAAAACAATTTAATCATTTGGACTCGGCGAGTCATGTAATAGGGTAGAAATGACTTGGCTTTGTCGTGCCATCGTGCATGTTTTGGTGCTCAACATTATTAAGCCGCCGCCTTATATTCTCCCCTTTTTTAAACTCATCATATGTTTTATTTATGCATAAGAAAGTCTTTGAACTGTCCTGTACACAGAAATAGATCACAAGAACCCTTGGCGGCTTACCGCAGGGCGGGTCATAACATCTTACATAAAACCCTTAATATTGAAAGAAGAGACACAAATAAGCCTGTTAAGAATTATAACTTTGAAACACAACTATAATATCATACCTATGATTTTGAATTTGCACTGCCGGTTCATGTGACCTGAACAGTAAGGGTGATAACCCAATCCTTTAGAAGCCAATACTTCCACATGTATGATGATTGTCATATGCTGGCGACTGATCGTCCAAAACTAAGTCGGGTTAAATTTAAACCATACTTATACTTATATCTGGACAAAAAGCCTCAAGACAAAAACAAAGATTGTTTTTCAAAAAACTTAAACCAAATAGAAAGAAAAATTTGAGGCTTCTGATTTGAATATGACCAGTAAACCAGACCAAAGGGGTTAAGCTAGGATTCGAATATGATCATGTAGCCCCTAGTGGCTTTGGCGTTGCGCCGATCAAGAGGGTACCGACAGCTATGTTCTCTTTGGTTCGAATACGACCTATGTTTGAACAGGAAGCCCCCAAATGACCTTGAGAGTTTTTTTAACGACTCTGATTCGAATACGATCAAAGTCGGACCCAAAAGGGGTTAATCTATGATTCAAATATGATCAAGAAGCCCCCTAGTGAGTTTGGCATTGTGTCGATCAAGAGGGTACCGACGGCTATGTTCTCTTTGGTTCGAATACGACCTATGTTTGAACAGGAAGCCCCCAAATGATGATGAGTTTAATCGGCTAGATTCGAATACGATCATGAGCCGGACCAAAGGGTTAAGCTGGATTCGAACACGATCAGCCCCCAATTGGTCGTTTGAAATTATAATGATGAAGACATATGATCATTGAGGATGAAAAGGACAGAGGTCCTGCTTTATTACTTATCATAATATATACATCGTCAAAATATGTACATCATGAGAGTCGTTGGCTCAAGTATAGTAAGGCCAAAGATGAGCGATATTCCACGGCCGGCGGGTCTCTTCCTCGGACTTACGTGAGTCTTTGTGCTCTCGAACATCGATAAGGTAGTATGACCCGTTGTTCAAGTTCTTGTTGACCACAAAAGGCCCTTCCCAAGGTGGGGATAACTTGTGTGCATCAGTTTGATCCTGGATGAGCCGGAGCACCAAGTCACCTTCTTGAAAGGTTCTGGACTTAACTCGGCAGTTGTGATAACGGCGCAGGTCCTGTTGGTAAATCGCCGAGCGGGCTGCTGCCAAGTCACGCTTTTCATCTAGCAGGTCAAGTGCATCCTGACGGACTTGTTCGTTATCAGCTTCAACGTAAGCCGCCACCGGGGCGAGTCATGATGGATGTCACTAGGGAGAACCGCTTCGGCTCCATAAACCATGAAGAAAGGCGTGTAACCCGTAGACCTGTTAGGGGTGGTATTGATGCTCCATATCACAGAGGATAACTCCTCCACCCAACAACCCGGTGTCCGTTGTAAAGGAGCCATAAGTCGGGGCTTGATGCCTTTCAAGATTTCCTGATTGGCTCTTTCAGCTTGACCATTGGATTGGGGGTGAGCTACTGATGAAACATCAAGCCGTATATGCTCATGTTGACAGAACTCCTCCATGGCACCCTTGGACAGATTAGTACCATTGTCAGTTATAATGCTATGTGGAAAGCCAAAACGAAAGATCACCTTTTTCATGAATTGAACCGCCGTGGCTGCATCACACTTACTAACCGGCTCTGCCTCCACCCACTTTGTGAATTTGTCAACCGCCACCAGAAGGTGTGTCTTTTTATCTTTGGACCTTTTGAAAGGCCCAACCATGCCGAGCCCCCAGACTGCAAATGGCCAAGTAATTGGAATCATCCTCAATTCTTGAGCCGGCACGTGAGCCCGTCGTGAGAATTTCTGGCAACCATCACATTTACTGACTAGATCTTCCGCATCAGCATGAGCCATCAGCCAATAAAATCCATGACGGAAAGCTTTGGCCACAAGGGACTTTGAGCCGGCATGATGGCCACAATCTCCTTCATGGATCTCACAAAGAATTTCTTGACCTTCCTTAGGAGAGACGCAGCGTTGAAACGCCCCAGTGACACTGCGATGATGCAACTCACCATTGGCAATTGTCATTGACTTAGACCGCCAGGTTATCTATCTAGCCAAGGTTTCATCCTCAGGCAACTCATCCCGGGTCATATAAGCCAAATATGGAACTGTCCAATCTGGGATGACATGAAGAGCCGCCACCAATTGTGCTTCCGGGTCTGAACAGCCAAGTCTTCCTCTGTAGGCAACTTGACAGAAGGGTTATGCAGAATATCTAAGAAAGTGTTAGGTGGCACCGGCTTACGCTGAGACCCCAGCCGGCTTAAAGCATCAGCTGCTTCATTCTTTCTGCGATCAATGTGCTCCACTTGGTAACCCTTGAAGTGTCCAGCAATTGCATCGACTTCACAGCGATAAGCCGCCATGAGAGGATCCTTGGAATCCCACTTGCCTGATACTTGTTGAGCTACCAAATCTGAGTCGCCAAAGCACCTTACCCGGCTTAAGCTCATCTCCTTAGCCATCCGAAGACCATGGAGCAAGGCCTCATACTCAGTTGCATTGTTAGTACAGGGAAACATCAACCGTAGCACATAACAAAATTTGTCACCTCGAGGGGAAGCTAAAACAACTCCAGCCCCCAAGCCCTCCTATTGCTTGGACCCATCAAAATGAATAGTCCAATATGTGTTGTCCAGCTTCTCTTCAGGCATCTGCAACTCTGTCCAATCGTTGATGAAGTCCACCAGTGCTTGAGACTTGATAACAATGCGTGGCACATACTTTAAACCATGAGGCCCAAGTTCAATGGCCCACTTGGCGACTCGTCCCGGGGCTTCTCTATTTTGAATGATATCTCCTAAAGGAGCAGAACTAACCACAGTGATGGGATGACCCTGAAAATATTGCTTAAGCTTCCGGCTTGCCATGAACACCCCATAAACGAGCTTCTGCCAGTGTGGATATCTTTGCTTGGACTCAATAAGCACCTCACTGATGTAGTAAACCGGCCGTTGAACCGGATATTCCTTGCCAGCCTCCTTGCGCTCTACGACAATGGCCACACTGACAGCACGTGTGTTAGCAGTCACATATAACAATAATGGCTCCTTATCAATGGGAGCAGCAAGGACCGTGACTCAATGACTGTCTCTTCAAATCTTCAAAGGCAGCGTTAGCAGCATCACTCCAGACAAAGTCATCTGTCTTCTTCATCATCTGATATAGCGGTATGGCCTTCTCACCTAACCGGCTTATGAACCGGCTTAAATCAGCAATACGACCCGCCAAACGCTGAACATCATTGATACACGCCGGCTTAGCCAAAGAAGTGATTGCCTTTATCTTCTCCGGGTTAGCCTTGATGCCTCTGCTAGAAACCATAAAACCCAAAAGCTTGCCCGCTGGCACTCCAAAAACACACTTGGTCGGGTTAAGCATCATCTTGTAGAACCGAAGGTTACCAAAGGTTTCCTTCAGATCCTCTATCAAGGTCTCCTTCTCTCTGGACTTCACCACATTGTCGTCCACATAGGCATGAACATTGCGCCCAATCTGACTGTGAAGACAGTTCTGCACACATCGCTGATAAGTCACCTGGGCACTCTTAAGCCCAAAAGGCATAGACACATAGCAGAAGGCTCCAAACGGAGTAATAAAAGCCGTCTTCTCCTGGTTCTTAACTGCCATCTTGATCTGATGATAACCAGAATAAGCATCCAAACAGCTCAAATGCTCACAACCCGTCGTAGCATCAATGATTTGATCAATATGAGGGAGCGTGAAAGGATCAGCCGGACAAGCCTTGTTTAAGTCCGTGTAATCCACACACATACGCCAAGTGCTGTTCTTTTTAAGCACGAGCACCGGGTTAGCCAACCACTCTGGATGGAAAACTTCAATAATGAACCCGGCCACCAAGAGCTGGGCCACTTCCTCACCAATGGCCTTACGCCTCTCCTCATTGAACCGCGAAGAAACTGCCTGACCGGCTTAAACTTTGGATCAATATTGAGAGTGTGCTCAGCGAGTTCTCTCAGTACACCCGGCATGTCAGAAGGTTTCCATGCAAAGATGTCCCGGTTCTCACGGATGAACTCGATGAGCGCGCTTTCCACTGATACTGAATTGCATAGATGAGTCACCTGGAACAAAATCGACAAGCTTGGTGTCATAAGCCGACTTAAACTTCAGCGTCGGCTCATGTTCTGTGGTTGGCTTCTTCAAAGACGTCATGTCCGCCGGGTCAACATTGTCCTTGTAGAACTTCAATTCCTCTGCTGCACAAACAGATTCAGCGTAAGCAGCATCGCCTTCCTCACATTCCAAGGCTATCTTCCGACTCCCATGCACTGTGATGGTGCCCTTATGACCCGGCATCTTGAGCTGCAGATAAACATAACACAGTCGTGCCATGAACTTGGCATAAGCCGGCCGTCCAAACAGGGCGAGATACGGGTGATACGTCCATTTTGCATCATGCTTTTATATCGATATTTATTGCATTATGGGCTGTTATTACACGTTATGTCACAATACTTATGCCTATTCTCTCTTATTTTACTAGGTTTACATAAAGAGGGAGAATGTCGGCAGCTGGAATTCTGGGCTCGAAAAGGAGCGAATATTAGAGACCTATTCTGAACAACTCCAAAAGTCCTGAAACTCCACGGAAGTTATTTTTGGAAATAATAAAAAATACTAAGCGAAGAAAATACCAGAGGGAGCACACCCTGGCCACGAGGGTGGGGGCGCGCCCTACCCCCCTAGGTGCGCCCCCTGCCTCGTGGGCCCCCTGGTGGCCCTCCGATGCCCATCTTCTGCTATATGAAGTCTTTCGTCAGAGAAAAAAAAATCATAAGCAAGCTTACGGGACGAAACTCCGCCGCCACGAGGCGGAACCTTGGCGTAACCAATCTAGGGCTTCGGCAGAGCTGTTCTGCCGGGGAAACTTCCCTCCGGGAGGAGGAAATCATCGCCATCGTCATCACCAACGCTCCTCTCATCGGCAGGGGGTCAATCTTCATCAGCATCTTCACCAGCACCATCACCTCTCAAACCCTAGTTCATCTCTTGTATCCAATCTTTGTCCCAAAGCGTCAGATTGGTACCTGTGGGCAGTGGCGAAACTAGCAGCCAGTCATGCCTAGGGCTAAGCAAGCTTGAACTACAAATTCTTGAAATTTTGAGTACTTTGTAGAAAGAAATTATAAGGGATCTTGGTACTAAGCCTAGGGCTATAGCCCTAGTTGCCCTAGGCTTGTCTCCGCCACTGCCTGTGGGTTGCTATTAGTGTTGCTTACTCCTTGTAGTTGATGCTAGTTGGTTTATTTGGTGGAAGATCATATGTTCAGATCCTTTATGCATATTAATACCCCTCTGATTATGAACATGAATATGCTTTGGGAGTAGTTATGTTTGTTCCACGAGGACATGGGAGAAGTCTTGCTATTAGTAGTCATGTGAATTTGGTATTCATTCGATATTTTGATGAGATGTATGTTGTCTAGCCTCTAGTGGTGTTATGTGAACGTCGACTACATAACACTTCACCATTATTTGGGCCTAGAGGAAGGCATTGGGAAGTAATAAGTAGATGATGGGTTGCTACAGTGACAGAAGCTTAAACCCTAGTTTATCGTTGCTTCATAAGGGGCTGATTTGGATCCATATGTTTCATGCTATGGTTAGGTTTACCTTAATACTTTTGTTGTAGTTGCGGATGCTTGCAATAGAGGTTAATCATAAGTGGGATGCTTGTCCAAGTAAGGACAGCACCCAAGCACCGGTCCACTCACATATCAAATTATCAAAGTACCGAACGCGAATCATATGAACGTGATGAAAACTAGCTTGACGATAATTCCCATGTGTCCTCGGGAGCGCTTTTCTCTATATAAGAAATTGTCCAGGCTTGTCCTTTGCTACAAAAAGGATTTTGCCATCTTGCTACACTTTATTTACACTTGTTATTCGTTACCCGTTACAAATTACCTTATCACAAAACTATCTGTTACCGATAATTTCAGTGCTTGTAGAGAATACCTTGCTGAAAACCGCTTATCATTTCCTTCTGCTCCTCGTTGGGTTCGACACTCTTACTTATCGAAAGGACTACGATAGATCCCCTATACTTGTGGGTCATCAAGACTCTTTTCTGGCGCCGCTGTTGGGAGTGAAGCGCCTTTGGTAGGTAGAATTTGGTAAGGAAAAATTTATATAGTGTGCTGAAATTTACTGTCACTTGTTACTATGGAAAGTAATCCTTTGAGGGGCTTGTTCGGGGTATCTTCAACCTACTGAACCTATTGAAAATGTTTACTTTGAAATTCTTTCGGGTATGATAGAGAAACTGCTAGCTAATCCGTTTGCATGAGATGGAACATTGCATCCCGATTTACACTTAATCTATGTGGATTATTTAAGCTTGCAGGTATGCCCGATGATGTTATCAAGAAGAAGGTATTCCCTTTATCTTTGAAGGGAGATGCATTGACATGGTATAGGCTATGTGATGATATGGGGTCATGGAACTACAAACGATTGAAATTGGAATTTCATCAGAAGTTTTATCCTATGCATCTTGTTCATCGTGATCGTAATTATATATATAATTTTGGCCTCATGAAGGAGAAAGCATCGCTCAAGCTTGGGGAGGCTTAAGTCAATGTTATATTCATGCCCCAATCACGAGCTCTCAAGAGAAATGATTATTCAAAAAAATTATGCTCGGCTTTCTGACAACAATCGCTCCATGCTCGATACTTCTTGTACTGGCTCTTTTATGATGAAGACTATTGAGTTCAAATGGGATTTATTGGAAAGGTGAAGATTGGGATCTCGATGAAGGTAAGGAGTCAGGTATAACACCTAAGTTTGATTGTATTAAATCTTTTATGGATACCGATGTTTTCTGTAAATTTAGCACTAAATATGGACTTGACTCTGAGATAGTAGCTTCTTTTTGTGAATCTTTTGCTACTCATGTTGATCTCCCTAAGGAGAAGTGGTTTAAATATCATCCTCCCATAGAAGTAAAAGTAGTTGAACCTATTAAAGTTGAAGAAAAGACTGTTACTTATAATGATCCTATTGTTCCTACTACTTATGTTGAGAAACCACCTTTCCCTGTTAGGATAAAGGATCATGCTAAAGCTTCAATCAGAGTTAAGTAAAAAGCAATATTAGAACTTATACACCTCCTGAGCAAGTTAAAGTTGAACCTAATATTGCTATTATTAAAGATCTCTTGGCTGATAATATCGATGGCCATGTTATTTATTTCTATGAAGAAACTGCTAGAATTGCTAAACCTGGTGCTAAAAATAAACATAGACCTGTGGTAGGCATGCCTGTTATTTCTGTTAAAATAGGAGATCATTGCTATCATGGCTTGTGTGATATGGGTGCTAGTGCTAGTGCAATACCTATTTCTTTATATCAAGAAATTATGCATGATATTGCACCTGTTGAGATAGAAGATATCGATGTTACCTTTAAACTTGCCAACAGAGATACTATTTCACCGATTGGGATTGTTAGAGATGTTGAAGTCTTGTGTGGGAAGGTTAAATATCCTGCTGATTTTGTTGTTCTTGGTTCCCCACAAGATATCTTTGTCCCATTATATTTGGTAGACCCTTCTTGAACACCGTTAATGCTAAGATAGATCATGAAAAGGATGTTGTTACTATTGGTTTGGATGATATGTCTCATGAGTTTAATTTTTCTAAATTTTGTAGGCAACCCCGTGATGAGGAATTGCCTAGTAAGGATGAAATTATTGGTCTTGCTTCTATTGCCGTGCCTCCTAATGATCCTTATAACAATACTTGCTAGACCATGAAAATGATATGTTTATGAATGAAAGAAGGGAAATAGATGAAGTATTCTTTAAACAGGGACCTATTCTGAAACACAACTTGCCTGTTGAAATCCTAGGGGAGCCTCCTCCACCCAAGGGTGATCCCGTGTTTGAGCTTAAACCATTGCCTGATACTCTTAAATATGCTTATCTTGATGAAAAGAAGATATATCCTGTTATTATTAGTGCTAACCTTTCAGAGCACGAGGAAGAGAAATTATTGAAAACTCTGAAGAAGCACCGTCTTTGCTATTGGATATACTCTTGATGATCTTAAGGGCATTAGTCCCACTCTATGTCAACACAAAATAAATTTGGAGAAAGACGCCAAACCAGTTATTGATCATCAGCGACGGTTAAATCCTAAGATGAAAGAAGTGATAAGAAAGGAAATATTAAAGCTCCTTGAGGCAGGTATAATTTATCCCGTTGCTGATAGTCAGTGGGTAAGTCCTGTCCATTGTGTCCCTAAGAAGGGAGGTATTATTGTCGTTCCTAATGATAAAGATGAATTGATTCCGGAAAGAATTATTATAGGTTATAGGATGCTAATTGATTTCTGCAAATTAAATAAAGCTACTAAAAAGATCATTACCCCTTGCCATTCATTGATCAAATGCTAGAAAGATTATCCAAACACACACATTTTTGCTTTCTAGATGGTTACTCTGGCTTCTCTCGAATGCCTGTGTCAGCTGATGATCAAGCAAAGACCACTTTAGTTGCCCTTTCGGTACTTTTTCTTATAGACGTATGCCTTTTGATTTATGTAATGCACTTGCTACCTTTCAAAGATGCATGATGGCTATATTCTCTGACTTTTGTGAAAATATTTGTGCGGTTTTCATGGATGATTTCTCCGTTTATGGATCCTCTTTTGATGATTGCTTGAGCAACCTTGATCGAGTTTTGCAGAGATGTGAAGAAACTAACCTTGTCTTGAATTGGGAGAAGTGCCACTTTATGGTTAATGAAGGTATTGTCTTGGGGCATAAAATTTCTGAAAGAGGCATTGAAGTTGATAAAGCTAAAGTTAATGTTGTTGAAAAGATGCCATGTCCCAAGGACATCAAAGGTATAAAAAGTTTTCTTGGTCATGCCGGTTTTTATAGGAGGTTCATTAAGGACTTCTCAAAAATTTCTCGGCCTCTGACTAATCTATTACAAAAAGATATTCCTTTTGTCTTTGATGATGATTGTGTAGAAGCATTTGAAATACTTAAGAAAGCATTAATTTCTGCACCTATTGTTCAGCCTCCTGATTGGAATTTACCCTTTGAAATTATGTGTGATGCTAGTGATTATGCTGTAGGTGTTGTTCTAGGGCAAAGGGTTGATAAGAAATTAAATGTTATTCAATATGCTAGTAAGACTCTAGACAATGCCCAGAGAAATTATGCTACTACTGAAAAGGAATTCTTTGCAGTTGTTTTTGCTTGTGATAAGTTCAGACCTTATATTGTTGATTCTAAAGGAACTATTCACACTGATCATGCTGCTATTAAATACCTTAAGGAAAAGAAAGATGCTAAGCCTAGACTTATTAGATGGGTTCTCTTGCTACAAGAATTTGATTTGCATATTATTCATAGAAAGGGAGTTGAGAACCCTGCTATGCATAACTTGTCTAGGTTAGAGAATGTTCTTGATGACCCACTATCTATTGATGATAGCTTTCCTGATGAACAATTAGCTGTCATAAATGCTTCTCGTACTGCTCCATGGTATGTTGATTATGCTAATTACATTGTTGCTAAATTTATACCACTTAGCTTCACATACCAGCAAAATAAAAAGTTTTTCTATTATTTGAGGCATTACTTCTGGGATGACCCACATCTTTATAAAGAAGGAGTAGATGGTGTTATTAGACATTGTGTACCTGAGCATGAACAGGAACAAATCCTACGCAAGTGTCACTCCGAGGCTTATGGAGGACACCACGCTGGAGATATAACTGCACATAAGGTATTGCAATCCGGTTTTTATTGGCCTACTCTCTTTAAGGATGCCCATAAGTTTGTCTTGTTTTGTGATGAATGTCAAAGAATTGGTAATATTAGTAGACGTCAAGAAATGCCTATGAATTATTCACTCGTTATTGAACCATTTGATGTTTGGGGCTTTGATTATATGGGACCTTTTCCTTCCTCTAATGGGTATACACATATTTTAGTTGTCGTTGATTACGTTACTAAGTGGGTAGAAGCTATTCCAACTAGTAGTGCTGATCATAACACCTCTATTAAGATGCTTAAAGAAGTTATTTTTCCAAGGTTTGGAGTCCCTAGATATTTAATGACTGATGGTTGTTCACATTTTATTCATGGTGCCTTTCGTAAAATGCTTGCCAAGTATGATGTTAATCATAGAATTGCATCTCCTTATCACCCACAGTCAAGTGGTCAAGTGGAATTGAGCAATAGAGAGCTCAAATTAATTTTGCAAAAGACTGTTAATAGATCTAGAAAGAATTGGTCCAAGAAACTTGATGATGCATTATGGGCCTATAGAACTGCATATAAAAATCCTATGGGTATGTCTCCGTATAAAATGGTTTATGGAAAAGCATGTCACTTACCTATTGAACTAGAACATAAGGCATATTGGGCTATTAAAGAGCTCAATTACGATTTCAAACTTGCCGGAGAAAACAGGTTATTTGACATTAGCTCACTTGATGAATGGAGAACCCAAGCCTATGAGAATGCCAAGTTTTTTAAAGAAAATGTTAAAAGATGGCATGACAAAAGGATACAAAAGCGCGAGTTTAATGTCGGAGATTATGTGTTACTATACAACTCTCGTTTAAGATTTTTTGCAGGAAAACTTCTCTCTAAATGGGAAGGTCATTATGTTATCGAGGAGGTCTATCGTTCCGGTGCCATAAAAATCAACAACTTCGAAGGCACAAATCCGAAGGTGGTGAACGGTCAAAGAATCAAACATTATATCTCAGGTAATCCTATAAATGTTGAAACTAATGTTATTGAGACCGTAACACTGGAGGAATACATAAGGGAGACTTTCCAGGACGTTTCAGACTCCGAAAAGGAATAGGTACATGGTACGGTAAGTAAACCGACTTCAAAACAGTTCTAATGGCAATTTTTCTCCGTTTTGGAATATTTAGAAAAATAGGAAAATAAGAAGCAGTCCGGGAAGGACACGAGACTTCCACGAGGTGGGGCGCGCCTACCCCAGGCGCGCCCCTACCTCGTGGGCACCTCGTGCGCTCTTCGGACTCTGTTTTCTTGCACGATACTTCTTTCGGTCGGTAAAAATTCATTACATAATCTCCCGAAGGTTTTGACCACCGTATCACGCAAATATCCTCTATTTTTGTTTCGAGTTGTTTCTGCCGCAGATTAGAGCAAGATGTCTTCTCAAGAGTCAGTCGGGGAGAGTCGGGTGTCTCATCCGACACCATGTCCAGGGGCACAAAGCGATGCCTACCACTTTGGGCCCACAATGGAGGAAGAGATGGAAGCTGACTTGAAAAGGATAGATGCCATGGAATAGGATCAAGAAGTTACATCTCGTTTCCGGACAGGAGTCACGATGGGGGAACTACAGAGCTCAGCTATCCCAAACTCGGTCATCCCCTCCAATGTTAAATTTCTCTCTTATGAAAATATGAAAAGGAGTGTTACGTGTTCTCCCGCAGCTATGCAGCATCCATGGGTGCAAGGAGCTTTAACCGTCACGGAAAAGAATATCACATCACCACCCCGGAAGAAGGAGACATAATCACATGGGTATGGGCACTCCCCTTGGCAACTGCCAAGCTTGCGGGAGTTGCCCCGGTATCCCATCACCATCACACTCCTATCTTGACCATTTTTCTTAGTTCGATCCTTTTGGTAATATCTTGATCTAGTAGAATAAAACTTTAGTATGATTTAGTTTCGAGTTTTGCCTTATAATCCCTCTATGTAATCGAGTCCGTGAGCTATATAATAAAGATTAGTGTTGAGTCAAGGGCTTGATTATATTGCTATGATCTTGAGGGAATAAAAGAAAAGAGAAAGAATAAAAATAAATAAAGATATTATATTGATCTTATGGAGAGTAATGACTTCACATATAAAGAGTAAGATGATTAAAAGTTGTTGAGAGTTGACAAACATAGCTTTGGTCATCGTTGCAATTAATAGGAAGTAATAAAGAAAGAGAGGTTTCACATATAAATATACCATCTTGGACATCTTTTATGATTGTGAGCACTCACTAAAATATGACATGCTAAAGAGTTGATGTTGGACAAGGAAGACAACGTAATGGGTTATGTTTTCTTACATCTGAAATAAAGTATATTGTCATGGATCATCCAACATGTTGAGCTTGCCTTTCTCCCTCATGCTAGCCAAATTCTTTGCACCAAGTAGAGATACTACTGGTGCTTCCAAATACCCTTAAACCCAGTTTTGCCATGAGAGTCCACCATATCTACCTATGGATTGAGTAAGATCCTTCAAGTAAGTTGTCATCGGTACAAGCAATAAAAATTGCTCTCTAAATATGTATGATTTATTAGTGTGAAGAAAATAAGCTTTATACAATCTTGTGATGTGGAAGAAATAAAAGCGATGGACTGCATAATAAAGGTCCACATCATAAGTGGCAATATAAAGTGACGTTCTTTTGCATTAAGATTTTGTGCATCCAACCATGAAAGTGCATGACAATATCTGCTTCACTCTGCGAAGGGCCTATCTTTTACTTTTATCTTCTACCCTTATGCAAGAGTCATGGTGATGTTCACCTTTCCTTTTTACATTTTATCCTTTGGCAAGCACCTTGTGTTGGAAAGATCCTGATATATATATCCAATTGGATGTAAGTTAGCATGAACTATTATTGTTGACATTACCCTTGAGGTAAAAGATTGGGAGGCGAAACTATAAGCCCCTATTTTCTCTCATGTCTGATTAGAACTCCGTAACCACAAGTATTGCGTGAGTGTTAGCAATTGTGAAAGACTAAATGATAGTTGAGTATGTGGACTTGCTGAAAAGCTCTTACATAGACTCTTTCCGATGTTATGATAAATTGCAATTGCTTCAATAACTGAGATTATAGTTTGGTGGTTCTCAATGAAGTTTCTGATTCATACTTGACATTGTGAATAGATTATTACTTGAGCATAAGAAATCATATGACAAATATATATATATATATATATATATATATATATATATATATATATATATGTTGATGTTATAAGAATGATCATGATGCCCTCATGTCCGTATTTTATTTTATCGACACCTCTACCTCTAAACATGTGGACATATTTATCGTTATCGGCTTCCGCTTGAGGACAAGCAAGGTCTAAGCTTGGGGGAGTTGATACGTCCATTTTGCATCATGCTTTTATATCGATATTTATTGCATTATGGGCTATTATTACACGTTATTTCACAATACTTATGCCTATTCTCTCTTATTTTACTAGGTTTACATAAAGAGGGAGAATGCCGGCAGCTGGAATTCTGGGCTGGAAAAGGAGGAAATATTAGAGACCTATTCTTCACAACTCTAAAAGTCCTAAAACTCCACAGAAGTCATTTTTGGAAATAATAAAAAATACTGAGCGAAGAAAATACCAAAGGGGGCCCACACCCCGGCCACGAGGGTGGGGCGCGCCCTACCCCCCTGGGCGCGCCCCCTGCCTCGTGGGCCCCCTGGTGGCCCTCCGGTGCCCATCTTCTGCTATATGAAGTCTTTCGTCCGAGAAAAAATCATAAGCAAGCTTACGGGACGAAACTCCGCCGCCACGAGGCGGAACCTTGGCGGAACCAATCTAGGGCTCCGGCAGAGTTGTTCTGCCGGGGAAACTTCCCTCCGGGAGGGGGAAATCATCGCCATCGTCATCACCAAAGCTCCTCTCATTGGGAGGGGGTCAATCTTCATCAACATCTTCACCAGCACTATCTCCTCTCAAACCCTAGTTCATCTCTTGTATCCAATCTTTGTCCCAAAGCCTCAAATTGGTACCTGTGGGTTGCTAATAGTGTTGATTACTCCTTGTAGTTGATGCTAGTTGGTTTATTTGGTGGAAGATCATATGTTCAGATCCTTTATGCATATTAATACCCCTCTGATTATGAACATGAATATGCTTTGTGAGTAATTACGTTTGTTCCTGAGGACATGGGAGAAGTCTTGCTATTAGTAGTCATGTGAATTTGGTATTCGTTCGATATTTTGATGAGATGTATGTTGTCTCTCCTCTAGTGGTGTTATGTTAACGATGACTACATGACACTTCACCATTTTTTGGGCCTAGAGGAAGGCATTGGGAAGTAATAAGTAGATGATGGGTTGCTAGAGTGATGTGCTTAAACCCTAGTTTATGCGTTGCTTCGTAAGGGGCTGATTTGGATCCATATGTTTCATGCTATGGTTAGGTTTACCTTAATACTTCTTTTGTAGTTGCGGATGCTTGCAATAGGAGTTAATCATAAGTGGGATGCTTGTCCAAGTAAGGACAGCACCCAAGCACGGTCCACCCACATATCAAATTATCAAAGTACCGAACGCGAATCATATGAACGTGATGAAAACTAGCTTGACGATAATTCCCATGTGTCCTCGGGAGCGCTTTTCTCTATATAAGAATTTGTCCAGGCTTGTCCTTTGCTACAAAAAGGATTTGGCCATCTTGCTGCACTTTATTGACACTTGTTATTCGTTACCCGTTACAAATTACCTTATCACAAAACTATATGTTACCGATAATTTCAGTGCTTGCAGAGAATACCTTGTTGAAGACCGCTTATCATTTACTTCTGCTCCTCGTTGGGTTCGACACTCTTACTTATCGAAAGGACTACGATAGATCCCCTATACTTGTGGGTCATCAACGGGCTCTTGATTTTGACCACCTCAAAAGTTAACTTCTCAGCCCTAGAAATCATGCTCATCTCCAAAGGCTACTTCTAGTTCAATCTTACCCACTGGGTACACCGACTTACCAGGCACCACTCCATGGAAAACAGTGTTGGATGTCTTAAGATTTTTATCAGTCAACCCCATGCGACGGAAAGTCTCATAATAGAGGATGTTGATGCTACTGCCTCCGTCCATTAGCACCTTAGTGAATTTATATCCACCAACCTGAGGTGCCACCACCAAGGCCAGGTGACCCAGATTGTCAACCCAGGGAGGGTGATCTTCCCTACTCCATAGAATAGGTTGCTCAGACCATCTCAAATAACGAGGAACTGCTGGCTCAACAGCATTCACAACCCTCTTATGAAGCTTCTGGTCCCGTTTGCACAAACTGGTGGTGAACACATGATATGGTCCACTATTCACCTGCTTTGGATTGCTCTGATATCCAGACTGCTGCTGCTGCTGACCTTCCTGGCCAGATTGCTGATTATAGCCACCTTGATTTCTTGAGAGCCTTGAAAGTTGGAATTTGAACCGCCGCCCGGGCCATGAAAACCGCCGCCTCCTGAGCCGCCGCCCGGCCCATGATTGTCATCGAACATGTTGGAATTCTTGAAAGCCTTCATGATCGTACAGTCCTTCCATAGGTGAGTGGCCGGTTTCTGCTGAGTATCGTGCCTTAGACAGGGCTCATTTAGCAACTGCTCAAGAGTAGGACCTGACCCGCTGGACCGAGGAGGTGGTCTCCCCTTACGTCGTTGATTACTGCCGTGCGCATTGGTGTTAGCCACAAACTCCGAGCTACCGTCAGCCTTACATTTATTATTGCCTCCTTGATTCGCCGGGTTATGCTGATGACCCTTGGCATTGCCGTTCTTCTTTCCCTTCCTTGTCTTCTCATCATCAAACTCGGGATCTTTGGTACTATCAGAGTCAGCATACTTGACTAGAGCCGCCATTAGCTGGCCCATGTCATTACAATCTCGCTTGAGCCGCCCCGGCTTCTGTTTCATAGGCGTAAAACGACAATTTTTCTCCAACATTAAGACTGCAGAGTCGGCATCCATCTTATCAGATGAATGTATTATGGCTTTGACCCGGTGCACCCAATGGGTTGTGGACTCACCCTCCTCTTGCTTTCAATTAGTCAAATCCACAATTGACATGGGCTGCTTGCATGTGTCTTTGAAGTTCTGAATAAACCGGGCCTTCAACTCTGCCCATGAACTAATGGAATTAGGTGGCAGCCCCTTTAATCACGTGTGGGCCATCCCATACAACATCATGGTGAAGTACTTGGCCATTGCAGCGTCACTGGCCTCCAGTAGTTCCATGGCCATCTCATAACTTTCAATCCATGCCCCGGGCTGTAAATCGGCCGTGTAATTAGGCACCTTTCTAGGCCCCTTGAAATCCTTGGGCAACCGCTCGTTACGCAGAGCCGACACCAAGCAAGGGACACCTCCAGTCCTCGTGGTTACGCCTGCCTCAATAGAAGTCATCGGATAAACCGGAAAAGACTGGTAAGCCGCCCGCTGAACCGCCCGCTCAGCCTCTTGGCGTATCCTGTCCTGGTCAACCAGGTTAGGAGCTCCGTCACGCGCCGGATCATGCCCGCACGGCTGGTCACGACGCCGGGCGTTGCTTGAAACGGCTGCTAAATCTAGGTGCCTGCTATAACTCGGGCTCTGGCTCGGGCGAGGGGTCGAATGAATCCTGTCTCAATTATAAGAATATGCCTCCTGCTGCGCCAGAGCCATCTGAAGAAGTTCTCTGACCCTTCGTGTTTCAACCGTCGTCGGAGAGTCGCCCTCCGCCGGGAGAGCCGCCAATCGTGCCGCCGCAGCGATCATGTTCTCCAAAGGGTTAGAATAATGACCCGATTGTGTTGGTACATAATGAGGTGGAGCAGTATTCATACGAGGAGGTTCCATCACCCGTGGTTGAACCGGCATCCCAGCCCTGGGCGTTGCAGCCCGATTTACCTCCGGCGGGTTACTGGGGCCTGCACCGGGTGTGCGGAAGAGGTTTCTAGGATCATAAGTCAGAGGCATACGGGATTGAGCCTTCTGGTGCCTACTCCTCATGACCTCATTCGATGCGTTCAGATCCATCATAAGCTGGAAAGCCTCTGATTGAATCTGCTGTGCTCGAGCATCCAAAGCTGCCCGCTCTATGGCCATCCTGACGTCCTCCGTTGCTTGGTTTTCCTTGGCTTGTGCTACCTCCTCATGTAACCGTGTGATACATCTCCAACGTATCTATAATTTTTGATTGTTCCATGCTATTATATTACCTCTTTTGGATGTTTATGGGCTTTATTTTACACATTTATATCATTTTTGGGACTAACCTACTAACCGGAGGCCCAACCCATATTGCTGTTTTTTTTTGCCAATTTCAGTATTTCGAAGAAAAGGAATATCAAACGGAGTCCAAACGGAATGAAACCTTCGGGAGCGTGATTTTTGAAACGAACGTGATCCGGAGAGCTTAGAGTGCAAGTCAAGAATCTTCCGAGGACCCCATGATATAGGAGGCCGCCCCCCCCCTTAGGGCGCGCCCCCTGTCTCGTGGGCCCCTCGGGCGGCCACCGACGTACTTCTTCCTCCTATATATATCTACGTACCCTGAAAACATCCAGGAGCACCACGAAACACAATTTCCACTGCCATAACCTTCTGTATCCGCGAGATCTCATCTTCGAGCCTTCACCGGCACTCTGCCGGAGGGGGAATCGACCACCGAGGGCTTCTACATCAACATCCTTGCCCCTCCGATGAGTTGTGAGTAGTTTACCACAGACCTACGGGTCCATAGTTATTGTCTAGATGGCTTCTTCTCTCTTTTTGGATCTCAATACAATGTTCTCCCCCTCTCTTGTGGAGATCTATTCGATGTAAACTCTTTTTGCGGTGTGTTTGTCGAGATCCGATGAATTGTGGGTTTATGATCAAGTTTATCTATGAATAATATTTGAACGTTATCTGAATTCTTTTATGTATGATTGAGTTATCTTTGCAAGTCTCTTCGAATTATCAGTTTGGTTTGGCCTACTAGATTGATCTTTCTTACCATGGGAGAAGTGCTTAGCTTTGGGTTCAATCTTGTGGTGTCCTTACCCAAAGGATGTAAAGGGTTGCAAGGCATGTATTGTATTGTTGCCATCGAGGATAACAAGATGGGGTTTATATCATATTGCATGAGTTTATCCCTCTACATCATGTCATCTTGCTTAATGTGTTACTCTGTTCTTATGAACTTAATACTCTAGATGCAGGAAGGAGTCGGTCGATGTGTGGAGTAATAGTAGTAGACTCAGGCAGGAGTCGGTCTACTTGTTATGGATGTGATGCCTATATACATGATCATGCCTAGATAATCTCATAA
Organism: Aegilops bicornis; assembly: GCA_021605145.1. Classification (NCBI taxonomy): domain Eukaryota; kingdom Viridiplantae; phylum Streptophyta; class Magnoliopsida; order Poales; family Poaceae; genus Aegilops; species Aegilops bicornis. The sequence continues at coordinate 188,782,102 of CM038674.1, forward strand.
CTATGCGCTTTTCTATCAATTGCTCGACGGTAATTTGTTCACCCACCGTAATACTTATGCTATCTCGAGAGAAGCCTCTAGTGAAACCTATGGCCCCCGGGTCTATCTCCTATCATATTTGCTTTCAATCTACTTTTATTTGCACCTTTACTTTTTGCATCTATATTATAAAATACCAAAAATATATTTATCTTATCTTGCTATCTTTATTAGATCTCACTTTCGCAAGTGGCCGTGAAGGGATTGACAACCCCTTTATTGCGTTGGTTGCGAGTTCTCAGTTTGTTTGTGTAGGTGCGTGGGACTTTTGAGGAGCCTCCTACTGGATTGATACCTTGGTTCTCAAAAACTGAGGGAAATACTTACGCTACACTTGCTGCATCACCCTCTCCTCTTCGGGGAAAACCAACGCAAGCTCAAGACATAGCAAGAAGGATTTCTGGCGCCGTTGCCGGGGAGGTCTTCGCTCAAGTCAAGACATACCAAGTACCCATCACAAACCCATCTCCCTCGCATTTACATTATTTGCCATTTGCCTCTCGTTTTCCTCTCCCCCACTTCACCCTTGCCGTTTTATTCGCCCTCTCTTTCCCAAATTCCTCCTCTCTTTCGCTTGCCCTTTTGTTTGCTCGTTTGGTTGGAATAGATGCTTATTTATTGCTAAACAGAGAACCTAAGACCTATGGATCCTCATCCGCTTGCTAATCTTTTTAAGAGATCCAATTATGATGAACCAATTGCTAGTGAGTTTTGTGCACTAGATTATCTTTATGAAGCTGTGCTCAAAATTTGTGAATCTGAAAATTACGATGAAGAAATTTATGAAGAGATTCATGATAACTCCTTGAATGAAAAGCATGATTGAAATTATTTTCCTATAAATTCTCTTGATGTCAATTGTGCTAATAATATGCAAAACCTTAAGCTTGGGGATGCTAGTTTTGCTATGTCTACTACTTGTTTCAATGATCATGATTGGGGTGATTCTTCTTATAACCTTGAAAATTTATTTAAGCCCCATGATGAATATGAGATTGATAATAGTGTTTGCAATAATATTGAAAGTGGGTTTGGAAGAGTGTCAACTTTAGATCCCACATATTTGGAGTATGTTCAATCTTATGATATTTTTGATAAAAGTGGGTTCGAAAAGGTCATGACTTTAGTTAATGTTAATCCCACTATCTTGGAAGAGTGTCAACTTTGCATGTATGTGGATCATGTTGAGAATATGTTTTGTGATAGCTATTTTGTTGAATTTGCCTATGATCCTACATGTAATTATTATGAGAGAGGAAAATATGGTCGTAGAAAATTTTATCTTATTAAATTACCTCTCGTCATGTTGAGATTGCTATCGTCTCTTTCTTCTTCCTTGCGTATACTAGTTTTTGCTTGCCTTGCAAATTTGTTTGATTATAATGTGCCTATGCATAGGAAATATGTTAGACTTAGATGTGTTTGTCACGTTTTTTATGATGCTCTCTTTGTGCTTCAATTCTTGTCTTTCATGTGAGCATCATTGAAATCTCAATGTCTAGCTAAAAAAGGCTTTAAAGAAAAGCGCTTGTTGGGAGGCAACCCAATATTTATCCTTGCTGTTATTTAATAAATAATCAATCTACCTTCTGTTTAGATGTGTTTTTATGTTTTAATTAGTGTTTGTGCCAAGTTAAACCTATAGGATCTTCTTGGATGATAATTATTTGATCTTGCTGTAATTTCCAGAAACTTTCGGTTCACGAAAACAATTGTAAAAAATCACCAGAACGTGATAAAATAGTGATTCCAATTGATGCTGATCAATAAACAAATTTCCTAGGTCGTCCTATTTTTTTGAATTTTTTGAGTTCGAGAAGTTTGCGTTAGTTACAGATTGCTACAGACTGTTCTGTTTTTTACAGATTCTGTTTTTCGTGTGTTGTTTGCTTATTTTGATGAATCTATGGCCAATAAAATAGTTTATAATCCATAGAGAAGTTGGAATACAGTAGGTTTAACACCAAAATAAATAAAGAATGAGTTCATTTCAGTACCTTATGTGGTGGTTTTGTTTTCTTTCACTAACGAAGCTTACGAGATTTCTGTTGAGTTTTATGTTGTGAAGTTTTCAAGTTTTGGGTAAAGCCTTTATGGACTATGGAATAAAGGGTGGCAAGAGCCTAAGATTGGGGATGCCCAAGGCACCCCAATATATTCAAGAATAGCCAAAAGCCTAAGCTTGGGGATGCCCCGGGAAGGCATCCCCTCTTTCGTCTTCGTTCATTGGTAACTTTACTTGGAGCTATATTTTTATTCGCCACATGATATGTGTTTTGCTTGGAGTGTCGTGTATTATATTAGTATTTTATTTTTAGTTTACCACAATCATCCTTGCTGTACACACCTTTTTGGAGAAGCCTATTTGATTAGAATTTGCTAGAATACTCTATGTGCTTCACTTATATCTTTTGAGCTTGATAGTTTTTGCTCTAGTGCTTCACTTATATTTTTTAGAGCACGGTGGTGTCTTAATTTTGAAGAAATTATTAGTCTCTCATGCTTCACTTATATTATTTTGAGAGTCTTTTAGAACAACATGGTATTTGCTATGGTCATAAAGTTGGTCCTAGAATGATGAGCATCCAAGTTGGGTATAATAAAAACTATCATAGAAAGTGAATTGGATGCTATAATCAATTTGATACTTTATAATTGTTTTGAGATATGGAGGTAGTGATATTAAAGTCATGCTAGTTGGGTGATTATGAATTTAAAGAATGCTTGTGTTGAAGTTAGCAAATCCCGTAGCATGCACGTATGGTTAAAGTTGTGTAACAAATTTGAAACATGAAGTGTACCGGCTTGTGCATCCTTATGAGTGGCGGTCGGGACGAGCGATGGTCTTTCCTACCAATCTATCCCCTAGGAGCATGCGCGTAGTACTTGATTTTTGATGACTTCTAAATTTTTGCAATAAGTATATGAGTTCTTTTGACTAATGTTGAGTCCATGGATTATACGCACTTTTATCTTTCCGCCATTGCTAGCCTCTTCAGTACCGTGAATTTCCCTTTCTCACCTTGAGAGTTGGTGCAAACTTCGCCGGTGCATACAAACCCCGTGATACGATACGCTCTATCACACATAAACCTCCTTATATCTTCCTCAAAACAGCCACCATACCTACCTATTATGGCATTTCCATAGCCATTCCGAGATATATTGCCATGCAACTTTCCACCGTTCCGTTCTTCATCATCATGACATACTTTACTTTTGTCATATTGCCATTGCATGATCATGTAGTTGACATCGTATTTGTGGCAAAGCCACCATGCATTATTTTTCATACATGTCACTCTTGATTCATTGCACCATCCCGGTACACCGCTGGAGGCATTCATATAGAGTCATAGCTTGTTCTAGTTTCGAGTTGTAATTCATATGTTGTAATCAATGAAAGTGTGATGATCATCATTATTAGAGCATTGCCCAAAAAAAGAGAAGAAAGGCCAAAAGAAAAAAAGAGAAGGCCCAAAAAAAGAAAATAAATAAAAAGGGGCAATGCTACTATCTCTTTTTCCACACTTGTGCTTCAAAGTAGCACCTTGTCCTTCATGTAGTGAGTCTCATATATTGTGCTTCAAAGTAGCACCATGTTTTTCATATAGTGAGTCTCATAAGTTGTCTTTTTCATACTAGTGGGAATTTTTCATTATAGAACTTGGCTTGTATATTCCAACGATGGGCTTCCTCAAACGCCCTAGGTCTTCGTGAGCAAGCAAGTTGGATGAACACCCACTAGTTTTATTTTGTTGAGCATTCATTTATAACTCTAATGCATCCGTTGCATGGCAATCCCTACTCCTCATGTTGACATCAATTGATGGGTATCTCCATAGCCCGTTGATTATCCTCGTCAATGTGAGACTTTCTCTTTTTTTGTCTTCTCCACACAATCCCCATCATCATATTCTATTCCACCCATAGTGCTATATCCATGGCTCACGCTCATGTATTGCGTGAAGGTTGAAAAAGTTTCAGATTATTTAAGTATGAAACAATTGCTTGGCTTGTCATCGGGGTATAGAAGTTGGGAACATCTTTGTGTGACGAAAATGAAGCATAGCCTAACTATATGATTATGTAGGGATGAACTTTCTTTTGCCATGCTATTTTGAGAAGCCATGATTACTTTGATTAGTATTACTTGAAGTGTTACTATTTCTTTTATCAATATGAACTTTTATTTTGAATCATTTGGATCTGAACATTCATGCCACAATAAAGAAAATTACATTGAGAATTATGCTAGGTAGCATTCCACATCAAAAATGTCTTTTTTATCGTTTACCTACTCGAGGATGAGCAGCAATTAAGCTTGGGGATGCTTGATACGTCTCCAACGTATCTATAATTTCTGATTGTTCCATGCTATTATATTACCTCTTTTGGATGTTTATGGGCTTTATTTTACACATTTATATCATTTTTGGGACTAACCTGCTAACCGGAGGCCCAGTCCATATTGCTATTTTTTTGCCTATTTCAGTATTTCGAAGAAAAGGAATATCAAACAGAGTCCAAACGGAATGAAACCTTCGGGAGCGTGATTTTTGGAACGAACGTGATCCGGAGAGCTTGGAGTGCAAGTCAAGAAGCTTCTGAGGACCCCACGAGAAAGGAGGCCCCCCTGTAGGACGTGCCCCCTGTCTCATGGGCCCCTCGGGCAGCCACCGACGTACTTCTTCCTCCTATATATACCTACATACCACGAAAACATCCAGGAGCACCACGAAACACAATTTCCATCGTCGTAACCTTCTGTATCCGCGAGATGTCATCTTGGAGCCTTCGCCGGCACTCTGCCGGAGGGGGAATCGACCACGGAGGGCTTCTACATCAACATCCTTGCCCCTCCGATGAGTTGTGGTAGTTTACCACAGACCTACGGGTCCATAGTTATTATCTAGATGGCTTCTTCTCTCTTTTTGGATCTCAATACAATGTTCTCCCCCTCTCTTGTGGAGATCTATTCGATGTAAACTCTTTTTGCGGTGTGTTTGTCGAGATCCGATGAATTGTGGGTTCATGATCAAGTTTATCTATGAATAATATTTGAATCTTATCTTAATTTTTTTATGTATGATTGAGTTATCTTTGCAAGTCTCTTCGAATTATCAGTTTGGTTCGGCCTACTAGATTGATCTTTCTTGCCATGGGAGAAGTGTTTAGCTTTGGGTTCAATCTTACGGTGTCCTTACCTAGTGACAGAAAGGGTTGCAAGGCACGTATTGTATTGTTGCCATCGAGGATAACAAGATGGGTTTTATATCATATTGCATGAGTTTATCCCTCTACATCATGTCATCTTGCTTAATGCGTTACTCTGTTCTTATGAACTTAATACTCTAGATGCAGGCAGTAATCGGTCGATGTGTGGAGTAATAGTAGTAGATGCAGGCAGGAGTCGGTCTACTTGTTATGGACGTGATGCCTATATACATGATCATGCCTAGATAATCTCATAACTATGCGCTTTTTTATCAATTGCTCGACAGTAATTTGTTCACCCACCGTAATACTTATGCTATCTCGAGAGAAGCCTCTAGTGAAACCTATGGCCCCCGGATCTATCTCCTATCATATTTGCTTTCAATCTACTTTTATTTGCATCTTTACTTTTTGCATCTATATTATAAAATACCAAAAATATATTTATCTTATCTTGCTATCTTTATTAGATCTCACTTCGCAAGTGGTCGTGAAGGGATTGACAACCCCTTTATTGCGTTGGTTACGAGTTCTCAGTTTTTTTGTGTAGGTGCGTGGGACTTTTGAGGAGCCTCCTACTGGATTGATACCTTGGTTCTCAAAAACTGAGGGAAATACTTACGCTACACTTGCTGCATCACCCTCTCCTCTTCGGGGAAAACCAACGCAAGCTCAAGACGTAGCACCGTGCCACTTCTGCATCATGTTGAGCCTGATCCGCCGGATTAACCACGACGGTTAACAGGGTTGCCATCCTATCCATGAGATCCATCAGCACCTGAGCCGACGGGCGCGCAGGGCCTCCTGCCCCGGCTGCCGCTGACCCGGAGGTTATTGCTGCCGCAGTCGTAGAGTTCTGAACTGGTTGTGTGCCAGCCATGAAGATCCCCACTCTGCTCGGCGGCTCAAAGGGGTCCGGAATACTGCTACCATCGGAACAACCCCCAAGCCCACCGTCTTGCAGTTGATACAACGAATCCGTCTCACCCGTGGACGACTCACAATCAGAGTAGATGGTCGTCTCATCGCCAGACACAGATCCTCCAGAAAATTCCCCTCCATGGATGCATCCCACGAAGGCACGTTTCATGGCGGGCTGAGCCAGGGCGGGTTTCGCACGCTGAGCCGTCTCGACGATGTCAGTGTAGATGTCCGGCTCAGGGCCCGGCTTGCCGATCTGGCCGATGAAGACGTGGATTCCGCCGAAGGGGACCCGGTACCCGTACTCAATTGAGCCGGCATCGGGGCCCCAGCCTGCATCGTCAATATAGAGCTTGTCGCGACGACTCTTGGTCATCCGGCCCACAGCGTATCCCTTGAGCCCTTCGAAGCTGCCCTTCAAGAAATCAAATCCACCGTGCGCAGGCCCCACGGTGGGCGCCAACTGTCGTGGAATTGTCACGGCAGATGTCCTAGTGAAAGGACTTAATCGTGGAGCCATCGCAACTAGGAATCTTAAAGGGGTTTAAACGGGACAAAGGACACGGGGGTTTATACTGGTTCGGACCCTTGCGGTGAAGGTAAAGGCCTAATCTAGTTTGAGGTGGTATTGCTTATGTTTCGATTACTAGGGAGCGAATCCGCTTGACCTAGCTTTCGATCCGGTGTTACTTGCCCTGAACCGCCGCCGGGTCGTCCATTTATATACAGAGGTCGACACCCAGCGGCTTATAGAGTCCCGGCCGACTCATAAACAGTGTCCGACTCGGTCTCTAACTATCTCTGTCTTACACTACAAGTTATATACTTATGGCGGTTTATCTCTACGGGCCTTGAGTCGCCTTTGGGCCCTGGGCCCTTGACTGAACCGCCATCTTCCGAAGCTGTCTTGGGCTTCATGAATCGCCATAGGTATAACCCGGCCCCTCCTGGGCGGGTCATACCTAATAGTTATATCCCCATCAAAAACATTATGTAAAGTGTATACATATATAAAGAATATTATAAAAAGAAATCGAAAACAAAAACAAAAGTGTGAAAAAAGTTTATTCGCGTGGTCATTCAGGCGAGGCCTTCCTCCGTCTCGTGTGACGTGAGACATAGTCGCCGAAATCACTAGTTAAAGAGTACTCGTTGCAAAGATCACTCACACCTCCCCAGGTTGCGACAAGTGGCTCGCTGCATGTCAGCCACTTGTCGCAACCTGGGAGTTTTTCCTTTTTTCGTAGATTCGTTTATTCAAAATGTTTTATCTCTTTAACCGTGCATTCAAATCTCGTACCATTTTCACCATTGGATTCCTCGCGCCGAGATCTTCAACACTAGATCCCATGTTGATAGGTTTTGAAGAACTTTTTTTCACGAAAAAAACCAGACAAAAAAACCGAACCGGGAGCACGGGTTTTTCCCTTTCCGAAAGAGGCACGCGCGTGCCTCTCGCGAAACCACAACCGTGCCTCTCGTGGAAGCAAAACCGTGCTCTCACAGAAGGAAAAAATGCATTTTTTTCGTTTCCGAGGAGGCACGGCCGTGCCTCTCGCGAAAGCACAACCATGCCTCTCGCGGAAGCAAAACCGTGCCTCTCGCAAAAGAAAAAAAAATCAAAAAAAAGCTTTTTTTTCGTTTCCGAGAGGCACGGCTCGTAAAAGCACAATCGTGCCTCTCGTGAAGGAAAAAAAACAGAAAAGGCGTTTTTTTTTAGTTTCCGAAAGACACGGCCGTGACTCTTGCGAAAGCAAAACCGTGTCTCTCGTAGAAGGAAAACAGTGACTCTCACGAAAGGAAAAACAATTGCGTTTTTTCACGCAAAAAAGTTTTTTGGTCCAAAAGTTCAGGAAGACTGATGGAAAACCAAAACATCGAAAAAAATAAAAAAACATTTAAAAGCCAAAAACGCGTGCGGAAAAATAAGAAAAATCAAAATCCAAAAGGAGCGTCCAAAGCGCAACATGTGGCGGGCGGCTGGGAGCGCGCCAAGTGGCGCAGACCGTTGTGAGGCTCCCGAAGGAGCGCTCGTTAATTAGTTGCTCTCTACAAACGCGCGCACGAGACAAAGCAGCTGCCCAGTTCTAAGGAACCGCTATTGGGCCTTAACCCGAGTTCAGCCCAAAAAGAAAAGAATGACTTCCCCTTAAAACATTCTCTTTCATTTACAGATTACAAAAAGGCAGAAACAATACAAAAATCGTTGCAAGAGCTCACATGAAAACGAAAATTTCAAAAAACATCATTTTAAGTTTGAAAATTTCTGAAACGATACATTTCTTTTGTGAAGGTTCATGATGGAACATGTTTTTTGCACAATACACATGCAAGCGCTCGTATGTTTTTTTAGCGCAGTGTAGATGCATACACTCACTCCTACACATAAGTACACCCTACAGCTATGAGCACCTCCAAGAGACTAAGCTGGCGTATCATTATGAGGTTGATGAAGTCACCATATACGCCTTGTAGTGGATGAAAACGTCCTCTTCCACTGAACGCAGATCGTCGGAAATCCTGAAATAGAGAAATAAAATGCGGGCACTGGGACTTGAACCCTTGTGGCTGGCAATCTGTTGATGTTAGCCAAACACACAAAAATAAGTCAAACTTTACAAAGTTCGTATTTTTCAAAAAATCTACACGTGCTACATTGTGGAATGGAGGGAGTATATAAAAGTTGTGTGGTTGCACTTGCACCACGAGAAAAACAGGTAAACTTTTCCCAAGGATCAAGTGCTTGTTATAGTAATCGTGAAACAAAAGAAATGTTCTATTGCCTTCTAACTGTACTCCCTCCGTTCTTGAAAGAGTGTACTTTGAACTTTGTTGAAAAGTCAATTTTTTTATGTTTGACCATATAATAGACTAACATTTATGCCATCAAATTAGTAGCATTAGATTCATGATAAAATATTTTTTTGTCATATACTCCCTCCGTCCCGAAAAACATGTCGTGGGCACAGTTCATGGGTGATTTTGCAAAAAAGCCCTCGTAGTTTTAAAATCGTCTGAAAGAAGCCCCTCCACCCCCTGTCTTCTTCCTCCGTCGTTGATAGAGCCGGCGCCGCCCAGCTGCCGCCGTCGTCGTCATCGCCGCCCATCAGGAAGTGCTCCGCCGCCATCGCCAAATGCACCTTTCGTCATGGCCGCCAAGTGCACTGCTCGCCGCCTCCCCGCTCGGACACTGCGTCCACGCGATCCCTCCCGCCTCGATTACTGCAGGCGTCGTCGAGACCTCGGCCACGTCCTCCTCGAGCTCACGAAGGCCCACCTCGAGCTCAGCGCATCCTCCTCAAGCTCCAGCGCATCCTCCTCGAGCTCCAGCGTGTCGCCGCAATTCCTCCCGGTTCATGAACCCCTACAGGCGTCGCCGGAATTGCCTCCACGATCCGATGGACCAGAGCTCATGGCGACTCCTCGATCTCCATGCGTCCTCCTCAATCTCCATGAGCCCATGCAACTCCTTCTCCTCTGCCCGGCGCCCGTCTTGCTTCTCCCTACCGCGGTGGAGCTCCTCTGCCCGTCTGACTCGCTTTCGTCTACTAATCTTTATTCTTTGCTGTCTGCCGGTCTTGCCCAGAAAGCTCTGCTTTCGTCGGGAGGAAGAAGGTACCGTAAGGAGTTGCTCCTCTGCTCCCTGTCTTGAATATGATCGGTGTAGTGTAAGGAGTTCTTTGCTCTGCTCACTCTGTTTCGGGAAGAACAATGTTAATCAATATGATTAGTGTTAATCAAAAAATTAGTAGATATCGGCAGAGCAATTATGATCTGAACAAACACCGTCAAGTGTAAAGCGTACTCGAGGAAAGGTATGGAGTGGATGTGGAGTGTAAACTGTCAAGTGTCAATTATGATCATAGTATAATTCGGTCGGTCGATGGAGTGTAGACTGTCAAGTGTCAATTATGATCGAGTATAATTCAGCCACCAAGTGTCAATTATGATCGAGTATAATTCAAATCGATCGATAGAATTTATAAAGCTCTTTATCTTCATCTTGCTCTATTATGGGGACATGGCAGACCAGAACCTCACAGTTTTTAGGATTCATTAGTCTCCAAACCTGAACAATAGAAAGCAACTTGGTGTTAGGATCGACAACCACCACTACCAAAATTCCTATTCGGCCTAGTTGTAGTTGTAGATCCAAACCAAACAGACTACTCGACGCCATGACGCAAACATGTGCCTAACAGAAGATGGGAATTGATGATAATCAACATCTTTGGAAAACATCACCAGACTGTTAAAATTCAGTTAAAAGATCTGTACCTTGATGCAGACTAAAGGGAGTAGGTTAACTGATTTGGTCCTGTGGCTGGTCAAACTGTACCATGCCAAAGTATTTCCTTTAGAGAGAAAAAACAAAAATAAGCAAACATAAATTGATTGGAATGTGTTGTAGTTTCACTAGGAGTAGTTTATATGCAAAGGTAATAAATCAGTTTTGATTCTATTGACAGGAGTATATTTTTCTTGACACTTTTCTACCATAGGCATGGTACTATGAGCAAGTAAAATTCAGCAAAACTACTCTAACTAGAGTAAAATTCTGTAAACTACTCTAACTAGAGAAAATGGCTTTTGGTTAGAGCAAAGTGTTTGGCTGCCATGGCAGCCTTTCTATAAATGATGCCATGGCAGCCATTTGTAGAAATGGTCCCATGGCACCATTTCTTGTTTATATCGTGGCAACCAAACTAGAAATGGTGCCATGGCACCTATTTCTTGTTTGACTTGCATACTCATTTTGTGTGTGTGTGTGTATTCTTGTTATGGTACCATGGTGTACTCATCTTTTGTCATTGATGGCAGGAACACATAAATATGGATTTGAACTTGATGCCTCAAGAGGAAGAACATGAAACCATTGATTTGAACTTGATGCCTCAAGAGGAAGACGATGAAGGCATTAATTTAAATTGGGTCCTGGAGAGGAGGAACCTCAAGTGGCGTAAAATGGAGATATGGATTTGAACTTGATGCCTCAAGAGGAAGACGATGAAGTTATGAATTGGATGCCTCAAGAAGATGAAGCTCAAGAGGATGAAGCTCAAGAGGAAGAGGATGAAGTTATGAATTGGATACTTCAAGAGAAAAGAAGAGAATTGTCAGATAAGGAGAGGCATGGTGTTTACTTTTCCTTCTTTGGTAATCGAGCTCGAGAGATGGGTCTGCATTCAACCGCAGACGACAAGTCGCTAGTCTCAAACACATTGGACATAAGTGTACGATCTGTTGAAAGAATCTGAGGCGGCTAAAAAGCAAATTGCCGATGGCAAAGAAGTAGATGTCTCAAGCAAGAAGCCAGGAAGATCCGGCCGAAAGAGAAAGGAGCTAGATCTAGAGAGGACCTCAATAATCCCACTAAATAAAAGAAGGACAATTCGATATCTGGCACGGTCTCTAGGTGTGGCCCGATCGACCCTACATAAGAGGTTCCAGTTGAATGAGCTCAACCACATCACAAGCACCGTGAAGCCTCACCTCAAGCTAGAGAACAAGCTTGCAAGATTGAAATTTTGTATGTCCATGGTCGATGACAATTCAATCTAAACTTCTCGGGCTATGTTTAAACCAATGACGAATATGGTTCACATCGATGAGAAATGGTTTGACATGACGAGAGTGAAGAATAGTTACTATGTACTTCCGGAGAACTCGAACCAAGCGCACTGCGTGTCAAACACTCACAAAGATTGGGAAGGTAATGTTCCTAACAATTGTTGCCGTGCCTTGATATAACAATGAGGGAGCTAACATTCGACGGGAAGATCGGCATTTGGGCATTCGTCAAGAGACCGAGGCGAAGCGGACAAGTCAAAACAGTAACAAAGGGAACAAAAGTGTTGACATCGGTGAAAGTAACTAGGCACGTGTGCGTAGATTATCTAATCAATAAGGTTATCCGGCAATTCGGGATAAGTGGCACGGCGATGATGAGGAGCAACAATATTCATCCAACAGGATAATGCAAAGCCTCATGTTCTTCCCAATGATGTAGCTTTTGAGAAGCGTGGAACAAACTGATTTTGACATCCGATTGCTACAACAAACCCCAAATAGCCACGAAGTTAAATTGTTTGGACCTCTGCTTCTATAACTCTCTCCAGGTCTCTAATCGATTGCAGTCACCTACAAACATCCAGAGGCTGCATGCAGGCGTGGAAGAGGAATTCGAGAACTACGATCCCGACAAGTTGCATGAAGCTTTATCACATTAGAAGCGATTATGTTTGAAGTTATGAAAGACAAAGGAGGAAATCAATATAAGTTGCCACACTTGCACAAGGATCGCATTGAGAATCTTTGGCGGAAATCATCAGTGTATATTGTGACAATCAGGTAGTTGTTGATACTAGGGCCATTATAGAAGAAATGGAAATTGCAATAGGAAAAGAAAATGAAAGGAAAGAATTGGCTAAAGAAGGGAAAAGAAAGAAAAGGGAAGGGAAGAAGTGGCCAGAGAAAGAATGTAGTCAAGAGGGGACAAAGAGGCCCTTATGTCATGTAGTCAGGTGCTCCTTGTGTATGTCTTGTGTAATCTTGTGTCAAGAGGGGACAAAGAGGCCCTTATGTCATGTAGTCAGGTGCTCCTTGTGTATGTCTTGTGTAATCTTGTGTCAAGAGGGGACAAAGAGGCCCTTATGTCATGTCCTTGTGTATGCCTTGTCTAATCCTTGTATATCAACTCCTTGTTAGAATTTATTGGAATTTGGGTTATTTGGATTAATTGAATTATCTGGGTTATTTAGATTAACTGGATTAACTTGGATTTTATTTGAATTAGTTGGAATTATTTGAATTTGTTTGGATTTATGTGAAAATAGTCCAATATGGTAAGTAGGGCAAATAGTCCAATATGCTAACTAATGTAAATAGAGCAATATGCTCCCTACTCCTTAGTTCATGATATAGGGCAAAATTCTTGGTCTAGATGAAGATCTAAAATACTCTCTACTCCTTATTTGAATAATCACATGGTCCAATAATCATAGGATCTCTTTTTATAGGAAGGCAACGATTTCAACCCCATCCCTCTCCAACAATGAGCACAACAATTTCAGCTCCATCCCTCCCAAACAATCATACCACAAGAAGTGCATTAAGAAGAAGGAAAAGCAATTCAGATTCAGTTAACTAAAATTACCAAGTGTTAAACATGTTAACTGAATTTAACAGTTGGGACTTTGGGACTTGGCGCAAAAACGCTTAGTCAAATATTGCTTCAGTGCACAAGACACAAGCAATCAACATATGTTCATAATTACTCCATAATTATTATAACTGATCTACTCCATAATTAAATGTGTCAAAAATTGTGCACAAGACCTTTCAAATTAAGTTAACTGAAATCTCTTATAATGTGAATAATTACAGAAGGAAAAGGAGCATCTATCTTGTGACATTGTGAGCATCTATATTGTGACAATGTGAGTTAATCCACAATTTGTTACTCCCACTAGTAGGATTTCCCACTAGTTGTGTCAACATTCAGTTAGGCAAAAAAGAATAGGTAGTCAATTGATTTGCTTAATACAACAAGCCCTGAATTTAGTCAGTACTCTTAGAGCAATTTTACTGTCATGTTTACTGAATCTAAATCACAGGAGAACTGTCATTTCTAAATTTGTTTCAGTTAACTTATGTCAAAATTTGTTTCAAACAGTTTTCTGTCAACTTGTGAGCAAGAAAATGGCTTCAGAAAATTCAGTTATTTGAGACTACAGTGAATAATGTTTCAAATAATTATGAGTAGAAGTGGTTAGAGCAAAGTGTTTGATAGCAGGACTAAGCTGCATTCTTTTCTTTTTACCACCATAAACAACAACTCCAAAAAATCCTGTCTCTCAGAAAACAAAGATGATTATGGCATAGATAAAGATAAGGACGGAGCAGCAGCTGGTTGGACACCTGAAATTTACTGTCATACTCCACCCCAACCATACTTGATCGACAACTGATATTGACACAAAGCAAGATTCTCATACTCCACCCAATCCATAGTTGATGGACACCTGAAATTGACAAAGGTATTTATCACAACCTGGCCCCGCTTAACCGTTCAATGCAGGAACAACGAACTTTTATTTTTGAAAAGAGGAACAACAAACTTAAGGGTTCTTCCATCCATCTCAGCACTATTTTAGCCAATCCTGAAACAGAAAATGCTAAAATATCGATCAGTTTTAGTTCAGGTTCATTGCAAGAGGACATCTTTTAACTGAAATTCTTTGGTGTAATTTCAGTTAACTGAAAACAACAACTCTGCAAGTGGAGGTTTAACATGGTGCACGCTCTCCTAGAGAATAGAGATACTCTCAACCTGATGGCTTGTCCCTCACCATGAACGCCACCATGCAACTCTAGCTTGCTCTGTTTAGCTCTGTTCCATTTCCGGTAGACCAATTGAAGAAGATGAAAAATAAATTGCAAGAGACCGAAGGGAGGAGAAGGGGGGAAATGAGACCTTTGACTCCGGTGGACTCCTTGGTGCAGTCGCGTAATGCTCCGGCGAGATGTAATCGATGTCGGTGAAGCCGCGTAGTGCTCCAGCTTGGAAGTGGAAAAGGGGCACACGTGCTTCCCACTGCCCAGGTCGAAAACCTCCATGGAGGGTGCTAGCTTCGTGGTCGACGGCGAGGAGGTGGTCGACGACGGGCACATGCGGAAGGAGAGTGGGCGTTGGGCGTTGGGCGGTCTTCTCCAAAAAAACTGAATCTTCACGTTCCTCTGCGGGCGGCGGACGGAGGGAAACGAGGCAGCGGCGTGGGGCGGCGGGGCGGAAGCAAGGCGGCGGCGGCGGGGGTGTGGGGGAGCAAGGATGCGGGGGCAAGAGGGGGGGAGCAAGGCGGCAGGGGCATGGGGAGGGAGGGGGCGAGCAAATCTGCCGCCGTCAGTCGAGTGAGGATTGAGGAGAACGACGAGGACCGCGGGTTTGGTCGGGAAAACGATGAGGACTAAATTGCAAAAACGCCAGCGCGACATGTTTTTCGGAACGGAGGGAGTATCTATTTGGTTTCACAAGCATTGATATATTTTTACACAAACTTGATTAAACTTTGAGATAGTTTGACCCTCTAACAAAGTTGGAAGTATACTCTTTCAAGAATGAAGGGAGTATGTAAGGCGGGTAAAGGGGTAAACTCTTATGGTTCTAATCCGACAAACCGAACAGGCCCAAAATTCTTGTAAATTACTTAAAGTTAGTATAAAGTTAAGTCATCTATTTTGAAACGGAGGGAGTACATTGAACCAAAGAGGGCCCAAAACTAACTAAACTGCTATGACTATGCGGAAAAATCTCCCAAAAGTTCAATGGCTGGGATGAATAGCCAATGGGGCTGAAACCCTGGGGTTCCATGCCAGAGCAACACATAGTTTATTTTCACAATATCATTTGTTGTAGCTGAGGATTTTTTTTAGAGAAAAGGCATACATCCAACTTTATAAATAAACCAACCAAATCCAACCAACATAACCAAACCATCCAACCAGAGAGTTAAACGAGCGAGGGACTTTTCCAGTGAAACAACATCGGGGTGACAGAAGCGAGGCACATTTAACCGTCTGTAGTAAACCAGTGTACATACTGAGATACTTGGATTGCTCACACAGGATGAAACCCCAAGAACATACAATCAACTAGTGCTCGGAGTATACGACTTCTCTTTTTGAAATGTTGGAGCATATAGCTGCGAAAATTTGCAGCAACAATAGGTCAAATTTCAGAAATCATGAGCCAAAATGCACAGAAAACAGACACAAAATATAGTTGCAAAATTTACGAGTATCAAGCCCACAGTTACGCTAATATCACAATTCGCATAAAACCACCATCAACATACAAAAAAAACAGTTCAAAAAATATCGATTCGCCGAAGCAGCAAAAGCATCTATAAGTGTTACCAACCACCTAAAGATCTATCCGCACCACAAGCACCACCAAATCGACAGCAATAGTAAACACAAGGCATATCTAACAGACAGCAGGATGACCATATGAGGTCAGGTGGCTTAGGCAGCCTCCTCTTCCTCCTCCTCGTCATACTCTTCCTCCTCGTCGGCTGTGGCATCCTGGTACTGCTGGTACTCAGCGACCAGATCATTCATGTTGCTCTCCGCCTCGGTGAACTCCATCTCATCCATGCCCTCCCCGGTATACCAGTGCAAGAAAGCCTTCCTCCTGAACATGGCAGTGAACTGCTCGCTCACACGGCGGAACATCTCCTGGATGGAGGTGGAGTTGCCAACAAAGGTGGACGACATTGACAGGCCTGTGGGAGGGATGTCACACACGCTTGACTTCACATTGTTGGGTATCCACTCCACGAAGTATGACGAGTTCTTGTTCTGGACGTTCAGCATCTGCTCGTCAACCTCCTTGGTGCTCATCTTCCCACGGAACATGGCAGAGGCTGTGAGGTAGCGGCCGTGCCGCGGGTCAGCAGCACACATCATGTTCTTTGAGTCCCACATCTGCTGGGTCAACTCAGGAACAGTGAGGGCACGGTACTGCTGAGAACCCCTTGAGGTCAGTGGTGCAAAGCCAACCATGAAGAAATGGAGGCGAGGGAACGGGATCAAGTTGACTGCGAGTTTCCGGAGGTCGGAGTTCAGCTGACCAGGGAAGCGGAGGCAGCAAGTGACACCGCTCATTGTTGCAGATATAAGATGGTTCAGATCACCAACTGAAAAATGAAAGAAAAAAACAGAGTGAGAAGAATGCTTATACAGATGCCAGATAGAAATGAGAGTTAACAACATTTACTAGCAAAAAGAATGCCAATATTCATTTCAGTCTTTTAGATCACCAGATCATACAGGTAGCACTACTACATGTGAAATCGATAATTCATGCAAGTATCAAAACCACAGTAGAACACAAGTGTCAGCCATATCACCACCGGAAAACAAGAACAACGTTATATAGATGACTGTAGATTAGTATCATGGAGTCTGATTGGTGATAGCTGTAGAGCGGTATGTTGTATTTGTAATTACTGGGGCAAGAATATGGGAACTGAGCACAGAATACTAATCACAGTACGTTCAAACTTACATGTGGGTGTAGCAAGCTTCAGAGTGCGGAAGCAGATGTCATAGAGAGCCTCATTGTCAAGCACCATGCACTCATCAGCATTCTCAACAAGTTGGTGTACAGAGAGTGTAGCATTGTAAGGTTCCACCACAGTGTCAGACACCTTCGGTGATGGGAAGACAGAGAATGTCAACATCATCCTATCTGGGTACTCCTCCCTGATCTTGGAGATGAGCAGTGTACCCATACCAGAACCAGTTCCTCCTCCCAGAGAGTGGCAGACTTGGAATCCTGTGGTAGATGAATACCATAGGTTATTTTGGATCTCATTTCAGTTTACAGTTGAATAAAAAGGTAACCAGATAACTGCAGTAGTGTTATGTTTTGTAATGGTCAGCAATCCACACACATAGAGCAAACTTGAACATAATGAATAGATCAAGCAGAATCATAAGCACTGGTGCTTGAGAAATCAACATCAGGCATGCTAATCTACTGATCTTTGCTACACACACATCACTAAGCAGGCTCACTGGTGCTTGAGAAATCAACATCAAGCATGCTACTCTACTGATGCTTTGATCCACACACATCACTAAGCATGCTCACTGGTGCTTGAGAAATCAGCATCAGACATGCTACTCTACCGATGCTTTGAACCTCTTCTGAGAATTTACTAGTATAATTTACTCAGCAGAGTAGTAGAGAATGGGCAGCTACTACTTACAAACATAGAATTCGCACATAAGTATGCAACCAGAGGAATGCATTGGACCTCATATATGTGAAAAACAACTTGAATGTAATGGATCTATCATACAGGTAGAAGGCCGACGGAATGCAGTTGATCTATCATACACGAGGAAACAACAAAGGACCAGACATATATCGAATCCATGCTGCTATTCTGTGATCTCCGCGATTAGATCCACATAAACCATCCAAAATGCCTCTCCTGTCAAGTAGACAAGCATAATGGACAGTGTATTTTGATCGGGTGAGTGCTGGAAGCCAGATCTACAGGTTCGGAACCACTCGAACCACCTCCTGCGCAAAGGGAGCAAACGGCCAGATCTACGAGCGGAGAACCCAGTAATCGTTATAGCATTCTAACAGATCGCTTTAACACAGAAGAAGGGCAGCAGATCCACACGCCCCAAAATCATTCGAGATCCATTTCGGGAAGAAGGAAAAAGTCCAGATCCAGGCGGAGGAGGGTATACCTTGCAGGCAGTCGCAGTTCTCGGCCTCCTTGCGGACGACGTCGAGGACGGAGTCGATGAGCTCGGCGCCCTCGGTGTAGTGGCCCTTGGCCCAGTTGTTGCCGGCGCCGGACTGGCCGAAGACGAAGTTGTCGGGGCGGAAGATCTGGCCGTAGGGGCCCGAGCGAAGGGAGTCCATGGTCCCCGGCTCGAGGTCCATGAGGACGGCGCGGGGCACGAAGCGGCCGCCGCTGGCCTCGTTGTAGTAGACGTTGATGCGCTCGAGCTGGAGGTCGGAGTCGCCGGCGTACTTGCCGGTCTGGTCGATGCCGTGCTCGTCGCAGATCACCTCCCAGAACTTGGCCCCGATCTGGTTGCCGCACTGGCCGCCCTGGATGTGGAGGATTTCCCTCATGGCGGCGGCGGGGGAGGGGTAGGGTTCCGGCGAGGTTTTGGAGGGGAGGAGGAAGGGGGAGGGGGAGTGGAGGCGCGGATCTGTGGGGAGTGGGGGGCGTGGGTGAGCGGAGTTTTATTTGGAAGGGCGTGGGCGAGGGGAGCGTGCGGGGCCGGTTACCGGGTTCGAAATTTGAAATCGCTTCGAGGGGTGGTGGTGATTTGCGGTTCTGCGGCGGCGTTTCGGGGGCCAGTCAGGTCGGCGGTTTACCGGGTGACCGGGTGGGCGTGCAGTGTAGCCTGGCACGCTCATTTGCATTTTTAACTTCACGATACAAATATTGTAATAATTCCTTAACTTGTGATTTACCTGCCCATGTTAAATGTTTATTAAATCCTGCATGTGATTGTGTAAATAAATATTTATCAAATTCTGCCGGTGCTCTACTTAAAACCAAAAAATCTGCCGGTGATTGTGTAACTAAATGCTTGTAAGTAAATCAAGGTGGAATTGGTGCAAAAAGTTGGTAAATTAAGGTGGTTGATTAGTGTATGGAGAATGTGCGAAAAATGGCTGTGATGGGATGAAAAAAATCATTGACAGGACGTGGTGGTAGAGATAGAACCGGATGACGAAGCGTTACTGGCAGGGAAAAGAAACACTGCTTGTTTTAATCTTTGTTTCCTACTTGTTGTATGAAGATTTCATTTTGTTTGGCAAATAAAATATTTAACATTGTCCTCGCCATATATATGGTTTTACGTTAAGAGAATGTCAATGTTGCGGCGTTACACTCCCCCCCCCCCCCCCAACACACACACACCGCACGTTAGCTTGTATCTTTAATTGTTGGCTTTGTCGTCCTCTTTACCTCATAGATTATGATCTCAAAGTCATCCTCTTTCTCTTGCATCCTTGTAGCCGCAAAATTGGTTTGTATGATTTTTGCTCCGCGTAGGTTTTATGTTGGCATTGTCGTTGACGAATGCCCTTCAAGCCCGAGGGGTTACAAGTGTGGAGGTTATTGCCTTAGACATAAACAAGGGTATTCCTTATGATGGCCCCAATTGTCGGCCTAAACAATCAATCAGACACTCACAACATATAAAAATAAGTGGGCTCCTCCAGCCCCCTCCCCCCCTCCCCCCCCCCCCCCCCACACACATATGTCTGGACTATTCGAACTTTCATAAACCCGATCCATATATGGGGAGAAAATATGGTAGTCTGGACTGTCGGTCGCATCAACACTACCGGCCCCACACGCAGCCAAACACCACCCAGTTCCATTTCCTCCATCCCCACCCAATCATGTCGCATTGTTCGAACAATCGGGGGACGATTGGCGGGCGTTGATGTGCGCCATATTTTTGGGGGGGAGCAAGTGATGGACGTGATTTGGTGAATACCCTAATCAGCATGCCCAAATGTGCAACTACTTAGAACATAAATTTGTGGTCTTGGTGACTGTGTTTGAAATGTAGCTGGAGAAATTTCTACGTGGCCATTTCAGATAACTCATTGAGTCTGTTTATCTCAGGTAATCCACAAATGATTAAAAAAGGAACACTTTGATGGCTTTTTCATAAGAAAGTCTTGCCCAAGAAGGATAAACAAATGCAACTTTTCCCCAGTGAGTTCATCTGGGGGCTTGTTGGTTGTTGGGAATGAAAGCCTTTTTCAAGGAGTGAAGCTCTTCCAGGGTAGATTTGCTAATTCAGTTCAGTTCACTTCTTGCCATAATGAAAATTCATGTTTTTCACAAATATCTATGGTCCATGTCATTATAATGGTAGCTAAATCTTTAGACTAGTTTCAAAGTATTCAAATGCC
The DNA here is from genome assembly GCA_021605145.1 of Aegilops bicornis. Classification (NCBI taxonomy): domain Eukaryota; kingdom Viridiplantae; phylum Streptophyta; class Magnoliopsida; order Poales; family Poaceae; genus Aegilops; species Aegilops bicornis. The sequence goes on from CM038674.1 coordinate 188,802,755, forward strand.
TGGTGACACCGATTGATTGGTTCTGGGGGGTTTCAACTACATCACATACCCTGGCATAGAAATGGACATGGATGGAATCTCAAAGATATGATGAACTTTAATTCTTCCATTGGTATCTTCGGACTCATTGAAATTCCCTTAAAAGATAGAAACTTCACGTGTGGAGCAATATGCAAGAGGATGCACTCCTTGAAAAGTTGGATTGGTGTTTTTCCTTTGAATCTTCGACATTAAACTGTCTAAACACGTCTGCCACTAGCCTCTCGAAGCCAATATCTTATCATGTACCATCATTCAAGTTGGCACCTCTATTTCTAGGAAAAAGATCTTCATGTTTGATATTTTTGGTTGGAACAGAGTGACTTCATGGAGGTAGTTAAAGGCACTTAGGACCAATAAGTGCAAGCTGCAAACAGTGCTAAAATATTACAACAAAAATTAAGAGACTTATACATGGTTTAAGTTTTTTTGGGCCAAATCTCTTTCAAATCTTACCATGAGTATAAAAAAGGGCAATGGGGTGATCCTTCTCTTGGACACTCTTGAGGATTATACAAATCTCAACATCGAATAATGTAATTGTAGAATTATTGTAAAGCAAATCTACTCAATTTGTTGTCATATTAGAAACACATATTGGACACAGCGGGCTACCGTAAGATGGGTAAAACTCGCAGATGAAAATACTAAATTCTTTCATGCCAAAGCTACCACTGAATTAAGAAAAAACTAGATTCCTGTGCTTAGAGATGCGCAACATCAATAACACTACGATCATCAGGCTAAAGTTGTAATTCTTTGGATAGCGTTTAAGAATAGACCTGGAAGCACCAACTCCACTTCAAGTTTTTTCCATCTTCCTACCCTTCTTCAGAGAGATGATCATTTGGTTAACTTGGGTAGTCCTTTTATTTGAGAAGAAATTGATCATGTCATCAAAGATCGTCCTTCTAATAAAGCCAATGGCCCTCATGGATTCAATGGAGCATTCATCAAAGCTTGTTGGGACATCATTCCTGGAGACTTTTATGAGCTTATTGGTGATTTCTATAATGAAGAATTAATCTGCAGTCCATCAATGGATTCTTCATTACTCCCACCCCAAATATTGATAACTGTCAATGCCAAGTGATTTCGGACCTATCGCTCTTCTTAATTGTTCCATCAATATCACCACCAAATTGTTGGCCAATAGACATCAAAAGGTCATACTCAGATTAGTGCATATTAACCAATATAGTTTCCTAAAGGAAAGATCCATTCAAGAGTGCTCACCTTGGTATTTTGAATTGATTCATCAATATCAACAAAGCAAAATAAGAAAATGTGATTCTCGAGCTTGACTTTGAGAAGGCCTATGACATGATTGAGCATGAAACCATCTTTAAAATCCTAGATGCCAAGAACTTTGGTAAAAAAGTGATTAATTGGATAAGAATGATGTTTAGCTATGGTTTCTCCTCTATTGTGCTCTGTGGAGTTCATGGAAAACGATCTCAGTGCTTGAGAGGGGTTAGGCAAGGTGACACCCTCTCACCTTTGATTTTTGTTCTCCTTGTTGATATGTTGCAATCCATTTTCAATGAGGTCATGCACTCTAATCTCATTCACGCTCCTCTTCCCCTGGGACCCATGCATGGTTTCCCTATCATCTGTTATGCTGATGAGACCATTCTTGTCATGCCATCTACTAAAAGTCAAATAATGAAAATCAATAAACCTCCTGGCACATTTTGCTACACAAACTAGACTTCAAAAAATATCAAAAGTTTGTTGTCCATATGAATGTGTGTGAAGGAAACCTTACAAGATTGTTGGTTGTGTTGGGATGTAAAAAAAGAGGAACTTTTCCATTACATATCTGGGCATGCCCCTAGGTGTCAACATGCTTAAAATTCAGGATTTCACCCCCATTTGTCAAAAGGTCGAGAGGAGATCGGTTGGGTGCTATATATTGATTTCTTATGATGTAAGATTAAACTTAATCAAACTAATTTTCTCTTCACTACCTATCTTCTTTATGTGCACTCCGGCTCTTCCCAGTTTCAATCACAAAGCACATCAATAAGTACTTGAGGATTTTTTTCTGGAGGAAATTTGGCCAAGATAACAAAGAACCTGCACTTATAGCTTGGGACAAAGTATGTACGACCAATAAGGATGTAGGTTTGGGCATTCTTGACCTGGAGACGCACAATAAAGCACTAATTATGAAATATTTGCAAAGTTCTCTAACATAGTAAATTAGCAATGGGTGATGTGATTTGGGAAAGCTCCTATAATACCACTCCACCTAGGGGGAAAATTAAAAGGTTCCAGATGGTGGAAAAGTCAATTGAAATGGTTTCAGTCATTTGAAGCTAATGTTGTCTGCAAAGTGGGTAATGGAGATACCAGTTTGCTTTGGATAGACTCTTTGCTTGATCAAATCTTGATCTGAAAATCCACAAAATTACTCTCTTTTGCTATCAACGATGAACAATGCTTTGCATCTATGGTGAATTAGGTAACATGCCTATACATTTCCATAGACTACTCACAGCTCAGGCTTTTGCACAGTAGAGTGGTCTTCAAGAACTGATATTTCAACAGTATACTCCAACCGCCAAAGATAAATGGGTCTATCAAGGGAAAAACTCAATACATTCCTCCATAAATGTCCGACTGCTTAAAGACAAACATTGAAGCCCATATTCTCCTTAAATGGCTTTTGGTTGAGACATAGAAAAAAACATAACTTCTGATGCATGCCAGATTGAACACGAGAAATATTTGAAGAGAAAATCTATGCATGTGGATCGTCATGAGTGTGTGTTTCGCTATGAGTGAACTAAAGAAACTTCACTGCACCTCTTTTGGTATTACACCTTCTCACAAGACTGATACGCTAGTATTCTTCCAAACAAACACAAAGATATCTCCATGTCTAATGAAATCATTCAAGTCATGAACGTAATCATTTTAGGCTGTTGCCGTATTTAGAACCATACAAATGGGAAAATCTTCAGAAGTTAAGCTCAAAGTATAAAGTCATGGAAGTTGATGCTCAAGTAGGATGTTGTTCTATTGGAGCACATAACTTAAATGACCCCTAGAATTGGCAGTGGATAGATTGAACTTTTTTAATTTCCCTTTGCTTTGTTTGTACATATTTTTGTTTAATATATATAAGAAATAATCGTAAAACAATTGTCCTACTGTAGGGTTGTGAACAAGTTGACTTCAAGCGAATTAGATTGGGCTCAGCTCAACTCATACTAAAATTCGAGCGGGCTCAAACTGGGCGAAGCTCAAAGTCAAGTTGTAGAAAGTGGCTCGTGCTCAACTTCAACGATCTCGAGTCAATCTTAAGCTATGTAAATTGCTCATAATCGGAAAAAAATTCTGAGTTAATTTTGAGTCGAACCAAAAGTTAAGTTAGTCTTGAGCGGCTCATGAGTCTTGAATTTTTTTGCCAGCCCTATCCTACGTGAGCACCTAAAAAAATTCCACAAAATACCTCAAATGCTACGTTCTCTGGTTTCTACATTTCAATCCCGACTTAATCAACAAGGTTTCCCCCATCCAATAATACAATTATCATACTCATGTGTTCGCCGCGAAACCAAAAATAGTACATGTATAATACAAATTACAAATTTGGTAAAGTCACAGTTTTATTAGTCTTTTAGAGATCTTTTCAACCACATGCATCAATCTAGCTGGCAGCGGGCCCCTCGTCCGTCATCACAGCTGAAACTTGGCCAACGAGAAGACAGGCAGGTATCAGCAGATGGCACCTCGCTTTCGACGGCGTCGCCCCAACAACCGCATCCCGGTGGTTGCAGTCGGCTTGAACTGGATCAGAAGCTTCCGTTCCAATCCATGAACGGAAAAATCGACCATCATGCAGTAGAGTGATCATCATACAAAATAAATGAGTGATTAAAAATGGATTGGAGCAATACCATCAACCAACAGCAGCTGTAGGTCGGACCCGTATTAAACTTGGGTTCCACTGGCCCCTTCTTCACTAGTACTAATAACGTAACCTCCACTCTAACCACCCATAATTGGCGATACACCCTGTCACACCAGTACGTACACACTGTGCACACATACTGCCAGTGCCATGTACCTGATGCCATAGACGATTATACTTTGCGCCGCGGACTGGATCTCGATCACGACGGGCGATGCGTGAACAGATGGGCGGATCGGTTGGCTGCTAGCTCCGCTCTCCTTTTCTTTTCGGCGAAAGGAAGAAGATAGATCGGTTGGCGCTGGCTGGGTTTAGTTAGCTCGTCACATGCGCGCATCGCTGTCCCGGGGGCGCCGTCACGTGCCCGGCTCGCGAAAGCGCAGCGCGCTGGGTGCGCGCATGAGATGAGACCGTGGGGGATGGGATCGGTGGCCGTGTATGTATGAGCTGTCTGCCTACCGATTGGTTCGCCGATCCATCCATCCATCCATCCATCCATCCAGCGTCGTTGGCGACTAGCTATCGGGCGTATGTGTAGTTTTGATTGATTGTGCGGTGCGCCGTTCTGGATCTGACGCCAACGTCTCTGCTGCCGAAGCACTGTTTGGTGTGCCGTGAGATGTGGTGGCGCCGGCGTTCGTTCGTCCGTGGGGCCGGTCAACCTGATGTGGTGCTGTGCTCCTGAAGCACAGTGGATTTCGGATTGTTTTTTTTTTGTCATGAACAAAGCTAATTACACCGAGGTTGATGAGCTCCGATGTAGGAGTATTTTCTTGGAATGGTTGGGACTTCCCATGTCTTTTACTTTAGGCTAACCCCCAAGTCTCAAGTTTCTTTTCTTGTGAGGTATACATATGGAGCCCCAAGTCTCAAGTTTCTTTTCTTGTGAGGTATACATATGGAGCGGCGGAGGCTGGCGGCAGAGGCGAGTCTACTGGTGGCGAAGGCGAGATCGCCTTTTCTGTCTTCGAGAGGCAAGTGTGTTGGTGGCTGAGGCGAGATCACCTTTTCTGTCTTCGAAAGACGAGTTTGTTGATGGCGGAGGCAAGATCGCCTTTTTTGTCTTCAACAGACGAGTTTGTTGGCGGCGGAGGCAAGATCGCTTTTTCTGTCTTCTAGAGGCGAGTCTGCTGGCAGTGGAGGCGAGATCACCTTTTCTGTCTTCGAGAGACGAGTCTCCTGACGGCATAGGCGAGACCAGGGCGTTTTATGTTGCTCTATATTTCAAGTTTATTTTCTTGCTATTAAGGGACAATCAAGCAAAAAACAACAAACTACAAACACAAAGGAAAAAGGAAAGATAAAACAAATAGGGTCGCCATCACACAAACTTGACCGCCACCGCCAACATTGCCCGCTAAGAGAGAAGGGATCAGGAGCTTCAGAGATGCCTTAAAACACTGGCACAATTTAGGCTTTGGAGGTGGTTTCTTACATGGACCGGCGACGAGTTTCAAACCCGCCTTAAAGCATGCGTCACTAATACTCTGCACGGCGACCGCGGTTATAGAAACAACCTCCAATGTCGTTGACATCGCATCACAGGCAGTTTCCAATGTCTAACCGCTTCCAATGATTTATATGCCGTAGGTGGTTTCGTACGAATAAACGCTTCCATTTGTTATGTCAGGGATCTAATTATTTCCCTATTAGGTACCTAGCCCCACCAATTGCTAATGATAGTCAGAGGGAACAATAGAAAGGTACAAGAAAACATATCTTTCATTGCAGTTCTCATAGCACAGAAGTTTTGCAAGTTCACATGATACAACAACATTGAAATGGTACTAATGTTGTACAAGTTTGTCATCCTATGTTCTATCTGCGCGTTGTTTCAGCCAGGTGGCACCGTCTTCACAGCTGCTCGGTGATACTTTGAGGCCTTCTTTGAGGTCAACTGTACATTTTCTTAAGCCGTAATGCAACGTATTTCGAAAGATCATACCCATGTGCTAGGCACTAGAAACTGCAGTAGGTTATCTCACGCAATACAAGTAAACTTAAGCTAGTTGTCTGCACAAAAGTGAAAATAGTACATACTCCCTTTGAACTAAAACCACATCAACTATTTCCGAACATAGGAAGTAGAAAATAAAGCAGAGAAGTGGGACATAATGATGTTAAAAAAGACTTACCATTCAACCCAACATACTAACCTGACATGAGATAACAACAATACTACAATGACAATGAGCTTGGTGAAAATTATCAAGTTCTTTAGCCTACTCAATCCCATCTGACCTATACCCTTGTGTACTTCATGATTGCTCTTCTCTTTGAGTATGAACCTGGAGTAATCATCCTCTGCCTCATCCCTACTTTTAAACCCTTTTATAGCAATTGTTCTTATAACCATCATCTTGTTCATGGCATGTCTGCCATGAATTGTAGACTCTTGTATGCGCAAATTTATTCTTGTAGACTTTGTTGTGCCTCTAAGCGTAGAATTTTGTAGGACATCAGCAAATTTCTCTCAAGTGTATGACCTAAGCTTTACCAATCCGCAAGAGGTGTAGGATGAAGGTGATTCTCTCTCAAACAACCCTGCAATAAAAAATGCAAAGAGTCTCTTGCGTTTCCAACACACTCAATACAATTGTCAGTTGTATAGGTGCACTAGTTCGACTAAGAGATGATGATAGATGTGTAATATGGATGGTAGAAATAACTTTCTGTAACTTGAACAAATAAAAACAACAAGGTAGCAAGTAACAAAAGTGAATAAAAACGGTGTCTCAATGCTTGGAAACTAGGCCCAGGGTTCATACTTTCGCTAGTGCTAACTCTCGGCATCGTTAACATAATTAAACCACATGATAATCCTTCAAAGTGCATCAAAGAATCACTCCAAAGTTTCTATTTCTATTGGAGAAAGTATGATGAAATCACGTAGGTAGCAAACCATCTCAAAGTTGTGTTTCCAATCAATCTCTTGGACCACACCTAAAGTGTCATGGATAGCCTACTACGACAACACCATATGATATATGTATTGTTCAACCTTTATGCTAAGATTACCCCAATATCAGAAAGAGACCCATCACTCCTTCTGAGGGCAGAGATATTATTCTTCTTTGCTCTCCAAGTGGCCTTTCTCTGGAAGAATTTTGTGTTCCTATCACCCCATTTCATTTTGTCCAAACACGATCTCTGTTTCCACATAATTTCTTCCTTCATCAAGAGCTCATCCATCTCCCCGAGGATTTTCTTTCTCTCCAACATAGCAGAATGGTCATTTCTTTTGTAGAGAACATTTAATCTTTTCCGCGTCGTTTCAAACTTTTTAGGTAAATAACCTATATGATCCCTACTCCAACCATGAAGGGACTTCATAAGGGCATCCAGATTGTTTGCCACATCTCCCAAGTCACTGACATGTGTACTTTTATTCCAATATAATTTGATTTGGTCTTTCAGCGCCACATCCTCCCTTTCCCAATACGCTTCATATTTCAGATGTTTACTAAACATACCAGGAAGAGGATCACCCATCAATTGAATAAGAATAGGGCAATGGTCTGACCTTGAGCTGATAATATGTGAGACCTTGCAATTAGGATACATAGACGACCACTGAGGACAAGCCACCGCGCGATCAAGATGCACTTTTACATTTTTGTGACCTTCTTGCTTGTTATTGTAAGTCCAAGGAACTCTAGTAAATCCCAAATCAAATAAATTACATTCAGATAAAACCTCACGAAAATTTGCCATAAGCTTGGCTGACCTCTTATTACGAGAAAAATGCTCATTTTGCCACATAGCTTCGTTAAAATCGCCAACCATAAACCAAGGTCCGGCTCCAAGTGGTTTAATTCGCCTTAACAGATCCCACATAACATACCTTTGACTCGCCTTTGGTTCACCATAGACAAAGGTACTTCTCCACTTAGAGCCATCTTCTTTGCAAACGTACATGTCAATAAAATTTGTATTCTTGTCACCATATACATGACGTGGAAGAGATCAAAGGTATTACAAACTCCTTTTTTTAAGCATTTGTATTCTTGTGACAATACGGTGGACCCTTCTTGTATTATACCCCTTGTGAAACCTTTGGTGAATGATGAGATGAACGAGGATATTTGTAAATCTTTCTCTGAACAAGAGATCAGTGATGCTCTTTTTCAAATTTGTCCATTGAAGGCTCCGAGGCCAGATGGGTTCCCAGCGGGGTTTTTTCAGAGGAATTGGGGTTTTCTGAAGGAAGATATTGTACGTGCTGTTCAACAGTTCTTTATTTCTGGATGCATGCCGGAGGGGGTTAATAATACAACTATTGTGCTCATTCCCAAACTGAAAAATCCTCAGTCGATTAAAGATTTTCGGCCAATTAGCCTATGCAATGTCATATATAAAATTATATCCAAGTGTCTTGTTAATGACTCGAGGCCGTTGTTGGATGGTATGATCTCTCCTACCCAAAGTGCCTTCATTCCTGGAAGATTAATTTATGATAATGCTCTTATAGCTTTTGAGTGTATGCATTCGCTGAATACGCAAAAATATGGCAGGGGTGAATTTTGTGCGTACAAATTGGATTTAGCTAAGGCTTATGATCGTGTGGACTGGAAAATTTTGGAAAGTATGCTTTGGGCATATGGTTTTGCTCCAACTAGGGTTAAGTGGATTATGACCTGCGTTACGTCGATGAATAACTCAATGCGTTTTAATGGCCAACTGTTGGACTCTTTTCAACCTTCGCGAGGTCTCAGGCAGGGGGATCCTTTATCTCCGTACCTGTTTCTGTTTGTGGCCGAGGCCCTTTCGCTGTTACTCATTGATGCTTCCCCGAGTGGGGCAATCCAGCATTTCCAGTTGAACAGACATGCTCCAGGTATATCGCATTTATTATTTGCTGATGATAGCCTCCTATTTTTTAAAGGTTCTCTTGAGCAAGCTTTGGCCATTAAACATATCTTGACGACTTATGAGGAGGGAACGGGGCAATTATTAAGCCCAGATAAATGTTCCATTTTATTTGGTAAAAGGTGCAGTATGGAAGATCAGGTGGCTATTTTGGTGGTTCTCAAAATCACCTCTGATGGCTTTGAGGACAAATATCTTGGTTTACCTGTGCCAGAAGGACGTATGAAGGCGGGAAAATTTCAGTCTACAAAAGATAAAGCGCTAAAGCGGGGTTCCGACTGGATAGAAAAATACGCCTCTAGTGGGGTGAAGGAAATCCAGATTAAATCAGTCATACAGGCTCTCCCAGTCTATGCAACGGGCATTTTTAAATTTCCTGCATCTCTTTGTGAAGAGCTATCCCAGATCATTAGGAATTTTTGGTGGGGTGATGAGGAGAACAGAAAGAAAACTCATTGTCTAGCGTGTGATAAGATGACGAGACCCAAAGGTGAAGGAGGTATGGGCTTTCGAGATCTAAGATTATTTAATCAAGCACTTCTCGCAAAACAAGCCTGGCGATTGTTTTTTTTCGGACTCATTATGTGCAAAGGTGATGAAAGCAAATTACTATCCTCATGGGCACCTGCTGGACACTGTATTCCCTCAGGTGACATCGACTACTTGGCAAGGTATTATGCATGGTCTTGAACTACTGAAAAAGGTATCATTTGGAGAGTTGTCGATGGCACGAGTATAAATATCTGGAGGGATAATTGGCTGCCTAGAGATTCGGGTCTTCAAATTTCTGCAAAAATGAATAGAACCAGACTTAGATGTGTGTCTGAGCTATTCATGAGGGGCTCTAAAAGATGGGATGAGAATCTAATCAGGCATTTGTTTTATTCTTATGATGCCGAGGAAATTTTAAAGTTACGTATTCCGACTGTAGGCGAGGAAGATTTTATTGCTTGGCACTATGAGAAAAATGGAATATTCTCAGTTAAAAGTGCGTATAGGCTGGCGCCGAATTTGAAGAACAATAAGAGTGAGACGGGGAGCTCTAGTGATGCTGTGAATGGAGAAAGGAGGCTTTGGAACATTATTTGGAAGGCTAAGGTCCCTCAGAAAATCAGAATTTTTGCTTGGCGTGCTGCCACTAATAGTTTGGCGGTTCAAGTTAACGAGGTTAAACACCATCAAACTACCATTGGCTTATGTTCGATTTGTGGCGTCGAAGATGAATGTGTGTTTCATGCTCGTGAGATGTCCCGTATGGCGCTCCGTATGGCGGTAAGGGAGGTATGGAACTTACCAGATGATGAGATATTCAATTTTTCGGGGCTGGATTGGCTACTTATTTTATTGGAGCAGTTAACGTCGCCGGTGCGTGAGCAAGTTATATTCATGTTTTGGAGGGATGACACCTAAGGAATGACTTGATCTTTGGTAAGGGAAAGGAAACTATCTCTACCTCTGTGAGCTTTATTCAAAACTATTGGGGATCCTTCTCGTCCTGTCATACCAATAGGAAGATGGAGGTTACCAACAAAGGTAAGAGAAGGGTCGATGGGTTTTATGATACCATTGAAGTGAAAGAAAAAGTTGTGAATTGGCAGCCGCTTTGTGGAGGCCATTAGCTATGCGAGTGTGGGTGTGGTTGCCAGGAATCATTTGAGAGAAGTGATCATTTCTTCATGGGATTATATTGGGGTTTGCAATAGCGTGGATGAAGCGGAACTTAGAGCGACCCTCGCAGGGCTTTACATCGGTATTACTCTACACAAGCCCATCATCTTAGAAACTGATTGTTCTTTTGTGGCTTCCTTTCTAGGAAACGATTATTTGGACAGGTCTTCCCTAGTTGATCTGAACATGGAAGCATTGAGCATTTCCAGGTTGATGACAAGTTTCAAGATTTCCAAGATTAGCAGAAGGGCCAATAGGGTGGCGCATGAAATTGCTAAATTCAGTTTTGTTAATAGGTCTGATGGTGTGAGTCTTAATAGTGTTCCGCCCTGCGTGGCTGAAGTTGTAATAGACGATTGTATGAACATTTTTAATTAATTAATATATGGGAGGGGTTTTCAAAAAAAAGATTACCCCAATATCACCTTGGCTATCCGCAAGTTAATTAATAGACATGCATCAAGTGATCTCAAGTCCAAAGTATTCAATCTAACATAAAGAAACTTTAGAGAGTAAGACTCAGTTCACCACAAAAAAATAGGAAGAGATGAACATCATAAGATTCAACTTTATTCATAAAGCTCATGACACAATTAAGATCGAATCCATCAAGAACATGAGAGAGAAGGAGAGAGATAAAACACATAGCTACTAGTACATACCCTCAGCCCCAATGATGAATAACTCACACATCACCATGAAGGTAGCAAGGTTGATGAAGAGGCCTCCGTGGATGGGTGCCGGAGGAGGCTTCGGGGTGGTGATGGAGGAGATGTCCCCGGTGGCGTCCCGGTGCCACCTAAGGAGGGTGAAGGGCCCCTCCTCCTTCTTCTTTGGCCCTCCGAGGAGAGAGGAATCTCTCCCTAGATTGGATCTTTCTTCTGTATTCTGTTTTTTCGCTTCTTTTATCTGGCCTTTCACCATTTTTTACAGCAAGAGATTCGTAACTTAGCCCGGGCTGAAATTTTGAGGGGATTTTCCTCCGGAAATTATCTTTCTTGCGGCGAAATAAGAGCTCCAACCGACTTAAGGGTTGGGCCCATGGCGCGTCCAGGGGGTGGTCACACCACCTGTGCTTGTGGGGCCCTCATGAACTATATTGCGTTGATTCCTTCTCCCCAAAATTACATATATACCATAAAAAATCATATTAAATCGCCGTGATGTTTTGACCTTCCTAGATATTGATTTTCCGTAAAAGAAAAAACATGCAGAAAATAACAACTGGCACTAGGCACTAGATTAATGAGTTAGTCCATAAAAACAATATAAAAGTGCACCAAAACCATATGTAATTAATGTAAATGTAGCATGAATACTTTATAAATTATAGATATGTTGGAGACACATAAACCACACACCACTTCATTTATGAAGACAGAACTCGAAACATTTTCCATATTAACAGAAGTTGAAGACGCTTCCACTATAACAAAAGTTAAAGCAATTTGCATTTACAGTTAAGTTGAAGCAGTTTGCATTTTACAGAGAAGATGAAGTAGTTTGGCTTCTACAGAGAAGATGAAGCATATGCAGTGTGGACGAATTCAAAAGAACACGATGGTTATAAGAGTACACTGACCGTATATAAATGGAATCTGGCGCCACCCCTAACACTAGCCACTGGAGCACATGCAAAATCTAGATCTAGATCCGTCGGAGTCGCAACCAGATCCATTTTTCGCCGTCACTCGACGTACTATGCACAACTCAAATCATGGAGGCGGTCACAGCTTGCGTGGTGGCAGCGACCGCTGGCCCGAGCTCCTCTTAGCCCGAGTCGGAAGAGGAGGGGATGGAGGAGGAGGACGACAAGATGGAGGGCGGCAGCGGCTTCCACGACCTTGACGACACTAACGACACCAAGAATGAGGAGGGGATTAGGAGGAGGTGTGGGAGTTCTGAGCCCTAACCTTACTTATTCGGATAAGCTCGATGACGGCACAGGAGGACGCAACAGTAAGGCGAGCACGACCACACAACAGGGTAAAGCGCAAGATGTCAAACACTCAAGGCTTGCGGCATCAGATATATGGGATCTTGGGGTGACAAAAAATTGGAAGAATGGGGGAGGGGGTGAACGGGGAACACGGGAATTGGTTAAACATAACTAATAAAAGTCATTCGAAGTTGCAATTTAAGAACTGATGGGGTGCACTCAAAACTTTGTATTGCCAATGGAAACAATTGCAAATTGATGCATTTGGACTTGGGTTGAATGCTAAGCTAGATGCTGATAGTGATTGATGGAATACTCATTCATGTTACTCATTGTATGCACACTAGATCATTATCTTATCATAATTGTCTAACATTTTGTTCCTTGCTAATTTTTCAAAAACAACCAAAGCATGAAAGGTATAGGAATGGAGGACCACCTAGCTTGGAAGAAATGCATGCGATGTTTGATGATCATCACATCACCGGTGCCGATTTTTCTATCTTCCATGAGATACCATTGGACGAGGAGGCATTCACTATCGATGAACAATGGATATGACAACTAATGTTGTTGCCATGTTGCATTTTGTAGACGAATGCAATTGACAACGGAGGAGATGATGCTGATGCTAACATAAAGACAACACAACTTCATGACTTGCTTAAGTTAAATACCAACCTTTCAACCTTAGGCCAAATGGTTATGCACTACAACAAGACTTGTTTGAATAAGCAATCTAGGACAATCGTAGTGCAAACTGTTTATAAATGGGCGATGGAAAAATTAGCCCGCCCTAAATCTTGCTACAAAATGTTTATAATGTATCCATATGATTTATTGAGTTTGCACGGTTTTTAGTGACTGACTATCATTTTGAGTCAACTAATGATGTGAGCTCATCGGAAATGTTGAGGCTTGTCGTTCTAGATGCTTAGAGGCCCTCAATCATTTTGTCAAGCCAAAGATCGCTTTGTTCGATCAATTAAAACAATTCATAGGAAATCAATCATGTGTTTGCACTGTGTATATCCTCTATGAAGAGGCATCATCAAACCTATAGATCCTACATTCGCAGGTGCGCATCAAAAAATTAGGCACAAACATTTACGGCCTCACTTCAAAGATTGTATTGGTGTAATTGATGGAACAAACATTCCTGTTATAGTTCCCGCAAAAGGTACCATGGACCTTACTAGACGACATAGTTACACAAGTCAAAATGTGTTGGATGTTTGTGACTTCGACATGAAATTTACCTTTGTGGTTGCCGGATGGGCGGAGTCAGTACATGGCACACTGCTTTTTCATCAAAGTATGGATAAGTATGCTACTATTTATCCCGCGCCTCCTAAAGGCACATGAATCAACTAATTTGTATAATTTGTTTCTATTAACTACTACATGTGCTTTAACTTCTTTATGTATGTAGATATGTACTACCTTGTTGATTTCGGTTATCCAAATCGAGTGGGATATCTAGCTCCCTACAAAGGCCAAACCTACTACTTTCTGGGATTTCAGGTTGGACGTCCACTGAGTGAAAAGTTTGAGGTGTAAATCATGCTCCTTCTTGTCTTTAGAATGTGATTAAGCAGTCATTTGGCATTCTCAAGAATAATTGATGCATCATAGGGATGTGCCACAGTTTAAGGTGGGAAGTTAGACGATGATTATCAATGATTGTATAACGTTGCACAATTTGACAAGTATGATGATAATGGAATTTACATGCATGAAGTGGTACGTGCGACACAATTTCTTGGGGACGTTGTTTCGACATCATCTGATGAAGGCAAGATGAACGACACGCCTCTTTATTTATCAAATGGCAAGGTAGATAGATTACTTTCTATACAAACATCAAATTATAAATATGAATTATTAATTATATGGACGGTCGAATCCTCTGGCTCCCTTTTTGTACGGTTTAATAATTACATGGACTATCTTTTCTATTGTATGAATTACTTGCATGCCCTAGCAGCATGACAAACATAATTCTTTTGCTATATGTCTATGTATCTATGATCAAGAAAGTGAAAGAAATATTATTAGAGAACAAATCTTTCATTGTCAAGCAAAATACCATTTAAAGAGTCTATTAAGACAAAATCAACAAGTTACACTCATTTCAACACTCTAGGGGCATCTTAGTCCTTTCCTCAGCTCAAAGTCGTTTTCACAACTTTGTTACCAAATAAGAAACGACCAATCTTTACTGCAGCCATTTCCCCAACACAACCAATCCATAATTTATTCTATGAAGTTGAATCCCAAACAAACAAGGCCTGAGATAAGTGGGCACTTTTTACAGGCTACCATAATTTTGGCACCAACCAAGTATAGACTTGGTGATATGGACTTTGCAAGATGACCTTTTACTAAGTATGGTGAATACACAGTACAATCTGCATATAATATGGCGCGGTCGCTCGTTTTCTTGAAACTCGCACCAAAAGTGGCTCTGGTCTATCCTCAAATATAGTTGTTAAGGAGAAGAACTGGAAGGCCATTTGGTCTGTAAAAGCTCCCGATAAAATGAAAGTTGTTGTCGGTGTCAAAACCGGCGGATCTCGGGTAGAGGGTCCCGAACTGTGCGTCTAGGCGGATGGTAACAGGAGACAAGGGACACGATGTTTTTACCCAGGTTCGGGCCCTCTCGATGGAGGTAAAACCCTACTCCTGCTTGATTAATATTGATGATATGGGTAGTACAAGAGTAGATCTACCACGAGATCAGAGAGGCTAAACCCTAGAAGCTAGCCTATGGTATGATTGTTATTCGTCCTACGGACTAAAACCCTCTGGTTTATATAGACACCAGAGAGGGCTAGGGTTACACAGAGTCGGTTACAATGGGAGGAGATCTACATATCCGTATCGCCAAGCTTGCCTTCCACGCCAAGGAAAGTCCCATCCGGACACGGGACGAAGTCTTCAATCTTGTATCTTCATAGTCCAGGAGTCCGGCCGAAGGTTATAGTCCGTCCATCCGGACACCCCCTAATCCAGGACTCCCTCAGTTGTCCTATGGCGTTTTGCTCAAGATTGTCTTCCATTAGGAGCACCATTACAACGACGACGTATCCCCGATGCTGCGTGTTGCTGTTTTTGTGGTCGTTTGGAGAGTGTGGAGCATGCATTTCTATTATGTCCACGTGCAAGGGTTGTATGGGATGCGATCAAGGAGTGGGCAGATATCCAACTATGTTGTTCTATGATGACCCACAAGTATAGGGGATCTATCGTAGTCCTTTCGATAAGTAAGAGTGTCGAACCCAATGAGGAGCAGAAGGAAATGACAAGCAGTTTTCAGTAAGGTATTCTCTGCAAGCACTAAAATTATCAGTGACAGATAGTTATGTGATAAATAATTCATAACGGGTAACAAGTAACAAAAGTAAACAAGGTGCAACACAGCGGCCAATCCTTTTTGTAGCAAAGGACAAGCCTGGACGAACTCTTATATAAAGCAAAACGCTCCCGAGGACACATGGGAATTACTGTCAAGCTAGTTTTCATCATGCTCATATGATTCGCGTTCGTTACTTTGATAATTTGATATGTGGGTGGACCGGTGCTTGGGTGCTGCCCTTCCTTGGACAAACCTCCCACTTATGATTAACCCCTCTCTCAAGCATCTGCATCTATGAAAAAAGAATTAAGGTAAACCTAACCATAGCATGAAACATATGGATCCAAATCAGCCCCTTACGAAGCAACGCATAAACTAGGGTTTAAGCTTCTGTCACTCTAGCAACCCATCATCTACTTATTACTTCCCAATGCCTTCCCGTAGGCCCAAATAATGGTGAAGTGTCATGTAGTCGACGTTCACATAACACCACTAGAGGAAAGACAACATACATCTCATCAAAATATCGAACGAATACCAAATTCACATGATTACTTATAACAAGACTTCTCCCATGTCCTCAGGAACAAACGTAAATACTCACAAAACATATTTATGATCAAGATCATAGGATTATTAATTATCATTAAGGATCTGAAATATAATCTTCCACCAGATAAACCAACTAGCATCAACTACAAGGAGTAATAAACACTACTAGCAACCCACAGGTACCAATCTAAGGTTTTGGGACCAAGATCGAATAAAAGAGATGAACTAGGGTTTGAGAGAATATGGTGTTGGTGAAGATATCGATGGAGATTGACGCCCTCTCAATGAGAGGATCGTTGGTGATGACGATGGCTTCGATTTCCCCCTCCCGGAGGGATGTTTCCCCGACAGAATAGCTCCGCCGGAGCCCTAGATTGGTTCTGCCCAGGTTCCGCCTCGAGACAGCGGCGCTTCATCCCGAAAGCTTCCTTATGATTTTTTCCAGGTCAAAACACACCATATAGTCAAAGATGGGCACCGGAGGCCTGCAGGGGGCCCACATAGTCGGGGGGCGCGCCCAGGGGAGTAGGGCGCGCCCTCCACCCTTGTGGCTGGCTGGTGGCCCCCTCTGGTGTTTTCTTCGTCCAATATTTTTTATATATTCCAAAAACATGCTCCGTGAAGTTTCAGGACTTTTGGAGTTGTGCAGAATATGTCTCTAATATTTGGTCCTTTTCCAGCCCAGAATTCCAGCTGCCGGCATTCTCCCTCTTCATGTAAACCTTATAAAATAAGAGAGAATATGCATAAGTATCGTGATATAACATGTAATAACAGCCCATAATGCAATAAATATCAATATAAAAGCATGATGCAAAATGGACGTATCAACTCCCCCAAGCTTAGACCTCGCTTGTCCTCAAGCGAAAACCGGTATCGATAAATATGTCCACATGTTTAGAGATAGAGGTGTCGATAAAATAAAATACGGACACGAGGGCATCATGATCATCTTTAGAACAAAAACATATATTGTCATACAATTTCTTATGCTAAAGTAACAATTCATTCACAAGGTAAAGTATGAATCAGAAACTTTATTGAAAACTAATAAACTATGATCTCAGTCATTGGAGCAATTGCGATTTATCATAACATCGGAAAGAGTCAATAAAAGAGATTTTCAGCAAGTCCACACACTCATCCATCATTTAATCTTTTACAATTGCTAACACTCACGCGATACTTATGGGTACAAGGTTTCAATCGGACACAGAGAAAGATAGGGGCTTATGGTTTTGCCTCCCAACCTTTTACCTCAAGGGTAATGTCAATAGTAATACTTTATGAAAACCTACATCCGAGTGGATATATATATCCGGATCTCTCCAACACACAGAGCTTGCCAAAGGAAAAAGTGTAAAAAGGAAAGGTGATGGTCACCATGACTCTTGTATAAGGGTAGGACATAGAGGTAAAAGATAGGCCCTTCGCAGAGGGAAGCAGAGGTTGTCACGCGCTTTTATGGTTGGATGCACAAAATCTTAATGCAAAAGAACGTCACTTTATATTGCCGCGTGTGATAAGGACCTTTATTATGCAGTTCGTCGCTTTTATTTCTTCCATATCACAAGTTTGTATAAAGCTTATTTTCTTCACACTAATAGATCATACATATTTAGAGAGCAATTTTTATTGCTTGCACTGATGACAACTTACTTGAAGGATCTTACTCAATCCATAGGTAGGTATGGTGGACTCTCATGGCAAAACTGGGTTTAGGGATGTTTGGAAGCACAAGTAGTATCTCTAATTGGTGCAAAGAATTTGGCTAGCATGAGAGGGAAAGGCAAACTCAACATGTTGGATGATCCATGACAATATAACTTCTATTCGGATATAAGGAAACATAACCCATTATGTTGTCTTCCTTGTCCAACATCAACCTTTTAGCATGTCATATTTTAATGAGTGCTCATAATTACAAAAAGATGTCCAAGATAGTATATTTATATGTGAAACCTCTCTTTCTTTGTTACTTCCTATTAATTGCAACAATGACTAAAACTATGTTTGTCAACTCTCAACAACTTTTATTCATCATACTCTTTATATGTGAAGTCATTACTTTTCATAAGATCAATATATTAACTTTTTATTTCTTTTTAATTCCCTCAAGATCATAACAAGAAAGCAAAGCCCTCAACTCAAAACTATCTTTATTATATATCTCACGGACTCCATTACATAGATAGAGATCGAAGCAAAACTCAAAGCTAGATCATACTAAAACTTTATTCTACTAGATCAAGATATAACCAAAAGGATCGAACTAAGAAAAACGGTAAAGGTAGAGGTATGATTGTGGTACGATATCGGGGCACCGCCCCCAAGCTTGGCAGTTGCTAAGTGGAGTGCCCATACCCATGTATTTATGTCTCTTTCTTTGGAGGTGGTGATGATGGGGTTGTTGATGAAGTAGTGCCCAACATCGAGCGTAGGAGATGCTCCAATTTATGAATAATGCCCTTGAGTGCGGTGATATGCTCTTGCAACAGAATATTTTCCAGAGTGAGATACTTGCTTTGCACACGAACAATTTCAATGATCTTGAAAGTTTCAATTTCAATAGGGGTAAGACGATTGTAGTAAGGTTGAAGGATGTCTTCCTCTTATGCTGCTGGCACTTGATCCTCCACAACCTTCTTGATCTTATCACCTTCATTGATCTCCCCAAGTTCTTCACTCTTCATCTCTATCTTCATTAGCCAAGCATCGTCGCCGCGTTGTTGGAGGAGGGGGACGACATGATGCCTGGCCTTGAAAATTCCGGCAGAAAACAGCTCGAAATGAAAACAGGAGATATTGCATGGTACGGTGGTCAAAACCTCCGGGAGAATATATAATGAATTTTTACTGACCATAAGAAGTATTGTGCAAGAAAACAAAGTCTGTAGGGCACACGAGGTGGCCACAAGGACGGGGGCGCGCCCAGGGGGTAGGGCGCGCCCTCCACCCTTGTGGTGGCCTCGTATCTCTTTCAGACTACTTTTAATTTTCCTAATTTTTTAAATATTCCAAAACAGAGAATAATTATCATTGGAAACGTTTTGGGGTCGGTTTACTTACCGTACCACATAACTATTCCTTTTTGGAGTATGAAACATTCTGGGAAGTTTCCCTTATGTACTCCTCTGGTGTTACGTATTAATTATATTGGTCTCAACATTTATGGAGTACGTGAGATATAATGTTTCATTCTTTGACCGTTTACCACCTTCGGATTTGTTCCTTCGACGTTGTTAATTTTTATGGCACTGGAACGATAGACCTCCTCGATGATGTAAGGTCCTTCCCATTTAGAGAGAAGCTTTCCTGCAAAAAATCTTAAACGAGAGTTGTATAGCAAAACATGATCACCTACATTAAACTCACGCTTTTGTATCCTTCTGTCATGCCATATTTTAACTTTTTCTTTAAATAACTTGGCATTCTCATAGGCTTGGGTTCTCCATTCATCAAGCGAGCTAATGTCAAACAACCTCTTCCCACCGACATATTTGAAATCATAATTGAGCTCTTTAATAGCCCAATATGCCTTATGTTCTAGTTCAAGAGGTAAATGACATGCTTTTCCATAAACCATTTTATATGGAGACATACCCATAGGATTCTTATAAGCAGTTCTATAAGCCCACAAAACATCATCAAGTTTCTTAGACCAATTCTTTCTAGATATATTAACAGTCTTTTGCAAAATTAATTTAATCTCTCTATTGCTCAATTCTACTTGACCACTAGACTGAGGATGATATGGAGATGCAATTCTATGGTTAACATCATACTTAGCAAGCATTTTACGGAAAGCACCGTGAATAAAATGTGAACCACCGTCAGTCATTAAATATCTAGGGACTCCAAACCTCAAAAAAATAACTTCTTTAAGCATCTTAATAGAAGTGTTATGATCAGCACTGCTAGTTGGAATAGATTCTACCCACTTAGTAACGTAACCAACAACAACTAAAATATGTGTATACTCATTAGAGGAAGGAAAAGGTCCCATATAATCAAAGCCCCAAACATCAAATGGTTCAATAATAAGTGAATAGTTCATAGGCATTTCATGTCGTCTACTAATATCATCAATTCTCTGGCATCCATCACATGACAAGACAAACTTACAAGAATCCTTAAAGAGAGTGGTCCAATAGAACCCAGATTGCAATACCTTATGTGCAGTTTTGTCTCCAGCGTGGTGCCCTCCGTAAGCTTCGGAGGTGCACTTGCGTAGGATCTGTTCATGTTCATGCGCAGGTACACAATGTCTAATAACACCATCTGCTCCTTCTTTATAAAGGTGTGGATCATCCCAAAAGTAATGTCTTAAATCATAGAAAACCTTTTTCTTTTGCTGGTATGTGAAACTAGGTGGTATAAATTTAGCAACAATATAATTGGCGTAATCAGCATACCATGGAGTATTACGAGAAGCATTTATGACATTTACTTGTTCACCGGGAAAGCTATCATCGATAGGTAGTGGGTCATCAAGAACATTTTCTAACCTAGACAAGTTGTCTGCAACGGGGTTCTCAACTCGCTTTCTGTCAATAATATGCAAATCAAATTCTTGTAGCAAGAGAACCCATCTAATAAGTCTAGGTTTAGCATATTTCTTTTCCATAAAATATTTAATAGCAGCATGATTAGTGCGAACAGTTACCTTGGAATCAACAATATAAGGTCTAAACTTGTCACATGCAAATACAACTGCTAAAAAATCTTTTTTTAAGTGGTAGCATAATTTCTCTGGGCACTGTCTAGAGTTTTACTAGCATACTGAATAACATTTAATTTCTTATCAACTCTTTGTCCTAGAACAACACCAACAACATAATCACTAGCATCACACATAATTTCAAAGGGTAAATTCAACTAGGTGGCTGCACAATAGGAGCATAAATCAAGGATTTCTTAAGTATTTCAAAGGCTTCGACACAATCATCATAAAAAACAAAAGGAACATCTTTTTGCAAGAGATTAGTGAGAGGCCTAGAAATTTTAGAGAAGTATTTAATAAACCTCCTATAGAAACCAGCATGACCAAGTAAATTTCTTATACCTTTGATATCTTTAGGACACGACATCTTTTCAATAACATCAACTTTAGCCTTATCAACTTCAATACCTCTTTCAGAAATTTTATGCCCCGGGACAATGCCTTCCTTAACCATAAAGTGGCACTTTTCCCAATTCAAGACAAGATTAGTTTCTTCACATCTCTGTAAAACTCGATCAAGGTTGCTTAAGCAATCGTCAAAAGAAGTTCCGTAAACGGAGAAATCATCCATGAAAACCTCAACAATCTTTTCACAAAAGTCAGAGAATATAGCAGTCATACATCTTTGAAAGGTAGAAGGTGCATTGCATAAACCAAAAGGCAACGTCTATAAGAAAAGGTACCAAAAGGGCAAGTAAAAGTGGTTTTCACTTGATCCTCTTTTGACACGGGTATTTGAGAGAAACAAGAATAACCATCCAGAAAGCATAAATGAGTATGTTTGGATAGTATTTCTAGCATTTGATCGATAAAAGGTAGATGGTAATGATCTTTTCTAGTGGCTTTATTTAATTTGCGGAAATCAATTACCATTCTATAACCTGTAACAATTATTTGTGGAATCAATTCATTCTTATCATTAGGAGCAACAGTAATATACCTCCCTTCTTAGGGACACAACGAACATGTCTTACCCATTGACTATCAGCAATAGGGTAAATTATACCTACCTCCAGAAGCTTTAATATTTCATTTCTTACCACTTCTTTGATCTTAGGATTTAACCGCCGTTGGTGATCAACAACTGGTTTAGCGTCTTTCTCCAATTTTTTTTTGTGTTGGTAAAGAGTGGGACTAATGCCCTTAAGATCATCGAGAGTATATCCAATAGCGGCACAGTGCTTCTTTAGAGTTTTCAATAATTTCTTTTCTTCATGCTCTGAAAGGTTAGCACTAATAATAACAGGATATATCTTCTTTTCATCAAGATAAGCATATTTTAGAGTATCAGGTAATTGTTTAAGCTCAAACACGGGATCACCCTTGGGTGGAGGAGGATCCCCGAGGATTTCACCAGGAAAATTGTGTTTCAGAATAGGCCCTTGATTAAAGAATACTTCATCTATTTCTCTTCTTTCATTCATAGACAAATCATTTTCATGGTCTAGCAAATATTGTTCTAAAGGATCAGCATGAGGCACGACAATAGAAGCAAGACCAATAATTTCATACTTACTACGTAACTCTTTATCATGAGGTTGTCTACGAAATTTAGAGAAATTAAAATCATTGGACATATCTCCTAAACCAACAGTAACAATATCTTTCTCACAGTCTATCTTAGCATTAACAATATTCAAGAAAGGTCTACCAAATATAATGGGACAAAAATTATCTTGTGGGGAACCAAGAATAAGAAAATCAGTAGGATATTTTATCTTCCCACATAAGACTTCAACATCTCTAACAATCCCAATTGGTGATATAGTATCTCTATTGGCGAGCTTAATAGTAACATCAATATCTTCTATCTCAGTTGGAATGTCATTCATAATTTCTTTATATAAGCTATAAGGAATTGCACTCACACTAGCACCTACATCACATAAGCCATGATAACAATGATCTCCTATTTTAACAGATACAATAGGCATGCCAACAACAGGTCTATGTTTATCTTTAGTATCATGTCTAGCAATCCTAGCAGCTTCATCACAGAAATAAATAACATGCCCATCAATATTATCGACCAATAGATCTTTAACCATAGCAATACTAGGTTCAACTTTAATTTGCTCAAAGGGTTTGGGTGCTCTAATATTACTTTTGTTGACCACAGTTGAAGCTTTAGCATGATCCTTTATTCTAACAGGGAATGGTGGTTTCTCAATATAAGCAGTAGGAACAATAGGATCCACATTATAAGTAATAGTTTCGTCTTCAACTTTAATTGGTTCAACTACTTTAACTTCAATGGGAGGATGATATTTAAACCACTTCTCCTTAGGGAGATCAACATGAGTAGCAAAAGATTCATAGAAAGTAGCTACTATCTCAGAGTCAAGTCCATATTTGGTGCTAAAATCACGAAAGGCATCGTATCCATAAAAGATTTAACACAATCAAACTTAAGGTTTATACCTGACTCTTTACCTTCGTCGAGTTCCTAATCTTTAGAGTTGCAGTTAATTCTTTCTAATAAATCCCAACCTCGTGGCCCCCCCTGGAGCTCCTGCGACGCCAACTCCAACTCTGTATATTTGCTTTCGGGGAGAAAAAAATCAGAGAGAAGAAATCATCACGTTTTACGATATGGAGCCGCCGCCAAGCCCTAAAACCTCTCGGGAGGGCTGATCTGGAGTTCGTTCGGGGCTCCGGAGAGGGGGATTCATCGCCGTCGTCATCATCAACCATCCTCCATCACCAATTTCATGATGCTCACCGCCGTGCGTGAGTAATTCCATCGTAGGCTTCTTTGGACGGTGATGGGTTGGATGAGATCTATCATGTAATCGAGTTAGTTTTGTTAGGGTTTGATCCCTAGTATCCACTATGTTCTCGAGATTGATGTTGCTATGACTTTGCTATGCTTAATGCTTGTCACTAGGGCCCGAGTGCCATGATTTCAGATCTGAACCTATTATGTTTTCATGAATATATGTGTGTTCTTGATCCTATCTTGCAAGTCTATAGTCACCTACCATGTGTTATGATCCGGCAACCCCGAAGTGACAACAATCGGGACCACTCCCGGTGATGACCATAGTTTGAGGAGTTCATGCATTCACTATGTGTTAATGCTTTGTTCCGGTACTGTATTAAAAGGAGGCCTTAATATCCCTTAGTTTCCGTTAGGACCCCGTTGCCACGGGAGGGTAGGACAAAAGATGTCATGCAAGTTCTTTTCCATAAACACGTATGACTATATTCGGAATACATGCCTACATTACATTGATGAATTGGAGCTAGTTCTGTGTCACCCTATGTTATGACTATTACATGATGAACCGCATCCGACATAATTATCCATCACCGATCCAATGCCTACAAGCTTCCCACATATTGTTCTCCGTTTATTTACTTTTCCGTTGCTACTGTTACAATCACTACAAACTACCAAAAATATTACTTTTGCTACTGTTACCTTTTGTTACCGTTACCACTACTATCATATTACTTTGCTACTAAACACTTTGCTGCAGATATTAAGTTATCCAGGTGTGGCTGAATTGACAACTCAGTTGCTAATACTTGAGAATATTCTTTGGCTCCCCTTGTGTCGAATCAATAAATTTGGGTTGAATACTCTACCCTCGAAAACTGCTGCGATCCCCTATACTTGTGGGTTATCAAGACTATTTTTAAAGGCGCCGTTCTTGAGCATAGCTCTATTCTTTGAGTCACTTGGGATTTATATCTGCTGGTAACTATGAAGAACTTGAAAGACGCTAAGACTACAATTTATCCCTCAATTACGAGGGGAGGTAAGGAACTGCCATCTAGCTCTGCACTTGATTAACCTTCTGTTTTGAGTAAGCTTGCGACACCTAAACCTGCTTCTGCTATTCGTTCTAATATGTCGCATGTTATTGATGATGCCACTTCTGCTATGCATGATATTTATGATGCAACTACTTCTATGCTTGATACTACTGTACCACTTGGTGAATTTCTTGATGCACAACTTGCTAGGGCTAGAGAGAATGAAATTATTGAAACTGATTGTATTGATGAAATTGATGATGAAGATATGCCTGTTATTCCTGAGGGTTATATTTTTGATAAAGAAGCTTCTGCAGCTATTTTAGCTTGCAAGGATAGCGATGAGCTTAAGAGGTTATTAGTTAAATGGAATAAGCAATCTCTTAATGATAGAATGAGACCCGACCCTGCTTTTGCTACTTCACCTATTTGTGTTGCCGATAAGGATTATGGATTCTCTGTTGATCCTGATATAATTACCTTGGTTGAATCTGATCCTTTTTATGGCTATGAATCTGAAACTGTTGTGGCACATCTTACTAAACTAAATGATATAGCCACCCTGTTCACTAATGATGAGAGATCTCGCTAGTTTTATATCCTTAAAATATTTCCGTTCTCATTAAAGGGTGATGCTAAGATATGGTTTAATTCTCTTGATCCTGGTTGTGTGCGTAGTCCCCAGGATATGATTTATTACTTCTCTGCTAAATATTTCCCTGCCC
Organism: Aegilops bicornis; assembly: GCA_021605145.1. Lineage (NCBI taxonomy): Eukaryota > Viridiplantae > Streptophyta > Magnoliopsida > Poales > Poaceae > Aegilops > Aegilops bicornis. The sequence goes on from CM038674.1 coordinate 188,828,312, forward strand.
ATAAGAACCAAGCTGCTTTGAGGGAAATATACAACTTCGTGCAAATTGAAGAAGAGAGTCTCCCACAAGCTTGGGGGAGGCTTCTCAAGTTGCTTAATGCTTTGCCTGATCACCCTCTTAAGAAAAATGAAATACTTGATATCTTTTATAATGGACTAACCGATGCTTCCAGAGATTACATGGATAGTTGTGCTGGTTCTGTTTTCAGTGAAAGAACACCTGATGAAGCTCAAATTCTATTGAATAATATGTTGGCAAATGAAAATAATTGGACACTTCCTGAGCCAGCTCGTGAGCCAACTATTGAGCCTATTCCTAAACCAACTCCGAAGAAGAGAGGTGTTCTATTTCTCAGTCCTGAAGATATGCAAGAGGCAAAGAAATCTATGAAAAAAAGGTATTAAAGTTGAAGATGTTAAGAATTTACTTCCTATTGAAGAAATACATGGTCTAAATTTACACTTATTTGAAGAAACATATGATCTTAATCCATTACCTGTTGAAGAACCTCGAGGTCTTGATAACCCGACACAGGTAGTAAAGGTAAGTTCTCTCTATAGATTTGATGAAGGTGATATTCCTCACTATAAGTCTGCTAGACAATGCTTAGATGAGTTTGATAATTTTATTGTCAAACAAGAAAATTTTAATGCTTATTTTGGTAGACAATTGAAATACAATTCCGATATGATTAAAACTTGGGTGATTATATGGCTAATGTTAGAGGTGAACTTAAACTTGTTAGTAAACATGCCTCTATGGTTACCACTCAAGTAGAACAAGTACTTAAAGCTCAAAATGATGTGCTTAATGAAATGAATAGTAAGAAAAATGATTATGCTGTTAGAGTGGCTACTAGAACTTGTAGAATGACACAGGAACCTTTGTATCCTGAAGGCCACCCTAAGAGAATTGAGCAAGATTCTCAGAGAAATAATATTGATGTACCTAGTTATTCTAAAAGGAAGAAAAATAAAAATGATAGGACTTTGCAAACTTCTAGTGAACCTATTTCTGAACCACCTGAGAATCCAAATGATATATCTATTTACGATCTTTGAAACACAATCTAGTAATGAACATGAACCTAGTGAAAATGTTAATGACGATGTTCATGATGATGCTCAACCTAGTAATAATAATGATGTAGAAATTGAACCTGCTGTTGATCTTGATAACCCACAATCAAAGAATCACCGTTATGATAAGAGAGACTTTGTTGCTAGGAAACATGGTAAAGAAAGGGAACCATGGGTTCAGAAACCCATGCCTTTTCCTCCCAAACCATCCAAGAAAAAGGATGATGAGGATTTTAAGTGCTTTGCTGAAATGATTAGACCTATCTTTTTGCGTATGCGATTAACTGATATGCTCAGAATGAATCCTTATGCTAAGTATATGAAAGATATTGTTACAAATAAGAGAAAGATACCGGCAGCTGAAATTTCCACCATGCTCGCTAATTACACTTTTAAGGGTGGAATACCAAAGGAACTTGGAGATCCAGGAGTACCTACTATACCATGCTCCATTAAAAGAAACTATGTTAAAACTGCTTTATGTGATCTTGGAGCCGGTGTTAGTGTTATGCCTCTCTCTTTATATCGTAGACTTGATTTGAATAAGTTGACGCCTACTGAAATATCTTTGCAAATGGCTGATAAATCAACTGATATACCTGTCGGTAATTGTGAGGATGTGCATGTTGTAGTTGCAAACGTTACTATTTTAACGGACTTTGTTATCCTTGATATTCCCGAGGATGATAGTATGTCTATTATTCTTAGAAGACCTTTTTTGAATACTGCAGGGGCTGTTATTGATTGCAACAAAGGCAATGTCGCTTTTCATGTTAATGGTAATGAGCATACGGTACATTTTCCGAAGAAACAACCTCAAGTTCATGGTATCAACTCCATTGGAAAAATTCCATCGATTATATTTGGAGGTTTTGAATTTCCTCTTCCTACTGTCAAGAAGAAATATGATATTCTTATTATTGGGGATGTGCATATCCCCGTTGAGGTAACATAGTGTTATTCGAAATTTCTCCGGTTCCATGTTATTCAGAATGAGTTTGTTAACAAGACCTGATCGACCTTGTTAGTGGATTCCTTTTGATGAGCATGAGATGGATGAAACTAGAAGACACAACCTTCTGTACCCTCTCTCTACTTTCTGTTATTTAGTTGAAATAAAGTAAAAATAGAATTTTCCTGTCTGTTTTCTGATTTATCCGTGCAATATAAAAATACCCCGAAAATAAAAGTTCTCCAAATGCCCTGAAAATGGAATATGATTTTTTCTAGAATATTTGAGGATTTATGGAACTGAGAACACAGCAGGGGGGGCAACCACCTGGCCACGAGGGTGGAGGGCGCGCCCTACCCCCTAGGGCGCGCCCCCTGCCTCGTGGGCCCACGGTGGCCCTCCTCCACTTATTCCTTGCACCCATACAATTCTTCTTCCTCCCACAAACACCAATATCCAGCTCAAGCACGAGTTCTAGCTCACTTTGCTGTGATTTTCGATCCCCTTGCTCAAAGCACCTCTCACAAAACTGCTTGGGGAAATTGTTCCTTGGTATGTGACTCCTCCATTGGTCCAATTAGTTTTTGCTCTAGTGCTTTATTCATTGCAAAATTTGTGATGCCTAGGTGACCATGTTCTTGAGCTTGCATGTCAAATTTATATGGTTCCAAGTAGTTCTAATGCTTGACATATGCTCTATGCACTTGTAGGAGTAGTTGCTATCAATTTTGTTGAGCTTGGTTCGCTTTTGTTTGAAGTTACTAAAAATTTCAGAATATTTCAGAAAATGATGAAGAGACTTTTGAGGGGCTCATCGAGCCGAAGCTCGAAGGAAAAGCAAAATGAAAAAGCACAGAGGCCTAAATATAATTTGCCTCGCACCACGGAGGTCCGGCCGTGTGAATGGCCTTCCGATGATTTCTTGAGAAAAGCCGGGATTTATGATGATTTCTATTCATTGGCTGAGAATGCAGGCCTCACCGACTTCCTCCACGACCAACATCATCAGTATCTCTTACTCACTAATACTTTTGTGCAAAACTTCTACTATTTTCCTAAGGAATCACCTCCTTCAGTAGAGTTTCATTTATATGATGTTATTCTGAAGATGCCATTAGCTGAATTTTGCAAGGTTTGCAAAATACCCTTTGAGGGTACCTTAGATGAACCACACCGTAAAGATGTGGAAGAATTTATTGACACCATCTTGTGGGAGAAACCAGGAAGGTTTCCGATGCAAGAATCACTAGCATACATTTTCCTGTTTTATGCTACTTTGCCATATTTGCTAGTCGTTGCTTGATTGGTCGCGGAAGCTGTGGAAACCTTAGTGTTCCTGATATTATAATTTTGTTCCATGGTTTATTCCGCGATGTAGCAACTGCACCTCAAATGTCGACCTCCGTGCATCGGTGTCATCCTGGATCGATGTCTTGACACGCATGATTTGACGGATTTATAACAGAGTAGCAATCACACACTTATTACATCGAGTGTCTCCAAGAGAGAACTTATTACAAAAAATATGGCTTAAGGCCATCTAATAACGATAACAGCGGAAGGCTTGGAAGATAAGCGAGTCCATCAACTCCAACGGCATCACTGAGTATAGAACCACGACCTAAGGCACCTTACTCGTCGCCTGAAAAGTCTGCAACATGAACGTTGCATCCCGAAAATGGGTCAGCACATGGAATATGCTGGCAATGTAACACATAAAGAGCAATATGAAAGAGTAATGCTATAATACATGCATATATGGCTGGTAGAAAGCTCTATGGTTACTGTTTTGCGTAAAGCCAATTTTTCCCTACTGCAAAGGAATAAATTTATTTAACTATCATGGTGGTTGTTAAACATATGAGAATGGTTGACAGCATTCTCAATCCCAATTAAGCATCATCATTAAAACCCAACAATATTAATTAAAGTAACATGATGAGATTCACATGATAATCCAAGTACTAGATATTCAAGATGTCCATAACCAGGGACACGGCTAACCATGATTAGTTTGTTACACTCTGCAGAGGTTTGTGCACTTTTCCCCACAAGACTCGATCTCCTCCGTTTGATTTCTCGCACTGCATGGTGTTTGAGAAACGGATGACCGAGACATAGTCTTTTAGAAGCGCTAGCATCTTACGAACGGGTAGACAGTTACACCTACATCCCTCTACATCTGCTAGTCTACCACTGTAAGAGTTCGCATGACTTAGTCAACTATGCTAGAGCCCATAGTAGCTTGTGGCTGCACACGGAAGTTTCTAGCATGAATAATCTCATGATCCCTTTGAGCCTAGGTGCCGGTCCAAAAAGAAACATGCAAATCCTGGAATACCCAGGTACCTCAATCCACCCAGATGTGTGTTTAAGTTGCCACCTTAAATAAACCATTAATTAACAATCTCACATCTGTCATGGATACACTCACCCAATCCACGTCTACTAGCATAGCATGGCAATATAAGCAAACGTAGAAGTAACTCCCAAGGGTTTGATACTAGAACAGGTAATAGGCACTACCTCAACTACTTTCCCAAGCCCACAGTTTAATTAGATCCTAATCATGCAATGTTTGAGGATTGATCTAATGCATAAAAGCTAGGTATGAAAAGGGGTATGATCAAAGTGTTACTTGCCTTGCCGATGATCCGTGAAACCTAGAGACTCAAAGTAGCAAGCGGTGCACTCCGGGTACTCTATCGCAAACAAACAAGCACACAATAAGTACTCATCTAATGCACAGGTAAAAACTCAAATAAAAGATCTAACCAGAAAGTTCAACTTAAGAACTCCGGTTTGCAAAAAGAATCAAAACGAACGAAGCAACGAAGGTCAAACGGCGAAAGAAACAGGCTTCGTTTTACAAATCTGGACCTAAGTCAAATTTTACAGTAGCAAAAACTTGTTTGAGTTGATTATTCGGAAAGAGGGTTTCGAGACGAAACTCTAGGCGCTTGAATCGCCTGATTCCGATAAACGAGCGAGAAGTTATACTAGATCGAAAATCGAATCAGAAATCACGATCAGAAAAATCGCGGAATAAATCCGTGAAAAAGAAAAACGACGAACAGCTTAACGAACGAACGTTCGTTATCTGGATCTAAACAATGAACACTTTCGTTAAAACGAACGAACGAGCAAACGCTCGCTAATTAACCTAAACTGAAAAAAAAACGATCTAAAAAACGAATCTAAGAAAAACCGACGGAAAAACCGAACGGTTTTTCTAAAAAAACGGTGGCGGCGAGGTCAACCTCGGGGCGCGGGTCGGCGGCGGCGGCGGCTCGGCGAGGGCGGCGGTGGTCGGCGGCGCGCGCGATCTGGGCGGCGGTGGTCGGCGGCGACGGCGGCGTGGTCCGGCGAGGGGGGGGGGGGTCGTCCCGGGCGGCTTATAAAGGCCGAGGCCGGAGGAGTCCGGGCCTAACATGACCCGTTAGGTCGGTTCAGTTTTTTTTAAATTAATTCCGCGCAGAAAATCTAACGAAAGAAATACTAAACGGACTCCAAAAATCACAAAATAAATTTTGCCCGGCTTCTAAAATCAAGCCGGACAAGATGAACATTTATTTGGGGCCTACATGCAATTATGAAAAACACGCATTTTTCTTCAAATAAAATAGCGAAAAATTCCAAATAAAAAAACGTATTTGATTTTTTATTAAGTCTTCATTATTCCTTTATTTTGGGAAAGTCATTTTATTCCCTCTCTCATATTTTGACAGTAGAAATAGTTGAAGATAAAATAAATAAAATCAAATGATCCTATTTTCAAAATTTGAGAAAACTCAAATATGAAAATAACGAAATCTCCAACTCTCTCCGTGGGTCCTTGAGTTGCATGAAATTTCTAGGATCGAGCCAAGATGGAATAAAATATGATATGCAAATGATGATCTATGTATAACATTCCAAATTGAAAATTTGGGATGTTACACGCGATAACACTGTTAGTATGGGCGGAATTATTGCTAAACGGTTAAGTTTGGACCGTACAAAAGGCCCCATTTTTGGAGGTATTTATGCTTCACGCCTAGCTGCACATTTTAACATACCCATTAGACTTTATGAGAAAGAAGAAAAATTGCTGCCCAATGCTTATTTAGATTATAAGGGTATGCTAGCGCATGACTTTATTGTTAAGAGCGGGAAGGGGAGCTTAAATACAAATTATTCTTTCATAAACACCACCCTGAGACTATTACCTTGCCTACTCCTTCCTTGTTTAATTTATCTGAAGGTCTGTATCTCGTTCCGTGGGCTGCCATTCAAGCCTACCGGAACCCTACACCAGCCTCGGAGCCGGAGCCACAATTTGAGCCTCCACGACAGTCTGATTACTTTTGGGATCCGGAGGTGGCTGCCAGCCAGTGGCAGTCAGAGTCCTCTTCATCACAGTACGACCCCAGCTACACCTACGGATATCCCCAGGCCATCCCTGGCAATGAAGCAACTTAGGCCAAGAGCCTAAGCTTGGGGGAGTATGTATTTTCCACCGACATTACATTTATGTTCACACACTCATTGCTAGATGTCGGTGCTCATACTTTTTCACTGTAATATCCATGCTAGTTTATTTTCTTTTTCTTGCTTTCTTCTTGTGTGTTTGTTAAACTTTAAGAAAAACAAAAAAAATAGTGATAGCTTTTAATTAGTTTTATTTTCTTGCTGTAGTAGTAATAATTAAAAGAAAACCCAAAAAATATTTCCCGTTCTTCTTTTGCTTGTTGCGAGCTTTCCCGTGTAAATATTTTTATTTCTTTTCTTTGGGGGTCGATAGGAGAAGGCCATAATTAAATTGTTGAAGTGGCTCTTATATGCATTACTGTTGATTTAACCAAGAGCCCATATTGCTTTGTCCTCTCCTGTTTATTGAATGCTCGCAGATTCCAGCTTAGTCCAATGCACGTGCACTCATATTATTATTCACATCGTTCGGTCGTGCAAGTGAAAGGCAATTATGACGATATATGATGGGTGACCGAGATGAGAACAGTGGTATGAACTCGACCTCTCTTGTTTTGTAAATATGATGAGTTCATCGTTCTGATTCAGCCTATTATAAATAAACATGTTTGCAATGACAATTAGAGATCATAGTTGCTCGTGCCATGCTTGATTAGCTATGAGTTATAATGGTTTACCTTGCGTGCCAACATGCTATTAAAATGGTTGTGATGTGGTATGATGGGGTGGTATCCTCCTTTGAATGGTTTAACTGACTTGACTTGGCACATGTTCACGCATGTAGTTGAAACAAATAAACATAGCCTTCACGATATTTATGTTCATGGTGGATTATATCCTACTCATACTTGCATCCAATGTTTATTAATTTTAATGCATGTTCATGACTGTTGTCGCTCTCTAGTTGGTCGCTTCCGGTCTTTTGCTAGTCTTCACTGCATTAAGCGAGAATATCGCTTATGCATCCAATCCCTTAAACCCCAAAGTTATTCCATCTGAGTCCACCATACCTTCCTATATGCGGTATTTACCTACCGTTCCAAGTAAATTTGTATGTGCCAAACTCTAAACCTTCAAATAAACATTCTGTTTTGTATGCTCGAAAGCTCATGTATCAACTAGGGATGTCCGTATCTTCCATGTTAGGCGGGTTATTCTCACGAGGAGTGGACTCCGCTCCTCATTCACGAGAAAATGGCTGGTCTCCGGGATGCCCAGTCCCATGCTTTATGCAAACTAAATCAAAATAATTGCAAACAAAACTCCCCCTAGGATTGTTGCTAGTTGGAGACACTTGTTGTTTCGAGCAAGTCATGAATTGATGCTTGTTGGTGGAGGGGGAATATAAACTTTACCATTCTGTTTGGGAACCGCCTATAATGTGTGTAGCATGGAAGATATCGCCATCTCTTAGTTGTTATGTTGACAATGAAAGCATGCCACTCAAAATATTATTTATCTCTATTTCAAAAATCGAGCTCTGGCACCTCTACAAATCCCTGCTTCCCTCTGCGAAGAGCCTATCTATTTACTTTTATGTTGAGTCATGTAGCGACCCGACCTCAGACGGTCAAGCCTCTGTGTATCTGTGCCATCCCTGGATCAGTATGCTGGCACACGCAGTACATCAATGTATATATCAAAGTGCAATCACATGTATAAATAACGTAAAATGATATATACCTCATAATACTCAGCGGAAACAATCAAGCGGGTGTGGAGTCCCATCAACGCCATCGGCGAAGTTGAGTGTAGACCGTAACGTCAGATCGTAACTCTTACTCGTCGAAGAAAATCCTGCAACATGATACGTTGCAGCCGTGTAAATCGATTACATTGAATGTACCGGCAAGATCACAACATGAATAAACAGAAGGTAAAACTATACTATATGCAATTTGGCTTTGTGGCTCAGATCTGAGTTTTGTTTGCGTAAAAGCTGATTTTATTTTCCCTACATCAAAGGAATAAATGAAGTCTGTACTATGGAGTTTTCTATCATGACATGGTTCCGCCAACCGATGTCTCATAGCCCAAAATCATCATATGTTGCCCATAATTAAGTTATCAATCTGGTGTTGAGAGTTCCGAGATAGATTCAAGTCCAGATGCTCAAATTGTCCGTGAATCGGGACACGGCTAATCGATTAGGTTTTTAACCCTCTGCAGAGGTTTGTACACTTTACCCGCAAGATTCGATCCCTCTCTTTACATTCTCGTACTTCAGGGTGTTTGAGAACAAGATGACCGAAACATGGTCTTCCCAAGAGTTCCTCGACCACCGTCCGGTGCTCATCCAATCCTCTGGTAGTTCTAGATCTGCTAGCACCGCCCCAGCCAGAGTCACAACTAGGGTCAACCAAGCCGAGCCCATATCGACTTGCGATTGCAGGTAAGCTTCCGCATGAAGTATTCTTCCGCCTCTTTGAGTCTGGGTGAAGCTTTCCGCAAGATGTCATGGCGCTTCTCCATGCATCCCGCCAACCACTGGATTCTCCAGGTGCCCGTCAACCATCCTTCACCCGATGAGTGTGTATTGAATTCTTGTCTCGAGTCTTGAAGTCTTGAGGCCTTGAAGATGCACGATCCTTGCAGATTCCATCATGGAGTTGTCGTCATTGGCGTAGATCCTCCATTCTCACACCACTCCGTGCACTCATACCAACCCCGTCTACTATAGCGTAGCATTAAAATAAATAACGTCCGGGCTTGGTAACAGGGTGATGGGTTCCTACCTCATGCATACTACTCAACTACAAGGATTCAATGTCACTCTTTGGAGGGATTGTTGCGAAGATGACACTAGGTGCAATAAAACACATAGGTATGAAAAACATGGTCAAAGTGAACTTGCCTTTGCCGGCGATCTTCGAAAACTAGGGACTCGTGGTAGCAAGCTTAGCACTCGGAAATTCTCTTGAGACAAACAACAATCATAATAAGCATACAACATATGACCACTTAACATAATAGCATGCTAACATAACACACAAAGCACTTGAACCAAAACCCAAAGAAAGACTCAAAGAAATCCAACTCAAAGTTTTCCCATATCCAACAACAATCAAGAAATAGTTTTGCACTACAAAATTTTTCTTAACAGAACCTAAGCATGGGTTTATGCTACCTAACAGAAAAGAATTCATCAAGCAACTAGGAGTAAAAAGAATCACCTTAAAATCTATTATAAAACTCCTATTAGGCCTAAAGCAAATTCTAGTAAGAAAAATAAAATAAAAGTTTTATTTATTATAAATAAAAGTTCATGCTCTAAAGTTACAGAAACTAACCTAGAATAATCTATCTCTCATGAAAAATAAATTTATTTGCTAAGTAAAACAATAGGAAAAGCAGTAGCTAGTTAATTAATTAAGAATAACATGATTCTGATTAAAACTAATTTTTTATTGATCCTAAAATGCCCAAATAAATTCCTACGGTTAGGCAATGTCAAAACAAAGTTGTGACAAAAAGAATCACCCAAAAATAATATTCCTAACTCATTCTATAGCAGATTTACTATTCTGTCTAAATCTAAAATAAAGCAATTTTAAATAATTTTAACATGGCTAATTATTTCTTCTACGGAAACTATAAGAAATTTGCAAACCAACAAAAAAATAATCACTTAAAAATATTAAGTAGATTAAAAGATATGAATTTTACAAAACTGAAACTATTCTGTTAAAACAGAAAACTAAAAATAAAATTAAAACGAAAAGCGGGCTAATGGGCCTATATAACGCTTGGCGTAATATAACTAAACTACGCCGGAATAAAACCGAGTCGGCCCGGTCTAATCTAACCTAACTAAAACCAAACTAAACCGGAATAAAACCGGTTCACTAAAAACTAACCTAATAAAACCATACCCCTTCGGGGGATCTAATCCTAACCCTAGAAAACAGATCGGATGGCGGGAGGTGCTCGGTGACTTACCTGGACGGCGACGGCGACGGCTTTCGCGGCGAAGTGCTCCGCGACTCCGTGGTCGGGCGACAGCAGAGGTCTCCCGGTTCTTGAACGGGCGAGGTTGGTTTGGTGGGGTCGACGGAGCTCGGGGGTGGCCGGGGCGTCAGCGACGGAGTTAATGGCGGCGGCGGCGCTCGGGTGCTCCGTGAGCGCGTCTGAGAGGAAAAGGTCGGGCGAGGCGAGGGGAACGGGTGGGGGTATTTATAGGCGGGCGGACGACTTGGACGAGGCGAACGCGAGGAGATCGCGGAGGATCCGGATCTCGCGGGATTCCAAAGTGAGCGGCGGGCGTGGCGTGGGGAGGAAGAAGGTGGGGTGGGGCGGGTGTCGAGAGGAGAGAGAGAGAGGAGTCGGGCACGATCGGGCGGCGGGTTTTCGAGGCTGGGCGCTGGTCTCGGCACGGCCGGGCGGTGTTCGGCCACTGGTCAGCTTGGCTGCCGGCCAGTGGTTCGGTGCGCCCTGGGTCCCTTTTTCCCATTTTTTTGAATTTAGAGAGAGAAAAAATATATAAATATAAATATTTTATATAGGACATATATATATCAAAATGATCAGAAAAAGATTTCCTACAACATGAACTATTTTTCAAGTTCAAATAAAATACACAAAAATTCAAATAAAACAAAGAGTGTTTCTGCTCTAATAAAATCCAATAAAAATCATTTTAAAAATACCAAAATGACTTCAAATTTATTTTCTCCTAATTTTCCATTGAAGGGAATCATTTTACCCATATTTCCATTTATTTATTTTTAGGAGAAAAATAATTTTGAATAAAATCCAAATAATTCCAAATTTGAAGGGAGTTTCAAAATACCTTCAAATGACTTTCAATTTGATTCTTTTTAACTTCCAACTCATATTTCATATAATTGAAGAAGTCATTTTATCCTCCCTCATGAAAATCATTGAGTTGCATAAAGCTTTGAATTTGAAATATTCTCAAATGAAATTCAAATCTTTTCAAAACCCTTTTCATTTCAAATGGAAGAAGTCATTTCATCTTCACTCTAGGGTTTTGGTGTTGGAATGGAATTGAATTCATTGAGATCCAAAAAGGGCAAAAGGGGATAGTTTTGGGAAAGTCATTTTTATTCCCTCTCATCCAACTTTCAAAAGTTTCAAATTCCACTCAATTTCACTCAATCAATCAAACAAACAATCGCATAACAAGCATAGTTATTTATCTAATATAACATTCCAAAATTTAGAATTTTGGGATGTTGCAAACCTACCACACTTAAAATGAATCTCGTCCTCGAGATTCGAAGAGGCTAGCAAGAAAGGGTTAGGGGTTGGGGTCTGCTAGCAAATCCGTCGATCGGAATGGTCTAGTGTGCTACCACACTTAAAAGCAGGGTTATGGTTCCAACGGAACTCGTGTACTCCATCCCTAGGGTGAACACTATCGGTCTTCTCACAACTTCGAAGTAACTCCTACACTGGGGCTCTTCCGGTAGGGTAAAACCTTTTCCTCAAATGCGTGTCCTTTCAATCCTGGTGAGGTTCTTCCGAAGGGTGGGTCTTCATATCTGACATGTCTATCGTCAATACTAAGAAACTATCGGAACCTCCTGGCGGTCAACAATTTATGGCTTCTCCTGCAAGAAAAAAATGGTCGGGGTTGAATCTCACCGTATATCCTACGATTGGCATCGGCTGCCTGTAAGGGTTCCATCGCCCTACCATTCTATGGTTTTATGGCTTGACGTGTCGACACTCTTCTAAGGTTTTCAAGGCTCTCTGATTTTCCATCAACATATGATAGTTCATGATACAAGTCTCCGGTATGGGGGCCAATCCATCCCGTACTTGAACCATTACTACATATGCAGCCATCGAATCACGCATTCTAACACTTGGGCATACTCACAAGCATTGCGGAATTTCTCTTGTCAACGAACTGAGTTTGAATAAATCCATTGTTTCTGCAAGCCAAACAAAACATCTATCGTTACTTCACCACTCTCAGGTTTTTTGCGTAACCGCCTACGAAACGTATGCTGATTGGATCACTGATTCTTCCAAATTTATTCCTTTATCAAGGTTACATCTGTTCCTTTTCAAAATCCTGGGCCTGTGGATTATGGCCCACTTCAACACTAATGCAGCTTTAACTCATCCTTGGAGTAACTCCCTTGTTACACCTCCTTTAAATCCAGTAGTACTCTGTTTCTTCATACCATCATATCAAAAGCAAAACTCCAATTTTTTTTCCTTCGAACTACAGTCCGTGGAATATATATTTTCCTATCCATTAGTCTAGTCTTCTTCACAGGGTACTGCCACCCTTAAAATCAAATTCACAAATCCATCCATAGACCATATTTCTCATATCCTCGAAAATGGTCAAAATCCGTGTTCATAGAGTAACAACTCATACAATTAAACATATGAAATCATCACACCTTAACTTTATTGATTCATGCATTCATTACAATCTCTGAGCACCCATTACATAACTCAACTCATCGAACTCATGAAAATGAAATTGCTTTCTACTACTCTTGTTTCCAATATCAAAATTCCAACTACTCAACTCCAGCTTTCATCTTGTCGTGACATTTAGTAGCATATTGTCCTGCTTCCTTGCAGCGAAAACAAATGACTTCCGACATGTCTCGGGGCTTCTTTGTGATTATGTAGGCTCCTTGTATTCTTGGCTTCTTTTACGGACATTTACTAGCGTAATGACCTAAATCCTTGCACTGTAACAAGTGATATGACTCAGGTCCTTCTCTCTGAAAATTGTGTTGTTCAGGGTTGCCTTCTTTTCTCTTCCTGGATTTCTCTGTAATGATCGAGCTTCTATTTCCGAGGGTCAAACTTTACTTCATTGTCGGAAATATCCCAGATACTCATTTCTTTCCTTGGTGCAATCTGCGAAAATGTCCTTCTTCTCCACATGAATAGCGAGCATTGGAGAAAAATCTATTGAGGCCTTCTCCATCGTGGTCTTCAACACATTCCTTCATCACGAGGTTCTTTCATAACTTCTCGGAGGGCTTCTTTCATTCCTTCTTCCTGCTCCTGAATAGTTTGTTGCACCATGGGGTAAATGTGACACTTTGGGTCGGGTAGTGGGTGGTTCCTTCACACAAGAAACAAGTCACACGACTAGTTGGGCATTCCTCGGTGGGTGTTTCTCCTCACAATGAGGGCATCCATCCTTGTGTTCCTCCTGGTGTGTCCTATTTCTCCGCAAATCTTGCAGGCACAAGGTTTATTTCTTGGTGTATCATGGTGCTTCCGGATAAGACGAGATCTTGTCGAGTCTTCTTGAATTCTTCCCAAGTGTTTGCTCCATTCCATCCTGTATAGCTTGATGCATCTGCCACCATGTTGCAAAAGACTTCCTTCAAAGTAATCTTGAAGAGCGTAAGATACTTTATTCTTCCTTGAAACCAAATTGCTCCCGAAGTGATTCTCCATGTTACGAATCCATAGCTCTGCCTCCTTTGAAGTCTTGATCTAGAGAATATCACCCAACTTCATTCATCATCTATGGGGTCCAAAAGTTTTGGGATGAGATATGAGAGAGGTGGGGAGGGATATACACACAATACAAACAATAGTTTTTGAAGAAACAAGTTTTACTTTGTGGTCAGCTTGAAAACATCAAACAAATGACAGCTCACAAATCGCCGCATCTAACATAAGTGTGTAACAGGGGTTTGGTCTTCTAAAGGTCAAATAATTCTTCAGATTCTTCAAATTCTTCTAGTCTTCGGAGTCTTCAATTGTTGCAGCTTCAACTCTTCTAATGCATGGTCAAATCCTCTTTACTCTGAAGAGGCCATCGGTTATCCGATATCTTGTCCTTCTTGGAAGCGGCTTGATTGATTCTTCATGTGATCAAAAGGAAAAGGGGTATATTCTAACTATTTGAGGTGAGAGTGTCTATTTGATAAAATCGGAAGAGATGAGAAGTAAGAGTCTTTTGAAAATAAAGTTTTTGAGACATCCTGTCCTAGGGGCTTTCCGATTCCTAGGGTCACGTCCTCTGATCAACATGTGCTCGATACCATATCTGTGGCGACCCGACCTCGCACGGTCAAGCCTCGTATCTGTCATGCCATCCACTCGATCAATATCTTTGGCACACACAGTACACCAATGTATATATCAAAGTGCAATCACATGTATAAATAACGTAAAATGATATATACCTCATAATACTCAATGAAACAATCAAGCGGGTGTGGAGTCCCATCAACGCCATCGGCGGGTTGAGTGTAGACCGTAACCTGTGTCGTAACTCTTACTGTCGAAGAAAATCCTGCAACATGATACGTTGCAGCCGTGTAGGTCAAGACATTGAATGTCTAAGCAAGATCACAACATGAATAAACAGATGGTAAAACTATACTATATGCAATTTGGCTTTGTGGCTCAGATCTGAGTTTTGTTTGCGTAAAAGCTGATTTTATTTTCTCTACATCAAAGGAATAAATGAAGTCTGTACTATGGAGTTTTCTATCATGACATGGTTCCGCCAACCGATGTCTCATAGCCCAAAATCATCATATGTTGCCCATAATTAAGTTATCAATCCGGTGTTGAGAGTTCGAGATAGATCCAAGTCCAGATGCTCAAATTGTCCGTGAATCGGGACACGGCTAATCGATTAGGTTTTTAACCCTCTGCAGAGGTTTGTACACTTTACCCATAAGATTCGATCCCTCTCTTTACATTCTCGCACTTGAGGTGTTTGAGAACAAGATGACCGAAACATGGTCTTCCCAAGAGTTCCTCGACCACGTCGGTGCTCATCCAATCCTCTAGTAGTTCTACATCTCGCTAGCACCGTCCGGCCAGAGTCACAACTAGGGTCAACCAAGACAGAGCCCATATTGACTTGCGGTTGCACGGGTAAGCTTAGGGCATGAAGTATTCTTCCGTCTCTTTGAGTCTGGGTGAAGCTTTCCGCAAGATGTCATGGCGCTTCTCCATGCATCCCGCCAACCACCGGATTCTCCAGGTGCCCGTCAACCATCCTTCACCCAGAGTGTGTATTGAATTCTTGTCTCGAGTCTTGAAGTCTTGAGGCCTTGAAGATGCAGTCCTTGCAGATTCCATCATGGAGTTGTCGCCATTGACGTAGATCCTCCATTCTCACACCACTCCGTGCACTCATACCAACCCGTCTACTATAGCGTAGCATTAAAATAAATAACGTCCCGGGCTTGGTAACAAGGTGATGGGTTCCTACCTCATGCATACTACTCAACTACAAGGATTCAATGTCACTACTGGAGGGATTGTTGCGAAGATGACACTAGGTGCAATAAAACACATAGGTATGAAAAACATGGTCAAAGTGAACTTGCCTTGCTGACGATCTTCGAAAACTAGGGACTCGTGGTAGCAAGCTTCACACTCCGGAAATTCTACCGAGACAAACAACAATCATAATAAGCATACAACATATGACCACTTAACATAATAGCATGCTAACATAACACACAAAGCACTTGAACCAAAACCCAAAGAAAGACTCAAAGAAATCCAACTCAAAGTTTTCCCATATCCAACAACAATCAAGAAATAGTTTTACACTACAAAATTTTTCTTAACAGAACCTAAGCATGGGTTTATGCTACCTAACAGAAAAGAATTCATCAAGCAACTAGGAGTAAAAAGAATCACCTTAAAATCTATTATAAAACTCCTATTAGGCCTAAAGCAAATTCTAGTAAGAAAAATAAAATAAAAGTTTTATTTATTATAAATAAAAGTTCATGCTCTAAAGTTACAGAAACTAACCTAGAATAATCTATCTCTCATGAAAAATAAATTTATTTGCTAAGTAAAACAATAGGAAAACAGTAGCTAGTTAATTAATTAAGAATAACATGATTCTGATTAAAACTAATTTTTTATTGATCCTAAAATGCCCAAATAAATTCCTACGGTTAGGCAATGTCAAAACAAAGTTGTGACAAAAGAATCACCCAAAATAATATTCCTAACTCATTCTATAGCAGATTTACTATTCTGTCTAAATCTAAAATAAAGCAATTTTAAGTAATTTTAACATGGCTAATTATATTTTCTACAGAAACTATAAGAAATTTGCAAACCAACAAAAAAATAATCACTTAAAAATATTAAGTAGATTAAAAGATATGAATTTTACAAAACTGAAACTATTCTGTTAAAACAGAAAACTAAAAATAAAACTAAAACGAAAACTGGGCTAATGGGCCTATATAACGCTTCGCGTAATATAACTAAACTACGACGCCGAATAAAACCGAGTCGGCCGGTCTAATCTAACCTAACTAAAACCAAACTAAACCGGAATAAAACCGGTTCACTAAAACTAACCTAATAAAACCATACCCCTTCAGGGATCTAATCCTAACCCTAGAAAACAGATCGGACGGCGGGAGGTGCTCGGTGACTTACCGACGGCGACGGCGACGGCAGCTCGGCGGCGAGTGCTTGGCGACTCCGGTGGTCGGGGCGACGGCGGAGGTCTCCGGCCATGGTTGAACGGGCGAGGTTGGTTTGGTGGGGTCGATGGAGCTCGGGGTGGCCGGGCGTCGGCGACGGAGTTAATGGCGGCGGCGGCGCTGGTGCTCAATGAGCGCGGCGAGAGGGAGAGGTCGGGCGAGGCGAGGGGAACGGGTCGGGTGGGGGTATTTATAGGCGGGCGGGACGACTTGGGACGAGTGGCGAACGGGCGAGGGGATCGCGGCGAATCCCGGATCTCGCGGGATTCCGGCGAGCGGCGGCGCGGGGCGTGGCGTGGGGAGGAAGAAGGTGGGGTGGGGCCGGGTGTCAGCGAGAGGGAGAGAGAGAGGAGTCGGGCGGCGATCGGGCGGCGGGTTTTGGCGAGGGCGCTGGGCTGTTCGGGTCTGCATGGCTGGCCGGTGCCTGGCCCACTGGGTCATGCCGCTGGCTGGCCAGTGGTTCGGGCGCCTGGGTCCTTTTTCCCATTTTTTGAATTTAGAGAGAGAAAAATATATGTAAATATAAATATTTTATATAGGACATATATATATCAAAATGATCAAAAAGATTTCCTACAACATGAACTATTTTTCAAGTTCAAATAAAATACACAAAAATTCAAATAAAACAAAGAGTGTTTCTGCTCTAATAAAATCCAATAATAATCATTTTAAAAATACCAAAATGACTTCAAATTTATTTTCTCCTAATTTTCCATTAAAGGGAATCATTTTACCCATATTTCCATTTATTTATTTTAGGAGAAAATAATTTTGAATAAAATCCAAATAATTCCAAATTTGAAGGGGAGTTTCAAAATACCTTCAAATGACTTTCAATTTGATTCTTTTAACTTCCAACTCATATTTCATACAATTGAAGAAGTCATTTTATCTTCCCTCATGAAAATCATTGAGTTGCATAAAGCTTTGAATTTGAAATATTCTCAAATGAAATTCAAATCTTTTCAAAACCCTTTTCATTTCAAATGGAAGAAGTCATTTCATCTTCACTCTAGGGTTTTGGTGTTGGAATGGAATTGAATTCATTGAGATCCAAAAGGGCAAAAGTGGATAGTTTTGGGAAAGTCATTTTATTCCCTCTCATCCAACTTTCAAAAGTTTCAAATTCCACTCAATTTCACTCAATCAATCAAACAAACAATCAGACAACAAGCATAGTTATTTATCTAATATAACATTCCAAAATTTAGAATTTTGGGATGTTACAAGTCATCACCCTCTTGTTAAAAGCACTAGCTGGAGAGCTAAGCTGTCATTTGCATCCATTACTATTAATTTATATTGGGTATGACTATGATTGGATCTCTTTTACCATGAATTACAATGTCTAGCCAGTCCATGATCTTTAAAGGTGCTCTGCATTTATGTTTTGCGGTCTCAGAAAGGGCTAGCGAGATACCATCCTGTTATATCATATTATGATTGTTTTGAGAAAGTCTTTGTCATCTGAGATTTATTATTATCACTTTCGATAGTTGATTATGCCATAGATATGAGTAAACATGAGACACGAGAGTTATTGCAGTGTGGTTAGTCATAATCTTTCTTTGAAAACTTGAATGTCCGGCTTTACATATTTACAACAACAAGAGCAAACAGAGTTTGTAAAAGTTTTTCTTTATCACTTCCAGTTTATCAACTGAATTGCTTTAGGACAAGCAAAGGTTTAAGCTTGGGGGAGTTGATACGTGTCCGTTGTATCTACTTTTCCAAACACTTTTGCCCTTGTTTTGGACTCTAACTTGCACGATTTGAATGGAACTAACCCGGACTGACGCTGTTTTCAGCAGAATTTCCATGGTGTTATTTATGTGTTGAAACAAAAGTTCTCGGAATGACCTGAAACTCCATGGAACGTCTTTTCAGAAATAATAAAAAATCCTTGCCAAAGATGAAGACCAGGGGGCCCACACCCTGTCCATGAGGGTGGGGGGCGCGCCCCCCTACCTCGTGGGCCCCCTAGAGCTCCTCCGACGCCAACTCCAACTCTATATATTTGCTTTCGAGGAGAAAAAATCAGAGAAAAGAAATCATCGCGTTTTACGATACGGAGCCGCCGCCAAGCCCTAAAACCTCTCGGGAGGGCTTATCTGGAGTCCGTTCGGGGCTCCGGAGAGGGGGATTCGTCATGTCGTCATCATCAACCATCCTCCATCACCAATTTCATGATGCTCACCGCCGTGCGTGAGTAATTCCATCATAGGCTTGCTTTGGACGGTGATGGGTTGGATGAGATTTATCATGTAATCGAGTTAGTTTTGTTAGGGTTTGATCCCTAGTATCCACTATGTTCGAGATTGATGTTGCTATGACTTTGCTATGCTTAATGCTTGTCACTAGGGCCCGAGTGCCATGATTTCAGATCTGAACCTATTATGTTTTCATGAATATATGTGTGTTCTTGATCCTATCTTGCAAGTCTATAGTCACGTACTATGTGTTATGATCCGGAAACCCCGAAGTGACAATAATCGGGACCACTCCCGGTGATGACCATAGTTTGAGGAGTTCATGCATTCACTATGTGTTAATGCTTTGTTTCGGTACTCTATTAAAAGGAGGCCTTAATATTCCTTAGTTTCCGTTAGGACCCCGCTGCCACGGGAGGGTAGGACAAAAGATGTCATGCAAGTTCTTTTCCATAAGCACGTATGACTATATTCGGAATACATGCCTACATTACATTGATGAATTGGAGCTAGTTCTGTGTCACCCTATGTTATGACTGTTACATGATGAACCGCATCCGACATAATTATCCATCACCTATCCAATGCCTACGAGCTTTCCACATATTGTTCTCCGTTTATTTACTTTTCCGTTGCTACTGTTACAATCACTACAAAATACCAAAAATATTACTTTTGCTACCGTTACCTTTTGTTACTGTTACCACTACTATCATGTTACTTTGCTACTAAACACTTTGCTGCAAATATTAAGTTATCCAGGTGTGGCTGAATTGACAACTCAGTTGCTAATACTTGAGAATATTCTTTGGCTCCCCTTGTGTCAAATCAATAAATTTGGGTTGAATACTCTACCCTCGAAAACTTTTGCAATCCCCTATACTTGTGGGTTATCACATACATGCAAGCTTAAATAATCCACAAACTTCATCCACATAGATTAGGTGCATATCGGGATGTAATGTTCCATCTCCTACATAAGGATTAGCTAGCAGTTTCTCTATCATACCCGAAGGAATTTCATAATAAATATTTTCAGTAGGTGTAGTGGGTTGAGGAGCAATTCTTTGCTCTTCCGGTCGAGCTGAGGATACCCCGAACAAGCCCCTCAAAGGATTATTTTCCATAGTAACAAGTGACGGTAAGTTTCAGCACACTATATAAATGTTTCCTTACCAAATTCCACTTACCAAAGGTTCTTCACTCCCCGACAACGGCACCAGAAAAGAATCTTGATGACCCACAAGTATAGGGGAACTATCGTAGTCCTTTTGATACGTAAGAGTGTTGAACCCAACGAGGAGCAGAAGGAAATGACAAGCGGTTTTCAGCAAGGTATTCTCTACAAGCACTGAAATTATCGGTAACAAATAGTTGTGCGATAAGATAATTCATAATAGGTAACAAGTAACAAAGGTAAACAAGGCGCGGCAAGGTGGCCCAATCCTTTTTGTAGCAAAGGACAAGCCTGGACAAACTCTTATATAAAGCAAAACGCTCCCGAGGACACATGGGAATTACTGTCAAGCTAGTTTTCATCATGCTCATATGATTCACATTCGTTACTTTGATAATTTGATATGTGGGTGGACCGGTGCTTGGGTGCTGCCCTTCCCTGGACAAACCTCCCACTTATGATTAACCCTCTTGCAAGCATCTGCAACTACGAAAGAAGAATTAAGGTAAACCTAACCATAGCATGAAACATATGGATCCAAATTAGCCCCTTATGAAGCAACGCATAAACTTGGGTTTAAGCTTCTGTCACTCTAGCAACCCATCATCTACTTATTACTTCCCAATGCCTTCCTCTAGGCACAAATAATGGTGAAGTGTCATGTAGTCGACGTTCACATAACACCACTAGAGGAAAGACAACATACATCTCATCAAAATATCGAACGAATACCAAATTCACATGATTACTTATAACAAGACTTCTCCCATGTCCTCTGGAACAAACGTAACTACTCACAAAACATATTTATGATCAAGATCAGAGGAGTATTAATTATCATTAAGGATCTGAAAATATAATCTTCCACCGGATAAACCAACTAGCATCAACAACAAGGAGTAATCAACACTACTAGCAACCCACAGGTACCAATCTGAGGTTTTGGGAGCAAGATCGAATATAAGAGATGAACTAGGGTTTGAGAGGATATGGTGCTGGTGAAGATGTTGATGGAGATTGACCCCCTCTCGATGAGAGGATTGTTGGTGATGACGATGGCTTCGATTTCTCCCTCCCGGAGGGATGTTTTCTGATACGTCTCCAAGGTATCTATAAATTTTGATTGTTCCATGCTATTATATTATCTGTTTTGGATGTTTTATATGCATTAATATGCTATTTTATATGATTTTTGGGACTGGCCTGTTAACCTAGAGCCCAGTGCTAGTTCCTGTTATTTCCTTGTTTTAGAGTTTCGTAGAAAAGGAATACCAAATGGAGTCCAAACTGAATAAAACTTTCGCGATGATTTTTCTTGGACCAGAAGACACCCAGGAGACTTTGAGTGCAAATCATAAGAGCCACGAGGCAGCCACAAGGGTGGAGGGCGTGCCCCCCGACCTTGTGGGCCCCTCGGTGACCCCCTGACCTAGATCTTCCTCCAATATACACTCTTATACCCCAAAAACTTCCGGGGGAGGCACGAAACCACTTTTCCATAGCCGCAACCTTCTGTACCCATAAAAATTATGTTTTCATCATTTACCTACTCGAGGACGAGTAGGAATTAAGCTTGGGGATGCCTGATATGTCTCCAACATTTCTATAATTTTTGATTGCTCCATGCTATATTATCTACTGTTTTGGACCATATTGGGCTTTATTTTCCACTTTTATATTATTTTTGGGACTAACCTATTAACCGGAGGCCCAGCGCAGAATTCTTTTTTTTGCCTATTTCAGTGTTTTGAAGAAACAGAATATCAAACGGAGTCCAAACGGAATGAAACCTTCGGGAACGTGATTTTCTCACCGAATATGACCCAGGAGACTTGGACCCAACGTCAAGAAAGCCACAAGGTGGGCACGAGGTAGGGGGCACGCCTACCCCCTAGGGAGCGCCCCCACCCCCGTAGGCCCCATGAAGCTCCACCGACGTACTTTTTCCTCCTATATATACCTACGTACCCCCAAACAATCAGATACAGAGCCAAAAACCTAATTCCACCGCCGCAACCTTCTGTACCCATGAGATCCCATCTTGGGTTCTATTAGAAGTTCATGGGAAGGGGAATCCACCACGGAGGGCTTCTACATCAACACTATAGCCTCTCCGATGAAGTGTGAGTAGTTTACTTGAGACCTTCGGGTCCATAGTTAGTAGCTAGATGGCTTCTTCTCTCTTTTGGATCTCAATACAATGTTCTCCCCTCTCTCGTGGAGATCTATTCGATGTAATCTTCTTTTTGTGGTGTGTTTGTTGAGAACGATGAATTGTGGGTTTATGATCAAGATTATCTATGAACAATATTTGAATCTTCTCTGAATTCTTTTATGTATGATTGGTTATCTTTGCAAGTCTCTTTGAATTATCAGTTTGG
This sequence comes from Aegilops bicornis, assembly GCA_021605145.1. Lineage (NCBI taxonomy): Eukaryota > Viridiplantae > Streptophyta > Magnoliopsida > Poales > Poaceae > Aegilops > Aegilops bicornis. Next base: position 188,851,014 of record CM038674.1, read on the forward strand.
TTTGGCCTACTAGATTGGTTTTTCTTGCAATGGGAGAAGTGCTTAGCTTTGGGTTCAATCTTGCGGTGTCCTTTCCTAGTGATAGTAGGGGCAGCAAGGCACATATTGTATTGTTGCCATCGAGGATAACAAGATGGTTTTTTATCATATTGCATGAATTTATCCCTCTACTCATGTCATCTTGCTTAAGGCGTTACTCTGTTTTCATTAACTTAATACTCTAGATGCATGTTGGATAGCGGTCGATGAGTGGAGTAATAGTAGTAGATGCAATTAGAGTCGGTCTACTTGTCTCGGACGTGATGCCTATATACATGATCATACCTAGATATTCTCATAACTATGCTCAATTACATCAATTGCTCAACAAGAATTGCTCACCCACCATAAAATACTTATGCTCTTGAGAGAAGCCACTAGTGAAATCTATGGCCCCCGGGTCTATTCTCATCATATTAATCTTCCATCACTTTATTATTGCTTTGCTTTTTACTTTGCTTTTTATTTTACTTTGCATCTTTATACCAAAAATACCAAAAATATTATATATCATCTCTATCAGATCTCACTCTCGTAAGTGGCCGTGAAGGGATTGACAACCCCTATTCGTGTTGGTTGCGAGGAGTTATTTGCTTTGTGTAGGTACGAGGGACTCGCGCGTGGCCTCCTACTGGAATGATACCTTGGTTCTCAAAAACTGAGGGAAATACTTATGCTACTTTGCTGCATCATCCTTTCCTCTTCAAGGAAATCCAACGCAGTGCTCAAGAGGTAGCAAGAAGAATTTCTGGCGCCGTTGCCGGGGAGACTACACAAAAGTCAACATACCAAGTACCCATCACAATCCCTTATCCCTCGCATTACATTATTTGCCATTTGCCTCTCGTTTTCCTCTCCCCCACTTCACCCTTGCCGTTTTATTCGCCATCTCTTTTCCATTCGCCTCTTTTCGCTCGCTTTTCCCTTGCCATGTCAGAACCAAAAAGATTTGGGGGTTCTCTCCCGAGTTCTAGTGCTTTAGACAATCCTGCTATCTTATCTAAACTCATGAATAAAAATATGGAAAAACCTGCCAGATTTATCAATGAAAACCCTAGCAATTTTGATGAAGAAGATTCTAGAATATTTCACTATTTACTTGATGAATCTTTGAAAGATGCTTGGGATAGGCTATTAAAGATCTGTGCTAGCTATGTACCTCAATACCAAATTGAGGTTTACCTAAAAAGCTTTTATGTTGGGTTGCCCGCGTCGTTCAAACAAGTCTTGGATTCTATTTTTGAAGAGGGTTTTCTTGAAGGGGACCCCATAGACACCTATGAAAAGATGAAAACTATATTTGGGCATCCCATTAACGAGAAAGTTGAAATTACATCTCTTTTGCTTTCTTACCAGAACGAATCTATCAAAGAGATAAAAGCTAGCCTAGATGCCAATTTCCGCAGCATACTTAATCTTTCTTCTACCGTTAATGGTCATGTACTTTGTCAAAATAGAAAGATTAATTCCATAGATAGCAAGTTTGCTCTCTTATTCCCTAAAACCAAAGATGGCAATACCTATATCTATCCTTGCTTTTATGCCTAACTAGGGGCGTTAAACGATAGCGCTTGTTGGGAGGCAACCCAATTTTATTTTTAGTTTTTTTGCTTTTGCTTCTGTTTAGGAATAAATAATCCATCTACCATCTTTTTAGATGTGTTTTTATGTTTTAATTAGTGTTTGTGCCAAGTTAAACCTATAGGATCTTCTTGGATAATAGTTATTTGATCTTGCTGTAATTTCCAGAAACTTTTGGTTCACGAAAACAATTGTTAAAAATCACCAGAACGTGATAAAATAGTGATTCCAATTGATGCTGATCAATAAACAAATTTCCTAGGTCTTCCTGTTGTTTCTGAATTTTTGGAGTTCCAGAAGTTTGCGTTAGTAACAGATTACTACAGACCGTTCCGTTTTTGACAGATTCTGTTTTTCGTTTGTTGTTTGCTTATTTTGATGAATCTATGGCTAGTAAAATGGTTTATAAACCATAGAGAAGTTGGAATACAGTAGTTTTAACACCAATATAAATAAAGAGTGAGTTCATTACAGTACCTTGAAGTGGTCTTTTGTTTTCTTTCGCTAACGGAGCTCACGAGATTTCTGTTGAATTTTGTGTTGTGAAGTTTTCAAGTTTTGAGTGAAATCTTTTGATGGATTATAGAAAAAGGAGTGGAAAGAGCCTAAGCTTGGGGATGCCCATGGCACCCCCAAGATAATCTAAGGACACCAAAAAGTCAAAGCTTGGGGATGCCCCGGAAGGCATCCCTCTTTCATCTACTTCCATCGGTAACTTTACTTGGAGCTATATTTTTATTGACCACATGATATGTGTTTTGCTTGGAGCGTCTTGTATGATTTGAGTCTTTGCTTTTTAGTTTACCATAATCATCCTTTATGTACACACCTTTTGAGAGAGCCATACATGAACTGGAAATTGTTAGAATACTCTTTGTGCTTCACTTATATCTTTTGAGCTATATAGTTTTGCTCTAGTGCTTCACTTATATCTTTAAGAGCACGGTGGTGGATTTGTTTTATAGAAACTATTGATCTCTCATGCTTCACTTAGATTATTTTGAGAGTCTTAAATAGCATGGTAATTAGCTTAAACAATCCTAGTATGCTTGGTCTTGGTATTCAAAATTTGTAAAACTTTCTTTTGAGTGCGTTGAATACTATGAGAAGTTTGATGCTTGATAATTGTTTTGAGATATGAAGATGGTGATATTAGAGTCATGCTAGTTCAGTAGTTGTGAATTTGAGAAATACTTGTGTTAAAGTTTGTGATTCCCGTAGCATGCACGTATGGTGAACCGTTGATACGTCTCCAACGTATCTACTTTTCCAAACACTTTTGCCCTTGTTTTGGACTCTAACTTGCATGATTTGAATGAAACTAACCCGGACTGACACTGTTTTCAGCAGAACTACCATGATGTTGTTTTATGTGTAGAAAAGAAAAGTTCTCGGAATGACCTGGAAATCAACGGAGGCACTTTTTGGAATTTATAAGAATTTTGGGCAAAAGAAATACATCGGGGGCCGGGGCACTGTCCACGAGGCAGGCGCGCCCCTAGGGCGCACCCCCTATCTCGTGGGCCCCCTGGACCTCCTCCGACCTCAACTCCAACTCCATATATTCTGTCTCGGGGAGAAAAAATCAGAGAGGAAGTCGCGTTTCACGACACGGAGCCGCCGCCAAGCCCTAATCTCTCTCGGGAGGGCTGATCTCGAGTCCGCTCGGGGCTCGGAGAGGGGATTCGCCTGTCGTCGTCATCATCAACCATCCTCCATCACCAATTTCATGATGCTCACCGCTGTGCGTGAGTAATTCCATCGTAGGCTTGCTGGGACGGTGATGGGTTGGATGAGATTCACCATGTAATCAAGTTAGTTTTGTTAGGGTTTGATCCCTAGTATCCACTATGTTACGAGATTGATGTTGCTATGACTTTGCTATGCTTAATGCTTGTCACTAGGGCCCGAGTGCCATGATTTCAGATCTGAACCTATTATGTTTTCATGAATATATGTGTGTTCTTGATCCTATCTTGCAAGTCTATAGTCACCTATTATGTGTTATGATCCGACAACCCCAAGTGATAATAATCGGGATACTTCTCGGTGATGACCGTAGTTTGAGGAGTTCATGTATTCACTATGTGTTAATGCTTTGGTCCGGTTCTCTATTAAAAGGAGGCCTTAATATCCCTTAGTTTCTGCTAGGACCCCACTTCAACGGGAGGGTAGGACAAAAGATATCATACAAGTTCTTTTCCATAAGCACGTATGACTATTTACGGAATACATGCCTACATTACATTGATGAATTGGAGCTAGTTCTATATCACCCTATGTTATAACTATTGCATGAGGAATCGCATCCGGCATAATTATCCATCACTGATCCATTGCCTACGAGCTTTTCATATATTGTTGTTCGCTTATTTACTTTTCCGTTGCTACTGTTACAACTACTACAAAAACCCAAAACATTTATCTTTACTTTTGCTACCGTTACCATTATTATCATACCACTTTTGCTACTAAACACTTTGCTGCAGATACTAAGTTATCCAGGTGTGGTTGAATTGACAACTCAACTGCTAATACTCAAGAATATTCTTTCGCTCCTTGTGTCGAATCAATAAATTTGGGTTGAATACTTTACCCTCGAAAACTGCTATGATCCCCTCAGCACTTGTGGGTTATCAAGACTAATTTAAGCACTTTGTTGCCGGGCAGCATAGCTCTATTCTCTGAGTCACTTGGGATTTATATCTGTTGATCACTATGAAGAACTTGAAAGACGACCGAACTACAATTTATCCCTCAACTACGAGGGGAGGTAAGGAACTGCCATCTAGCTCTGCACTAGATTCTCCTTTCGTTATTAGTAAGATTGCGACACCTAAACCTGCTACTGCTATGAGTTATGATATGTCGCATGTTATCGATGATGCCACTTCTGCAATGCATGATGAAACTACTTCTGTACGTGATACTACTTTGCCATTAGGTGAATTTCTAGATGAACAACTTGCTAGAGTCAGAGGGGATGAAATTACTGAAGATCCTATTACTGATGATAGTGATGATGAAGGTTCCCCCAATGATTATGTTTTACCTGTTGTTCCTAAGGGTTATGTTATGAATGAAAAATTTGCTCTTGAAATCCTTGCTTGCAATGAAAGAAATGATCTTAAGAAATTATTAGCTAAATGGAAGCAGCAGTCTCTGAATGCTAGAATGAAACCCGGCCCTACTTTTGCTACTTCACCTATCTGTGTTACTGATAAGGATTATGAATTCTCTGTTGATCCTGATATTATTACCTTAGTTGAATCTGATCCTTTTTATGGAGTTGAATCTGAAACTGTTGTGGCACATCTTACAAGTTGAATGATATAGCCACCTTGTTTACTCATGATGAGAAGTCTCACTATTTATATATCCTTAAGATATTTCCGTTCTCATTAAAGGGTGATGCTAAGACTTGGTATAATTCTCTTGCTCCTGGTTGTGTGCGTAGTCCCCAGGATATGATTTATTACTCTGCTAAATATTTTCCTGCTCATAAGAAACAAGCTTCCTTGCGGGAAATATATAATTTTGTGCAAATCAAAGATGAGAGTCTCCCACAAGCTTGGGGGAGGCTTCTCCGGTTACTTAATGCTTTGCCTGATCATCCTCTTAAGAAAAATGAAATACTTGATATCTTTTATAATGGACTAACCGATGCTTCCAAGGACTACTTGGATAGTTGTGCTGGTTGTGTTTTCACGGAAAGAACAGTCGACAAAGCTGAAATACTATTGAATAATATGTTGACTAATGAAAATAATTGGACTCTTCCTGAGCCAGTTCACAAGTAATTCCTGAACCAATTGAGCCAACCCCTGAGCCTATTCCTAAACCCACTCCGAAGAAGAGAGGCATTTTATTTCTCAGTCCTGAAGATATGCAAGAGGAAAAGAAATCAATGAAAGAAAAAGGTATTAAAGCTGAAGATGTTAAGAATTTACCTCCTATTGAAGAAATACATGGTCTTAATTTACGCTTTGAAGAACCACATTGTCTTGATAACCCGACACGGTAGTAAAGGTAAATTCTCTCTATAGATATGATAAAGTTGAAATACCCTCTACTAAATTTCATAGCCCATGCTTAGATGAATTTGATGACTTTATGGCTAGGCAAGAAAGTTTTAATGCTTATGTTGGTAGAGAGTAAAGAATAATGCTTTCGAGATAGGACGCGTGGGTGATAATCACTAGAGTTAAAGATGAACTTCACCGCGTTAGCAAATATGCTTCTATGGTTGCTACTCAAGCTGAGCAAGTATTTAAAGCTCAAAATGATTTGCTTGATGAATTAAATAATAAAAATGACTTTGTTGTTAGAGTGGCTACTAGAACTGGTAGAATGACTCAGGAACCTTTGTATCTGAAGGCCACCCTAAGAGAATCGAGCAAGATTCTCAGAGAAATAATTTAGAGGCACCTAGTTCTTCTAAAAAGAAGAAGAAGAAAAATGATAAAACTTTGCATGCTTCTAGTGAACCTCATAGACACACACGAGAATACCAATAATATTTCTATTTACGATCTTTGAAACTCAATCGGTGATGAACATGAACCTAGTGATAATGTTAATAATAATGTTCATGTTGATGCACAACCTAGCAATGATAATGATGTAGAGATTGAACTCATTGTTGATCTTGATAACCCACAATCAAAGAATCAACGTTATGATAAGAGAGATTTTGTTGCTAGGAAGCACGGTAAAGAAAGAGAACCATGGGTTACAAACCTATGCCCTTTCCCCTAAACCATCCAATTCAAAGGATGATGAGGATTTTGAGCGCTTTCTTTGAAATGATTAGACCTATTTTCTTACGTATGCGCTTAAGCGATATGCTCAAAGTAAATCCATTATGCTAAGTATATGAAGGATATCATCACAAATAAAAGAAAGATACCGGAAGCTGAAATTTCCACCATGCTTGCTAATTACACTTTTAAGGGTGGAATACCAAAGAAACTTGGAGATCCGGGTGTCCCAACTATACCTTGCTCTATTAAAAGAAATTATGCTAGAGCTGCTTTATGTGATCTTGGAGCCGGTGTTAGTGTTATGCCTCTCTCTTTATATCGTAGACTTGAATTGAATAAGTTGACACCTACTGAAATATCCTTGCAAATGGCTGATAAATCAACTGCTATACCTATCGGTATTTGTGAGGATGTGCCTATTGTGGTTGCAAATGTCACTATTTTAACGGACTTTGTCATTCTTGATATTCCTGAGGACGATAGTATGTCTATTATCCTTGGTAGACCTTTTCTTAATACCGCAGGGGCTGTTATTGATTGCAACAAAGTCAATATCACTTTTCATGTTAATGGTAATGAGCATACGGTACACTTTCCGAGGAAACAATCTCAAGTTCATAGCATCAATTCAATTGGAAAAGTTCCAACTATCATTTTTGGAGGTTTTGAATCTCCTCTCCCTCTTGTCAAGAAAAAGTATGATATTCTTATTGTTGGGGTTTTCATATCCCGTTGAGGTAACTTAATGTTATTCAAATTTCTCCGGTTCCGTGTTATTCGGAATGAGTTCGTTAACAAGACTTGATCAACCTTGTAAGTGGGTTCATTTTGATGATCACGAGATGGATTAAACTAGAAGGCACAACCTTCTGTACCCTCCTTTTACTTTCTGTTATTTAGATGAAATAAAGCAAAAATAGTATTATCTGTCTCTTTACTGAATTATCCGTGCATTAAAAAATAGCCCGAAAATAAAAGTGCTCCAAATGCCCTGCAAATCTAGTATGATTTTTTCTGGAATATTTGAGGATTTTAGGCACTGAAATCACTACAGGAGGGCCAAGCACCAGGCCACGAGAGAGGAGGGCGCGCCCCTGTCTCCTGGGCCCTTGGTGGCCCCCCTCCACTTATGCCAGCACCCACACACTTCATCTTCTACCCAAAAAAATCCCCATCCAGCTCAAGCACGAGTTCTAGCTCTTCTTGCTGCGATTTTCGATCTCTTAGCTCAAAGCTCCATTCACAAAACTGCTTTGGGAGATTGTTGCTTGGTATGTGACTCCTCCATTGGTCCAAATAGTTTTTGTTCTAGTGCTTTATTCATTGCAAATTTTTGCTGCATAGGTGAACATGTTCTTGAGGTTGCATGTTAAATTTTCGAGGTCCCAAGAAATTCCAATGCATGATATAGGCTCTAGGCACTTGTAGGAGTAGTTGCTGTCAATCTTGTTTAGTTTTATTCACTTTTATTTTGAAGTTACTAAAATTTCAGAAATTTTTCAGAAAAAGAAATATGCTTAGAAGAATGTATCAAGGAGGTTCCTCGGCAAAGAAAGGGCCAAGGATTGCTATACGTGAGCAAGATGTTGAATTGCCGAGGGACGCAAATGTACGGGCTTGTGAGTGGCCATCCGATGATTTTATAGTCGAAGCAGGCTTCAAGGAGGAATTTGATGCATATGTGCGTAATGCCGAGCTGGAGGACTTCTTACAAGATAAGTGTCCATGATACTATCGATTGGCGATTCTTTTGTGCGGAGGTTTAGATACAACTGTTCGTAATTCTCCTAGTGTCATGTTTGATATTTATGATACATCTTATACCATGGATTTAGAGGATTTCACAACTGGCCTTGCAAACTCCTTGATGGGGTAATATTAATGATCCTCCCAAATCTGAATTTAGAGATTTTCTTGCTAGTATTACTGTGGGAGAATCTAGGGACGTAGCACAAGCTACCATAGGGAGCATTCATTTTCCTGCTATACATTACTTTGCTCTCTTTATTGGTAGATGCATTAACGGTAAGGACAAAGTATGTCACATGTGTGCTCCTGATCTTGCTGTCCTCAAGAGTGTTGTGTCAGGTTATAAAGGTTATAACTTGGGGGCAATAGTTGCACGTAGGTTGTAGAATAATAGTAGAAAGGGAGATTTATTTGGAGGAATTTATGCAACCCGTGTGGCTAACTTTCTTAATATAGCTCCACAAGAGGGGGATATGATTTTACCTCCTATTTATTTGGATAAAGAAGCTATGTTCCATCATCATTTTCTTGAGAGGAATAAACAATTCCTCCATTATCGACTAATCTATGATGTAATAACATCGTCCTGTTACTCTTCCCGCCCCTACCTTTTTGATTATCGTGCAAGAGGAAGATACGTTGTCACTAGGGAGGAAGCAACTGAGTATGAGAGAGGAATGGAGGCAGCTCGCCAACACGCTGCCGCTCAGGAGGCGATCGCCTCCGCATCTCAGTACAACCCCAGCTTCACTTATGGATATCAAACTTGAATGCTGGCTTTTCATGTTTACAACAACAAGAGCAAATAGAGTTTGTAAAAGTTTTTCTTTATCACTTTCAGTTTATCAACTGAATTGCTTGAGGACAAGCAAAGGTTTAAGCTTGGGGAGTTGATACGTCTCCAACGTATCTACTTTTCCAAACACTTTTGCCCTTGTTTTGGACTCTAACTTGCATGATTTGAATGAAACTAACCCGGACCGACGCTGTTTTCAAAGAACACTACCATGATGTTGTTTTATGTGTAGAAAAGAAAAGTTCTCGGAATGTCCGGAAATCCACGGAGGCACTTTTTGGAATTTATAAGAATTATTGGGCGAAAGAAATACATCGGGGCCTGTGGCCTGTCCACGACACAAGGGGGGGCGCCCCCTAGGGCGCCCCCTATCTCGTGGGCCCCCTGGACCTCCTCCGACCTCAACTCCAACTCCATATATTCCATCTCGGGGAGAAAAAAATCAGAGAGAAAGTTTCATCGCGTTTCACGACACGGAGCCGCCGCCAAGCCCTAATCTCTCTCGGGAGGGCTGATCTGGAGTCCGTTCGAGGCTCCGGAGAGGGGGATTCATCGCTGTCGTCATCATCAACCATCCTCCATCACCAATTTCATGATGCTCACCGCCGTGCGTGAGTAATTCCGTTGTAGGCTTGCTGGACGGTGATGGGTTGGATGAGATTCACCATGTAATCAAGTTAGTTTTGTTAGGGTTTGATCCCTAGTATCCACTATGTTCTGAGATTGATGTTGCTATCACTTTGCTATGCTTGATTCTTGTCACTAGGGCCCGAGTGCCATGATTTCAGATCTGGACCTATTATGTTTTCATGAATATATGTGTGTTCTTGATCCTATCTTGCAAGCCTATAGTCACCTATTATGTGTTATGATCCGACAACCCCAGTGACAATAATCGGGATACTTCTCGGTGATGACCGTAGTTTGAGGAGTTCATGTATTCACTATGTGTTAATGCTTTGGTCCGGTTCTCTATTAAAAGGAGGCCTTAATATCCCTTAGTTTCCGCTAGGACCCTACTTCAACGGGAGGGTAGGACAAAAGATTTCATACAAGTTCTTTTCCATAAGCACGTAGGACTATTTACGGAATACATGCCTACATTACATTGATGAATTGGAGCTAGTTCTATATCACCCTATGTTATAACTATTGCATAAGGAATCGCATCCGGCATAATTATCCATCACTGATCCATTGCCTACGAGCTTTTCATATATTGTTCTTCACTTATTTACTTTTCCGCTACATTGTTACAACTACTAAAAAAACCCAAAACATTTATCTTTACTTTTGCTACCGTTACCATTATTATCATACCACTTTTGCTACTAAACACTTTGCTGCAGATACTAAGTTATCCAGGTGTGGTTGAATTGACAACTCAACTGCTAATATTCAAGAATATTCTTTGGCTCTCCTTGTGTTGAATCAATAAATTTGGGTTGAATACTCTACCCTCAAAAGTTGTTGCGATCCCCTATACTTGTGGGTTATCAACCGTTATGTGATGAAGTCGGAGCATGATTTATTTATTGATTGTCTTCCTTATGAGTGGCGGTCGGGGACGAGCGATGGTCTTTTCCTATCAATCTATCCCCCTAGGAGCATGCGCGTAATACTTTGCTTTGATAACTTCTAGATTTTTGCAATAAGTATATGAGTTCTTTATGACTAAAGTTGAGTCCATGGATTATACGCACTTTTCTTCCTTCCACCATTGCTAGCCTCTCTAATACTGCGCACTTTTTGCCGGTATCATACACCCACCATATACCTTCCTCAAAACGGCCACCATACCTACCTATCATGGCATTTCCATAGCCATTCCGAGATATATTGCCATGCAACTTTCCACCGTTCCGTTTATTATGACACGCTCCATCATTTTCATATTGCTAGCATGATCATGTAGTTGACATAGTATTTGTGGCAAAGCCACTGTTCATAATTCTTTCATACATGTCACTCTTGATTCATTGCATATCCCGTACACCACGGAGGCATTCATATAGAGTCATATTTTGTTCTAAGTATCGAGTTGTAATTGTTGAGTTGTAAGATAAATAAAAGTGTGATGATCATCATTTTTAGAGCATTCTCCCAAGTGAGGAAAGAATGTTGGAGACTATGATTCCCCCATAAGTCAGGATGAGACTCCGGATGAAAAATAAAAAAATAAAAGAAAAGAGGCCATAAAAAAAGAAGAGAAAAGGCCCAAATAAAAAAATGAGAGAAAAAGAGAGAAGGGACAATGTTACTATCCTTTTACCACACTTGTGCTTCAAAGTAGCACCATGATCTTCATGATAGAGAGTCTCTCATTTTGTCACTTTCATATACTAGTGGGAATTTTTCATTATAGAACTTGGCTTGTATATTCCAATGATGGGCTTCCTCAAAATGCCCTAGGTCTTCGTGGAGGAAGCGAGTTGGATGCACACCCACTTAGTTTCTTTTGTTGAGCTTTCATATACTTATAGCTCTAGTGCATATGTTGCATGGCAATCCCTACTCACTCACATTGATATCTATTGATGGGCATCTCCATAGCCCGTTGATACGCCTAGTTGATGTGAGACTATCTTCTCCCTTTTTGTCTTCTCCACAACCACCATTCTATTCCACATATATTGATATATCCATGGCTCACGCTCATGTATTGCGTGAAGATTGAAAAAGTTTTGAAAATGTCAAAAGTATGAAACAATTACTTGTCTTGTCATCGGGGTTGTGAATGATTTAAATACTTTGTGTGGTGAAGATAGAGCATAGCCAGACTATATGATTTTGTAGGGATAACTTTCTTTGGCCATGTTATTTTGAGAAGACATAATTGCTTTGTTAGTATGCTTGAAGTATTATTATTTTTATGTCAATATAAAACCTTTGTCTTGAATCTTTCGGATCTGAATATTCTTACCACAATTAAGAAAAATTACATTGAAATTATGCCAAGTAGCACTCCGCATCAAAAATTCTGTTTTTATCATTTACCTACTCGAGGACGAGCAGGAATTAAGCTTGGGGATGCCTGATACGTCTCCAACGTATCTATAATTTTTGATTGCTCAATGCTATATTATCTACTGTTTTGGACCATATTGGGCTCTATTTTCCACTTTTATATTATTTTTGGGACTAACCTATTAACCGGAGGCCCACCCCAGAATTGCGGTTTTTTGCCTATTTCAGTGTTCAGAAGAAACGGAATATCAAACGGAGTCCAAACGGAATGAAACCTTCGGGAACGTGATTTTCTCACCGAATATGACCCAGGAGACTTGGACCCTACGTCAAGAAAGCTACGAGCTGGGCACGAGGTAGGGGGGCGCGCCTACCCCCCTAGGGCGCGCCCCCCACCCTCGTGAAGAAAATATGCCCTAGAGGCAATAATAAAGTTATTATTTATTTAAATACATAGACAAACAGAGTGTCACTAGTATGCCTCTACTTGACTAGCTCGTTAATCGAAGATGGTTATGTTTCCTAACCATAGACATGAGTTGTCATTTGATTAACGGGATCACATCATTAGGAGAATGATGTGATTGATTTGACCCGTTCTGTTAGCTTAGCCAAATCGGAGAAATGCGTCTTCATAGGATACACAAAGGAGACTATTGGGTGCAGCCCCCCTTTTCCTTCTCCCTCTCCTCCTCTTTCCTTCTCTCCTACTCCAACAAGGAAAGGAGGAGTCCTACTCCCGGTGGGAGTAGGACTCCCCCCTTGGCGCGCCCTCCTCCTTGGCCGGCCGCCTCCCCCCTTGTTCCTTTATATATGGGGGCAGGGGGCACCCCATCAACACAACATTGATCAGTTGATCTTTTAGCCGTGTGCGGTGCCCCCCTCCACCATAGTCCACCTCGATAATACTGTAGCGGTGCTTAGGTGAAGCCACATGTCGGTAGAACATCAACATCGCCACCACGCGCCGTCGTCTTGTGAAACTCTCGCTCAACACTCGGCTGGATCGGAGTTTGAGGGACGCCATCGGGCTGAACGTGTCTTGAACTCGGAGGTGCCGTCGTTGGTACTTGATCGGTCGGATCATGAAGACGTACGACTACATCAACCGCGTTGTGCTAACGCTTCCGCTTTTGCTCTATGAGGGTATGTGGACAACACTCTCCCCTCTCGTTGCTATGCATCACCATGATCTTGCGTGTGCGTAGGAATTTTTTTGAAATTACTACGTTCCCGAACAGTGGCATCCGAGCCTGGTTTTATGCGTAGATGTCATATGCACGAGTAGAACACAAGTGAGTTGTGGGCGATATAAGTCATCTTGCTTACCAAAGATGTCATACTTTGGTTCGACGGTATTGTGAGATGAAGCGGCCCGGACCGACATTACGTGTACGCTTACGTGGGACTGGTTTCACCGTTGCGAGCACTCGTTGCTTAAAGGTGACTGGCGGGTGTCTGTCACTCTCACTTTAGTTGAACCGAGTGTGGCTACGCCCGGTCCTTGCGAAGGTTAAAACAGCACCAACTTGACAAACTATCGTTGTGGTTTTGATGCGTAGGTAAGAACGGTTCTTGCTAAGCCCGTAGCAGCCACGTAAAATTTGCAACAACAAAGTAGATGACGTCTAACTTGTTTTTGCAGGGCATGTTGTGATGTGATATGGTCAATACATGATGCTAAATTTTATTGTATGACATGATCATGTTTTTGTAACCGAGTTATCGGCAACTGGCAGGAGCCATATGGTTGCCGCTTTATTGTATGCAATGCAATCACCCTGTAATGCTTTACTTTATCACTAAGCGGTAGCGATAGTCGTAGAAGCAATAATTGGCGAGACGACAATGATGCTACGATGGAGATCAAGGTGTCGCGCCGGTGATGATGGTGATCATGACGGTGGTTCGGAGATGGAGATCACAAGCACAAGATGATGATGGCCATATCATATCACTTATATTGATTGCATGTGATGTTTATATTTTATGCATCTTGTCTTGCTTTGATTGACGGTAGGATTATAAGATGATCCCTCACTAAATTATCAAAGTATAAGTGTTCTCCCGAGTATGCACCGTTGCGAAAGTTCTTCGTCTTTGAGACACCACGTGATGATCGGGTGTGATAGGCTCTACGTTCAAATACAACAGGTGCAAAACAGTTGCACACGCGGAATACTCAGGTTAAACTTGACGAGCCTATCATATAATAGATATGGCCTCGGAACACGGATACCGGAAGGTCGAGCGTGAATCATATAGTAGATATGATCAACATAGTGATGTTCACCGTTGAAACTACTCCATCTAACGTGATGATCAGACATGGTTTAGTTGATATGGATCACGTGATCACTTAGAGGATTAGAGGGATATCTATCTTAGTGGGAGTTCTTAAGTAATATGATTAATTGAACTTTAATTTATCATGAACTTAGTCCTGGTAGTATTAGCATATCTATGTTGTAGATCAATAGCTCGTTATTTTCTCCCCTATTTTATTTTGATATGTTCCTAGAGAAAACTAAGTTGAAAGATGTTAGTAGCAATGATGCGGACTTGGTCCGTGATCTGAGATTAACCTCATTGCTGCACAGAAGTATTATGTCCTTGATGCACCGCTAGGTGACAGACCTATTGCGAGAGCGGATGCGCACGTTATGAACGTTTGGCTAGCTCAATATGATGACTACTTGATAGTTTAGTGCGCCATGCTTAACGGCTTAGAATCGGGACTTCAAAGACGTTTCGAATGTCATGGACCATATGAGATGTTCCAGGAGTTGAAGTTAATATGTCAAGCAAATACCCGAGTTGAGAGATATGAAGTCTCCAACAAGTTCTATAGCTAAAAAGATGGAGGAGAATAGCTCAAGCAGTGAGCATGTGCTCATATTGTTTGGGTACTACAATCACTTGAATCAAGTGGGAGTTAATCTTCCATATAAGATAGTGATTGACAGAGTTCTCTAGTCACTATCACCAAGTTACTAGAACTTCGTGATGAACTATAATATGCAAGGGATAACAGAAACGATTCCCAAACTCTTCGTGATGCTGAAATCGACGAAGGTAGAAATCAAGAAAAACATCAAGTGTTGATGGTTGACAAGACCAATAGTTTCAAGAAAAGGGCAAAGGGAAGAAGGGGAACTTCAAGAAGAACGGCAAGCGAGTTGCTGCTCAAGTGGAGAAGCCCAAGTCTAGACCTAAGCACGAGACCCAGTGCTTCTACCGCAAAGCGAACTGGTCATCGGAAGCGGAACTGCCCCAAGTATTTGGCGGATAAGAAGGATGGCAAAGTGAACAAAGGTATATTTGATATACATGTTATTGATGTGTACTTTACTAGTGTTTATAGCAACCCCTCAGTATTTGATACTAGTTCAGTTGCTAAGATTACTAACTCAAAACGGGAGTTGCAGAATAAACAGAGACTAGTTAAGGGTGAAGTGACGATGTGTGTTGGAAGTGGTTCCAAGATTGATATGATCATCATCGCAGACTCCCTATACTTTCATGATTAGTATTGAACCTAAATAAGTGTTATTTGGTGTTTGCGTTGAGCATGAACATGATTTGATCATGTTTATTGCAATACAATTATTCATTTAAGTTAGAGAACAATTGTTGTTCTCTTTACATGAATAAAAACCTTATATGGTCATACACACCAACGAAAATGGTTTGTTGGATCTCGATCATAGTGATACACATATTCATAATATTGAAGCCAAAAGATGCAAAGTTAATAATGATAGTGCAACTTATTTGTGGCAATCGCCGTTTAGGTCATATTGGTGTAAAGCGCATGAAGAAACTCCATGCTGATGGGATTTTGGAATCACTTGATTATGAATCACTTGATGCTTACGTAACCATGCCTTATGGGCAAGATGACTAAAACTCCGTTCTCCGAACAATGGAGCGAGCAACAGTTGTTGGAAATAATACAAACCGATGTATGCAGTCCGATGAGTGTTGATGCTCATGGCGGTATCATTATTTTCTGACCTTCACAAATGATTTGAGCAGATATGGGTATATCTACTTGATGAAACACAAGTCCTGAAACATTTGAAAAGTTCAAAGAATTTCAGAGTGAAGTGGAGAATCAGCGTAACAAGAAAATAAAAGTTCCTACGATATAATCGCAGAGGTAAAATATTTGAGTTACGAGTTTGGCCTTCAGTTAAAACAATGTGAAATAGTTTCACTACTCACGCCACCTGGAACACCACAGTGTAATGGTGTGTCCGAACATCATAACTGCACTTTATTAGATATGGTGCGATCTATGATGTCTCTTACCGATTTACCACTATAATTTTGGGATTATGCATTAGAGACAGCTGCATTCACGTTAAATAGGGCACCATCTAAATCCGTTGAGACGACACCGTATGAACTATTGTTTAGCAATAAACCTAAGCTGTCGTTTCTTAAAGTTTGGAGTTGCGATGCTTATGTGAAAAAGTTTCATCCTAGTAAGCTCGAACCCAAATCGGAGAAATGCGTCTTCATAGGATACCCAAAGGAGACTATTGGGTACTGTCGTGGTTCTAAGTCTGACAGTAGAATGGGGGGTAGGTATGGAGAGGCAAGATCCTAGCTATGGAGTAGTTGTATACGCAAGATGTTTACGAGTTCAGGCCCTTCTCGGAGGAAGTAACAGCCCTACGTCTCGGAGCCCGGAGGCGGTCGACTGGATTATGTGCGTATGAGTTACAGGGGTGCGAACCCTTTACACTGAGGAGGGGGTGGCTTATATAGAGTTCGCCAGGCCCCTCCCGCCCTCAGTTATGCAGGTATTAAGGTACATTAAGATAGGGAGTTACTGGTAACGTCCCACATAAAGTGCTATGATGGCCATAAAGCCACTTAATACCCGGCCGTTTGCGTGCAGACTGACTGTAGATCTTCTGTCGGTCAAGTGGTTGGCTGGTGGTCGAGTGTCTTCAGGTCCGTCAAGTGGAATCCTTACAGGTCGACTGAAAGATGTTTTCTTTAAGAGATGTCCTTGGGGAGGGTATCTTGGACAGGTCCATGACCCTACCCTAGGTACATGACTTCATCAGTAGCCCCCAAATGGATCGAGGTTTGAGTGGGGAAGGAGTTGAGAACTCTTCCGACCCACTTTTTGTGTGATGAGCACGTCCTGTCTGGATCAATAAGCTTAGGTGACGGCTTCAACTTCTTTTTGATCGCCTTGGTCTATTCTTTGTATCTGTCGAGTGTGTTTTTCGTACTTGGAGAACTCCGAGTGACAGGACGGAGGAAATCTTCTGTCTGACGATTTGCTCTGTCGCGCGCGGATTTAGCGGGATTCGAATTTTCGGGAAACGAGCGGGGTGGAGGAAGCCGCAGTAATCGGACGGGATAAGGCAGGGACGCCTCGATCTCCGCGCCACCTTTTTCGCCACGTATCGCGCGGGCGACTGTTGCGGGATTTGACAAGATCGTCCGGGCCTACCAGTCAGTCACTCGGAAGCAACCTCATATAAGGCCTCGGATGGGGGTTTTTGAACAGTGCGTTCCCCTTTCTTCCTCCCTTCTCCAGATTCATCCGCCGCATGCGATTCCACCTTCGCGTTGCTGCTCCGTGCGCGTCTCGTCGGCGACAATGGTGAAGGACAAGACAGCGGCTTTGGAGCGGGAGAAGAAGGTGTCGGCGAAGGCGAAAGGAAGAGCGACCAGTCGGGGCGGATCCTCGTCGAGGGCCGGCTTGCCGCAGGGCTGGATCCAGGGCGACTGGATCTGCTCGACGATCAGCCAGAAGGACCTTGATGACATGGCCAATGAAGGACGGATCCTCCATGGAACGGCGCGACTCCCGGGGAAGGAGTGGACGCCACAACCTCTGGAGGGTGAGTGCGTTCTCTTGGCCACTCATGTCTACCGCGGGTTTTCTCTGCCGCCTCACCCTTTCTTTCGGGGTTTTTTGAACTTCTTTGGGGCACAACTTCACCACTTGACTCCCAACTCCATCGTGTATCTTGCTGCTTTTGTGTCGCTGTGTGAGAATTTCTTGGGTTGCCGGCCTCATTGGGGCCTTTTCAAGCACATTTTCACTTGTCGCTCCCAAACGGTGAAAAAGGCCAATCCGAGTGACGAGAGAACTCAAGTGATTCAGATGTGTGGGGGTCTTGGGGTCCAAATGAGAGGAAAAAGTTCTTTTCCGGCCATGATCTTACCCGAGTCAGTCCATGGATGGCAGTCGACTTGGTTCTACTGCAAGGACCAGCCAACGCCAGTATAAGCCGATCGGACTCCCTCGTTTTTCCATGGACCGAGTGAGCAAACCATCTTCTTTGAAAGTGATCCCGGAAGAGAAGGCGCAGGTGAAGGTGTTGGTCGAACGAGTTGTCCAGCTCACTCGAGACGGGTTAACAGGCATGGCTCTCTTGGAGGTCTTCCTTCGACGCTGCATCCAGCTGCTTCAAGCCCGAGACCATCCGATGTGGTTGTACTCCGGCACTGAGGACACCACTCGGATCCACCCAGAAGGAGATCGAGGATGCCATGATGGAAAGATGTCTTGGGGGCATCACAGAAACAAGGACAACCCTCGAGGGGCCAGGAGGATCCCTCCACTCGACCGATCCTCTGAAGTAGACAAGGTCCATTCCTGCATCTTTGATTGTTATCCTGTTTTCTCCATCTTGTTTGCTTCAAATCAGTCGATTGACTTTGTCTTGTTTGTTGTCTTCCAGGCCACCACTAAGATGTATTCGATGCCCAACGGGGCGCAAGAACCAGTCGAGGAGGAAGGGAGCGGAGGTGAAAGCCAGGAGGAATGGCAATCCGATGGTGCGGAGGACAAAGATGATGACATCTCCGGCGAAGAGGAGGAGGAGGAAGAGGAGGAAGAAGTCGACCCTCCTCGCATGGAAAGGCGATCCAAGCTTACCCATGACCCCGCGGTCGAGCGTGGCAAGGTCGCGCTGTCAGCGGTCGGCAAACGCATACGACGCCTCAGACGGCGTCTCCGTGAGTGAAAAAACGCCGAAGCAACCCCGAGCGACGCCATCAAAGACGACGAAGGCTTTGCCCAAGATGAGGATGGCCATTCCCACCATTTCCGGGTACAGCAGAATTCGTGTTTTCTTGTTTGGCACGGACACATTTTTGGTCGACTTGTTGACTGATCAACTAATTTCTGAAACCTGCAGCACTGCTACCTCCGAGACCTCAGTTAGAAATGAAGACCAGGAGATGGAAGATGCTGCCACCTCTAACCTTGGTATGATCTCTGTAGTTTCTCTTTTGGTCGACTGGATTTCTGTTTTCAACTTTGAATCTTTCCTGTAGTCCCTCCTCATGTCATTGATCTCCCCGATGATGATGATGAGGCGCCGTTGAGGCGGAGGAGGACTAAGAAGGCGCCTGCTGGCAAGACTGACCAGGTTGCATCAGTGCATGAGGTGCTGGTTCATGAGGGTGGCAACATCACTCGGACTTCCGTGTCTTTCATTTGTCATTGACGAGTATCCGGCCTTCATCGTCGACTGCTGATCCGCCCTCCCTTTTCACCACGCACCACGTCCCAGAGGACCAAGTGGGTGCTGCTAAGGAGGCTATACGCCAAGCGGGGATCATGATGGAGCAAATGAAGGTGGTCCGAAGCCACCATGCGGCCTATGATGCCGGTGAGCTCTTCGTGAGCAACATCCAGGTTAGTTGATCACCACTTGTTACATTAGGATATGCTACCCGAAAACTCTTCTTTACGAAGATCTTCATATCTGTACACCCATGGGTGTGTCGACTGAATTTTTGGACCGGTGGGGGCATGCCGAGTGCACCCTCTTTGGGTGTAGTCCCGAGACTATGGTGGATCACCGCGCTTGACCGTAGTCTTTAAACTGTGTATTTCTTTGATAACTTCTTCACTCGGTCTGGTCGGACCATGTCGAATGGAATCTTGAAACCGGTGGGGGCACGCTGAGTGCACCCACTGGGTGTAGTCCCCGAGACTATGGTGGACTACTGGTAGTCGACCGTAGTCTAAAGAACTCTTTTTTTATGATACCGAGGCTAACTGCTGACAGTTAGCTATGGTTTAGGATCATAACCTTTTTGTCTCTTTCGACCGATCGAACCGAAGTCGGTAAGACCGGTGGGGGCACGCTAAGTGCACCCACCGGTGTAATCCCGAGACTACTGTCGAATATTTTGATTCGGCTGTAGTCTTAGAAACGCAATGATTTTTCTTAGTCACTCGGAAGTAACTTATCTTTGATGTCTGTCGATTGATTCTTCGCAAAAATCCTGTGAGCTTGTGGCTCGCTATACTGAATTGGAAAACAAACAGATCCAGCTCAACCTTGACTTGAAGCTTGCTCAGGAGAACTTGCAGAAGGCGAGATACGAAGCAAAAGGTATGGCTGGTGAGAACTTGACGACTGTCTTTGTCTTTCTGTTCCTTCCTAATTCTGATCTCACCGTCATTTTGCGAGACAAAATGGAGGAGGCTCAAGAAGAAGGATCATGACCTTGCCGAGGCACGTAAAACGGCTTTGAACAAAACCAAGCTCATGGAAGAGAAGTTGTCTTCATCGGAAAACTTGAAGAAGAGAACGCCAATCTAAAAGTTGCTCTCGACGCTGCCAACAAGGAGGTTAGCCGATCAAGAACGACAAGATAGCTCTGAGCGACAAAATTTGGCGAATCAAGGGAAGAGGGATGATCTAGAGGCTTATCTGGGAGGGCTTGCCAAGAAGTTATTCCTCATGCTTGAAGGTAATTCCTCTTATCCGGCGACTTGTTATCACCGACTCATCATAGAACCATTAGCTTGAACTCGAGTTGTGTTTGCAGAGTGCATCGAACTTCGAGGAAGAGACTAGTCGAGTGGAGACAAGCTCGACCCCATTAACTCCCGTGAAGGATGAAACCGCCATGAATGTGCTCCGACCGAGTCTCGCGTCATCTCTTGTGGTGGACTACCTCGCTCGATCAAGGTTGCGGTGTCGCGGATTGACTCGACACTACGGCCAAAGCGAAACACTTCAAAATGACCTCGAGTCTTTAATGAGTCGACTGAATGACGTTCCAAGTCGAGTGCAGGAATGGAAAAAGTCTTCTGCCAGATGCGGTGCGGATGTTGCTCTGTCTCTGGTCCGCATTCACTGCAAGGAGGCGCGAGAGGAAAGGCTGGCGTCCATCAAAGTTGCCAATACCAAGAAGTGCGACTTCCGATCTTTCATGGAGACTTTCATTGGTGCTGCCACCCGGATCGCTGATGGGATCGACCTGGACCAGTTCGTTGCGGCCTTCCAGTCCTCCACCTGAGGAGTAAAAAACTTCTACGATTCATCTTAAATTTGTCTCGGAATGCCGAGTGACCTTGTAACCGATAAACTTTAACAGGCTTGAGGCTTGGGTACTTCTGCATCCGTAGGATGTTATCCGAACTTTACTTATCGTCGAAATATGCTTTTGTTTGCCTTCAAGTGAACTTTGTTCTTCACATGGATTATGCTTCGGTGCTTGATATGCAGCTTCTGAGGTGGAAAATCCAGTCGACCTACACTTCGTTGTTCTTGCAGGTAGGGATGGAGTTCGGATTGTACTTATGGCGCAGCTCCGAAGGAGAAGGTAACAATCGACCTACACCTCGTCGTCCTTGCGGATCGGGATGGAGCGCACATTGTACTTGTGGCGCAGCTCCGAAGGAGAAGGTAACAGTCGACCTGCACCTCGTCGTCCTTGCGGATTGGAATGGATTTCATTACTTAGCGAATCTTGGATCTGCGGCTAAGCCTCCGAGTGGGAGGGTTGCTCTCCACTCGGTAGGATTTTTCAAACTTAGGCGTAGTCTTGGATCTTTGCTAAGCCCCCGAGTGGGAGGTTTGCTCTCCACTCGGTAGGATTTTTCAAACTTAGGCGTAGCATCGACTGCTGCACGCCCGAGTGGGAGGTTTGCTCTCCACTCGGTGGGATTTTCAAACTTAGGCAGTCTTGGACTGTTGCTAAGCCCCGAGTGGGAGGTTTGCTCTCCACTCGGTAGGATTTTTCAAACTTAGGCGTAGTCTTGGACTGCTGCTAAGCCCCCGAGTGGGAGGTTTGCTCTCCACTCGGTAGGATTTTTCAAACTTAGGCAAGTACTGGACTGCAGCTAAGCCTCCGAGGAGGGTTTTTGTGTCGTAGCTCTGAAGGGGAAGGCACCAGTCGACATGTACCTTGTCCTCCTTGCAAAGTGCACATTGTATTAAATACTTAGGCGAGTACTTGGACTGCAGCTAAGCCCCCGAGTGGGAGGCTGGCTCCTCACTCAGTAGGATTTTCAAACTTAGGCGAGTACTTGGATTGCAGCTAAGCCCCCGAGTGGGAGGCTGGCTCACCACTCGGTAGGATTTTAGACACTTAGGCGAGTACTTGGACTGCAGCTAAGCCTCCGAGTGGGAGGCTGGCTCCTCACTCGGTAGGATTTTCAAACTTAGGCGAAATGGATTCGCAGCTAAGCCCCCGAGTGGGAGGCTGGCTCTCCACTCGGCAGGGATTTTTTTTACAAACTTAGGCGAAACGGGTTCGCGGCTAAGCCACCCACTGGGGGAAATTTCTTATGTAAACGAAAAGTAATAACAATCACTGGGAAAATTATAACATTCTTGTCTTTGATAAACAAACTATAGAGGTACTTTTATTACATCTCACCCGAGTGAGTACTTAAGTGTAAAAGGGGCGGAGCAGCTCCGCATTCCAAGCTCGAGGCTCATCAATCTGGCGATCGACGTTGTAAAGATGGTACGCTCCATTATGGAGAACTCGGTGACGATGAAGGACCTTCCCAAGTGGGAGCGAAGCTTACGTGGTTTCTGTTGATCCACTCGGAGGACCAAGTCTCTTTCTTGAAAGGTTCGGCTCTTCACATTTCTAGCATGGAATCGACGCAAGTCCTGGCGATAGATGGTCGAGCGGATCGGGGCCATCTCTCTCTCCTCTTCAAGGAGGTCGATTGCATCTTGCCGAGCTTGCTCCGCTTCATCTTCGTGAGTAGAGTTCGACTCGGGGTGCATTGTGAAGCGGTGTCACTCGGCGTAACTGCTTCAGCCCCATAGACCGAAGAATGGAGTTCTCCCGATCGACCGATTAGGAGTGGTCCTCAATCCCCAAAGAACCGACGGAAGTTCGTCGACCCACGCTCTGCTGCATGCTTGAGATCACGCATCACCGAGGTTTCGATCCTTTGAGAATTAGACCATTTGCTCGCTCGCTTGTCCATTCGACCGGGGTGAGCAATCAAGCATAGTCGACTCGCGTGCCACAGGAGGTGCAAAAGGCTTTGAACTTGTCGGAATCGAAGTTTGACCCATTGTCGCGATGATGCCGTGCGGAACTCCATATCTGAATATCAACTCTCGATGAAACTGATAGCGATTACGCGCATCGAGGTTCTTGATAGGTTTAGCTTCGATCCACTTCGTAAACTTGTCGACTGCCACAAGCAAATGAGTGAAAGCGCTTTTGCCAGTTCTCAGTGGTCCAATCATATCCAACCCCCAAACAGCGAAAGGCCAGACGAGTGGAATGGTCTTCAATGTTGAGGCGGGTTTGTGTGACATATTGGAGTAGAACTGACATCCTTCACACTTGTCGACTACTTCCTTTGCCATTTCATTTGCTTTTGGCCAGTAAAATCCCGCTCGTTATGCTTTAGCCACAATGGTCCGAGAGGACACATGGTGACTACAGGTCCCCGAGTGGATATCATCAAGAATTATCTGACCTTCTTCTGGCGTTATGCATTTCTGGCCGACTCCAATCGCGCTTTCTCTGTATAACCGTCCCTTGATCACAGTAAAGGCCTTGGATTGCCGGACGATCTGTCAAGCCTCTTCTTCATTCTCCGGGAGCTCTTTCCTTAGGATATACGTGATGTACGGCACCGTCCAGTCGGGAGTGATGACCACGACTTCCATGACCAGGTCGACCACTGTTGGGACCTCAACTTCAGTCGGATCAGTGGCACTTTTTGGATGCGGAGCTTCTTCGGTGAAAGGATCCTCTTGCATTGACGGTGTGTGGATGTGCTCCAAAAACACATCACTGGGAATGGCTTCCCTCTTGGACCCTATTTTCGCCAAATCGTCGTGACTTGATTTTTTCGATCGGGGTACATGATGAAGCTCTAACCCCTCGAACTTCTTCTCTAGCTTCCTCACTGCATTGCAATAACCAGTCATGGCTGGACTTCTGACGCCCCACTCCTTCATCATTTGATTAACCACTAAATCTGAGTCGCCGTAGACCAGGAGGCGACGGACACCGAGTGAAATGGCCATACGCAACCCATACAACAGTGCTTCGTATTCTGCTTCATTGTTGAAAGAAGCAAAGTGAATCTGGAGCACATATCTGAGCTTATCTCCTCGGGGGGAAACCAACACTACCCCAGCACCGGAACCATTCAACATCTTGGAACCGTCAAAGAACATGGTCCAGTGCTCCGAGTGAACTTGAGTCGGTAATTGTTGTTTGATCCACTCGGCGATGAAATCTGCTATAGCTTGGGACTTGATGGCTTTCTTTGCCTCAAACTTGATATCAAGGGGAAGGAGTTCAATCGCCCATTTCGCCACTCGACCAGTTGCATCTCTGTTGTGCAAAATCTCGATAATGGGGCGTTCTTGACGATCGTAATGGAATGATCGAGAAGTAATGAGCAACCTTCTTCGCGGTCATATAAATCCCATACACAAGCTTCGATAATGAGGGTATCTTTGCTTTGATGGGGTTAATACTTCGTAAAGATAATATCTGCGCTGAACTTTGAAGGCCTTTCCTTCCTCTTCGGTCGACCGTAAGTAATCATCTTGACGACTTGTCCTGTGGCTGCAATGTAAAGCAGCAACGGCTCCTTGCTGATTGGGGCAGCAAGCACCGGCTGGGTGGAGAGCAGAGCTTTGAGCTCTGCAAACGCTGCATTAGCTTTAGGAGTCCACTCGAACTTGTCTGACTTCTTCATCAGTCGGTAAAGAGGGAATGCCTTTTCACCGAGGCGAGAGATGAATCGACTTAAAGCGGCCAAGCATCCAGTAAGCTTCTGGACGTCGTGCACACGCACAGGGCGTTTCATTCGGAGTATAGTGCCATGCCAACTTTTTCTGGGTTGGCGTCGATTCCTCGTTCGGAAACGAGAAAACCGAGTAACTTTCCGCCAGGAACTCCGAATGTGCACTTTGATGGATTAAGCTTGATATCATACCTCCTGAGATTGGCAAATATTTTAGCAAGGTCATTCAACAGGTCGGAACCTTTGCGTGACTTGACCACAATGTCATCCATGTATGCTTCCACATTCTGACTGATTTGAGTGAGCAAACACTTCTGAATCATCCTCATGAACATGGCTCCGGCATTCTTGAGTCCGAATGGCATGGTGACATAACAGAAGCACCCGAATGGAGTGATGAAAGCTGTTTTGATCTCGTCGGGTCCATACAGACGGATCTGATGGTACCCGGAATAGGCGTCTAAGAAAGACAACCGCTCACATCCCGCAGTCGAGTCGACTATTTGGTCGATGCGGGGGAGAGGAAAATGATCTTACGGGCAGGCCCAATTGATATGTTTGAAGTCGATGCACATGCGAAGTGACTTGTCCTTCTTAGGGACCATGACAACATTGGCGAGCCACTCGGAGTGGTAAATCTATCGGATAAACTCTGCTGCTAAGAGCCGAGCCACCTCCTCGCCAATGGCCTTTCTCTTCTAGACGGCGGACCGTCGAAGATGTTCTTTGACAAGTTTAACTTTTGATTCGACTCGTAGACGATGCTCAGCCAGTCCCACAGGAACACCGGCATGTCGTGAAGCTTCCATGCAAAGATGTCCCGATTCTCACGGAGGAACTGGATGAGCGCTTCTTCCTATTTGGAGTCGAGTGTTGTTGAGATGTGAGTCGGAGCAGCATTGGGATCAGTCGGATGAATATGAATCGGTTTCGTCTCCCCGAAGGACTGAAATGCTGACTCCGTGGCGGGCTTCTTAGCTCGCAACAAATCACTCGGGTCTGTAGTTTTCTGGTACTCTTGCAACTCTACCACTGCCATCTGAGCATCAGCGATCTTAGAGCCTTTCTGAAAACACTCTTCTGCTTTCTTCCGATTGCCAGTGACAGTGATCACACCTTTGGGACCTGGCATCTTCAGTTTGAGGTACACATAACATGGTCGAGCCATGAAACGCGCATATACCGGCCTCCCCAGAATAGCGTGATAATCGCTCTGGAAATCCACGACCTCAAAGGTCAACTTTTCCTTACAAAAATTCTTGTAGTCACCAAAAACCACATCAAGAGCAATTTGGCCGAGTGACTCAGCCTTCTTTCCAGGAATGACTCCATGGAAGCTCATGTTCTTTGGTCTTTGAGTCTGGACATCGAATGCCCATCCCTTTCAACGCGTCTCGCATACAAGATGTTCAAAGCCACTGCCACCATCCATCAAAACATTAGTTAGTCGAGTGCCTTCGACGACTGGGTCGACCACCAACGCTTGCCTCCCAGGGGTGGCTATGTGTGTCGGGTGATCAGACTGGTCGAAGGTGATGGCAGTCTGCGACCATTACAGATAACTGGGTGTCGCCGGAGCGACCATATTCACTTCTCGGTTGATAACTTCCAATCGACTTTTGCTTTCAACGTCAGCAAAAATCATCGTAGTGGAATTGACTGGGGTATCCACCGTCACTATCTTCCTTGTCCTCAACTTTGTCCGACTCCCTCTCCTTGTCCTTGGGCTGCTTCCCCTGGAACTGCTGGATCAAGAGCCGACACTGTCGAGTGGTATGCTTTGGGTAAATGAGTTTACCCTCTTCATCTTTCTTCGTGTGAATGTGACATGGAAAGTCCAACACATCATTTCCATCTTGGTCTTTCACTTTCTTGGGGTTCCAAGGCCCCTTGGGCTTCCCCTTGAACTTTCCTGGAGTCACGGCCAAGGCTTCTCCAGGAGCAGTTGGCTCGGCTTTCCGCTTCATTTTCGTGGAGTTCCCTCCCGGTTTCATTAGCGGCCGACTTGTAATTGCCACTCCGGAGCCGATCCTCTTCTTCACCATTGGCGTACTTGGTGGCAATCTCCATCATTCGACTCAGGGTCATGTCTCCGGTCCGACCGAATTTCAGACTCAACTCTCTGTTCTTAACGCCTTCCTTGAAGGCACAGACTGCCTGATGATCAAATACATTCTCTACTGTGTGGTGCAAAGTGATCCATCTCAGGATGTAATCCCTCAGAGTTTCATTCGACTTCTGCACACACGACTGCAACTCTGTCAACCCTGCTGGCCGCTTGGAAGTTCCTTCAAATGTCCTGACAAACACTCGGGCAAGATCTTCCCAAGTGTAAATGCTCTTTGGGTGCTAACCGATTCAGCCATGCTCGCCGATCCCTCCAACATAAGAGGCAGGTGTTTCATGGCCACTTCATCGTTGCCGCCGCCAATCTGGACAGCCACTCAAGAGTCCTCAAGCGGTATCCGGCTTGGACTCACCGATGAACTTATCGACTCCGATCGCCAATCTGAAGTTGGGAGGAATCACCGCGGCTCGATGGCTCGCTAAAACACTCGGTCCCGAGACGTGTACTCTGCTGGCGATGGGCGATTTACATCATGGCCTTCTCGGTTAGCTCTGTTCTGTCGACCGGACCTTGAATGATGACGGATCTCGCATCAAAGCCTGGTTCCACAGGGTCGACTGAATCCTTCGCCCAACACTGTGTTGGCGTCTGTCATCTTGCTGTCGAGGCGCATATGACCCACCCCTTAGGGGAGGAGTGGGCACTCGACGTCGATCATCACGATTGAATCGGTCCTCATATTGATCACGCCGGCCTCCGTGTCCCTCACGCCTCGGGGGCGATCTTGGGCTATGTGTCGACTGGACTGTATTCGCAGCGACGGATCTGCTGTGAATCCTGTTCCGCGACTGCGATACAGCTGAATTTTGATCTCCTGCTGCCCGGAGAAAATCTATGATCCGAGTAAGCCTCGCCACCTTCGACTGGGAAGGCTGAATGGACTCTGCTATACGGGCTGCGGCTGCTAGATTCTGAATGGGAGTTCGGTATACCTGAGTCGCTTGTGGAAAGAGTTGACATCGACTGGATGATGGGACCCGTTATTGCGCTCGTTTGTCGAGCACTCGCTGGAGATTTTCCAATGAAAAGCGCCAGCCAAGTTGGCCAAACACGCATCTTCTAAGGCACGGGCCTCGGGGGTTTCTCCAACGATAGGAGTGTGAAGCGCATCCATGTTCCGGCGGCGAAGCTCCTCCCTCTGCAGCGAAGTGAGGGGCTCGGGTTGGTACTCTTTGTGAGCCTGCGCTGGCTCGCCTCCGCGAACGCCTCCGTCGGAGCGGGGGAAACCAGGAGGACTGCGTGGTCCGTCGACCATCAGAACCTCCGCCGCTGGATCACTGCTATTGCACTCAGATGCAGTCTCTGCGGAGCCAGTCGACAGATCGAACAGGCCGTAGAGAGATTCGTCGGGCTCGATTGTCGCGATTTGAGGGGTGGCCGACTGGCGGGCCACCGCATGCCTCACCCATCGCTGAAGCCTTGACCGACCGGAGCGCTTGCACCGGCGAGAGACTGGGAGGGAGGACGGCACAAGAGCCGACCGATACTAGGTCGACAGCTGCCGCAGGAGGATGCCGCAGACGCACACGCGAAAGTGTGTTTCCCCGCGGACGGGGAGTGCGTCGACGTCGAGTGGAGCCTCCTGCAACCAAGCGGAGTTGTCGGCGATGAACGTGAGCGCACCGAGACGGATCTCGTGGCCCTCAACCAAAACTCCACCTGAAACCATGATGAATGGGATTGGAAAAACTGCAACTTCTCCAACAAGTCGCTAAGACACCGCCCTGTGGGCGCCAACCGTCGTGGTTCTAAGTCTGACAGTAGAATGGGGGGTAGGTATGGAGAGGCAAGATCCTAGCTATGGAGTAGTTTTATACGCAAGATGTTTACGAGTTCAGGCCCTTCTCGGAGGAAGCAACAGCCCTACGTCTCGGAGCCTGGAGGTGGTCGACTGTATTATGTGCGTATGAGTTACAGGGGTGCGAACCCTTTACACTGAGGACGGGGGTGGCTTATATAGAGTTCACCAGGCCCCTCCCGCCCTCAGTTATGCAGGGATTAAGGCACATTAAGATAGGCAGTTACTAGTAACGTCCCACATAAAGTGTTATGATGGCCATAAAGCCACTTAATGCCCGACCGCTTATGCGTGCATCGATCGAGATCTTCCGCGGTCGAAAGTGGTTGGCTGGTGGTCGAGTGTCTTCAGGTCCGTCGAGTTAAATCCTTCCAGGTCGACTGAAAGGTGTTTTCTTTAAGAGATGTCCTTGGGGAGGGTATCTTGGACAGGTCCATTACCCTACCCGAGGTACATGACTTCATCAGGTACACCTTCTATCACAGATCCGAAGGCAAATTCGTTGCTAAGAATGGATCCTTTCTAGAGAAGGAGATTCTCTCGAAAGAAGTGAGTGGGAGGAAAGTGGAACTTTATAAGGTAATTGTTCCTTCTCCCGAATTGGAAAATAATTCATCACAGAAATCAGTTCCAGTGATGTCTACACCAACAAGAGAGGAAGTTAATGATGATGATCATGAAACTTCGTAGATCAACCAGAGCACGATCCGCACTAGAGTAGTACGGTAATCCTGTTCTGGAGGTCATGTTACTTGACCATGACGAACCTACAAACTATGAAGAAGCAATGGTGAGCCCAGATTCCGCAAAATGGCTTGAGGCCATGAAATCTGAGATGAGATCCATGTATGAGAACAAAGTATGGACCTTGATTGACTTGCCCAATGATCGGCGAGCCATTGAGATTAAATGGATCTTCAAGAGGAATACAGACGCTGATAGTAGTGTTACTATCTACAAAGCTAGAATTGTCACAAAAGGTTTTCGACAAGTTCAAGGTGTTGACTACGGTGAGAGTTTCTCACTCGTATCTATGCTTAAGTTTGTCCGAATCATGTTAGCAATTGCCGCAGTTTATGAAATCTGGCAAATGGATAAACAAAACTACATTCCTTAATGGATTTATTAAAGAAGAGTTGTATATGATGCAACCAGAAGGTTTTGTCAATCCTAAAGGTGCTAACAAAATATGCAAGCTCCAACGATCCATCTATGGACTGGTGCAAGCATCTCGGAGTTGGAATATACACTTTGATGAGTTCATCAAAGCATATAGTTTTATCTGCACTTACGGTGAAGCTTTGTATTTACAAGAAAATGAGTGGGAGCACTACAACCTTTCTGATAAGTATATGTGAATGACATATTGTTGATCGGAAATAATGTAGAATTTTTTGAAAAGCATAAAGGAGTATTTGAAAGGAGTTTTTCAAAGAAAGACCTCGGTGGAGCTGCTTACATATTGAGCATCAAGAAATATAGAGATAGATCAAGACGCTTGATAAGTTTTTTCAATGAGTACATACCTTGACAAGATTTTGAAGTAGTTCAAAATGGAACAGTCAAAGAAAGAGTTATTGCCTGTGTTACAAGGTGTGAGATTGAGTAAGACTCAAAAACCGACCACGGCAGAAGATAGAAAGAGAATGAAAGTCATTCCCTATGCCTCAGCCATAGGTTCTATAAAGTATGCCATCTTTGTGTACCGGATCTATTACATACCCTACCACTAAGTTTGGCAAGGAGTGCAATAGTGATCTAGGAGTAGATCAATGGACAGCGGTCAAAATTATCCTTAGTGGAATAAGGATATGTTTCTCGATTATGGAAGTGACAAAAGGTTCGTCGTAAAGGGTTACGTCGATGCAAGTTTTGACACTAATCTAGATGACTCTAAGTCTCGGTCTAGATACATATTGAAAGTAGGAGCAATTAGCTAGAGTAGCTCCGT
Organism: Aegilops bicornis; assembly: GCA_021605145.1. Taxonomy (NCBI): domain Eukaryota; kingdom Viridiplantae; phylum Streptophyta; class Magnoliopsida; order Poales; family Poaceae; genus Aegilops; species Aegilops bicornis. The sequence goes on from CM038674.1 coordinate 188,881,807, forward strand.
GCAGAGCATTGTAGACATAGAAATTTGCAAAATACTTACGGATCTGAATGTGACAGACCCGTTGACTAAAATTATCTCACAAGCAAAACATGATCACACCTTAGTACTCTTGGGTATTAATCACATAGCGATGTGAACTAGATTACTGACTCTAGTAAACCCTATGGGTGTTGGTCACATGTCGATGTGAACTATGGGTGTTAACCACATAAAGATGTGAACTATTGATGTTAAGTCACATGGCGATGTGAACTAGATTATTGACTCTAGTGCAAGTGGGAGACTGAAGGAAATATGCCCTAGAGGCAATAATAAAGTTATTATTTATTTCCATATATCAAGAAAAATGATTATTATTCATTATAGAATACAATTAACCGGAAACATAATACATGTCAGAAAACATAGACAAAGCAGTGTCACTAGTATGCCTCTACTTGACTAGCTCGTTAATCGAAGATGGTTATGTTTCCTAACCATAGACATGAGTTGTCATTTGATTAACGGGATCACATCATTAGGAGAATGATGTGATTGACTTGACCCATTCCGTTATCTTAGCACTTGATCGCTTAGTATGTTGCTATTGCTTTCTTCATGACTTATACATGTTCCTATGACTATGAGATTATGCAACTCCGTTTACGGAGGAACACTTTGTGTGTTACCAAACGTCACAACGAATCGGGTGATTATAAAGGTGCTCTCTGGTGTCTCGAAGGTACTTGTTGGGTTGGCGTATTTCGAGATTAGGATTTGTCACTCCGATTGACGGAGATGTATCTCTGGGCGCACTCGGTAATGCACATCACTTAAGCCTTGCAAGCATCGCAACTAATGAGTTAGTTGCAGGATGATGTATTACGGAACGAGTAAAGAGACTTGCCGGTAACGAGATTGAACTAGGTATTGAGATACCGACGATCGAATCTCGGGCAAGTAACATACCGATGACAAAGGGAACAACGTATGTTGTTATGCGGTTTGAACGATAAAGATCTTCGTAGAATATGTGGGAGCCAATATGAGCATCCAGGTTCCGATATTGGTTATTGACCGGAGATGTGTCTCGGTCATGTCTACATAGTTCTCGAACCTGTAGGGTCCGCACGCTTAAAGTTCGATGACGGTTATATTATGATTTTATGAGTTTTGATGTACCGAAGGAGTCCGGAGTCCCGGATGAGATCGGGGACATGACGAGGAGTCTCCAAATGGTCGAAACATAAAGATCGATATATTGGACGACTATATTCGGACTTCGGAAAGGTTTTGAGTGATTCGGGTATTTTTCGGAGTACCGGAGAGTTACGGGAATTCGCCGGGGAGTGTATGGGCATTATTGGGCCATACGGGAATAGAGGAGAGAGGCCAAAAGGAAGGAGGCCTGCGCCCCCCCCCTCTGGTCCGAATTGGACAAGGGGTGCAACCCCCTTTTCCTTCTCCCTCTCCTCCTCTTTCCTTCTCTCCTACTCCAACAAGGAAAGGAGGAGTCCTACTCCCGGTGGGAGTAGGACTCCCCCCTTGGCACGCCCTCCTCCTTGGCCGGCCGCCTCCCCCTTGCTCCTTTATATACGGGGGCAGGGGGCACCCCATCAACACAACATTGATCAGTTGATCTTTTAGCCTTGTGCGGTGCTCCCCTCCACCATAGTCCACCTCGATAATACTGTAGCGGTGCTTAGGCGAAGCCCTGCGTCGGTAGAACATCAACATCGTCACCACGCCGTCGTGCTGACAAAACTCTCCCTCAACACTCGGCTGGATCGGAGTTCGAGGGACGTCATCGGGCTGAACGTGTGCTGAACTCGGAGGTGCCGTACGTTCGGTACTTGATCGGTCGGATCGTGAAGACATACGACTTATCAACCGTGTTGTGCTAACCCTTCCGCTTTTGGTCTACGAGGGTATGTGGACAACACTCTCCCCTCTCGTTGCTATGCATCATCATGATCTTGCGTGTGCGCAGGAACTTTTTTGAAATTACTACGTTCCCCAACAGTGGCATCCGAGCCTGGTTTTATGCGTAGATGTCATATGCACGAGTAGAACACAAGTGAGTTGTGGGCGATATAAGTCATACTGCTTACCAAAGATGTCATACTTTGGTTCGGCGGTATTGTGAGATGAAGCGACCGGACCGACATTACGAAATGCGCTTACGCCGAGACTGGTTTCACCGCTATGAGCACTCATTTCTTAAAGGTGACCGGCGGGTGTCTGTCTCTCTCACTTTAGTTGAACCGAGTGTAGCTACGCCCGGTCCTTGCGAAGGTTAAAACTGCACCAACTTGACAAACTATCGTTGTGGTTTTGATGCGTAGGTAAGAACGGTTCTTGCTAAGCCCGTAGCAGCCACGTAAAATTTGCAACAACAAAGTAGAGGACGTCTAACTTGTTTTTGCAGGGCATGTTGTGATGCGATATGGTCAAGACATGATGCTAAATTTTATTGTATGAGATGATCATGTTTTTGTAACCGAGTTATCGGCAATCGGCGAGAGCCATATGGTTGTCGCTTATTGTATGCAATGCAATCGCCCTGTAATGCTTTACTTTATCACTAAGCGGTAGCGATAGTCGTAGAAGCAATAATTGGCGAGACGACAACGATGCTACGATGGAGATCAAGGTGTCACGTCGGTGACGATGGTGATCATGACGGTGCTTCTGAGATGGAGATCACAAGCACAAGATGATGATGGCCATATCATATCACTTATATTGATTGTATGTGATGTTTATCTTTTATGCATGTTGTCTTGCTTTGATTGACGGTAGCATTATAAGATGATCCCTCACTAAATTATCAAAGTATAAGTGTTCTCCCTAAGTATGCACCATTGCGAAAGTTCTTCGTGCTGAGACACCACGTGATGATCGGGTGTGATAGGCTCTACGTTTAAATACAACGGGTGCAAAACAGTTGCACACGCGGAATACTCAGGTTAAACTTGACGAGCCTAGCATATAACAGATATGGCCTCGGGACATGGAGACCGAAATGTCGAGCGTGAATCATATAGTAGATATGATCAACATAGTGATGTTCACCGTTGAAACTACTCCATCTCACGTGATGATCGGACATGGTTTAGTTGATATGGATCACGTGATCACTTAGAGGATCAGAGAGATGTCTATCTAAGTGGGAGTTCTTAAGTAATATGATTAATTGAACTTTAATTTATCATGAACTTAGTCCTGGTAGTATTAGCATATCTATGTTGTAGATCAATAGCTCACGTTTTGCTCCCCTGTTTTATTTTGATATGTTCCTAGAGAAAACTAAGTTGAAAGATGTTAGTAGCAATGATGCGGACTTGGTCTGTGATCTGAGGATTAACCTCATTGCTGCATAGAAGTATTATGTCCTTGATGCACCGCTAGGTGACAGACCTATTGCAGGAGCAGATGCAGACGTTATGAACGTTTGGCTAGATCAATATGATGACTACTTGATAGTTTAGTGCGCCATGCTTAACGGCTTAGAATCGGGACTTCAAAGACGTTTTGAATGTCATGGACCATATGAGATGTTCCAGGAGTTGAAGTTAATATTTCAAGCAAATACCCGAGATGAGAGATAGGAAGTCTCCAACAAGTTCTATAGCTAAAAAGATGGAGGAGAATAGCTCAAGCAGTGAGCATGTGCTCAGATTGTCTGGGTACTACAATCACTTGAATCAAGTGGGAGTTAATCTTCCAGATAAGATAGTGATTGACAGAGTTCTCTAGTCACTATCACCAAGTTACTAGAACTTCGTGATGAACTATAATATGCAAGGGATAATGGAAACGATTCCCGAACTCTTCGTGATGCTGAAATGGACGAAGGCAGAAATCAAGAAAAACATCAAGTGTTGATGGTTGACAAGACCAATAGTTTCAAGAAAAGGGCAAAGGGAAGAAGGGGAACTTCAAGAAGAACGGCAAGCGAGTTGCTGCTTAAGTGAAGAAGCCCAAGTCTGGACCTAAGCCCGAGACCGAAGTGCTTCTCCGCAAAGCGAACTGGTCCTTTGAAGCGGAACTGCCCCAAGTATTTGGCGGATAAGAAGGATGGCAAAGTGAACAAAGGTATATTTGATATACATGTTATTGACGTGTACTTTACTAGTGTTTATAGCAACCCCTCAGTATTTGATACTAGTTCAGTTGCTAAGATTAGTAACTCGAAACAGGAGTTGCAGAATAAATAGAGACTAGTTAAGGGTGAAGTGACGATGTGTGTTGGAAGTGGTTCCAAGATTGATATGATCATCATCGCAGACTCCCTATACTTTCATGATTAGTATTGAACCTAAATAAGTGTTATTTGGTGTTTGCGTTGAGCATGAATATGATTTGATCATGTTTATTACAATACGATTATTCATTTAAGTTAGAGAACAATTGTTGTTCTCTTTACATGAATAAAAACCTTATATGGTCATACACACCAACGAAAATGGTTTGTTGGATCTCGATCATAGTGATACACATATTCATAATATTGAAGCCAAAAGATGCAAAGTTAATAATGATAGTGCAACTTATTTGTGGTAATCGCCGTTTAGGTCATATTGGTGTAAAGCGCATGAAGAAACTCCATGCCTTGATGGGATTTTGGAATCACTTGATTATGAATCACTTGATGCTTGCGAACCATGCCTTATGGGCAAGATGACTAAAACTACATTCTCCTAACAATGGAGTGAGCAACAGATTTGTTGGAAATAATACAAACTGATGTATGCAGTCCGATGAGTGTTGATGCTCGTGGCAGGTATCATTATTTTCTGACCTTCACAAATGATTTGAGCAGATATGGGTATATCTACTTGATGAAACACAAGTCTGAAACATCTGAAAAGTTCAAAGAATTTTCAGTGTGAAGTGGAGAATCATCGTGACAAGAAAATAAAAGTTCCTACGATATGATCGCAGAGGTAAAATATTTGAGCTACGAGTTTGGCCTTCAGTTAAAACAATGTGAAATAGTTTCACTACTCACGCCACCTGGAACACCACAGTGTAATGGTGTGTCCAAACATCATAACTGCACTTTATTAGATATGGTGCGATCTATGATGTCTCTTACCAATTTACCACTATCATTTTGGGATTATGCATTAGAGATAGCTGCATTCACGTTAAATAGGGCACCATCTAAATTCGTTGAGACGACACTGTATGAACTATTGTTTAGCAATAAACCTAAGCTGTCGTTTCTTAAAGTTTGGAGTTGCGATGCTTATGTGAAAAGGTTTCATCCTAGTAAGCTCGAACCCAAATCGAAGAAATGCGTCTTCATAGGATACCCAAAGGAGACTATTGGGTACACCTTCTATCACAGATCCGAAGGCAAATTCGTTGCTAAGAATGGATCCTTTCTAGAGAAGGAGTTTCTCTCGAAAGAAGTGGGTGGGAGGAAAGTGGAACTTGATAAGGTAATTGTTCCTTCTCCCGAATTGGAAAATAGTTCATCACAGAAATTAGTTATAGTTACGTCTACACCAACAAGAGAGGAAGTTAATGATGATGATCATGAAACTTCGGATCAAGTTACTACAGAACTTCGTAGATCAACCAGAGCATGATCCGCACCAGAGTAGTACGGTAATCCTGTTTTGGAGGTCATGTTACTTGACCATGACGAACCTACAAACTATGAAGAAGCGATGGTGAGCCCAGATTCCGCGAAATGGCTTGAGGCCATGAAATCTGAGATGAGATCCATGTATGAGAACAAAGTATGGACTTTGATTGACTTGCCCAATGATCGGCGAGCCATTGAGATTAAATGGATCTTCAAGAGGAAGACGGACGCTGATAGTAGTGTTACTATCTACAAAGCTAGAATTGTCACAAAAGGTTTTGACAAGTTCAAGGTGTTGACTACGATGAGAGTTTCTCACTCGTATCTATGCTTAAGTCTGTCCGAATCATGTTAGCAATTGCCGCATTTTATGAAATCTGGCAAATGGATAAACAAAACTACATTCCTTAATGGATTTATTAAAGAAGAGTTGTATATGATGCTACAAAACTGCATTCAGATCCGAAAGATTCAAGACAAAAGTTCATATTGACATAAAAATAATAATACTTCAAGCATACTAACTAAGCAATTATGTCTTCTAAAAATAACATGGCCAAAGAAAGTTATCCCTACAAAATCATATAGTCTGGCTATGCTCTATCTTCACCACACAAAATATTTAAATCATGCACAACCCCAATGACAAGCCAAGCAATTGTTTCATACTTTTGACGTTCTCAAACTTTTTCAATCTTCACGCAATACATGAGCGTGAGCCATGGACATAGCACTATATGTGGAATAGATGGTGGTTGTGATGAAGACAAAAAGGAGAAGATAGTCTCACATCAACTAGGCGTATCAACGGGCTATGGAGATGCCCATCAATAGATATCAATGTGGGTGAGTAGGGATTGCCCTGCAACGGATGCACTAGAGCTATAAGTATATGAAAGCTCAACAAAAGAAACTAAGTGGGTGTGCATCCAACTCGCTTGCTCACGAAGACCTAGGGCATTTTGAGGAAACCCATCATTGGAATATACAAGCCAAGTTCTATAATGAAAAATTCCCACTAGTATATGAAAGTGATATCATAGGAGACTCTCTATCATGAAGATCATGGTGCTACTTTGAAGCACAAGTGTTGTAAAACCCTTCTCTCTTTTTCTCTCATCAATTTTTTGGGCCTTTTCTTTTTTATGGCCTCTTTTTTTTCTTTCGGAGTCTCATCCCTACTTGTGGGGGAATCATAGTCTCCATCATCCTTTCCTCACTTGGGACAATGCTCTAAAAATGATGATCATCACACTTTTATTTTCTTACAACTCAACAATTACAACTCGATACTTAGAACAAAATATGACTCTAGGTGAATGCCTCCAGCGGTGTACCGGGATATGCAATGAATCAAGAGTGACATGTATGAAAGAATTATGAATGGTGGCTTTGCCACAAATATGATGTCAACTACATGATCATGCAAAGCAATATGACAATGATGGAGCGTGTCATAGTAAATGGAACGATGGTATGTTGCATGGTAATATATTTCGGAATGGCTATGGAAATACCATGAGAGGTAGGTATGGTGGCTGTTTTGAGGAAGGTATATGGTGGGTGTATGATACCGGCGAAAAGTGCGCGGTATTAGAGAGGCTAGCAATGGTGGAAGGAGGAAAAGTGCGTATAATCCATGGACTCAACATTAGTCATAAAGAACTCATATACTTATTGCAAAATTCTACAAGTTATCAAAGCAAAGTATTACGTGCATGCTCCTAGGGGGATAGATTGGTAGGAAAAGACCATCGCTCATTCCCCGACCGCCACTCATAAGAAAGACAATCAATAAATAAATCATGCTCCGACTTCATCACATAACGGTTCACCATACGTGCATGCTACGGGAATCACAAACTTTAACACAAGTATTTTTCAAATTCACAACTAATCAACTAGCATAAATCTAATATCACCATCTTCATATCTCAAAACAATTATCAAGCATCAAACTTCTCATAGTATTCAACAAACTCATAAGAATTTTTACTATTCTTGAATACCTAGCATATTAGGATTATTTAAGCAAATTACCATGTTATTAAAGACTCTCAAAATAATCTAAGTGAATCATAATAGTTTCTATAAAACAAATCCACCGTGCTCTAAAAGATATAAGTGAAGCACTAGAGCAAAAAACTATATAACTCAAAAGATATAAGTGAAGCACATAGAGTATTCTAATAATTTCTGAATCATGTGTGTCTCTCTCAAAAGGTGTGTACAGCAAGGATGATTGTGTTAAACTAAAAATCAAAGGCTCAAATCATACAATACGCTCCAAGCAAAACACATATCATGTGGTGAATAAAAATATAGCTCCAAGTAAAGTTACCGATGGAAGTAGACGAAAGAGGGGATGCCTTCCGGGGCATCACCAAGCTTTGGCTTTTTGGTGTCCTTAGATTACCTTGGGGGTGCCATGGGCATCCCCAAGCTTGGGCTCTTGCCACTCCTTGTTCTATAATCCATCAAATCTTTCACCCAAAACTTGAAAACTTCACAACACAAAACTCAGCAGAAAATCTCGTGAGCTCCGTTAGTGAAAGAAAACAAAAGACCACTTCAAGGTACTGTAATGAACTCATTCTTTATTTATATTGGTGTTAAACCTACTGTATTCCAACTACTCTATGGTTTATAAACTCTTTTACTAGCCCTAGATTCATCAAAATAAGCAAAGAACACACGAAAAACAGAATCTGTCAAAAACAAAACAGTCTGTAGTAATCTATAACTAACGCAAACTTATGGAACTCCAAAAAATCAGAAAAAATAGGAAGACCTAGACAATTTGTTTATTGATCAGAAGCAATTGGAATCAATATTTTATCACGTTCTGGTGATTTTTAACAATTGTTTTCGTGAACAGAAATTTTCTGGAAATTTCTGCAAGATCAAATAACTATCATCCAAGAAGATCCTATAGGTTTAACTTGGCACAAACACTAATTAAAACATAAAAACACATCTAAACAGAGGCTAGAACAAATATTTATTCCTAAATAGCAGCAAAAAGCAAAAAACTAAAAATAATATTGTGTTGCCTCCCGACAATCGCTATCGTTTAACGCCCCTAGCTAGGCATAAAAGCAAGGATAGATCTAGGTATTGCCATCTTTGGTAGGCAATCCATAAGTGGCTCTCATGATAGATTCATGTGGTAATTTTATTTTATTCCTAGGGAAGTTTTCCATGCCTTTCTTTAATGGAAATTGGAATCTAATATTCCCTTCCTTCATATCAATAATTGCACCAATCGTTCTAAGGAAAGGTCTACAAAGAATAACATGACATGAAGGATTGCAATCTATGTCAAGAACGATAAAATCTACGGGCACATAGTTCCTATTTGCAACAATAAGAACATCATTAATTCTTCCCATAGGTTTCTTAATAGTGGAATCCTCAAGGTGCAAGTTTAAAGAGCAATCATCAAAATCATGGAAACCTAACAAATCGCACAAAGTTTTTGGAATCGTGGAAACACTAGCACCCAAATCACACAAAGCATAGCATTCATGATCTTTAATCTTAATTTTAATAGTAGGTTCCCACTCATCATAAAGTTTTCTAGGGATAGAAACTTCCAACTCAAGCTTTTCTTCATTAGATTGCATCAAGGCATCAACGATATGTTTGGTAAAAGCTTTATTTTGACTATAAGCATGAGGAGAATTTAGCACGGATTGCAACAAGGAAATACAATCTATCAAAGAGAAATTATCATAATTAAATTCCTTGAAATCCAAAATAGTGGGTCCATTAACATCTAATGTTTTTATTTCTTCAATCCCACTTTTATCAATTTTAGCATCAAGATCTAAAAACTCCGATTTTTTGGAACGCCTTCTAGGTAAAGGTGGATCATATTCAGTCCCATCATTATCAAGATTCATATTGCAAAACAAAGATTTAATAGGGGACACATCAATAATTTTTAGATCTTCATCTTTATTTTCATAAAAATCCGATTTAGCGGCCATCTTATTAACTAAGGTAGCCTGCTTATCCGGTATTTCAGCTACCAACTTTTCAAGACGAGAAATTTGGGATCTCAAACCATCAAATTCTTTAGACATATCATCGAGCTCTTTATTCATATAACTCATAAAGCCCTTTTGTTCCTTAAGCTCGTTTCTGAAGAAATTATTATGCTCAAATTGCAAAACCATAAAACTCCTGACGTTGCTTTCGATCTCTTCTAACCTTTTAAGGTGTAGATCACCAAATCTAGGTAGAGCCATCGTGAAAAACAAGTGATCCAACACACGAGCAAACAAGAAGCAAGCGAAAAAGAGGCAAACTGAAAAGGGAGGGCGAATAAAACGGCAAGGGTGAAGTGGGGGAGAGGAAAACGAGAAGCAAATGGCAAATAATGTAATGCGGGAGATAAGGGTTTGTGATGTGTCTTTGGTATGTTGACTTTTGCGTAGACCTCCCCGGCAACGGCGCCAGAAATCCTTCTTGCTACCTCTTGAGCACTGCGTTGGTTTTCCCTTGAAGAGGAAAGGGTGATGCAGTAAAGTAGCGCAAGTATTTCCCTCGGTTTTTGAGAACCAAAGTATCAATCCAGTAGGAGGCTACGCGCGAGTCCCTCGCACCTACACAAAACAAATAAATCCTCACAACCAACGCGATAGGGGGTTGTCAATCCCTACATGGTCACTTACGAGAGTGAGATCTGATAGATATGATAGGATAATATTTTTGGTATTTTTATGATAAAGATGCAAAGTAAAATAAAAGCAAAGTAAAAAGCAACGGAAATAACTAAGTGTTGGATGATTAATATGATGAAGATAGACCCGGGGGCCATAGGTTTCACTAGTGGCTTCTCTCAAGAGCGTAACTATTTTACGGTGGGTGAACAAATTACTGTTGAGAAATTGACAGAATTGAGCATAGTTATGATAATATCTAGGTATGATAGGAATCACGTCCAAGACAAGTAGACCGACTCCTGCCTGCATCTACTACTATTACTCTACACATCGACCACTATCCAGCATGCATCTAAAGTATTAAGTTCATAAGAACAGAGTAACGCTTTAAGCAAGATGACATGATGTAGAGGAATAAATTCATGCAATATGATAAAAAAAACCCATCTTGTTATCCTCGATGACAACAATACAATACGTGCCTTGCTGCCCCTCATCCTTTGGGAAAGGACACCACAAGATTGAACCCAAAGCTAAGCACTTCTCCCATTGCAAGAAAGATCAATCTAGTAGGCCAAACCAAATTGATAATTCGAAGAGACTTGCAAAGATAACCAATCATACATAAAAGATTTCAGAGAAGATTCAAATATTGTTCATAGATAAACTTGATCATAAACCCACAATTCATCGGTCTCAACAAACACACCGCAAAAGAAGATTACATCGAATAGATCTCCACGAGAGAGGGGGAGAACATTGTATTGAGATCCAAAAGGGAGAAGAAGCCATCTAGCTAATAACAATGGACCCGAAGGTCTGAGGTAAACTACTCACACTTCATCGGAGAGGCTATGGTGTTGATGTAGAAGCCCTCCATGATCGATGCCCCCTCGTGAACTCAAACAGGCCCCAAGATGGGATCTCGTGGGTGCTGAAGGTTGGCGGTGGTATTAGGTTTTGGCTCCGTGTCGATCGTTTGAAGTGCGTAGGTATATATAGGAGGAAGAAGTACGTCGGTGGAGCAACAGGGGGCCACGAGGGTGGAGGGCGCGCCCAAGGGGGGTAGGCGCGCCCCCTACCTCGTGGCTTCCCTGTTGGTTGCTTGACGTAGGGTCCAAGTCTCCTGGATCATGTTCATTCAGAAAATCACGTTCCCGAAGGTTTCATTCCATTTGGACTCCATTTGATATTCTTTTTCTGTGAAACTCTGAAATAGGCAAAAAACAACAATTATGGGCTGGGCCTTCGGTTAATAGGTTAGGCCCAAAAATAATATAAAAGTGAATAATAAAGCCCAATAATGTCCAAAATAGAAGATAATATAGCATGGAGCAATCAAAAATTATAGATACGTTGGAGACGTATCAGGTGCAAGTTGGTGCTTGTTTGTGTAGGTATTCGGTGACTTGCGCGTTGTCTCCTACTGGATTGATACCTTGGTTCTCAAAGGCTGAGGGAAATACTTACTCTACTTTGCTGCATCACCCTTTCCTCTTCAAGGGAAAAATCAACGCAAGCTCAAGAGGTAGCAGGAAGAATTTCTGACGCCGTTGCCGGGTCGATCTATACCAAGTCAAGACATACCAAGTACCCATCATAAACTCCCCGCATTACATTATTTGCCATTCCCCTCTCGTTTTCCTCTCCCCCACTTCTAAAACGATTTTTGAAAAGATTCGCCTTTTCTTCGCCCCTATTCTGTTCGTCTTCTTCGCTTACTTCTTGTGTGCTCGTGTGTTGGATTGCTTGCTTTGTCGTGATGCCTCAAGATAATACCAAGTTGTGTGACTTTTCCAACACCAATAATAATTATTTTATTAGTACTCCGATTGCTCTCGATGCTAATACGAAATCTTGTGAAATTAATACCGCTTTGCTGAATCTTGTTATGAAAGATCAATTTTCCAGCCTTCTGAATGAAGATGCCGCATCCCATCTTAATAATTTCGTTGATTTGTGTGATATGCAAAAGAAAAAAATGTGGATAATGATATTGTTAAATTGAAGCTATTTCTGTTCTCACTTCAAGATCGTGCTAAAACTTGGTTTTCATCTTTGCCTAAAAATAGTATTGATTCATGGAACAAGTGTAAACATGCTTTTATTTCCAAGTATTTTCCTCCCGCTAAGATCATCTCCCTTAGGAATGATATTATGATTTTTAAGCAACTTGATCATGAACATGTTGCACAATCTTCGGAGAGGATGAAATTGATGATTAGAAATTGTCCTGCTCATGGTTTGAATTTGTGGATGATTATACAAAACTTTTATGCCGGATTGAATTTTGCTTCTAGAAATCTTTCAGATTCGCTCGCGGGAGGCAATTTTATGGAAATTAACTTAGGAGAAGCTACTAAACTCCTAGATAATATTATGGTTAATTATTCTCAATGGCATACCGAAAGATCTTCCACTAGTAAAAAAGTGCATGCAATTGAAGAGATTAATGTTTTGAGTGGAAAGATGGATGAACTTATGAAATTGTTTGCTAATAAGAGTGTTCCTATTGATCCTAATGATATGAATTTGTCTACTTTAATTAAAAACAATAATGAATCTATGGATGTGAATTTTGTTGGTAGGAACAATTTTGGTAATAACGCGTACAGAGGTAATTTTAATCCTAGGTCGTTTCCTAGTAATTCCTGTAATAATTATGGTAATTCCTACAACAATTCTTATGGAAATTATAATAATATGCCCTCTGGATTTGAGAATAGTGTTAAATAATTTATAAGTTCACAAAAGAATTTCAATGCTTTGATCGAAGAAAAATTGCTTAAGATTGATGACTTGGCTAGGAACGTGGATAGAATTTCTCCTGATGTTGATTCTTTGAAACTTAGGTCTATCCCACCTAAGCATGATATCAATGAGTCTCTCAAAGCCATGAGAATTTCCATTGATGAGTGCAAAGAAAGAACCGCTAAGATGTGTGCTAAGAAAGATTGGTTTATAAAAGCGTGTTCTTCTAGTTTCCGTGAAAATAATGATGAAGATCTTCAAGTGATTGATGTGACTCCTATTGAATATTTGTTTTCCAATGTAAATCTTGATAAAGATGGGACTGGAGATGAGTCAACTTTAGTTAGAAGGCGTCCCAATGATTCGGAGTTTTTAGATCTTGATGCAAAAATTGATAAAAGTGGGATTGGAGAGGTCAAAACTTTAGATAGCAATGAACCCACTATTTTGGATCTCAAGGACTTTATTTATGATAATTTCTCTTTGATAGATTGTATTTCCTTGTTGCAAACCATGTTGACTTCTCCTCATGCTTATAATCAAAACAAAGCTTTTATTAAACATATTGTTGATGCTATGATGCAATCTTATGAAGAAAAGATTAATTTGGAAGTTTCTATTCCTAGAAAACTTGATGATGAGTGGGAACCTACTATTAAGATTAAGATTAAAGATTATGAATGCTATGCTTTGTGTGATTTGGGTGCTAGTGTTTCCACGATTCCAAAAACTTTATGTGATGTGTTAGGTTTCTGTGAATTTGATGATTGTTCCTTAAATTTGCATCTTGCGGATTCCACTATTTAGAAACCTATGGGAAGAATTAATGATGTTCTTATTGTTTCAAATAGGAATTATGTGCCCGTAGATTTCATTGTTCTTGATATAGATTGCAATCATACATGCCCTATTATTCTTGGTAGACCTTTTCTTAGAATGATTGTTGCAATTATTGATATGAAAGAAGGAAACATTAGATTTCAATTTCCGTTAAGGAAAGGCATGGAACACTTCCCAAGAAAGAAAATTAAATTGCCTTATGAATCTATTATGAGGGCCACTTATGGATCACATGCCAAAGATGATAATACTTAGATCTATTCGTGTTTTATGCCTAGCTAAGGGCGTTAAACAATAGCGCTTGTTGGGAGGCAACCCAATTTTATTTTATGTTTTTGCTTTTTAGGTTCTGTTTTGCTTTGAATAAATCATCTAGCCTCTGGTTAGATGTGGTTTTGTGTTTTAGTTAGTGTTTGTGCCAAGTAAGACCTTTGGGATAGCTTACGGTAATAGTTGATTTGATCTTGCTGAAAAAAATAGAAACTTTACGCTCAGTCCCAGAATTGTTTAAAATCACAGAAGTGTGATAATATCCTGAATTTCTTACAGTAGATTGATATACAAATTTCCTAGGACGTCCTATTTTTTTTAGGATTTTTGGAGTTACAGAAGTATGTAAACTATTTGGATTACTACAGGCTGTTCTGTTTTTGACAGATTCTGTTTTCGTGTGTTTTTTGCTTTTTTTGATGCATCTATGGCTAGTATCAGGGGGTATGAACCATGGAAAAGTTGGAATACAGTAGATATTACACCAAAAGAAATAAAGAATGAGTTCACAACAGTACCAAAAGTGGTGATTTATTTTCTTATACTAACGGAGCTTACGAGATTTTCTGTTGAGTTTTGTGTTGTGAAGTTTTCAAGTTTTGGGTAAGGATTTGATGGACTATGGAATAAGGAGTGGAAAGAGCCTAAACTTGGGGATGCCCAAGGCACCCCAAGATAATATTCAAGGATTTCAAGAGCCTAAGCTTGGGGATGCCCCAGGAAGGCATCCCCTCTTTCGTCTTCGTCTATCGGTAACTTTACTTGAGGCTATATTTTTATTCACCACATGATATTTATTTTGCTTGGAGCGTCTTGTATGATTTGAGTATTTGCTTTTTAGTTTGCCACAATCATCCTTGCTGTACACACCTTTTGAGAGAGACACGCATGAATCATGACTTATTAGAATACTCTATGTGCTTCACTTATATCTTTTGAGCTAGGCAAATTTGCTCTAGTGCTTCACTTATATCTTTTTAGAGCACGGCGGTGATTTTATTATATAGAAATTGATGAACTCTCGCACTTCACTTATATTATTTTGAGAGTCTCTAAACAGCATGGCAATTTGCTTTGGTTATAAAGTTAGTCCTAATATGATAGGTATCCAAGAGGGATATAATAAAAAAATTCATATAAAGTGCATTGAATACTATGATAAGTTTGATTCCTTATGATTGTTTTGAGATATGAGGATGGTGATATTAGAGTCATGCTAGTAAGTAGTTGTGAATTTGAGAAATACTTGTGTTAAAGTTGGTGAGTCCCGTAGCATGCACGTATGGTGAACCGTTATGTGATGAAGTCGGAGCATGATTTATTTTTTGATTGTCTTCCTTATGAGTGGCGATCGGGGACGAGCGATGGTCTTTTCTTACCAATCTATTCCCCTAGGAGCATGCGCGTAGTACTTTGTTTCGATGACTAATAGATTTTTGCAATAAGTATGTGAGTTCTTTATGACTAATGTTGAGTCCATGGATTATACGCACTCTCAGCTCTCCGCCATTGCTAGCATCTCTTGTACCACGCAACTTTCACCGGTGCCATAAACCCACCACATATCCTTCCTCAAAACAACCACCATACCTACCTATTATGGCATTTCCATAGCCATTCCGAGATATATTGCCATGCAACTTTTCACCGTTCCGTTTATTATGACACGCATCATCATTGTCATATTGCTTTGCATGATCATGTAGTTGACATCGTATTTTTGGCGAAGCCACCGCTCATCATTTTTTATACATGTCACTCTTGATTCATTGCACATCCTGGTACACCTCGGAGGCATTCACATAGAGTCATTCTAGCATCGAGTTGTAATTTTTGAGTTGTAAGTAAATAGAAGTGTGATGATCTTCATTATTAGAGCATTGTCCCATGTGAGGAAAGGATGATGGAGACTATAATTTCCCGCAAGTCGGGATGAGACTCCGGACGAAAAAAAAGAGGCCAAAAAAAATTGAAAGAAGGCCCAATAAAAAAAGAGAGATAAGAGAGAAGGGACAATATTACTATCCTTTTACCACACTTGTGCTTCAAAGTAGCACCATGATCTTCATGATAGAGAGCCTCCTATGATATCACTTTCATATACCAGTGGGAATTTTTCATTATAGAACTTGGCTTGTATATTCCAATGATGGGCTTCCTCAAATTTCCCTACGTCTTCATGAGCAAGCAAGTTGGATGCACACCCACTTAGTTTCTTTTTGAGCTTTTATAAACTTATAGCTCTAGTGCATCCGTTGCATGGCAATCCCTACTCACTCACATTGATATCTATTAATGGGCATCTCCATAGCCCGTTGATACGCCTAGTTGATGTGAGACTATCTCCCTCTTTTAGTCTTTTCCACAACCACCTTCTATTCCACCTATAGTGCTATGTCCATGGCTCACACTCACGTATTGCGTGAAAGTTGAACAAGTTTGAGAACATCAAAAGTATGAAACAATTGCTTGGCTTGTCATCGGGGTTGTGCATGATTTAAATATTTTGTGTGATGAAGATGGAGCATAGCCAGACTATATGATTTTGTAGGGATAAGCTTTCTTTGGCCATGTTATTTTGAGAAGACATAATTATTTTGTTAGTATGCTTGAAGTATTATTGTTTTTATGTCAATGTTAAACTTTTCTTTTGAATCTTACGGAAATGAACATTCATGACACAATAAAGAGAATTACATGGATGAATATGTTAGGTAGCATTCCACATTAAAAATTCTGTTTTTATCATTTACCTACTCGAGGACGAGCAGGAATTAAGCTTGGGGATGCTTGATACGTCTCCAACGTATCTATAATTTTTGATTGTTCCATGCTATTATATTATCTGTTTTGGATGTTTTATATGCATTAATATGCTATTTTATATGATTTTTGGGACTAACCTATTAACCTAGAGCCCAGTGCCAGTTCTTGTTTTTTCCTTGTTTTAGAGTTTCGCAGAAACAAATGGAGTCTAAACGGAATAAAACTTTCGTGATGATTTTTCTTGGACTAGAAGACACCCAAGAGACTTGGAGTGCAAGTCAGAAGAGCCATGAGGCGACCACAAGGGTGGAGGGCGCGCCTCCCGACCTTGTGGGCCCCTCGGTGACCCCCTGACTTAGATCTTCCTCCTACATATACTCTTATACCCCAAAAACTTCTGGGGGAGGCACGAGACCACTTTTCCACAATCGCAACCTTCTGTACCCGTGAGATCCCATCTAAGGGCCTTTTCCGGCGTCCTGCCGGAGGGGGAATCGATCACGGAGGGCTTCTACATCGACACCATTGCCTCTCTGATGAAGCGTGAGTAGTTTTACACAAACCTACGGTTCCATAGCTAGTAGCTAGATGACTTCTTCTTCTCTCTCTCTTTGATTCTCAGTACAAAGTTCTCCTCGATGTTCTTGGAGATCTATTCGATGTAATACTCTTTTGCGGTGTGTTTGCCGAGGTCCGATGAATTGTGGATTTATGATCAGCTTATCTATGAATATTATTTGAATCTTCTCTAAATTCTTATATGCATGATTTGATATCTTTGCAAGTCTCTTCGAACTATCGATTTGGTTTGGCCAACTAGATTGGTTTTTCTTGCAATGGGAGAAGTGTTTAGCTTTGGGTTCAATCTTACGGTGTCCTTACCATTTATCCATCTCTATCAGATCTCACTTTGCAAATAACCGTGAAGGGATTGATAACCCCTTTATCGCGTTGGGTGCAAGTTGGTGTTTGTTTGTGCAGGTATTCAGTGACTTGCACGTTGTCTCCTACTGGATTGATACCCTTGTTCTCAAAAGCTGAGGGAAATACTTACTCTACTTTGCTGCATCACCCTTTCCTCTTCAAGAGAAGAACCAACGCAAGCTCAAGAGGTAGCATTTCCCCGGCAGAACAGCTCCGCCGGAGCCTTATATTGGCTCTGCCCAGGTTCCGCCTTGAGACGGCGGCGCTTCGTTCCAAAAGCTTCCTTATGATTTTTTCCAGGTCAAAACACACCATATAGCCAAAGATGGGCACCGGAGGCTGCCGAAGGGCCCTGAGGTCGAGGCGCCCTCCACCCTTGTGGCTGGCTGGTGGCCCCCCTCTGTTATTTTCTTTTTCCAATATTTTTTATATATTCTAAAAACATGCTCCGTGAAGTTTTGACTTTTGGAGTTGTGCTTGAGAATAGGTCTATAATATTTGCTCTTTTTCCAAATTTCGTAATTCCAAATGACATTCTCCCTCTTCATGTAAACCTTATAAAATAAGAGAGAATAGGCATAAGTATTGTAATATAACGTGTAATAATAGCCTATAATATAATAAATATCAATATAAAAGCATGATACAAAATGAACATATCATTCTACTTTCAGAAAATACTAAGAAGTGGCTATTTGAATTCCTTGTCAGATCTTCGGACAAGGAAATCACAATACTGGCTGTGTCCTTTTGGTATACTTGGGAAACACGTAACGATGCACGACACTCACCGGAAATTCTTAATCCTCGTCATACGATGAAAAAAACGTGCTTACACTAACCTGATTTTGCAGCACCTTTTCAATCATGTACTTGTTATCGCGCGCGAGTCTTCCTCATCCAATAGTATGTGGACTCCGCGCCGTCAGGTGTGATTGTCATTAATTCAGACGCTGCAATTTTCTCAGAGATTAATATGTCAGGGGCTGGTGTGGTGGCCCCGAACCATGAAGGAGCATGTATGGTAATATGTACTGAACCTATCCATGGGGCATTGGAGCCTGAACTTGCAGAGGCTCTTGGTTTACGAAGAGCTGTGTATCTGGTCCGAGAAGAACAATTCTCCAAAGTGATATCTACCTCAGATTGCCAGTCGCTGGTTACTAAGATTATTTCAAGTATCTACCGTTCCTCCATTGATACTATGGTCAATGATATAAAGTTTGCTTCAAGGAGTTTCGTGTCTGTGGTGTTCAAGCATATTCGTCGGCAAGTGAGTATAGGTGCTCATCTGTTAGCTAAGTCTTATAAAATTTTGTCTAGTGTTGTTGTTTTCCATTCTACTCCAAAATGTAGAAAACCCTTTCTAACTTTGTCTAAGTGTTTTATAAAGCTGACGTTTTCTATGATAAGAAAGAGTACCAAAATTTGGGCAGCACACATTTGGGCACCAACCAAACATTACCCAAATTCACTCAAAAAGGGCAGAAACACCCCCGCCCCCGCCTCGGCCGCGTCTAAAACCCTAGCTCCCGCCGCCGGCGAGCAACGAGATGATGGATCCGCGGTGGCGCCCGACGGTGAACGAGCGGGAGTTCATCGAGCAAGCCCTCCAGTCGGACCTCCGCGTCGACGGCCGCCGCCCCTTCGACTTCCGCAAGCTCAAAATCGCATTCGGAAGGTACCTTGACTCAATCCCCTCCCCCTCCCTTCGTTCGAGCTCAGGGAACTTCTTTGCCCACGCATCAATGTTTGGCTGAAGTTGCTGTTGGAATCTGTAGGGAGGATGGCTCGGCGGAGGTGGAGCTCGGCGAAACGCGTGTGATGGGTTATGTGACTGCCCAATTGGTCCAGCCGTACAAGGACAGGCCTAACGAGGGCACGCTGGCCATATTCACCGAGTTCTCGCCCATGGCTGATCCTGCCTTTGAGCCGGGGCGACCTGGGGAAGCAGCGATTGAGTTGGGCCGTGTCATTGATCGTGGCCTAAGGTCTCCGAATGGCTGTTTGGTAGTTCTTTTTTTGTCAAAGAGTTTAAGTGTGGAGTTTAATGAGGATTCTTGGTGGTGTCGCAGGGAGAGCAGAGCAGTGGATATGGAATCCCTGTGTGTTGTTGCAGGGAAGCATGTCTGGTCGGTGCGTGTTGACCTTCACATTTTGGACAATGAGGGGTATGGGTTGTATATTGCCTACTGATGTAATTAATGAGTTAATCCTTCTGGGTAGAGCGCTAACCGTATGAAATGATATGGACATATCTCAGGAATCTCATTGATGCAGCTAACATCGCTGCATTGGCAGCTCTGTCTACATTCCGGAGGCCTGAATGCACGGTTGGTGGGGATGATGGTCAGCAAGTTACAGT
Source organism: Aegilops bicornis (assembly GCA_021605145.1). NCBI lineage: Eukaryota > Viridiplantae > Streptophyta > Magnoliopsida > Poales > Poaceae > Aegilops > Aegilops bicornis. Next base: position 188,901,971 of record CM038674.1, read on the forward strand.
ACATGACTCTGAGGTAGGCATATAAGGTGTTATATTGTATATTCTCTTGCTCATCCATTCTTCAAAGTTCTAGCTGGACCTACAAAGCACCACATTCTCCAGTTTGCTGTGTCGCTATAATGAGAAGTACCAAATATATATGACTTGCAGAGCTTCCTGTAATATGTACTCACAAAAACAACCCCATTATTAACAATCAGATGCTGGTCCTGTCGTTTACACTGCCATGGAATTTAGCTTATGTTCTAACTTTATTGTATTTTACAGGCCAGGGACCCACTTTCCCTAACAATTCATCATCTCCCTATAGCTGTAACCTTTGCATATTTTGGTGACGGTAATATCATGGTACATATTTCAATATTTCTGAACATGAAAGGCGTGTCATTAGCAACCATCATATTGCTCCCTTCTTCTGACAGTCTTTGGCTGAATTTTTGTATGTAGGTTATCGATCCAACGTACAAGGAAGAAGCTGTTATGGGAGGAAGGATGACAGCTACGATTAACTCAAATGGTGATGTCTGTGCCATTCAGAAAGCTGGTGGAGAGGGTGTCATGTCTAGTGTTATCATGCAGTGTTTAAGGATTGCTTCAGTTAAAGCTGCTGATATAACTAGCAAAATAAAGAGAGAGGTGAGCCAAGTTGCATCACCAATATTTCATTACAATTTGGATATCTGCTTTAATGGTCTATTCCCTCCGTCCCAAAATAAGTGTCTTAACTTCAGTACAACTTTATACTAAAGTCAGTACAAAGTTGAGACACTTATTTTGGGACGGAGGGAGTATGAAATATTAAACTGTAGCAGGGGTTGTGAATTGAGAATGCAGTTCATGAATTCTATAATTGTGGTTAACCACTCTGACATGTAACGTGTTTCCTCTATTGAAGATGAAAATACTAAGCCAAAAGCCACCCACAAAGTTCCATACTGAACATCCCTGTATAGCATAAAAAAGGAAACAAAATGATGTTAGAAAAATAGAAAGTTGACATTGTACTGGTCAGGCATGTGGCCACTAGAAAGCACTGATATGGGAACATTGGTCGTGTCCTGTTGTGGTACATACGGAATACGGGGATTCACTGGGATATGTGGAGGTATGTGTATCCCAGTATCCTCTTTTTCCAATTTAAAATAACTAAAAGAAATAGGGATAGGCTGGGACACTGGGCAAATCTGGCTGTGATATGGGCAGGGAGGGAGATGGGAGCAGCGTCCGTTGGCGAGAAGAAGATCCAGGCTGGGATGAAGATGGGAAGGTGGCTGCCAACAAGAAGCTCTGGGCAGGGAGAAAGATGGAGACTGCGGCCGCCAGGGAGGACGATTCAAGCGGAGAGGAAGATAGTGACAGAAGCTACCGACGAGCAAGAAGGTACATGCGGTGGCGCAGTCGTTATGTCCTATTCTGCAGCGCCCGGGCAGCTAGAGCAAAGGGAGGCAGAATGAGAATGGGTACAGATGGAGGAGCTGACTGTGTCTAGGGTTTTCTGAAATTGAGCTTTATTATGCATCCAGCTGCTCAAAGTCCTTCATTAATGAAACTGAGACAACATGTATTCAGTACTCTCAACTTAAAAAATCTCTCATCGAAAAAATATCATTTAATCTTTATTACATGATATATATATTTTCTAAATATTTATATACCCTGCCGTATCCCCGTGTCCGTATCTCCGTATCAGTGCTTCTTAGTGTGGCCATGCCATTGGTGCCTGGTTACCACACCCATCTGCTACCAAATTGACCCCTATTTGCCCTCTTGGTGGTTCGTCTCAAAGTAGCAAATCAAACCCTTGGATCAATCCATCAGCATGTGTGTTCAGCGGTGCCTAGAAATTCTTTGATTTTCTGAACCTATTCTATTTTGAGATCATATATGCATGTTATTCTAAGGATCAAACCCATGCCATTCTTTTTTGTTCAGGTTGATGATTACACTACTGAAAAGGCATTGCAGAAAGTAAAGCGTACTCCAGCATTAGTGGCTAAAAAAGTTAACGTTCCTGATGTAACTATGGAGAGCACTCATAGTGCATTGGAAAACCAAGCCTCGAAGGCACCCAATGATGGTCAGCAGATAAGCAAAGGTGATGATGATCATCAAAATATAAAAAGGATTTGTCCCTTGACTGTGGACCGAACCATTAAACACAAACAAACATCCACATTTGTTGGTGGCCCATCAAATTGGTAGCTACTGGAGTGCTGCACTTCTCTAAATCCATGCATTAAATAGTTGCTTGATATGAGTTTCGCCAACCACCCTGATTTTTGCAATGCAGGGATCCATACTCCAAAGGAGTTTCATTAAGCTCCCTCAGAATCTCTCAGTTGCCTGGTACTGTGAATTTTGTTTCCCTGTTATTTTAATTTTTTTTCTAGTTGCATGATCTGAGTTCTTACTATCTGTAATGAATTTTCTGAACGTTGGATTCATGCTTCAGCCTTCAATTCTAGTCCTCACTAGCCATGAAATATGATCTGATAAAAGTGCTGAAACATGGGTTCCATCTTCCATATGCTAAGCATGCTTTGGCTGAGTTATTCTCCATGGAGAAGTGAACCAATAAAATCATTAACATGACATGATTCTTTTTCAAGTTTTGATATGTATATGTCTGTCTTGTTCCGGTCAACCAATATCCTTCTAGTTAGTTCTTTTTTGTTGAACCTGTTTCCAAGAGAATGTGTTAAACGAAGGCATGCTACGTTCTCTATTCGAACCATGGATACTTATTATTTTAAGCTAAACCGTCAGCAGAACTATTGCATGTGTTTACTGTAGAAAACTATTGTTCAATTAACTGGACAAGAACGATTCTTTGATATGACATACATACCCATCCTCCTCAATTCTGGAAATTTCCTTGGAATATGCAGATCCACCAGCTATACCAAAAGACGACAAGCATGAGGGTACCAAACCAATGTTGACTGAATCCAATCCAGTGGTGAAAAGCGTGTCAAATTCTGGAACGGCTGGAGAGTCAGATGAGGTCAAGGAAAGCAGATCACCTAAGAGTCTAATAGATGCTGTCAAGCCAAAACACAGAAGGAAGAAGAAACAACATGGCAATAGTTAGATTGTCTGTAACCCTACAGGTCTTAATTCCATGATGGCTGTAGACACAATTAGATAGCTTTTTTTATTCTATTGACGGTGCACATGCTACAGCGTTACATTATGAGATTTTAAGCAGCGAGTAATAGTGCTCTCTTTTGCTACGCCACCATTCCTATAGTTTTCAGCTACATATTAACATATGTGCTCTGGAGGCAGTCCGTGGAACATCTCTATTGGCAAAAGCTTTTCCTGATTGAAGGACCTTCATAAGGGTGGAGGGTCATCATGCTTGGGTTCTTGTGGACTGTCCTATGTATTTCTTTTTGAAACAGAGGCAAAATTTGCCTCAACTCTTTAGAAGTACTAGGTAATTGCCCGTGCGTTGCAACGGGAGACCAGCAATCATGTATGCATGGGTGATATATTTAGGTCATGCTTGCAAAAATAAATCAACCAAGAGCTCTTTACCCTCCTATTGTTACATTATAAAACTTGTGCAATACATGTATTAGTTGAAATAGACATATATAGATGGTATATAGTTAAATGCACATGCATTGCTATAGAGAAAAAATATATCATCACCGAAGTTCAACTTTCTCATTTCCTAATTAATTCAAGTCACCTTGTTCTACCATGAACTATCTTTTCACTCAAGAACCAAAAAACCCAGTTTAGTGTTACAATCAAATGGCATCGAAATACTAATAAATAGTCCTTCATATCTACTTTCTTAACCCTTGTCGGTGCACAATATATGACAGAAAAAACAGCATTATTGAACTCCTTGTGCATATCTGAGTCAAAAGATGAAACCACGGTAATTATCCAATTCAAGGTGAAGAAGATACATAATTTAGTTCAGCGCATAATAGTATGGTTAAACTGTACAAAACATTGCAACGTTGCTTCTGCAGTTGTACCCACTATGATATTTTCTCTAACAAAAAAAAAACCATTGAATAGCAACATTTCAGGAAAGTCTATGTAGGGGCAACATGCACTCTCCATGGTCACGCTGAACACAGTATATTCCCTTGGCTTTCTTTCATCTTCACCTACACAGCTCATCAGCTTTATGTTTTTCTCTGAATAGCTTACAAAAAGAATTAGTTTAGCACTATTCTGACTCCGTTCAATAGCACCACTTTTCCCTCTTTGCCCAAAATTTGAGAATGGCAAAAGAACATTTAGGATAAGTTATTTTAAATTATCAAAAAAACAAGATGTGGTGTGTGACCATGGTTTTAAATAGCCCGCTATAGCTTCGCTATAGCATTTAGAAAAAGGTCTTGCGCTAAGGGTCTTTTGTCCAAACACATGAGCAAACATTTTAAATAGTTCGCTATAGCATCGCTGTAGCACGCTATAGCATTTAGAAGAGGTCCGCCGCTAAAAGGCTTAACGCGCTATTTAAAACTTTGTATGTGACATGATTTGTGACTAAGAGGCATTCAAAAGCATTTTTGCATGCTAAAGGACGCCATGGAGTGTTCAGAAAATCTATGGAAAGAACAAGAACTTGCTAAATAATAATAGTACTAATAAAATATGCTTATAATTAACAGATACAAGCATACCCTGATTACTGATCACATAAGTGCAGCACATCTGTACGCTTGCAATCACTACTAACAGATGGCGCAAATTAGGACTGGGCTATGGGTACTGTACAGGATAATTTTTATGGAGCAAGTGCAAAAGATGACCAATACTTCAAAAGTGCGCGAGTGGGTGGTACTTAGTGATAAACTGAGTAAAATGCCCGTGCGTTGCTACGGGCAAAATATAGAAACATGAATCAAACCGGTGACTAAGTGACATGAGTGAAGTTCTTCAAATATATATATTGCCTTATATCAATTTCTTGAGCAGATACTATGAGAGCAACTATGATCTTGATCTTCCTCCTTCCGTCCCCACGACCCATCCTACGACACTGGTCGAGACCGGTGTTGATGTTGCGCGCTACCCTACCCTAGCCATCTTCTCTGTCGGTTCATCGTTGCCCCGACACTGGTCCCGAGCTACCTTCTCTGTCGGTCCACCGTTGACCCCGATCCGCCCTCCGATATTGGTCACTACCGGTGCCAATGTCGCGTGTCGCCCTGCCCGAGCCGACTTCTCTGGAGGCCCACCGTTGCCCTTAACCATCCCTCTATTCCCACACCCTCTTCTAAAATTATGTGCTCGTTGTCGGCTTCTTCCTCTTTCCGCCCCCTCATCTAAAATTATGTGCTCGTTGTCGGTTTCTTCCTTCTTCCGTGCCCATGATCCATCTTTTGGCACTGGATGCATCTGGTGCCGATGTCCTATGCCTCCCTGTCCAAGCCGCCTTCTTGACGGTCCATCGTGGTCCCCCACCATACCTCTAGCACACAGTTTGGGGAGGATGTAGAGGACATGGTTGTATACACAAATGGAAGCCCAAAGAAGACGGGCCCGATCACTGACCGGGCATGTCCACGATGTTTGGGCATTGAAATTAGCCAATCCTGGTTGTAGATGATCTAAGATACTAAAGTACTTTACGTCAAGATGCAGTACGCAAGTTCACAAACCCTCATGCCTATGGTTTTATGTGCAGATGCCTAGCTCACTCCCCGCCAGACAATTCAAAATTCAAAAAGACAAACCAGATTGAACCTCTGCCAAGACAATGCGACCGAGGGCATGTACCCGGTATAAGTGCAATCATATCTACCTTTGCTACCTTTTACGATCATGGTCGCTACTCAGAACAGATGGGACGTTTAGTCCAGTAGCGTTGACAGTAGCCGCTACTGAAGTTAATCAACTCGATGAGAGTTCATCCAAATCCGGACACATTTTACCACCTCAACCATCAGTAATTTCAGAGACCTGGCACCTTGCCCAAAGCTAACTGCAAAATTTTCCAAACTGATAAAACAATTTTCGCGAGAATCTGTGGCAGCATCACACGTCAGAATTCAATAAAATTTCAGGTTGTATTTTTTTCCATCAAAGGACAGAACTCGAAGCACACATATAGTAATCTACACAACCATATTGGTATGGAGCAATTATACGGACCAAGTACTGGCATTATGGATTGATGTCTAGCCATCATCTGATAACCTAGAGTTTTCATCAGACAATTAGTACATCAGTTGACTGCATTGACACCACTCGGAATGGTCTGAAAACGAATTGCAAAGTCCAAATCGCAGCTCTACCGGTATAATCTCGGCAGCAGCAGCATTTACCTCCCTACTGAACATGTATCCGCTAGCCGAAGCTCCATCGGTTTAGTGCAATTATTCCTCCCGTGCCCCTTGACCCTTCTTACACCTCGCAGGCTTGCGAGGTTGCTTGGGCACTTAGCCCTGCTCTTGTTGCTTGCCTTGACAGCAGAACGCACTGTGTCACCCACAAACTCATTGAACATGATCCAAACCTCACCAACCGGCCACCCTAGAACGCCGCCGCTTGTATGCATCACGATTCACGACCCTGTAATTTGTTGGATCGGGCCCCGACCACCACCACCACCACCTTGCCTCCAGCCCTCGTCCAGCCTTCCCAGCATAACTGCAGCATCCTATCCATCTTCGATGCGACGACGATGGGCTACATGTTCTCAGCAGGCGTCCCTCCGCTGGGTCCAGATCAAGTAGGGGATGCGCAGTTGGGCGTTGGGCGATTCAAGAGAGAAGCGGGGACTCAAAATTTGAGGAGAGGAACGGTCATGGCGGCACCGTGGGATGACGAGGGGGGCGGGAAAGGAGCAAATGGCAGCGGCCATGTAGGGCTACGCCATTGGCGGGTGGGTGGGTCGCTCGTGTCAAGAGGGGCGAGAGAGGGGCGGGTTGCGTTCCTGAGGGGCGAACCAAAAAAAACGGGAGTGTCAGACGAAGTGACGACGTAAGATGGATGACCACGTAAGAGGGGCGGGTTGTGCAACAGGGAGAAAACCGTGAGGGATAAAACCGGGAGGGGGGAAAGAAAATCAAGTGGGCCGAGAGATGGGTCGGGAGGGGAGGAAAAGAAAATCGGGGGCGAGGGGATCGTACGAGTGGCTTGACGAACGTAAGAGGGGAAACGGAACACTACGTTTCTTTTAGATAGTAGAGATAGTTGCGTGGTTAACTGGTGGGAAATCAGGTGAAGAATGTCATAATAGCCAACACCGGCCCACCTCACTACCCACATGAAGATACACACGCTGCGAGAAGGAAAGCACTATCGAGGTTGTCATCAAGGAGAGCGTGAGAGGCCACAGATACTCACTCCGGCTCCGTCGTCCTCTCCCTCCCCCTCCGCCATTGCATGGTTTCGTCTAGCCATGAGGGCGAGCGGAGCATGTGCGAGAATGAAGTGCGGTGTCTGAGGCGTGCTAGTGAAGGGTACTAGTCAGGTGGGTGCAAAACACCTTGATAGGATTGGGGGGGGGGGGCAGGATTGGAGATTTAAACAAATTCTAATAACAGTAAAGCAGTTCTAGAGAAAATATAGTAGAAACAAGTAGATAAACTAAAGGGCATGCAACATAATTATTAATTAACGGAAAACATGCTATCACATGAACAGAAGACAAACATGCTATAGATGTGAGTAAATCAAACCGTCTAAGTACATACGAAAGTCTTCACAGAATGAATAAAAAGTACAACACTTGGCAAAAATCTAAGCAGCGGAACAGAATGGAAGTACTCAGTACTCTTGGCACCAATCACAGAGAAACGAGGAAGGAGAAATTCTTCAGATATCAACAGATTATAGAAAGTAAAGTTGAGCGAGGAATTAGAATTCGTTGCTTGGCGAAGACATAGAGATTTGTTTACCCCAGTTCAAACTCCGACACGGTACAACGTCTGGGTTGAAGAGGTCGAGCCACAATTGTGAACACACAAGTCTTTGCCTTGTTCTCCGTGAGCCAAGTTCCTTGAACTCACCCAATCACCCGTGATAGATCTTGCGGTGATCTTTGGACCGATGCGTGCTTGTTCTTTGTGAATCCACATGATAGATGCTCTTGAACGACGCCTAACCGTCTAGAGGATGCACAATCCTCAAGAGTAGCACGTCCAAGCTAGGCTTTGATTGAGTTCTTCGTTGATGCTCAATAACAGTTTTAGTTCTTAGGCTCTGTGGGTTTTCCTCACTTAGGACTCCTCATGTTAGTGCCAGGAAGGGTTGCTCAGATAACACTTGTCAAATCACGCGGATCAACCAGCCAAAAAGGATTGAGGTAGGGGGCTATTTATAATTGGGGAGCAACCCAAGATGACTGATATGACCGTTGGGGGCACATTCACTAACATACACACAATACATGGCTAACGGTCAGATTTCATATCATAGCGTTTGTGGACTGACTTGTGGGGCAAGACATCCATATCCTACACAAAGACTTAACCTTGGTGCCCCAAAGACTTAACTTTGACTCCAAAGCTAAACGACTCCTTGATCGAGTGGGATGACTACCAGGTGCCAAAGAATGCTCACATGCGTCGTCCCCATGCGACCAATGAAACAACCACCATGGACATCGATGAAGGAAACTTCATGGCAAGGTTCCTTACCTTCAAGGTATTAAATATGAGTCTATCTTTGTCTTGAGCAATTGGGTAAGCTTAAGTTAGTATTTTTAGCCTTGATCATATATACCAAAACACTAGACTCCATCTTTGTCTTCTAAAACATTCAGCCAATTTTTGATATAGAACACGTACGCGGGAGAACTTGTCCTGACAATTGCTTTGCACACGAACGAAGACAGAGCTGCATTCTACGAATGTAGCTTCACCTGTCCCGACAATCGCTTTGCAGATCAACAGAGATAAAGCCGCGCCGCATTCTACAACTGTAGCTTCATTGGGGTGCACAACACTTTAAGTGATCTTGTTGGGCGACATTTCTATTAGGGATGCAAGCAAAGGCGGGTCTATGTGTTAGTCTGACGGGACCATGTCCCCCCCCCCCCAACTTTGAACCAAGTCGTGAAGAATTTGTTTTGGAGGGCTTACATGGATTTTTTTGGCCTTTGCCCCTCCCAAACACTCATATGTATTCTTCTTTGCGCCCCCCGGGTGACATATTTCGTCTAGCTCCTACATTTGACATAAGATCGAGTGTGCCATAGACTTTGTGTTTGCATATGGATAGACTATATTTCAGGTACATACTTCGGTTTGTTTACTCTATGTAGACATTGGACATTCTAGAGAGCTCTAGCCCTCTTCTTATTATTTGTTGATCCAACTCTTTGTCTTAAGCATGTAAAATAAGGGTTGAATATTTTCGGTGGTGAGTCTTCCTGTGCCTCGGCTATAAATACATTGATTGTTGGTTTCTTGGAATATTTTGAAGACATGTTTGCAGCTCCAGCCTCACACATCGTCACTGATACGTCTCCAACGTATCTATAATTTTTTATTGTTCCATGCTGTTATATTATCATTCTTGGATGTTTTACAATCATTTTATAGCAACTTTATATCATTTTTTGGGACTAACTTATTGACATAGTGCCCAAAGTGCGATTCTTTGTTTTTTGCTTGTTTTTTTACTTCGCAGAAAATCAATACCAAACGGAGTCCAAACGCAGCGAAACTTTTTGGAGAATTTTTTTGGACCAGAAGACATACGATGGGCCAAGGAAGTACCAAAGGGGGCTCCGAGGGGAGCACAACCCACATGGGTGCTCCCTGGTGGGTTGTGCCCAGCTCGGCCGCCTCCCGCACCGCCTCTTTGCTCTATAAATACCCCGAAAATCCAAAAACCCTAGGCGAGTTGACGAAACACAATTCCAGTCGCCACAAGTTCCAGAAACCACAGATCCAATCTATACACTGATAATCCACAAGTATAGGGGATCGCAACAGTTTTTGAGGGTAGAGTATTCAATCCAAATTCATTGATTCGACACAAGGGGAGCCAAAGAATATTCTCAAGTATTAGCAGTTGAGTTGTCAATTCAACCACACCTGAAAGACTTAATATCTGCAGCAAAGTATTTAGTAGCAAAGTACTAGGGAAGTAACGGTAACGGTGACAAAAGTAACAGTAGCGGTTTTGTAGCAATTGTAACAATGGCAACGACAAAGTAACAAAGCAAAGATCAATATGAAACGAACTCGTAGCCAATGGATCAATGATAGATAATTATGTCGGATGGCATTCATCATGCAACAGTTATAACCTAGGGTGACACAGAACTAGCTCCACTTCATCAATATAATGTAGGCATGTATTCCGTACATAGTCATACGTGCTTATGAAAAAGAACTTTCATGACATCTTTTGTCCTACCCTCCTGTGGCAGCTGGGTCCTAATGGAAACTAAGGGATATTAAGGCCTCCTTTTAATAGAGAACCTGACCAAAGTATTAGCACTTGGTGAATACATGAACTCCTCAAACTATGGTCATCACCAGGAAGTGTCCCGATTATTGTCACTCCGGGGTTGCTGGATCGTAACGCGTAGTTGGTGACGATAACTTGCAAGATAGGATCAAGAACACAAATATATTCATGAAAACATAATAGGTTTAGATCTGAAATCATGGCACTCGGGCCCTAATGACAAGCATTAAGCATAGCAAAGTCATAGCAACATCAATCTCAGAACATAGTGGATACTAGGGATCAAACCCAAAACTAACTCGATTACATGATAAATCTCATCCAACCCATCACCGTACAGCAAGCCTACAATGGAATTACTCACGCACGACGGTGAGCATCATGAAATTGGTGATGGAGGATGGTTGATGATGACGATGGCAACGATTTCCCCTCTTCGGAGCCCCGAACGGACTCCAGATCTGCCCTCCCAAGGAAGAACAGGAGGTGGCGGCGGCTCCGTATCGTAAAACATGATGAATCCTTCTCTCTCATTTTTTTGTCCTGGAACGTGAATATATGGAGTTGGAGTTGAGGTCGGTGGAGGTCCAGGGGACCCACAAGGCAAGGGGTGCGCCCTAGGAGGGGCTCCACCCTTGTGGACAGTAGGTGGGCCCCCCTTTGTTGATTCCTTCGCCAATATTTTTTTATATATTCCAAAAATATTCTCCATGAATTTTCAGGTCATTCCGAGAACTTTTATTTCTGCACAAAAATAACACCATGGCAATTCTGCTGAAAACAGCGTCAGTCCGGGTTAGTTCCATTCAAATCATGCAAATTAGAGTCCAAAACAAGGGCAAAAGAGTTTGGAAAAGTAGATACGATGGAGACGTATCAACTCCCCCAAGCTTAACCCATTGCTTGTCCTCAAGCAATTCAGTTGACAAATTGAAAGTGATAAATAAAAACTTATACAAACTCTGTTTGATCCTGTTGTTGCAAATATGTAAAGCCAACATTCAAGTTTTCAGCAAAGATTATGAACTAACCATATTCACAATAACATTTAGGTCTCACATTTACTCATATCAATGGCATAATCAACTAGCGAGCAATAATAATGAATCTCGGATGACAATACTTTTTCAAAACAATCATGATATGATATAATAAAATGGTATCTCGCTAGCCCTTCCTGAGACCACAAAACATAAATGCAGAGCACCCGTGAAGATCAAGGACTAACTAGACATTGTAATTCATGGCAAAATAGATCCAGTCACAGTCATACTCAATATCGATTAATAGCAAAGCATACAAATGACAGTGGTGCTCTCTAACTGGTGCTTTTTATAAGAGGATGATGACTCATCAATAAAAGTAAATAGATAGGCCCTTCGCAGAGGGAAGCAGGGATTTGCAGAGGTGCCAGAGCTCGAGCTTTTAAAACAGAGATGAATAATATTTTGAGCGGTATTCTTTCGTTGTCAACATAACAACCAAGAGATCTCGGTATCTTCCATACTAGATACATTATAGGCGGTTCCCAAACATAATGGTAAAGTTTATACTCCCCCACCATCAACAAGCACATTCCACGGCTGGTCCGAAACAACGGGTACCGTCCAACTAACAACAATCTTGGGGGAGTTTTGTTTGCAATTATATTTTGATTTGATTTGAGCATGGAACTGGGCATCCCGGTTACCAGCCATTTTCTCGTGAATATGAGCGGAGTCCACTCATCGTGAGAATAACCCACCTAGCATGGACTAACAGCCCCCAGTCGCTACATGAGCAATTCGGGCATACAAAACATATTATTATATGAAGGTTTAGAGTTTGGCACATGCAAATTTACTTGGAACGGTAGGTAAATACCGCATATAGGTAGGTATGGTGGACTCATATGAAACAACTTTGGGTTTATGGAAGTGGATGCACAAGCAGTATTCCCGCTTAGTACAAGTGATGGCTAGCAAGGGATTGAGGAGCGACCAACTAGAGAGCGACAACAGTCATATACATGCATTGAGATTAACCAACATTGAGTGCAAGAATGAGTAGGATATAAATCACCATGAACATAAATATCGTGGAGGCTATTTTGATTTTGTTTCAACTACATGCGTGAACATGTGCCAAGTCAAACCACTCAAATCATTCAAAGGAGGATACCATCCTATCATACTACATCAAAACCATTTTAAAAGCATGTTGGCACGCAAGGTAAACCATTATAAACTCCTAGTTAATTAAGCATGGCATGAGTGACTATAATCTCTAGTTGTCATTGCAAACATGTTTCATTCATAAAGGGTTGAATCAAGAACGATGAGCTAATCATATTTACAAAAACAAGATAGGTCGAGTTCATACCAGCTTTTCCTCATCTCAATCATTTCATCATATATCATCATTATTGCCTTTCACTTGCATGACCGAATGGTGTGGATAATAATAATAGTGCACGTGCATTGGACTAAGCTGGAATCTGCAAACATTTATTTAGAGGAGAAGACAAGGTAATATGGGCTCTTTGTTAGATCAATAATAATGCATATGAGAGCCACTCAACATTTTCATCGTGGTCTTCTCCTCTCGACCCCCAAAGAAAAGAATTAAAAAAAACACAGTGAAATGTTTTTGGAATTTTTGTTTTTCTGAAGAAAGTAAAACAAGAACGAGAAAAACTATTTACACAGGAAAGCTCCCAACAAGCAAAAGAAGAACGAGGAATCCTTTGGGTTTTATTTAATACTAGTACTAAGTAAACATGGAAAGGAAATAAGCTACAACTATTTTTTTCTCAAAGTTTTTCAAACACACAAGAAGAAAGCAGCAAAAATAAAATAAACTAACATGGGTAATATAATGAAAAAGTATGAACACCGACAATTGGAATGAGTGTGTGAACATGAATGTAATGTCGGTGAGAAATACGTACTCCCCCAAGCTTAGGAATTTGGCCTAAGTTGGTCTAGGGCCACGACTGGCCTTGTGGATATCCGAAGTGATAGTCGGGGTTGTACTAGGATGCAGCAGCTACTTCCTGAAGGGCTGCAGCATGGAGGCGAGCGGCCTCCACCTCTCTCCCATACTCGTTCGCCTCCTCTCTGGTTATAAAATATCTCCCTCTGACCTGAAAGTTAAAGAAGGCAGGAGCAGGAAGAGCAATATGGCTAGCACGCTGTCGGTCAAAGATTAGTCGGTACAGGAAGGACTATTCGTTCCTCACAAGAATCTGGTAGCGAACCAAAGCATTATAATCAAGAAAAGCAGGTGGTAACTCAATGTCATTCCCCCTTATGGGTACTCCAAGATAGTTAGCTAAACGGGTTGCATAAATCCCACCAAATAAATCTCCATCTATAACATTAAGATGTAACCTCCTCACAATAATGGCCCCCCAAGTTATATCGTTTATCACCCAACACCACACACTTAAGGACACTAAGATCCTATGTGCAAAGGTGGCTATGATCATGTTTACCATTAATGCATCTACCTATAAAGAGAGCAAAGTAATGTATGGAAGGAAAGTGAATGCTCCCTATGGTAGCTTGTGTGATATTTCTAGTTTCTCCCACAGTGATGCTAGCAAGGAAATCATTGTATTCAGCTTTGTGAGGCTCACTATGAATGCCCCATTGTGGGATTTTGCATGCAGTATTAAAATCTTCAAGGTCCATGGTATAAGATTTATCATAAAGATCAAACAGGACAGTATGAGTATTGTGCTGGGATGTAAATTTAAATCTTCGCACAAATGAATCAGTGAGTTCATAGTATTGGGGACACTTATCTGACAAGAAGTCCCACGTACGCATCAAACTCATCCTTGAAACCTGCACGGACCATGAATTCATCCGACGGCCATTCACAAGGCCGCACTTGAGCTTCCCTTGGTGGTTCAAGGCCCGGTTCACGTATCGCGAGCCTCGGTGCTTGCTTCCTCGAGGAACCACCTTGGTACATTTTCCTAAACATTTTTCTTCCTCTGAAAAATTTCTGAAATTTTTAGTAACTCAAAATAAAAGTGAACCAAACTCAACAAAATTGATAGCAACTACTCCTACAAGTGTCTAGAGGCTATATCATGCATCAAAACTACTTTGGACCATATAAATTTGACATGCAAGCTGAAGAACAAGGTCACCACAGCAGCAAAAATTTGCAATAAATAAAGCACTAGAACAAAAACTAATTGGAGCAAAATTTATTTGGGCTATATCATGCATCAAAACTACTTTCTTTTTCTCTCATTTTTTTATTTGGGCCCTTTTCTCTTTTTTTGTGGCCTCTTTTTTTCTTTCTCTTTTTTTTTCTTTTCGTCCGGAGGCTCATCCCGACTTGTGGGGGAATCATAGTCTCCATCATCCTTTCCTCACTTGGGACAATGCTCTAATAATGATGATCATCACACTTTTATTTACTTACAACTCAAAGATTACAACTCAATACTTGGAACAAAATATGACTCTATATGAATGCCTCTGGCGGTGTACCGGGATATGCAATGAATCAAGAGTGGCATGTATGAAAGAATTATGAAGGTGGCTTTGCCACAAATACGATGTCAACTACATGATCATGCAAAGCAATATGACAAAGATGGAGCGTGCCATCACAAACGGAACGGTGGTAAGTTGCATGGCAATATATCTCGGAATGGCTATGGAAATGCCATAATAGGTAGGTATGGTGGCTGTTTTGAGGAAGGTATATGGTGGGTGTATGATACCGGCTAAAGGTGCGCGGTATTAGGGAGGCTAGCAATGGTGGAAGGGTGAGAGTGCGTATAATCCATGGACTCAACAATAGTCATAAAGAAGTCACATACTTATTGCAAAAATCTATTAGTTACCGAAACGAAGTACTACGCGCATGCTCCTAGGGGTATAGATTGGTTGGAAAAGACCATCGCTCGTCCCCGACCGCCACTCATAAGGAAGACAATCAATAAATAAATCATGCTCGGACTTCATCACATAACGGTTCACCATACGTGGATGCTACGGGAATCACAAACTTTAGAACAAGTATTTCTCAAATTCACAACTACTCAACTAGCATGACTCTAATATCACCATCTTCATATCTCAAAACAATCATCAAGTATCAAACTTCTCTTAGTATTCAATGCACTTATATGAAAGTTTTTATTATATCCATCTTGGATGCCTATCATATTAGGACTAATTTTATAGCCAAAGCAAATTACCATGTTGTTCTAAAGGACTCTCAAAATAATATAAGTGAAGCATGAGAGATCAATACTTTCTATAAAATAAAACCATCACCGTGCTCTAAAAGATATACGTGAAGCACTAGAGCAAAATTATCTAGCTCAAAAGATATAAGTGAAGCACATATAGTATTCTAATAAATTCCGATTAATGTGTGTCTATCTCAAAAGATGTGTACAGAAAGGATGATTGTGGTGAACTAAAAATAAAAGACTCAAATCATACAAGATGCTCCAAGCAAAACACATATCATGTGGTGAATAAGAATATAGCTCCAAGTAAAGTTACCGATGGACGAAAACGAAAGAGGGGATGCCTTCCGGGGCATCCCCAAGCTTAGGCTTTTGGTTTTACTTAGATTTTACCTTGGGGTGCCTTGGGCATCCCCAAGCTTAGGCTCTTGCCACTCCTTGTTCCATAATCCATCAAATCTTTACCCAAAACTTGAAAACTCCACAACGCAAAACTTAATAGAAAATCTCATGAGCTCCGTTAGCGAAAGAAAACAAAACACCACTTTAAAGTACTGTAATGAACTCATTCCTTATTTATATTGGTGTTAAACCTACTGTATTCCAACTTCTCTATGGTTCATAAGCTCCATTACTAGCCGTAGATTCATCAAAATAAGCAAACAACACACGAAAAACAGAATCTGTCAAAAACAGAACAGTCTGTATTAATCTGCATCGAACGCAAACTTCTGGAACTCAGAAAAATCTACAAAAATAGGATGACCTAGATAATTTGTTTAATGAACTACTGCAATTGTAATCAGTATTCTATCACGTTCTGGTGGTTTTTAACAATTGTTTTCGTGAGCAGAAAGTTTCTGAATTTTTCAGCAAGATCAAATAACTATCATCCAAGAAGATCCTATAGGTTTTACTTGGCACAAGCACTAATTAAAACATAAAAAACACATCTAACCAGAGGATAGATCAAATATTTATTCCTAAACAGATGAAAAAGCAAGAAACAAAAATAAAATTGGGTTGCCTCCCAACAAGCGCTATCGTTTAACGCCCCTAGCTAGGCATAAAGGCAAGGATAGATCTAGGTGTTGCCATCTTTGGCATGCAATCCATAAGTGGCTCTCATGATAGATTCAGGTAATTTAATTTTATTTTTAGGAAAGTGTTCCATGCCTTTCCTTAACGGAAATTGGAATCTAGTATTCCCTTCTTTCATATCAATAATTGCACCAATCGTTCTAAGGAAAGGTCTACCAAGAATAATAGGACATGAAGGATTGCAATCTATATCAAGGACAATGAAATCTATGGACACATAATTCCTATTTGTAACAATAAGAACATCATTACTTATTCCCATAGGTTTCTTAATGGTGGAATCCGCAAGGTAGAATTTTAAAGAACAATCATCAAATTCACGGAAACCTAGCATATCACACAAAGTTTTTGGAATCGTGGAAACACTAGCACACAAATCACACAAAGCATAGCACTCATGATCTTTAATTTTAATTTTAATAGTAGGTTCCCACTCATCATAAAGTTTTCTAGGGATAGAAACTTCCAATTCAAGCTTTTCTTCATAAGATTGCATTAAAGCACCAACGATATGTTTGGTAAAAGCCTTATTTTGACTATAAGCATGCGGAGTATTTAGCACGGATTGGAAAAAGGAAATACAATCTATTAAAGAACAATTATCATAATTAAATTCCTTGAAATCCAAAATAGTGGGTTCATTACTATGTAAAGTTTTGACCTCTTCAATCCCACTTTTACCAAATTTTGCATCAAGATCTAAAACTCCGAATTATTGGGACGCCTTTTAACTAAAGTTGACTCATATCCAGTCCCATAATTATCAAGATTCATATTGCAAAACAAAGATTTAATAGGGACACATCAATAACTTTTAGATCTTCATCCTTATTATGATGAAAACTAGAAGAACTCGCTTTCATAAAGCAATCTTTCTTAGCACGCATCCTAGCGGTTCTTTATTTGCACTCACCAATGGAAATTCTCATAGATTTGAGGGACTCATTGATATCATGCTTAGGTGGAATAGATCTAAGTTTCAAAGAATCAACATCAAGAGAAATTCTATCCACGTTCCTAGCCAACTCATCAATCTTGGGCAATTTTTCTTCAAGCAAAGCATTGAAATTCTTTTGAGAAATCATAAATTCTTTAACACTAGTCTCGAAATCAGAGGGCATCTTATTAAAATTTCCATAAGATTTGTTGTAGGAATTACCATAATTATTAGAGGAATTACTAGGATACGGCCTAGGATTAAAGTTTCCTCTATAAGCATTGTTACCAAAATTGTTCCTACCAACAAAATTCACATCCATAGATTCATTACTATTCTCAATCAAAGTAGACAAAGGCATATCATTGGGATCAGAAGAAACACTCTTATTAGCAAACAATTTCACAAGTTCATCCATCTTTCCACTCAAAACATTAATCTCTTCAATTGCATGCACCTTTTACTAGTAGATCTTTCAATTGTACCATTGAGAATAATTAAACATAATATTATCTAGGAGTTTAGTAGCTTCTCCTAAAGTGATTTCCATGAAAGTGCCTCCCATGTCAATCTAAAAGATTTCGAGAAGCAAAATTCAATCTGGCATAATTTTTTTGTATAATCATCCATAAATTCAAACCATGTGTAGGGCAATTACGTATCATTAATTTCATCCTCTCCCAAGCTTGTGCAACATGTTCATGATCAAGTTGCTTAAAATCCATAATATCGTTTCTAAGAGAGATGATCTTAGTGGGAGGAAAATACTTAGAGATAAAAGCATCTTTGCACTTATTCCATGAATCAATACTATTTTTTGGCAAAGACGAAAACCAAGTTTTAGCACGATCTCTAAGCGAAAACGAAAATAGCTTCAATTTAACAATATCATTATCCACATCTTTCTTCTTTCGCATATCTCACAAATCAACAAAGCTATTAAGATGGGTAGCGGCATCTTCACTAGGAAGGCCGGCGTATTGATCTTTCATGACAAGATTCAGCAAAGCAGCATTAATTTCACAAGATTCAACATCGGTAAGAGGAGCAACCGGAGTGCTAAGAAAATCATTGTTGTTGGTATTGGCAAAGTCACACAATTTAGTATTATCTTGAGCCATCGTGACAAGCAAGCAATCCAACACACAAGCAAACAAGAAACAAGCGAAAAAAGAGGCGAACTAAAAGAGGGCGAATAAAACGGCAAGGGTGAAGTGGGGGAGAGGAAAACGAGAGGCAAATGGCAAATAATGTAATGCGAGTGATAAGAGTTTGTGATGGGTACTTGGTATGTCTTGACTTGTGTGTAGACTCCCCGACATCAAAGCTGTAAATCCTTCTTGCTACCTCTTGAGCATGCGTTGGTTTTCCCTTGAAGAGGAAAGGGTGATGCAGCAAAGTAGCGTAAGTATTTCCCTCAGTTTTTGAGAACCAAGGTATCAATCCAGTAGGAGGCCACACGCAAGTCCCTCGTACCTACACAAACAAATAAGAACCTTGCAACCAACGCGATAAAGGGGTTGTCAATCCCTTCACGGCCACTTGCAAAAGTGAGATCTGATAGATATGATAATATTTTTGGTATTTTTATGATAAAGATTGAAAGTAAAGATTGCAAAGTAAAAATAGATTGGAAACTTATATGATGGAAAATAGACCCGGTGGCCATAGGTTTCACTAGTGGCTTCTCTTAAGATAGCATAAGTATTAAGGTGGGTGAACAAATTACTGTCGAGCAATTGATAGAATTGAGCATAGTTATGAGAATATCTAGGCACGATCATGTATATAGGCATCACGTCCGCAACAAGTAGACCGACTCCTGCCTGCATCTACTACTATTACTCCACACATCGACCGCTATCCAGCATGCATCTAGAGTATTAAGTTCATAAGAACAGAGTAATGCATTAGGCAAGATGACATGATGTAGAGGGATAAACTCAAGCAATATGATATAAACCCCATCTTTTTATCCTCGATGGCAACAATACAATACGTGTCGTTTCCCCTACTTTCACTGGGATCGAGCATCGTACGATTGAACCCAAAGCTAAGCACTTCTCCCATTACAAGAAAGATCAATCTAGTAGGCCAAACCAAACTGATAATTCGAAGAGACTTGCAAAGATAACCAATCATACATAAAAGAATTCAGAGAAGATTCAAATATTGTTCATAGATAATCTTGATCATTAACCCGCAATTCATCAAATCTCGACAAACACACCTCAAAAAGAGTTACATCGAATAGATCTCCAAGAAGATCGAGGAGAACTTTGTATTGAGATCCAAAGAGAGAGAAGAATCCATCTAGCTAATAACTATGGACCCGAAGTTCTGAGGTAAACAACTCACACATCATCGGAGAGGCTATGGTGTTGATGTAGAAGCCCTCCATGATTGATGCCCCCCCCCCCCCCGCGGGGCGCCGGAAAAGGCCCCAAGTTGGGATCTCACGGCATGTAAGGTTGCGGCGGTGGAACAAGGTTTCGTGGTGCTCCTGGATGGTTTCGGGGTACGTAGGTATATATAGGAGGAAGAAGTAGGTCGGTGGAGCCATGAGGGGCCCACGAGGGTGG
Source organism: Aegilops bicornis (assembly GCA_021605145.1). Taxonomy (NCBI): domain Eukaryota; kingdom Viridiplantae; phylum Streptophyta; class Magnoliopsida; order Poales; family Poaceae; genus Aegilops; species Aegilops bicornis. The sequence goes on from CM038674.1 coordinate 188,922,195, forward strand.
GGGGCGCGCCCAGGGGGACAGGCGCGCCTACCTGCCTCGTGGCCTCCTCGTTGATTTCTTGACGTCCACTCCAAGTCCTCTGGATCACGTTTGTTCCAAAAATCACGCTCCCGAAGGTTTCATTCTGTTTGGACTCCATTTGATATTCCTTTTCTGTGAAACACTGAAATAGGCAAAAAAACAATAATTTGCACTGGGCCTTGGGTTAGTAGGTTAGTCCCAAAAATAATATAAAAGTGTATAATAAATTCCATTAAACATCCAAAGCAGAATATATAATAGCATGGAACAATCAGAGAGTGTGTCTACGTACCCTCGTAGATGGAAAGCGGAAGCGTTAGCTTAACGCGGTTGATGTAGTTGAACGTCTTGGCGATCCAACCGATCAAGCACCGAACGTACGGTACCTCCGAGTTCTGCATAAGTTCAGCTCGATGACGTCCCTTGAACTCTTGATCCAGCAAAGTGTCGAGGTAGAGTTTCGTCAGCACGACGGCGTGATGATGGTGATTGTGATGTGATCCGCGCAGGGCTTCGCCTAAGCACTACGACAATATGATCGGAGGAGTAAATGGTGGAGGGGGGCACCGCACACGGCTAAGAAACAATTGATGTGCTTTGGGGTGCCCCCTGCCCCCATATATAAAGGAGGAGAGGGGAGGAGGCCGGCCCTAGGGGGCGCGCCAAGTGGGGGGGAACCCACTAGGACTCCTAGTCCTAATCTGCCCCCCTTCCTTCTTTCGGAGGGGAAAGGGGGAAGGAGAGGGAGAGGGAGAAGGAAAGGGGGGCCGCGCCCCTCCCCTTGTCCAATTCGGACTGCCCATGGGGGGCGCCACCCCTTGTGGGTTGTCCTCTCTCTCCCCCTTATGGCCCATGGGCCCATTACTTTCCCCGGGGGTTTCAGTAACCCTCAAGATTCGATAAATATCCGAAACCATTTCGGTGTCCGAATACTATCGTCCAATATATCAATCTTTACCTCTCGACCATTTCGAGACTCCTCGTCATGTCTGTGATCTCATCCGGGACTCCGAATAATAGTCGGTCACCAAAACACATAACTCATAATACAAATCGTCATCAAACGTTAAGCCTGCGGACCCTACGGGTTCGAGAACTATGTAGACATGATTGAGACACATCTCCGATCAATAACCAACAGCAGAACCTGGATGCTCATATTGGTTCCTACATATTCTACGAAGATCTTTATCTGTCAAACCGTAATGACAACATATGTCATTCCCTTTGTCATCGGTATGTTACTTGCCCGAGATTCGGTTCATCGGTATCTTCATACCTAGTTCAATCTCGTCACCGGCAAGTCTCTTTACTCGTTCTGTAATGCATCATCCCGTAACTAACTCATTAGTCACATTGCTTGCAAGGCTTATCATGATGTGCATTACCGAGAGGGCCCAGAGATACCTCTTTGATGCTCGGAGTGACAAATCCTAATCTCGATTTATGCCAACCCAACAAACACCTTCAGAGACACCTGTAGAGCATCTTTATAATCACCCAGTTACGTGACGTTTGATAGCACACAAGGTGTTCCTCCGATATTCGGGAGTTGCATAATCGCTTAGTCAAAGGGATATGTGTAAGTCATGAAGAAAGCAATAGCAATAAAACTTAACGATCATTATGCTAAGCTAACTGATGGGTCTTGTCCATCACATCATTCTCCTAATGATGTGTTCCCATTCATAAAATGACAACACATGTCTATGGTCAAGAAACTTAACCATCTTTGATTAACGAGCTAGTCAAGTAGAGGCATACTAGGGACACTTTGTTTTGTCTATATATTCACACATGTATCAAGTTTCCGGTTAATACAATTCTAGCATGAATAATAAACATTTATCATGATATAAGGAAATATAAATAACAACTTTATTATTGCCTCTAGGCATATTTCCTATATAGGGGAAAGAATTAGGTCAGGAGGTGCACGAGGGGCCCATAAGGGTTGGGGGCGCGCCCTACCCCCCTGGGCGCACTGTCCGTCCTTGTGGCCGCCTCGTGGCTCCTCCGATTTCATCTCCAAGTCTCCTGGTTGTCTTCTGGTCCAAGAAAAATCATCGCGAAGATTTTATTCCGTTTGGACTCCGTTTGGTATTCCTTTTCTGCGAAACTCAAAAACAGGGAAAAAATAGGAACTGGCACTGGGCTCTAGGTTAATAGGTTAGTGCAAAAAAATAATATAAAATAGCATATTAATGCAAATAAAACATCCAAAATAGATAATATAATAGCATGGAACAATCAAAAGTTATAGATACGTTGGAGACGTATCAAGCATCCCCAAGCTTAATTCCGGCTCGTCCTCGAGTAGGTAAATGATAAAAACAGAATTTTTTATGTGGAATGCTACCTAACATATTTATCCATGTAATTTCTTTATTGTGGCATGAATGTTCAGATCCATAAGATTAAAAAAAAAGTTTAATATTGACATAAAAACAATAATATTTCAAGCATAGTAACAAGGCAATTATGTCTTCTCAAAATAACATGGTCAAAGAAAGCTTATCCCTACAAAATCATATAGTCTGGCTATGCTCCATCTTCATCACACAAAATATTCAAATCATGCACAAGACGATGACAAGCCAAGCAATTGTTTCATACTTTTTATGTTCTCAAACTTTTTCAACTTTCACGCAATACATGAGTGTGAGCCATGGACATAGCACTATAGGTGGAATAGAAGGTGGTTGTGGAGAAGACAAAAAGAAGGAGATAGTCTCACATCAACTAGGCGTATCAACGGGCTATGGAGATGGCCATTAGTAGATATCAATGTGAGTGAATATGGATTGCCATGCAACGGATGCACTAGAGCTATAAGTTTATGAAAGCTCAAAAGAAAACTAAGTGGGTGTGCATCCAACTCGCTTGCTCATGAAGACCTAGGGAAATTTGAGGAAGCCCATCATTGGAATATACAAGCCAAGTTCTATAATGAAAAATCCCCACTAGTATATGAAAGTGACAATCATAGGAGACTCTCTATCATGAAGATCATGGTGCTACTTTGAAGCACAAACGTGGTAAAATGATAGTAGCATTGCCCCTTCTCTCTTTTCTCTCATTTTTTTATTTGGGCCTTCTCTCATTTTTTGGCCTCTTTTTTTCGTACGGAGTCTCATCCCGACTTGTGGGGGAATCATAGTCTCCATCATCCTTTCCTCATATGGCACAATGCTCTAATAATGAAGATCATCACACTTTTATTTACTTACAACAGAAGAATTACGGCTCGATACTTATAACAAAATATGACTCTATATGAATGCCTACGGCCGTGTACCAGGATGTGCAATGAATCAAGAGTGACATGTATGAAAGAATTATGAATGGTGGCTTTGCCACAAATACGATGTCAACTACATGATCATGCAAAGCAATATGACAATGATGAAGTGTGTCATAATAAACAGAATGATTGAAAGTTGCATGGCAATATACCTCGGAATGGCTATGGAAATGCCATAATAGGTAGGTATGGTGGCTGTTTTGGGGAAGGTATATGGTGGGTTTATGGTACCGGAGAAAGTTGTGCGACACTAGAGAGGCTAGCAATGGCGGAAGGGTGAGAGTGCCTATAATCCATGGACTCAACATTAGTCATAAAGAACTCACATACTTATTGCAAAAATCTATTAGTTATTGAAATGAAGTACTATGTGCATGCTCCTAGGGGGCTAGATCGGTAGGAAAAGACCATCGCTCGTCCCCGACCGCCACTCATAAGGAAGACAATCAATAAACAAATCATGCTCCGACTTCATCACATAACGATTCACCATACGTGCATGCTACGGGAATCAGAAACTTTAACACAAGTATTTCTCAAATTCACAATTACTCACTAGCATGACTCCAATATCACCATCTTCATATGTCAAAACAATCATAAGGAATCAAACTTCTCATAGTATTCAATGCACTTTATATGAAAGTTTTTATTATATCCCTCTTGGATGCCTATAATATTAGGACTAAATTTATAACCATCGCAAATTACCATTTTGTTTAAATACTCTGAAAATAATATAAGTGAAGCATGAGAGTTCATCAATTTCTATAAAATAAAACCACCACTGTGCCCTAAAAAGATATAAGTGAAGCACTAGAGCAAAATTTCCTAGCTCAAAAGATATAATGAAGCACAAAGAGTATTCTAATAAATCATGATTCATGTGTGTCCCTCTCAAAAGGTGTGTACAACAGGGATGATTGTGGCAAACTAAAAAACAAAGACTCATATCATACAAGACGCTCCAAGCAAAACACATATCATGTGGTGAATAAAAATATAGCCTCAAGTAAAGTTACCGATAGACGAAGACGAAAGAGGGGATGTCTTCCGGGGCATCCCCAAGCTTAGTTTCTTGGTTGTCCTTGAATATTACCTTGGGGTGCCTTGGGCATCCCCAAGCTTAGGCTCTTGCCACTCCTTATTCCATAGTCAATCAAATCCTTACCCAAAATTTGAAAAATTCACAACACAAAACTCAACAAAAAATCTCATAAGCTCCGTTAGTATAAGAAAATAAATCACCAATTTTGGTACTGTTGTGAACTCATTCTTTATTTATTTTATTATAATATCTACTGTGTTCCAACTTATCCATGGTTCATACCTGAAGGAAACATGCCCTAGAGGCAATAATAAAGTTGTTATTTTATATTTCCATATATCATGATAAATGTTTATTATTCATGCTAGAATTGTATTAGCCTGAAACTTGATACATGTGTGGATACATAGACAAAACACTGTGTCCCTAGTAAGCCTCTACTAGACTAGCTCGCTAATCAAAGATGGTTAAGTTTCCTAACCATAGACATGTGTTGTCATTTGATGAACGGGATCACATCATTAGGAGAATGATGTGATGGACAAGGCCCATCCATTAGCTTAGCATGTTGATCCTTCAGTTTTATTGCTATTGCTTTCTTCATGTCATATACATATTCCTTTGACTATGAGATTATACAACTCCCGGATACTGGAAGAATACCTTGTGTGCTATCAAACCTCACAATGTAACTGAGTGATTATAAAGATGCTCTACAGGTATCTCCGAAGGTGTTTGTTGGGTTGGCATAGATTGAGATTAGGATTTGTCACTCTGAGTATCGGAGAGGTATCTCTGGCCCCTCTCGGTAATACACATCATAAGAAGCCTTTGCAAGCAAAGTGACTAATGAGTTAGTTGCAGGATGTTGTATTACGGAACGAGTAAAGAGACTTGCCGGTAACAAGATTGAACTAGGTATGAAGATACCGACGATCGAATCTCGGGCAAGTAACATACCGATAGATAAAGGGAATTATGTATGTTGTCATAAGGTTCGACCGATAAAGATCTTCGTAGAATATGTAGGAACCAATATGGGCATCCAGGTTCCGCTATTGGTTATTGACCAGAGAGGTGTCTCGGTCATGTCTACATAATTTTCGAACCCATAGGTTCCGCACGCTTAACGTTCATTGACGATATAGTACTATATGAGTTATGTATGTTGGTGACCAAATGTTGTTCGGAGTCCCGGATGAGATCAAGGACATGACGAGGAGCTCCGGAATGGTTCGGAGGTAAATATTGATATATAGGATGATATGGTTCGGCCAAGGGATGAAGCCCACGAGGCTTTAGGTCAGTGCAAAAGGAGTTTTGCGGAGGCCAGGGGGCCAAACGCCAGAGACCCTGGCATCTGGCCTTGGGCCAGACGCCGAGGCCCATGGTGTGTGGGCCAGACACCAAGGACCGTGGCGTATGGTTCTGGAAGTCCAAGAAGGACTCTTCCTTGTGGGCAAAACCGACTTCGAGGAGGCTTTTACTCCAAGTTTCGACCCCACGGCTCAACATATAAATAGAGGGGCAGGGCTAGCACCTGGAACACATCAAGAAACACCAAGCCGTGTGCCAGCAACCCCGTCCCTCTAGTTTATCCTCCGTCATAGTTTTCGTTGTGCTTGGCGAAGCCCTACGGAGATTGTTGTTCACCAACATCGTCACCACGCCGTCGTGCTGCCGGAACTCATCTACTACTTCGCCCCTCTTGCTGGATCAAGAAGGCAAGGACGTCATCGAGCTGAATGTGTGCTGAACGTGGAGGTGCCGTACTTTCGGTAGTTGATCGGGACGGATCGTGTAGGTGTACGACTACATCAACCGCGTTGATAAATGCTTCCGCTTTGCGGTCTTCAAGGGTATGAAGATGCTCTCCCCCTTCCTTAATGGAAATTTTTTATTTTATTTCTAGGGAAGTGTTCCATGCCTTTCCTTAATGGAAATTGGAATCTAATATTCCCTTCCTTCATATCAATAATTGCACCAATCGTTCTAAGGAAAGGTCTACCAATAATAATAGGACATGAAGGATTGCAATCTATGTCAAGAACAATGAAATCTACGGGCACATAGTTCCTATTTGCAACAATAAGAACATCAATAATTCTTCCCATAGGTTTCTTAATAGTGGAATCCGCAAGGTGCAAGTTTAAAGAACAATCATCAAATTCACGGAAACCTAGCAAATCACATAAAGTTTTTGGAATCGTGGAAACACTGGCACCCAAATCACACAAAGCATAGCATTCATGATCTTTAATTTTAATTTTAATAGTAGGTTCCCACTCATCATAAAGTTTTCTAGGGATAGAAACTTCCAACTCAAGTTTTTCTTCATAAAATTGCATCAAAGCATCAACAATATGTTTAGTAAAAGCTTTATTTTGGCTATAAGCATGAGGAGAATTTAGCACGGATTGCAACAAGGAAATAAAATCTATCAAAGAGCAATTATCATAATTAAATTCCTTGAAATCCAAAATAGTGGGTTCATTAATATCTAAAGTTTTGATCTCTTCAATCCCACTTTTACCAATTTTTGCATCAAGATCTAAAAACTCTGAATTTTTGGGATGCCTTCTAGGTAAAGGTGGCTCATATCCAGTCCCATCATTATCAAGATTCATATTGCAAAACAAAGATATAATAGGGGACACATCAATAACTTTTAGATCTTCATCTTTATTCTCATAAAAACTAGAAGAACATGCTTTTACAAAGCAATCTTTCTTGGCACGCATCCTAGCGGTTCTTACTTTGCACTCATCAATGGAAATTCTCATGGCTTTGAGAGACTCATTGATATCATGCTTAGGTGGAATAGATCTAAGTTTCAAAGAATTGATCTAAGTTTCAAAGACCCAGGGGCCATAGATTTCACTAGAGGCTTCTCTCAAGAAAGAAAATAATACGGTGGGTGAACAAATTATTGTCGAGCAATTGATAGAAAAGCGCAAAGTTATGACGATATCTAAGGCAATGATCATGAATATAGGCATCACGTCCGTGTCAAGTAGACCGAAACGATTCTGCATCTACTACTATTACTCCACACATCGACCGCTATCCAACATGCATCTAGAGTATTAAGTTCATAAAGACCGGAGTAATGCATTAAGTAAGATGACATGATGTAGAGGAATTAACTCAAGGAAGATGATGAAAACCCCATTTTTTATCCTCGATGGCAACATACAATACATGCATCGCTGCCCCTACTGTCACTAGGAAAGGACACCGCAAGATTGAACCCAAAGCTAAGCACTTCTCCCATTGCAACAAAAACCAATCTAGTTGGCCAAACCAAACCGATAGTTTGAAGAGAATTACAAAGATATCAAATCATGCATAAAAGAATTCAGAGAAGATTCGAATAATATTCATAGATAAGTTGATCATAAATCCACAATTCATCGGATCTCGGCAAACACACCGCAAAAAAGTATTACATCGAATAGATCTCCAAGAACATCGAGAAGAACATGGTATTGAGAATCAAAGAGAGAGAAGAAGCCATCTAGCTACTAGCTATGGACCCGTAGGTCTGTGGTAAACTACTCACACTTCGTCAGAAGGGCAATAGAGTTGATGTAGAAGCCCTCCGTGATTGAATCCCCTTCCGGCAGGGTGCCGGAAAAGGTTCCTAGATGGGATCTCACGGGTACAAAAAGTTGCGGCTGTGGAAAAGTGTTTTCATGGATGCCTCTGGTGGTTTGGGTATATATGGGAATATATAGGCGAAAGATTTAGGTTAGGAGGTGCACGAGGGGCCCACAAGGCTGGGGGCACGCCCTACCCCCCTGGGCACGCCCTCCGTCCTTGTGGCCGCCTCGTGGCTCCTCCGACTTCATCTCCAAGTCTCCTGATTGTCTTCTGGTCCAATAAAAATCATCACGAAGGTTTTATTCCGTTTGGAATCTGTTTGGTATTCCTTTTCTACGAAACTCAAAAACAGGAACTGGCACTAGGCTCTAGGTTAATAGGTTACTCCCAAAAATAATATAAAATAGCATATTAATGCATATAAAACATCCAAAACAGATAATATAATAGCATGGAACAATAAAAAATTATAGATACGTTGGAGACGTATCAAGAATTAAACCATAACTTAGTGTCACCCTTTAACGAGAGAAGGAAACAACTTAAGAATATAGTAATAGCGAGTTTTTTCCTCATGAGCAAATAGGGTGGCTATATCATTCAATTCAGTAAGATGCGGCACAACAGTTTCAGATTCATAACCATAGAAAGGACCAGATTCAACCAAAGTACTTAACTCAGGATCGACAGAGAATTCATAATCCTTATCAATAACAAAGATAGGTGAAGTAGCAAACTTAGGATCATATTGCATTCTAGCATTCAAAGATTTTTCTTTCCACTTGCATAATAATTTCTTAAGATCATCCCTATCCTTACAAGCAAGAAAGTCCCTAGCTAACTCTCCATCCATAACATAACCCTCATGAATAGCAGGAAGTTCATATCTTGGAGAGCTAGGTCTAATAGGTGTTTCAAAGTTTTTAGTTTCAATAATTTCATCAGTTTCAGAAATATCATGATCTTCAGCATAATCAATAGTTCTAACTCTAGCAAGATGTTCATCAAGTAATTCACTCAGTGGCACAATTTTATCAAGCAAAGTAGTTGAAGGAAATATGCCCTAGAGGCAATAATAAAGTTATTATTTATTTCCTTATATCATGATAAATGTTTATTATTCATGCTAGAATTGTATTAACCGGAAACATGATCTATGTGTGAATACATAGACAAACAGAGTGTCACTAGTATGCCTCTACTTGACTAGCTCGTTAATCAAAGATGGTTATGTTTCCTAGCCATAGACAAAGAGTTGTCATTTGATTAACGGGATCACATCATTAGGAGAATGATGTGATTGACTTGACCCATTCTGTTAGCTTAGCACTTTATCGCTTAGTATGTTGCTATTGCTTTCTTCATGACTTATACATGTTCCTATGACTATGAGATTATGCAACTCCCGTTTACCGGAGGAACACTTTGTGTGCTACCAAACGTCAAAACGTAATGGGTGATTATAAAGGTGCTCTACAGTGTCTCAAGGTACTTGTTGGGTTGGCGTATTTCGAGATTACGATTTGTCACTCCGATTGTCGAAGAGGTATCTGGGCCCACTCGGTAATGCACATCACTTAATCCTTGCAAGCATTGCAACTAATGAGTTAGTTATGGATGATGTGTTACGGAACGAGTAAAGAGACTTGCGATAACGAGATTGAACTAGGTATTGAGATATCGACGATCGAATCTCGGGCAAGTAACATACCGATGACAAAGGGAACAACGTATGTTGTTATGTGGTTTTACTGATAAAGATCTTCTTAGAATATGTGGGAGCAAATATGAGCATCCAGGTTCCGCTATTGGTTATTGACCGGAGACGTGTCTCGGTCATGTCTACATAGTTCTCGAACCCGTAGGGTCCGCACGCTTAAAGTTCGATGACAGTTATATTATGAGTTTATATGTTTTGATGTACCGAAGGTAGTTCGGAGTCCCGGATGTGATCACGGACATGACGAGGAGTCTCAAAATGGTCGAGACATGAATATTGATATATTGGACATATTCAGACACCGGAATGGTTCCGGGGGTTATCGGATATATACCGGAGTACTGGGGGGTTACCGGAACCCCCCGGAGGTTATTGGGCCTTGTGGGCCCAAGTGGTGGAAGAGGAGAGGCGGCCAAGGGGCAGCCGCCCCAAGTACCTAATTGGACAGGAGGGGGCGGCGCCCCCCCCTTTCCTTTCCCCCTCTCTCTCTCCTTCCCTCTCCTCTCCTACTCTAACATGGAAGGGGGGAGTCCTACTCCCGGTGGGAGTATGACTCCTCATGGGGCGCGCCAAGGGTGGCTGGCCCCCTCCCCCTCCTCCACTCCTTTATATACGGGGAGGAAGGCACCCAACTAGAGACACAACAATTGATCCCTTGGATCTCTTAGCCGTGTGCGGTGCCCCCTTCCACCATAATCCACCTCGGTCATATCGTAGCGGTGCTTAGGCGAAGCCCTGCGTTGGCAGAACATCATCATCGTCACCACGCCATCGTGCTGACGGAACTCTCCCTCAAAGCTCGGCTGGATCGGAGTTCAAGGGACGTCATCGAGTTGAGCGTGTGCTGAACTCGGAGGTGTCGTGCGTTCGGTACTTGATCGGTCGGATCGTGAAGGCGTCTGGCTACATCAACGCGTTGTGCTAATGCTTCCGCTTTGGTCTCTGAGTGCGTGGACACACTCTCCCTCTCGTTGCTATGCATCACCATGATCTTGCGTGTGCGTAGGAATTTTTTTGAAATTACTACGTTCCCCAACAGTGGCATCCGAACCAGGTTTTATGCGTTGATGTTATATACACGAGTAGAACACAAGTGAGTTGTGGGAGATACAAGTCATACTGCTTACCAGCATGTCACACTTTGGTTCGGCGATATTGTTGGATGAAGCGGCCCGGACCAACATTACACGTACGCTTACGCCAGACTGATTCTACCGACGTGCTTTTCACACAGGTGGCTGGCGGGTGTCATTTTCTCCAACTTTAGTTGAACCGAGTGTGGCTACGCCCGGTCCTTGAGAAGGTTAAAACAACACTAACTTGACGAACTATCGTTGTGGTTTTGATCTTGCGAGTAAGAACGGTTCTTGCTCAGCCCGTAGCAGCCACGTAAAACTTGCAACAAGAAAGTAGAGGACGTCTAACTTGTTTTTGCAGGGCATGTTGTGATGTGATATGGTCAAGGCATGATGCTATATTTTATTGTATTAGATAATCATGTTTTGTAACCGAGTTATCGGCAACTGGCAGGTGCCATATGGTTGTCGCTTTATTGTATGCAATGCAATCGCCCTGTAATTGTTTTACTTTATCACTAAGCGGTAGCAATAGTCATAGAAGCAATAGTTGGCGAGACGACAACGATGCTATGATGGAGATCAAGGTGTCGCGCCGGTGACGATGGTGATCATGACGGTGCTTCGGAGATGGAGATCACAAGCACAAGATGATGATGGCCATATCATATCACTTATATTGATTGCATGTGATGTTTATCTTTTATGCATCTTATCTTGCTTTGATTGACGGTAGCATTATAAGATGATCTCTCACTAAATTTCAAGATAAAAGTGTTCTCCCGGAGTATGCACTTTGTTGCCAAAGTTAAATCGTGCTCAGACACCACGTGATGATCGGGTGTGATTAGCTCTACGTCCATCTACAACGGGTGCAAGCCAGTTTTGCACACGTAGAATACTCAGGTTAAACTTGACGAGCCTAGCATATGCAGATATGGCCTCAGAACGCTGAGACCGAAAGGTCGAGCGTGAATCATATAGTAGGTATGATCAACATAGTGAGGTTCACCATTGAAAACTACTCCATTTCACGTGATGATCGGTTATGGTTTAGTTGATTTGGATCACGTGATCACTTAGATGATTAGAGGATGTCTATCTAAGTGGGAGTTCTTAAGTAATATGATTAATTGAACTTAAATTTATCATGAACTTAGTACCTGATAGTATTTTGCATGTCTATGTTTGTTGTAGATAGATGGCTCGTGTTGTTGTTCCGTTGAATTTTAATGCGTTCCTTGAGAAAGCAAAGTTGAAAGATGATGGTAGCAATTACACGGACTGGGTCCGTAACTTGAGGATTACCGTCATTGCTGCACAGAAGAATTATGTCCTGGAAGCACCGCTAGGTGCCAAACCTGCTGCAGGAGCAACACCAGATGTTATGAACGTCTGGCAGAGCAGAGTTGATGACTACTCGATAGTTCAGTGTGCCATGATTTACGGGCTTAGAACCGGGACTTCAACGACATTTTGAATGTCATGGAGCATATGAGATGTTCCAGGAGTTGAAGTTAATATTTCAAGCAAATGCCCGGATTGAGAGATATGAAGTCTCCAATAAGTTCTACTGTTTGCAAGATGGAGGAGAGTAGTTACATCGGTGAGCATATACTCGTAATGTCCGGCTATAACAATCACTTGATTCAACCGGGAGTTAATCTCCGGATGATAAGCGTCATTGATGTAATTCTTCAATCATCGCCACCAAGCTACAAGAGCTTCGTGATGAACTATAACATGCAAGGGATGGATAAGGCGATTCCCGAGCTCTTCGCAATGCTAAAGGCTGCGGAGGTAGAAATCAAGAAGGAGCATCAAGTGTTGATGGTCAATAAGACCACCGATTTCAAGAAAAGGGCAAAGGGAAGAAGAAGGAAACTTCAAGAAGAACAGCAAACAAGTTGCTCCTCGGGAGAAGAAACCCAAGTCTGGACCTAAGCACGAGGATCGAGTGCTCCTCTTGCAAGCGGTAGTCCTTTAGGCGGAACTGCCCCAAGTATTTGTCGGACAAGAAGGATGGCAAGGTGAACAAAGGTATATGTGATATACATGTTATTGCTGTGTACCTTACCAGAGCTCGCAGTAGCACCTGGATATTTGATACTGTTCTGTTGCTAATATTTGCAACACGAAACAGGGACTACAGATTAAGCGTACACTGGCTAAGAACGAGGTGACGATGCGCGTGGGAAACTGTTCCAAAGTCGATGTGATCGCCGTCGGGACGCTACCTCTACATCTACCTTCGGGATTAGTATGAGACCTAAATAATTGTTATTTGGTGCCAGCGTTGAGCATGAACATTATATCTGGATCTTGTTTGATGCGAGACGGTTATTCATTTAAATTAGAGAATAATGGTTGTTCTATTTATATGAGTAATATCTTTTATGGTCATGCACCCTTGAAGAGTGGTCTATTTTTGATGAATCTCGATAGTAGTGATACACATATTCATAATGTTGAAGCCAAAAGATGCAGAGTTGACAATGATAGTGCAACTTATTTGTGGCACTGTCGTTTGGGTCATATTGGTGTAAAGCGCATCAAGAAACTCCATACTGATGGACTTTTGGAATCACTTGATTATAAATCACTTGGTACTTGCGAACCATGCCTCATGGGCAAGATGACTAAAACGCCGTTCTCCGGAACTATGGAGCGAGCAACTGATTTGTTGGAGATCATACATACTGATGTATGTGGTCCAATGAATGTTGAGGCTCGCGGCGGGTATCGTTATTTTCTCACCTTCACAGATGATTTAAGCAGATATGGATATATCTACTTAATGAAACATAAGTCTGAAACATTTGAAAAGTTCAAAGAATTTCAGAGTGAAGTAGAAAATCATCGTAACAAGAAAATAAAGTTTCTGCAATCTGATCGAGGAGGAGAATATTTGAGTTACGAGTTTGGTCTACATTTGAAACAATGCGGAATAGCTTCACAACTCACGCCACCCGGAACACCACAGCGTAATGGTGTGTCCGAACGTCGTAATCATACTTTACTAGATATGGTGCGGTCTATGATATCTCTTACTGATTTACTGCTATCGTTTTGGGGTTATGCTTTAGAGACGGCCGCATTCACGTTAAATATGGCACCATCAAAATCCGTTGATACGACGCCTTATGAACTATGGTTTGGCAAGAAACCAAAGTTGTCGTTTCTTAAAGTTTGGGGCTGCGATGCTTATGTGAAAAAGCTTCAACCTGATAAGCTCGAACCCAAGTCAGAGAAATGAGTCTTCATAGGATACCCAAAGGAAACTGTTGGGTACACCTTCTATCACAGATCCGAAGGCAAGACATTCGTTGCCAAGAATGGGTCCTTTCTAGAGAAGGAGTTTCTCTCGAAAGAAGTGAGTGGGAGGAAAGTAGAACTTGATTAACTATACCTGCTCCCTTATTGGAAAGTAGTTCATCACAGAAACCGGTTCCTGTGGCGTCTATACCAATTAGTGAGTAAGTTAATGATGATGATCATGAAACTTCAGATCAAGTTGTTACTGAACCTCGTAGATCAACCAGAGTAAGATCCGCACCAGAGTGGTACGGTAATCCTATTCTGGAGGTTATGTTACTGGACCATGACGAACCTACGAACTATGAAGAAGTGGTGTCTACTACACAACCTTCTCCTTGTAGACGTTGTTGGGCCTCCAAGTGCAGAGGTTTGTAGGACAGTAGCAAATTTCCCTCAAGTGGATGACCTAAGGTTTATCAATCCATGGGAGGCGTAGGATGAGGATGGTCTCTCTCAAACAACCCTGCAACCAAATAACAAAGAGTCTCTTGTGTCCCCAACACACCCAATACAATGGTAAATTGTATAGGTGCACTAGTTCGGCGAAGAGATGGTGATACAAGTGCAATATGGATGGTAGATATAGGTTTTTGTAATCTGAAAATATAAAAACAGCAAGGTAACTAATGATAAAAGTGAGCGTAAACGGTATTGCAATGCTAGGAAACAAGGCCTAGGGTTCATACTTTCACTAGTGCAAGTTCTCTCAACAATAATAACATAATTGGATCATATACCTATCCCTCAACATGCAACAAAGAGTCACTCCAAAGTCACTAATAGCGGAGAACAATCGAAGAGATTATGGTAGGGTACGAAACCACCTCAAAGTTATTCTTTCCGATCAATCCATTGGGCTATTCCTATAAGTGTCACAAACAGCCCTAGAGTTTGTAGTAAAATAACACCTTAAGACACACATCAACCAAAACACTAATGTCACCTAGATACTCCAATGTCACCTCAAGTATCTGTGGGTATGATTATACGATATGCATCACACAATCTTATATTCATCTATTCAACCAACACATAGAACCTCAAAGAGTGCCCCAAAGTTTCTACCGGAGAGTCAAGACGAAAACGTGTGCCAACCCCTATGCATAGGTTCATGGGCGGAACCCGCAAGTTGATCACCAAAACATACATCAAGTGAATCACGTGATATCACATACATCAAGTGTTCTCAAATCATTAAAGACTCAAACCGATAAGATTACTTCAAAGGGAAAACTCAATCCATTACAAGAGAGTAGAGGGGGAGAAACATCATAAGATCCAACTATAATACCAAAGCTCGCGATACATCAAGATTGTGCCGAATCAAGAACACGAGAGAGAGAGAGAGAGAGAGAGAGAGAGAGAGAGAGAGAGAGATCAATCACATAGCTACAAGTACATACCCTCAGCCCCGAGGGTGAACTACTCCCTCCTCGTCATGGAGAGCACCGGGATGATGAAGATGGCCACCGGTGAGGGTTCCCCCCTCCGTGAGTCTTTGGAACAGGTCCCGATTGGTTTTGGTGGCTGAGAGGCTTGCGGAGGCGGAACTCCCGATCTATTCTGTTCCCCAAAGTTTTTAGGGTATATGGATATATATAGGCGGAAGAAATACGTCAGGGGAGCCACGAGGGGCCCACGAGGGTGGAGGGCGCGCCCCCCTACCTCGTGGCTCCCTCGTTTCTTTCCTGACGTGCACTCCAAGTCTATCGGGTAGCTTTCCTTCCAAAAATAACTTCTCCAGAAGGTTTCATTCCATTTTGACTCCGTTTGATATTCCTTTTCTTCGAAACACTGAAACAAGGGAAAAAACAGGAACTGGCACTGGGCTCTGGGTCAATAGGTTAGTCCCAAAAATAATATAAAAGTGCATAGTAAATCCCATAAAACATCCAAGATGGATAATATAATAGCATGAATACTTCATAAATTATAGATACATTGGAGACGTATCAAGAAGCGATGGTGAGCCCAGATTCCGAAAAATGGCTTGAGGCCATGAAATCTGAGATGGGATCCATGTATGAGAACAAAGTGTGGACTTTGGTTGACTTGCCCGATGAACGGCAGGCCATCGAGAATAAATGGATCTTCAAGAAGAAGACTGACGCTGACGGTAATGTTACTGTCTATAAAGCTCGACTTTTTGCAAAAGGTTTTCAACAAGTTCAAGGGATTGACTACGATGAGACCTTCTCACCCGTAGCGATGCTTAAGTCTGTCTGAATCATGTTAGCAATAGCCGCATTTTATGATTATGAAATTTGGCAAATGGATGTCAAACCTGCATTCCTGAATGGATTTCTGGAAGAAGAGTTGTATATGATGCAACCGGAAGGTTTTGTCGATCCAAAGGGATCTAACAAAGTGTGCAACCTCCAGCGATCCATTTATGGACTGGTGCAAGCCTCTCAGAGCTGGAATAAATGTTTTGATAGTGTGATCAAAGTATATGGTTTTATACAGACTTTTGGTGAAGCCTATATTTACAAGAAAGTGAGTGGGAGCTCTGTAGCATTTCTGATATTATATGTGGATGACATATTGTTGATTGGAAATGATATAGAATTTCTGGATAGCATAAAAGGATATTTGAATAAGAGTTTTTCAATGAAGGACCTCGGTGAAGCTGCTTATATATTGGGCATCGAGATCTATATAGATAGATCGAGACGCTTAATTGGACTTTCACAAAGCACATACCTTGACAAAGTTTTGAAGAAGTTCAAAATGGATCAAGCAAAGAAAGGGTTCTTGCATGTGTTACAAGGTGTGAAGTTGAGTAAGACTCAATGCCCGACCACTACAGAAGATAGAGAGAAAATGAAAGATGTTCCCTATGCTTCAGCCATAGGCTCTATCATGTATGCAATGTTGTGTACCAGACCTGATGTGTGCCTTGCTATTAGTTTAGCAGGGAGGTACCAAAGTAATCCAGGAGTGGATCATTGGACAGCGGTCAAGAACATCCTGAAATACCTAAAAAGGACTAAGGATATGTTTCTCATTTATGGAGGTGACAAAGGGCTCATCGTAAATGGTTACGTCGATGCAAGCTTTGACACTGATCCAGACGATTCTAAATCGCAAACCGGATACGTGTTTTTATTGAACGGTGGAACTATTAGTTGGTGCAGTTCTAAACAAAGTGTCGTAGCGGGATCTACATGTGAAGCGGAGTACATAGCTGCTTTGGAAGCAGCAAATGAAGGAGTCTGGATGAAGGAGTTCATATCCGATCTAGGTGTCATACCTAGTGCATCGGGTCCAATGAAAATCTTTCGTGACAATATTGGTGCAATTGCTTTGGCAAACGAATCCAGATTTCACAAGAGAACCAAGCACATCAAGAGACGCTTCAACTCCATCCGGATCAAGTCCGGTGGGATACATAGAGATTTGCAAGATACATACGGATCTGAATGTTGCGGACCGTTGACTAAGCCTCTTCCACGAGCAAAACATGATCATCACCAAGGCTCCATGGGTGTTAGAATCATTACTGTGTAATCTAGATTATTGACTCTAGTGCAAGTGGGAGACTGAAGGAAATATGCCGTAGAGGCAATAATAAAGTTATTATTTATTTCCTTATATCATGATAAATGTTTATTATTCATGCTAGAATTGTATTAACCGGAAACATGATACATGTGTGAATACATACACAAACAGAGTGTCACTAGTATGCCTCTACTTGAGTAGCTCGTTAATCAAAGATGGTTATGTTTCCTAGCCATAGAAAGAGTTGTCATTTGATTAACGGGATCACATCATTAGGAGAATGATGTGATTGACTTGACCCATTCCGTTAGCTTAGCACTTGATTGTTTAGTATGTTGTTATTGCTTTCTTCATGACTTATACATGTTCCTATGACTATGAGATTATGCAACTCCCGTTTACTGGAAGAACAGTTTGTGTGCTACCAAACGTCACAATGTCACTGGGTGATTATAAAGGTGCTCTACAGGTGTCTCCAAAGGTACTTGTTGGATTGGCATATTTCGAGATTAGGATTTGTCACTCCGATTGTCGGAGAGGTATCTCTGGGCCCACTCGGTAATGCACATCACTTAATCCTTGCAAGCATTGCAACTAATGAGTTAGTTGTGGGATGATGTATTACGGAACGAGTAAAGAGACTTGCCGGTAACGAGATTGAACTAGGTATTGAGATATCGACGATCGAATCTCGGGAAAGTAACATACCGATGACAAAGGGAACAACGCATGTTGTTATGTGGTTTGACCGATAAAGATCTTCGTAGAATATGTGGGAGCAATTATGAGCATCTAGGTTCCGCTATTGGTTATTGACCGGAGACGTGTCTCGGTCATGTCTACATATTTCTCGAACCCGTAGGGTCTGCACGCTTAAAGTTTGATGACAGTTATATTATGAGTTTATATGTTTTGATGTACCGAAGGTAGTTCGGAGTCCCGGATGTGATCACGGACATGACGAGGAGTCTCGAAATGGTCGAGACATGAAGATTGATATATTGGACGACTATATTCGGACACCGGAATGGTTCCGGGGGTTATCGGATATATACCGGAGTACCGGGGGGTTACCGGAACCCCCCGGAGGTTATTGGGCCTCATGGGCCCAAGTGGTGGAAGAGGAGGCGGCCAAGGGGCAGCCGCGCCTCCCCGCAACTCCGAATTGGACAAGGAGGGCGGCGCCCTTCCTTCCCCTCTCTCCTTCCCTCTCCTCTCCTACTCCAACATGGAAGGGGGGAGTCCTACTCCCGGTGGGAGTAGGACTCCTCATGGGGCGCGACAAGGGTGGCCGGCCCCCTCCCCCTCCTCCACACCTTTATATACGGGGAGGAAGGCACCCCCTAGAGACACAACAATTGATCCCTTGGATCTCTTAGCCGTGTGCGGTGCCCGCCTCCACCATAATCCACCTCGGTCATATCATAGCGGTGCTTAGGCGAAGCCCTGCGTCGGTAGAACATCATTGTCACCACGCCGTCGTGCTGACGGAACTCTCCCTCAAAGCTCGGATGGATCGGAGTTCGAGGGACGTCATCGGGTTGAACGTGTGCTGAACTCAGAGGTGCCGTGCGTTCGGTACTTGGTCGGCCGGATCTTGAAGATGTACGGCTACATCAACCGCGTTGTGCTAATGCTTCCGCTTTCGGTCTACAAGGGTACGTGGACACACTCTCCCCTCTCGTTGCTATGCATCACCATGATCTTGCGTGTGCATAGATTTTTTTTTGAAATTACTACGTTCCCCAACAGTAGTATCATCATAAACATCATTCATAGCAGAAGTGGCATCATCGATAACATGCGACATATCGGAATCAATAGCACATGTAGGTGTCGCTAGTTTACTCAAAACAGAAGGTGAATCAAGTGCAGAGCTAGATGGCAGTTCCTTACCTCCCCTCGTAGTAGAGGGATAGATCTTGGTTCTAGTATCTTTCAAATTCTTCACAGTGGTCAACAGAAATAAATCCCAAGTGACTCATAGAATATAGCTATGCTCCCCGACAACGGCGCCAGAAAAAGGTCTTGATAACCCACAAGTATAGGGGTTTGCAACAGTTTTCGAGAGTAGAGTATTCGACCCAAATTTATTGATTCGACACAAGGGGGGCCAAAGAATATTTCTCAAGTATTAGCAGCTGAGTTTTCAATTCAACCACACCTGGAAGACTTAATATCTGCAACAAAGTATTTAATAGCAAAGTAGTAGGGAAGTAACGGTAATGGTGGCAAAAGTAACAGTAGCAGTTTTGTAGGAATCGTAACAGTGGCAACGACAAAGTAATGAAGCAAAGATCAATATGAAACAAACTCGTAGGCAATGGTCAATGATGGATAATTATGTCGGATGACATTCATCATGCAACAGTTATAACCTAGGGTGACACAGAACTAGCTCCAATTCATCAATATAATGTAGGCATGTATTCCATATATAGTCATACGTGCTTATGGAAGAGAACTTGCATGGCATCTTTTGTCCTACCCTCCCGTGGCAGGGGGGGTCCTAATGGAAACTAAGGGATATTAAGGCCTCCTTTTAATAGAGAACTGGACCAAAGCATTAACACTTAGTGAATAAATGAACTCCTCAAACTACGGTCATCACCGAGAAGTGTCCCGACTGTTGTCACTCCGGGGTTGCCGGATCATAAAGCATAGTAGGCGACTATAACTTGCAAGATAGGATCAAGAACACAAATATATTCATGAAAAAATAATAGGTTCAGATCTGAAATCATGACACTCGGGCCCTAGTGACAAGCATTAAGCATAGCAAAGTCATAGCAACATCAATCTCGGAACATATATATAGTGGATACTAGGGATCAAACCCTAACAAAACTAACTCGATTACATGATAAATCTCATCCAACCCGTCACCGTCCAACAAGCCTACAATGGAATTACTCTCGCATGGAGGTGAGCATCATGAAATTGGTGACGGAGGATGGTTGATGATGATAATGACAATGGCAACGATTTCCCCTTTCCGGAGCCCCGAACAGACTCCAGATCTGCCCTCCCGAGGAAGAACAGGAGGTGGTGGCGGCTCCGTATCGTAAAACGCGATGAATCCTTCTCTCTCATTTGTTTCTCCCCGAACGTGAATATATGGAGTTGGAGTTGAGGTCGGTGGAGGTCCAGGGGACCCACAAGGCAGGGGGTCGCGCCCTAGGGGGGGCCCTCCACTCTTGTGGACAACAGGTGGGTCCCCCTCTTTTGACTCTTTCGCCAATGTTTTTTATATATTCCAAAAATATTCTCCGTGAATTTTTAGGTCATTCCGAGAACTTCTATTTCTGCACAAAAGTAACACCATGGCAATTCTGCTGAAAACATCGTCAGTCCGGGTTAGTTCCATTCAAATCATGCAAATTAGAGTCCAAAAAAAGGGAAAAAGATTTTGGAAAAGTAGATACAATGGAGATGTATCAGACACCATCACGGAGGGTTTCATCATCCTCATTGGTGCCTCTCCGATGATGCGTGAGTAGTTCATTGTAGACCTTCGGGTCCGTAGTTAGTAGCTAGATGGCTTCCTCTCTCTCTTTTGATTCTCATACAATGGTCTCTTGGAGATCTATTTGATGTAACCCTTTTTGCGGTGTGTTTGTTGGGGCCCGATGAACTTTGAGTTTATAATGAGTTTATAATCAGATCTATTTTATCCATGAAAGTTATTTGAGTTTTGATCTCTTATGTGCATGATTGCTTATAGCCTCGTATTTCTTATTCGAATCTTTGGTTTAGTTAGGATAACTAGATCGTTTTTTCTTGCCATGAGAAGAGGTGCTTTGTGATGGGTTCGATCTTACGGTGCTCAATCCCAGTGACAGAAGGGGACATGACACGTATGTATCATTGCTATCAAGGATAACAAGATGGGGTCTATTCCTACAAGAATAGATCTTGTCTACATCATGTCATCGTTCTTAGTGCATTACTCCGTTTCTCCATGAACTTAATACACTAGATGCATGCTGGATAGCGGTCGATGTGTGGAGTAATAGTAGTAGATGCAGGCAGGAGTTGGTCTACTATTCTTGGACGTGATGCCTATATAATGATCATTGCCTGGATATCGTCATCATTATTTGAAGTTCTATCAATTGCCCAATAGTAATTTGTTTACCCGCCGTATGCTATTTTTCTCGAGAGAAGCCACTACTGAAATCTACGGCCCTCGGGTCTATTCTTTATCATATTTGCCTTCAAGATATATTTTTATTCGCTTTTATTTTCAGATCTGTTAATCCAAAAACCCAAAAATACCTTGCTGCAATTTTTATTATTTATTTTATTTCGTGTTTCCGCGAGATCTATATATCCAATCTACTACAAATTTATCTATCTTTTTACCCAGGAGGGATTGACAACCCCTCTTACACACCGGGTTGCAAGTATTTGTTCTTTGTGTGCAGGTACCGTTTACATAGTGTTGCGTGGTTCTTCTACTAGTTTGATAACCTTGGTCTCATCACTGAGGGAAATACCTACCGTAGATGTGCTGCATCATCCCTTCTTCTTTGGGGAAATACTGACGTAGTTCAAGCCGCATCAGTCACCCACAATAGTTGGCAACAAAAATGCTTGCTATAAACTAATTTATTATAGCTTTAATCCATATCATGCATGCATCTGTTAGAAATATTTCATGCACATCCCCGTCTCTAGTTTCCCATTATTGTTGCCACTCGCTTATACCTTCAGTTTACTCAATTCACCATTGTTACTTGTGGCCTGAGCATCTCTATTTGCATTTGAGCATTTTTATACATGTAATCTCAAAAAATAAGAGGAAGAATTGGTGTATGGTATATACTCGCCGGCGTGAGGGTTCATATCTTATGCAATTATACTATTCCTTAATCAACAGAATAAATAGTAGGTTGATGTTATGCATTATAAAACATAGGTTTAAGTAGACTATTAATATGATATGAACACTCCCATGGAGCGCACTTTCCTAATTAAAGTACGGGGATTGATATGACGTGAACACTCTTGCATTTTGGTCCCTCTTTTCATCCTATAAGTTGAATCCATAGGTGTTCTGTGATTATTTATATAGCCTATGCAACATTTCGGTACATTATTTCTAAGGAGAATGAATTTTTAGTTGATTATCATTTCTTTGCTCGAGTAATCTTCGCCTCAGCCATGTCATTTTGGATTTTCTGTTAATACATATTGTAATACTTGAAGATATTCCTAGGTTAGTAAATACTCCCACCATTCCAAAATAAGTGTCGTGGTTTTAGTTCAAAGTTCAAATTTGAACTAAAACCATGACACTTATCTTGGAATGGAGGGAGTATATATGTATGCAGGGTTGCGACTCATAGACGTCTAAGGTGTCCCCGGGGTACATTATGGCTCTATAAGTGTGTGTGATTGAAACTTTGAAAGGGGCATCGAGAAGGGCTATATGGGTCTAAGATCTGACCCGTCCAACCAAGGTCACCAATTGGCAAAGAACAACAATGACCTGGTGATTTCTTAGGAGGTCGCCCGACTGCTCGACAGATATTTCTTTGATGATGGTTGGGTGGAGGCTCAGCCTCACTAGTCAGGTAATTTCTTCTCCAACTATCTCTCAAGGTATAAATATTAGGACGGTAGCATAACCATAAGATGATAACACTACAGATACAATATCTTAGTGAGTAGATTTAGATTTAGTTCTTCTTTTCTGTCAGGTTGGTAGCCTACTGCACTACATCTAGATCTCAACATCTGTGACAGTGCATCTTGATGTAATAGATTTAATGATTTGATATCCCATTGACATTTGATATTTGAGGCATTTTCATCTTGATTTTAGAACCTTTAATGTAATAATGTTGGCATTAGATATCCTAAAGACATTTGATATTTGAGGCATGTCTAAGGAATAACGACTGAGACATGCATGTTGTTTGTTTGAGTGCTAACAATTCATTTGCTTATGTCAGGGCTGATACACGTTGTGAGATTTTATATCCTGAGCATTCTTGTTGATAGTTTGACATGGCACTCTTTCTCGGTTCATCAATCCTAGATAGACAACTACCGAATGCAAGTTATGTTGATATCATGCACTTTACAAGGTAATGATTTCCTTTTGAACTTCCATTTGATGGTCGGATCCACAACCTTTCTAGGATTACAAAATGATGCCTGAACAATTCAACAAGGAGACTCCGTCCTTTGCCCTCTGGAGTGTTGCTGGGGGATGACCCCCAGGTAGGCTTAGGAGCACAAGTCCACTTTCCAAAACATTGGGGCAGCCAACGCCCCTCAATCCGGCTGGCCCTCCAGCCATCTCCCTGCCCTCAATCTGGCTGGACACGGTGCCGCACCGGGCTGGCTGGGTACCATCCCATCCAGCCGTACGACAAGACTTCTCCGACGCTGGAGAGAGCGTGGCAACAGTACCCACGATACCGTTGACCGGAGGAAGCATGGCAACAATACCACTGACCGGGGCGGACGACAACTGCACGATGCGGCATTGTAGCTACACAGTACCAACCACTCCGTGATGCGGGGGACGACGGGCTACACTGACGTGCAGCCGTCGAGGCCTGCCGCCAGCAGGCCAAGCAGTCGGCGGCCCCCACTGTCGGCCAGAGACAATGACGATAGGGCCTCGCCCCTCTTATTTTATCACTTGTAACTTGGGAGGCCAGGCTATAAGACCTCCCAAGAGCCCTCCTGAGAGGGGGTCGGATTATTCAACACACACACACACTCACTCATGCAACCAAATAACAAAGAGTCTCTTGTGTTCCCAACACACCAAATACAAATGGTAAATTGTATAGGTGCAATGGTTCTGCCAAGAGATGGTGATAAAAGTGTAATAATAAATAGGAACAACAAAAAACAGCAAGGTAGCAAGTAACAAAAGTGAGCACAAACAGTATTGCAATGCTTGAAAATGAGGCCTAGGGTTCATACTTTCACTAGTGCAATCTCTCAACAATGCTAATATAATTGGATCATATAACCATCCCTCAATGTGCAACGAAGAATCACTTCAAAGTTCTTATCTAGCGGAGAACATAAGACGAAGTTTTTTGTAGGGGTACAAAACCACCTCAAAGTTATCCTTTCCGATTGATCTATCAAGCTATTCCTATAAATGTCAAAAAACGGCCAAAGAGTTCCTACTAAAATAACACCATATGATACACATCAACCAACTCTAATGTCACCTAGATACTCCAATGTCACCACGAGTATCCGTGAGTTGATTATACAATATGCATCAAACAATTTCAGATTCATAATACTCAATCCAACAAAAAGAACCTCAAAGATTTCCCCAAGATTTCTACCAGAGAAACAAGGACGAAAACGTGCATCAACCCCTATGCATAGATTTCCCCAATGTCACCTCGGGAATCCGAAGTTGAGTGCCAAAACATATATCAAGTGAATCAATATGATGCCCCATTGTCACCACGGGTATTCATAGAAAGACATAAATCAAGTGCTCTGAAATCCACAAAAGTGTTCAATCCGATAATAACGAAATCTCAAAGGGAAAACTCAATTCCTCACAATAAGATAGAGAGGGAAAACACCATATGATCCAACTATATTAACAAAAATCACGATACATCAAGACCGTGCCAACTCAAGAACACGAGAGAGAGATTAAACACATAGCTACTAAAACAAACCCTTAGCCCTAAGGGTGGACTACTCCCTCCTCGTCATGGTGGCCGATAGGATGATGAAGATGGCCTTCGGTGATGATTTCCCCTCCGGCAGGGTGCCGGCACTACTAGGAAAAGGCCTACTAATGGCGCACCTAATTTGGCCATTAATGGCGCATTAGTGGTGCGCCATTAGTGCCACGCCATTAGTATATTTTACTAATGGCGCACCACCGTGCGCCATTAGTATCTGGTACTAATGGCGCACGATGGATGCGCCATTAGTATATACAACAAGGCGCCATTAGTATGCCTCCTGGGGCCATGTATACCAGTGCTTTGGCATACTAATGGCGCACAAGGGCAAGATGCCATTAGTAACCCGGCATACTAATGGCGCCTTTGCTTAATGATGCGCCATTAGTATCCTTTGGCATACTAATGGCGCAATGTGATGTGATGCGCCATTAGTATGAATATTAGGTTTTTTATTTTTTTATTTTCTGTTTTTGCACAGGTTACAAAATGTATAATTGGACAAAATATAGACAGCACACAACAACAACAGATTCATCGAATACAATAGAAGATTAGTCTCTGAATACAATTCATCGATTAGTCTCTGAATACAATTCATCATATTAGTCTCCGAATTGAAAAGACCGAACAAAGATAGAACATTATATTACAAGTCTCGAGACCGCGAGTAGCGAGTTTGTCTTCACATTACAAGTCGATATCGATCATCTAAACTACCATCACATAGAAGAGAGCTGCGGTCAACACGATGAGCATCATCACGATGAAACTCGTCTTCATCTGGTTCCTCCAACGCCCTCCCTCTCCCGCTAGATAGCGGGCGTATCTAGATTCGGCCTCGGCCCTAGTGGTGTACCCTTTGTAACTGTTACCGCTGAATCGGTGAACCTGTCTCCGACACTCCCCGATCGTCGAGACTCAGGAACCTTACCCTTGTACCACGACATACGACAAGATCGCTATGCACTAGCCAAACGAAGCGTTAGTACCAATTCACAGACAATACATAAGCAATATATAAGTATGCAGCAGAGCGATCGGAAGAGAAAAGCAAGACATTAATAGCATCGATTATATCTAAGTTGAACGACTCTCGAAACCAAAGAGACATACTACAAGTTCATTAAAGTTTAATTACAACATGAGCCAATCGATGTTTGAGAACTAGACCAGACACATCACCGCTTTCGACTCGACTCAAGGGACCGGAGCATGGATGAAGCCGCCGTCTATCGTGGGAGTCATGAAAGAACGGGCGTTGTCGACTGCATTTGTAGCATTGTGTCGATGTCACCGTTGGACGGTTGATTTACGAGGTAGAACTGCCCCGAGGTACGAAGGACATCTTGATGGATGATTTCCGCAAACTTCATTTGGATGCGAAAGAATTCTTGTCCGATGTCCGCGTCTGGATTGCCGACACGCCGCTGCCCAATCTTTGAGTTTACTCGGTAGCGAAGTTGATGATGGTCCCGCACGATCGCCCGCATGTGATGGATGGCGTAGTAGGCACCCTTCCGACCGCCGGTGGCTGCTTGACGCAGCGTAACGTCAGACAGGGAGAACACGTGCTTGCCGTACTTACGAATAGGCTGGTGAAGGTGCCTCCAGATTAGGCGTGGCCAGGAGAACATCATCAAGAACCTTCTTGACATTTGTGTAGTCTACCTTCGACTGACGGTCGGGGTCGAAATATGTGGCCATGGAATATTTGGGGCTTAGGAGGATGAGCGTGCAATGTGTGTCACTGCAGAAACACGGAATGTTAAAAGAAAAACGATCAAAATCTAAGAATTCATATGTTACGGGCCGGTTGAGGGGAGGACTTACTCGGGAAAGTAAGGCACGAGGAAGTTATCCTTATCTTGGTTTGCCGTAATGACGCCTTCGAGGTAAGAACTCGCGACTTGCGGTCCCAGCGCTGCCCAAGATCTTGGCACGCATGTAGAATGGGTCGACTATCACGATGTCCGGGTCTTGTCGCGAATGATCCGCATCTCCATACTCAAATAAAATAGCGGAACGAAGGTGTAGTGCAGCGGATGAAGGTTCAACATAGCGTGGATGTCATCAAACCGCAGGACGATCGTCGCCCGATGGAGTTATCCACAAAGCCCTTGCCCTCGGCACCTTGGCCACGAAACCGGGTATGCCACATCCTTCTCTCCGAGACGCCGCTTCTCCAAAGAAAGAACATTGTCATGCAGACTCCGCATAGCACGGTTGCAGCATTGAGCATATTTGTGGGTAGCATCGCCCTACCCGCCACATGCACCCTCCTCGAGATATCCTTAGGTGAAGGTGGCCCGTCCTGAGCACGGATCGTACTCGGTGCGGCTGGCCCGCACCCTTGTTAGTCTTTCTTTTGCGTGCCTTCTTCTTCTCCTGTAATGGGACCGAGTTACGCTCATCGACCGCCTTCTTGAGTGTGTTGGGGCTGATAATATTTTGCACCTCGCCTATCCGAGGCTCGGTGAAGTCGGCAGCCGGAGGCGTCTCGAGAGCTGAACGCGCAGACGACGCTGTAACTTGGCTTCTCCGCGGTACCAGCTAGATCGCGCACGTCTTTTGTTGGGTTGGGTTCTTTAGAAGGAGGCCCCATGAAGTCGCCACCGTACCCATGATCGGCAAAATCTTGATCGACGTTGGCAAATGTATCGTCGTCGTTGTCGTTACGATCCTGTGCCATATGCATGTTTGGATCCAGCGGCATAGGGATGTCCGCACCGTTCTTGGCGGTCTTGCCATGGGGCCGACTTAGCGGCAACACGGCTGGCGGTGTTGTCTTTGGGGTGGTGTCCCCGCCCCAAACGACTCGCTCTTGACCAAAGCGAGGCCAGCTCGAGCGCCGAGGGTCATCACGTCATCATCGTCGGCCCCGACGGGTCGAATCGGAGGTAACACCTCGTCGCAGCTCGGCAGCACCGAACCAGTTCAACCCTAAACAAGTTGGGTGGCATCTGGGTACCGTGGAACAAGGTTGCCGGTTGAATGATTTTGCCCTTGGCGACATCGACCAACTCATTGTTCACGAAGTGCGTGAGAGTGCACGCGGGCGTCGGGCGCCCTGCGAAAACATGTAGGGCGTCGGGGATGCCCGATCAAAGGCAAGGAGATGAAGTCCTCGACCGAGAGAGGCTTAATTAGTTACCGTGATGATGGCGTCGAGCTCGGCCAATGTCGAGGCACCGCCAGCAACGGCGTGCGATTGACGGAGGGGCCGCTTGCTGCAGAGGTGCCGGCCGGCGTACACCCGGGTGCATTAAGCTCCCGTGCCGGCGTCGGAGACACCAATGCCGCCTCCGCCGGAGACACCAATGGCCCCTCCATCGCATTCTGCGAGTTGCTGGCCGTGAATCTAGGAATCGGGGGCGGCCCCTGTTGGCCGCCCGCAATCCACGCACTCAACCCCTGAATCAAGGTAGGCACAATGGCGGTGATCGTCGCTCCGAGTTGTTGTTGCACTTGCTCTTGGACAATCTCCGGAATCCGCGCCACCTGTGCCTTGAGTTCTTGAAGCTCGCTACCGCTTTCCGAGCTGGTCTTTTTCTCCTTCCGCACACCAGCGGTATAGTATGACCCCATTTTGTGGACAAGCCTTTGCCGGCCACCACGACCGGTGACGTCGACTTCGAAGCTTATCCTTGTTCTTCATTACATTCAACACCCTATTTAGAGTGGTATCCCAAGGGTTGCTCTTAGTCGACCCCGCGCTACTGCTTTCAGTCGCCTGCGGAAGGAATGTGAACCATTTAGAAATTTGGCTTCATTAATTAGAATGCAACCATATGGAGCTAATTACCCCGGGGGTGGTATTCCTTACCGTAACAACCTCAAGCGCCTGGTCTTCGGATCCGTGGTAAGCTCCTTTGTTTTCGGGTCCTTCTTGTACCGGCCCGATAAAGTTCCTGGTCCGCTTGTCACCGTATTTATCGAAGAGGGCGGTAGGCCTTGCTCGGCACGCCTCGCGTCCTCCTTGTCCCATATAGGCTCCGCCACTCAGTAACCGCCGGGACCGAGTGTGTTCCCTAAGTTCAGCTCCCGCATTTCTTTCCCCACCGACTTGATTGGGAGTTTGCGGTGCTCGAGCAATTGATCTTGAAGTTGTTGTAGTCATCTTCGGTGATCGAAGGATTTTTCTCCTTGATCTTCTCATAACTCTCACCTTTCTCGATCATTCTCTTCACATTGCTTTTCCAAGTAGACAGGGCCTTGCTCATCTTCGTGAGGGCAGCATTGTTCACTTTATTCCCTTTGAGGCTTGTGTTTTCAAAAGCAGCGGGAACTTGTATCGTTCGTGCAGCTTCGTGAAGAGGAGGTTGCGCAAATTCCCTCGGTCATGATGCCTCAGGTTCTCGGTGTTGATCGAGACGGTGCTCCGGAGAATGCACCCGAGCTGAAGCGAGTACCCCTTGACTATTCGTTCGGGCGCCGTTGGATTCCGCCGGAGTCCACTTCAAGAACTTCCTCCTTGAGGGTGCGGAGCACGGTCGGGCGCCAGTCCTTCCGTTGCCTCTTCCGTTGGCTGCCATCTGTGCGGCGCCGCCATCATCGATGGTGGCATCCTCGGCGGCACCATCGGTGGTGGCATCGGTGGGGTCATCCTCGGCGGTACCATCGGTGGTCTCGGGATCGGTGGGGAAGGCGGCGTCCTCATACAAGTGAGGTTGTTCCTCCATCTCCTGGGACAGCTCCCGAATGCCTTGCCGCTCAACCCCGGCCTCATCGTTGTGGGCCATGTTTCTCTCTAAATAGAAACAAAGTTTGGTCAAAAGTTGGTTATTGTCAAGGAACAAGATCATGGTCTCATCATTTAGGGTTTGTCGACACCGAGGCATCCTAAAATCTAAGCTTTTATCATTGAGGGTTTTTCGACGCCGAGGCACCCTAAAAGCCTAAGCTTTCATCATTTCGGTTTTTATCGACACCGAGGCACCCTAAAAGCCATGCATTAGTCACAAGTACGCCGGGCACTTGATCCTACTTAATTAACTACTAAGATACCCGGCCCATGCATTAGTCACAAGTACCCCATATGTCCTATTTTTAGCAAAGTCATGCTAAAATTCACGGAAAATTTCAGCATGACCTTTGCTGAAAATAGGACATATGGAGTACCCAATTCTGCCGGAACGGAAGTTAATCAACATTCCGCAAACTCAAGGGCCTCTCGGGTACCTGCAAAATCATTATCCCAGGTGGACATGGATGCAATGTCACATGTCACATGGATCCCACACCCACAGGAGCTGGTGAAGCTTCATGTGTATTTCACGAAAACCAGCACTGAACCCTTCATGTCATTGATATATGGGTCCACATATGTTATGAAACAAACACTAAAACAAATTGCATGCGTGATGCTACTGATGATGACCAAGCCCAATTATCCAGGTGCTTTGTCCAACTATAAGCAAAGTGGAGTGCAGCAAAATAAGTACAGAATTCTTTTGTTAATTCACAACTTTGTACACATACTCTGCATAGACAAAGTGCCTTCTTTTCATATATAATAACATGCATGGTGACGAGGAAACACTGAACCCTACATCGTGAAACAGCCTAGTAATCTATTGGCAAATCAAGAATCATACAAGAAGGCGTGAAGGGAGCAGAATCTATTGGCAAAGCAGTAATCATATTTTAATCATATTCATATATTTTAATCAAGTCCAATGAGGAGGAATCTCGCAAAATTATATTAAAGAGTTGTAAAAGACCCGGAGACTACATTGAGACTCATTTTGTATATCATAGTTTGAAATGGCCAGGAGGAAATCGACCGACAAATGTTGAAGAAAATGGCGAAAGAACAGTTTGCTTTGTGCTCACCACGCAGGGGAGGAGGCGACGAGGTCCGGGTGGTGGTGGTGCTCCGGCGACACCTACATTGTACCCATGGGCATTCAGCAATTTTGCATAAGAGAGCATGTCTTAGGCTCAACCACTTGTTCAGGTTTATGAAAAAATTTAACCAATTTAACCAATTTAAACATATGAAACCATGCCATTGCCAGGATATACATTATGTTTTTTATTTGTATGAATAACATACATGTTGTGAGTGTACAGCGATGAAATCATCAATAAGTAGGATTAGTGATTCTTAATCATTAATAAGGTAGCACTAGTGATTTTTTTGGAGGACAAGACTATTTCTTATTACTCAGTTAAGTAAACAATGAGATACCTGATGCATATAAGTAGATATTGTTAACAAACTATGAAAAGTAGTTCAAGTACGGAACATAAAGATACCAATGTCATTTATAAGGACTTGAACCATAATACCCCCAAAAAACCTAAGATCTCTAAGAGGATGATTAATAATAAAATTTAGAAGGAAAACAATAAATGAAGCATGATTGCGTGAGAATCATACAAGCTGCAAATACTCAACAATTATTTAGAGTCTTCCGTGTGCTTATTCCTTATGTTACCATTCACACTTTGCTTACTTAATCGAGACTTTAGCCATAGTGGAACTCAAAACTAACCAACTAATATGGTTAGAAAGAAACAACAAATCCTACATGATTATGTTTAAAAAAAATAGCTGCTCCTCGGTAACTTCATGCATATTTCGCTTCTTAACTGCCCGGTGAAATGAATCATGGAAGTTTTTATGCTAGGCTTCAAGCTCTTATTACTGTACTAGTTGATAATGATCAATCTGGCTTTGTCAAAACAGATGCATCGCTTATAACTTCTTATATGCACAAATGGATCTTGTTCAGAAAAGTAAAAAGGAAAACTAGAAAAGAAAGGCTATTGTGCTAAAACTAGACTTAAACAAGGCCTTTGATACAGTTTCTTGGGATGCTCTGTTTGCTATTATGGAAGCTAGAAGTTTCGATGGTAAATGGATTATGTGGATCGACTCCTTCTTACAACCGCTAAAACTTTTATTACATTGAATGGAATCTGGGCAAGTGGATAAACTGCTATTCTCTCACCCCTTTTGTTCATTATTGTGGTTGATGTGCCGCAGCAAGTCATTAAAAATTTGCAGCCAATGGAGCTCTTGACACCCAGTTATCGAAGCTGCCTCCGATTACTAAAGATGCATTTACAGTCTGATTGTTTTGTAGGGTGATGTTCATCAGGCTAAACTTCTTAAGGAAATTCTTGATGCCTTGGCCGATACGACTGGACTTAAGATCAACTTCTCTAAATCCCCTTTTCTCCCCATCAACCTTGACGATGTGGAGACTACAAATATTTCTAGAGTGTTGGGCTGCCCGATCAAATCTTTTCCTCAAAACTACCTCGGGCTGCCCTTGTCTGACTCCAAGTTGCCAAGAGAGGCTTTTCTGCCAGTTCTTCTGATGCAAAATGTTTTACCGGGTTCTCCTTGGGTTTCCCAACGAAGGGTGGTCACCTCTCTTACTAAATAGGTTATGTGGGTTATGCACCTTATCTTATGCCTTGCATCAAATAACCACAGTGGGTAGTTGATGAGATCAACAGACTCGGGGGATTGTTTCTTCGAAAAGGGAAAGATAAAGCTAATGGAGGTTCGCGATGGGGCGAGGAAGAAAGAGAGACGCACCTGGGATGGGATGGATCTGCAGACGGCCACGGGCGCCGGCGGCGAGGGAGCAAACCCTAGCTAGCCGGGGAGCAGAGGAAGCAGAGGAGGGAGGTGTGGACGGGCGGCTGGTGTCGGGCGGCGTCGAGGCGAGGGCGGCGGGCGACGGTGGTGTCGGGCGGCCACGGTGGTGTGGACGGGCACCGGTGTCGGGCGGCGCCGAGGGGCGGCGGGCGACGGTGGTGGCAGCGCCGGGCGACGGTGGTGTGGACGGGCGGCGCTGGTGTCGGGCGGCCGAGGGCGGCGGGCAACGGTGGTGTCGGGGCGGCACAAGGCGACGGTGGTGTGGACGGGCGGCGCCGAGGGCGGCGGGCGGCGCAAGGCCGGGAGAGGAGAGGGAAGGGGATCGCGGCGAGGGCGAGGAGAGAGAGGGATCGATCTGAAGTAGGGGCGGCACAATACTAATGGCGCACCACCCTCGGCGCCATAAGTACATACATGCTAATGGCGCACCTCACCCAAAAGCGCCGTTAGTATTTTTTTTACTCGCCGAGCCAACAGGGTTATCTACAACCTGACCTGATACACATCAAGTCTTCTCTACTAGCTCGACCGGTCACAGCTAGTTCTCACACCAGGAGGTCCTGGGTTCGATTCCTGTGCTCCACGATTTTTCTGCATTTAAAATGTTGTTTGATACTTATTTGTGTTTAAATATGTTCAAACTTGTTTAAATCATAACAGTAATATTTTTTTTTATAAGACAGTAATAATTTTTTAAAAAATATCATCAAACAGTAATGCATGCCGGTGGAGCGGGGGAGGGTGCGGGGGGTGCGGGGGTCAAGCGGCGGTTGAGTAGGGGAGGTGCAGGGGTCGGCGGCGGTTGAGTAGGGAGGGGTGCGGGGGTCGGCGGGCGGTTGAGTAGGGGAATCGAGGGTGCGGGCGGTCGGCGGCGGTTGAGTAGGGAGGGTGCGGGGTCAAGTGTGCGGTTGAGTAGGGGAATCGAGTCTGGCGGTCGGCGGCGGCGGTTGAGTAGGGGAGGGTAAGGGGGGCGGCGGTTGAGTAGGGAGGGTGCGGGGTCGGCGCGGCGGTTGAGTAGGGGAATCGAGGGTGCGGGCGGTCGGCGGCGGCGTTGAGTAGGAGGGGTGCGGGGGCGGCGGTTGAGTAGGGAATCGAGGGTGCGGGCGGTCGGCGGCGGCGCCGTGGACCGGATCTGGCGAGGTGGGATAGCGATCGAGATGGAGGGGATCGAGATCGAAGTGTCCATGAAATTAAAAATATTCATGATAGTTCAAAAAGTGCCCATGAAATACAATCGAGAAATGAAGTCTACGATTTAAATACAATCGATCTTAGCTAGCTATCTCTTCACAATCTTCTTGCCCTTCTTTTTCGCAAATGGAGTTCTTCTATGGAACGGACGTCCTTCAGGTAGGGTGGTCCTGCTTCTTCTTGTGGTGTATGCTGCTACTTCATCATCGTCGTCATGTTCGATCCTCGGGTCGCTGTACTTGTCGAAGTCTTGCTCATTGGCTACTCCATCCATTCCGATGATTTTCCTTTTGCCTCTCCTCACGACAACACGACTGGGCTTTGGCGGGTCGGTAATGAAGAAGCATTGGTCCACTTGGGAAGCCAGTACCCATGGCTCATTTTTCAAGGTGACGCTTATGCGCCGCGGTCTTGGATTTGGCTTCGGGTATAACCATGGTGGTGAAATACCGGTCTTCTTTTATGACGTTCTTGGCCCATCGACACGGAACATCGGGACCTTCTCTCCAAAGATAGCTCAGCTCCAGATCTCCTCGATCCTTCCGTAGTATCTGTCCTTGTCGTTACCGGTGTAGGATTCCATCGTTACCCGGAGTTACGATAACCATCGCTCTTCATGTCCTTGGCCTCGGTGTAGAATGTGTAGTCGTTGATATCGTGACGCCTCATAGGTCATCGGGTTGTGCTCGGCCATGACAAGGCGAATATGAGTTGTTCTTCCGCGGAAGAATCGTCATGTAAAGGGTACGGCGAAGCTTCGCTTGAACCAACGCGTGAAACATGAGTTGTGCTCTTTGAGTATATCTCCGTCCGTCCTCTGTTGGCCTCGGTCATTGTACATCTTCTTAATAAAGGTTTTGTGCTCTACCACCCAAGGATCGACCACGTGTATGTGTTGTAGCGCGACTAGGTTTGCTCTTTCAAAGTCGGCGAGTCGACCCTCGAAGTCGACATGCATTTCGCGGCGACCCTCACGGTAACCCCATCCAGCGAGCCTACCGAGGTGCCTGTTGACGGGCGTACCAACGGGTTCTCGATGCCTAGATAATTCGTGCGATGGGAGATGCACTCTTCGTCGAAAGCCCCGGCTATGCTTCCTTCGGGCGTGACATGTTGCGAACGTATCCTTTGATGACACCATTCATCCTTTCGAGCGGCATCATGTTGTGCAGGAACGCCGCCCGAGTTGGATGATATGCTCCACTATATGGACCAGCAGATGCACCATAACGTCGAAGAATGCGGGCGTGAAGTACATCTCAAGCTCGCATAGTATCACCACGATCTCTTCCTGTAGCCTTCTGAGTTGCCTCACGCCAATCGAATTCCGAGAGATGACGTCGAAGAAGTTGCATAGGCCAAATAGCGTTTCACGGACGTGCGTGTCCATGATCCCACGGATTGCAACTGGAAGTATCTGCGTCATCAAGACGCGGATACCGTGAGACTTCATCCCGCTGAACTTCGCTTCGGGTCTAGGTATCTGCTTATCTTCCCAGCGTAATCGTAAGGAAGTTTTACTCCTAGGAGGCAGGTGAAAAACTGCTCGATCTCCTCGACTTAGAGTGAAGCACGCGGAGGGTAGTCATTTCGATCTTCTTGGCATTTTGCCTTTGCGACGACTTTACGTGTCCCTGCTTAGCCTCATCATCATCATCATCATCATCATCATCATTAGCGTGAAGCTCTGATGCCCATTGATTTCAAGTCTGCCCTTGCTTTCGCCCATCTTTGGTCCTCTACGGCATGTTGAGCAGGGTACCAAGCAGACTCGCACACGTTCTTTGTGATATGCATGACATCAAGGCTGTGAGGCACACGGTGGATCTTCCAAGACGGCAAGTCCCGTAAAACAGACCTCGTTTTCCATACCTTCAAGCGGCTCTGGCGCCTTCGCTTCTTTCCGGCTCTGGCGCCTTTTGCTTCTTTCCGGCGGTGGGCGGTCTTTCCAATTTTTCAACAGCTTGTCTATTTCCTCGCCGCTCCTCGTACACGGGTGTTTTTGAGTTCGGTTTCACCATCGAACAGATCCTTGCGTTTCCTCCACGGGTCATCGTCGCTGAAGCCACCTTCGATGTCCCATGAACACGGTTTTCAAAGACCGGGATCTCTATCTAGTCTGGCGATCGTTGTGTCATCCATGCACCTTACGCATCCGTAAAATCCGTGGACTACACGCCTGAGATATCCGTAACGAGATAGCCGTGCACCATCGTGAGCGGTCGGCTCTCATAGGGAAATATTCTTTCTGCGGCGTCCCACGTATTGGCTGGCGTTTTCCACAGCGTGTCAAGCTCCTCTTTCAGCAGCCCCGGTCTGATTGATGTCGTTCCCTGGTTGTTTCGGCCCTTCAATTAGCATACTCATGTGAATGTACTTCCTCTTCATGCACAACCAGGGGAAGGTTGTACATCCACACAAACACAGGCGGTGCTATGTGTGCTTCTCACGCTGCCAAACGGATTGACTCCATTGGTGCTCGCGCCAAAGACGATGTTCCTTGGATCGTTCCCAAATTCTGAGTCTTGAAGTTCAACGCTTGCCACTGGCTCGCATCCTTAGGGTGACTCAACATCTTGTCTTTTTTATCTATCTCCGGATCATTTGCGTCATCTTCTCGCTTCTTCTCCTCCCTATCCGCGTGCCAACGCAGGAGCTTTGCTACCTTAGGGTCTGCGAAATACCGCTGCAGACGAGGAGTGATCGGAAAGTACCACACCACTTTTCGAGGAGCTTTCTTCCTCTTCTTGTATCGAGTGACGCCGCACACCGGACATATGGTAGACTCCGCGTGCTCGTCCCGATAAATGATGCAATTGTTCATGCACACATGGTATTTCACGTCGCGGTAAATCGAGAGGACACACGATTTTCTTCGCCTCCTCCAAACTGGTCGGGCACTTGTTCCCCTTGGGAAGACGTTAAGTGTCGTAATGACATGTTCTCGCCGAAGCATCGCCGGTCATTTTGTGTTTTACCTTCATCTCCGAGCCATGAGCGTTACTTTCAAAGCGGTATCATCGGGCCTGCATCCTTCATACAATGGAGTAACGCGTCTAACTCAAGTTGATCCATCTTGGCTTTCTCTCGGTGGCAGCTCTGGCGTTATCCGTCTGCTTGAGAAGCAGCTCTTGAATATGAGGGTCCTGCACCCAGCCCATCGATGGTCCAGCGTCGTCGCTCCGCCGCATCATCATCTTCATGATCATGCCCGTCGCTTCGCATCTTCCTCATCATCATGTCCTGCATCTTCTACATGATGATCGTATACAAGATCACCGTCGTGATCATCTCCGGGATTCTTCGTCTTCTCGCCCGCCCGAGCCGCGGTGGTTGTCTTGCTGCCCTTCCTCATTTCTTGCCCGGCCCCCATGGACGACTTCGTAGTCATCTTCATCACCTTGCCACCGATAGCCATCCATGAAACCACGCAAGAGCAGGTGGTCCCGCACCTGCCGGAATCCGCTCGCAATAAGGCTCTTGACTTGCATCTTCGACACGGACATCTTATCTCCGTCTCGTTCTTTTGAAGCATCTCGCCTTCGCGGACCTCAAAAACCTATTCACGATGCCTTCGGTCATCGTGCGGACCATGGTCGCTGCGAGGTAGAGCAAAAGCGATATTTTAGAACCAAACAAAAATTTGGCATGACTTTCCCTAAAAATAGGACCAAAAGAATGCTTAATGCCAAAATTCTCACTAAACGGAAATGAATCAACATTCCGCAAAATATTGGCAACTATCGCATTTCAAATACCGGTACACCTCCAAACACAAACACATATGCAACACCACAAACATATGCAACACCACGAACATACATAGATCTAGCTAGGCCATAAAAAGTGCATGTGCACATTGTTGTAGGGAGAACAACATAAATATAGCTTCCTCCCTTACTTACCTATTAAAACAAGGTAATTTAACCACTTAATTTGAATGAATCTATGGTGGAAATGAGGTGAAAAAGAGGAGGCACCCGAGAAAAGGAGGAGGTGGAGAGAATGAAGTGGGGAGAAAGTGAGTGTGGGTAGGAGAGGCTGTCCAAAATATCTAGTTGCTGCCCACTTACTAATGGCGCACCAGCACTAAATGTGCCCTTAGTACGCCAGGTTACTAATGGCGCACCTTCCGCGGTGCGCCATTAGTAATTTTACAAAAAAAAAAATACTAATGGCGCATCGATCCATGATGCGCCATTACTAGTTTAAACTAGTAATGGCGCACGGTTGATCAGTGCGCCATTAGTAGTATTGCAAAAAAAGAAAAACAACATTAGTGGCGCACATGCGGAAGGGTGCGCCATTAGTAGTTACAACTACTAATGGCGCACTTCATCTGGATGCGCCATTAGGATGTTTGGACAGGCGCACGAGTTCAAAAAAAAAAATTTGATACTAATGGCGCACCCTTTGCCTGGTCCGCCATTAGTAGTTTCAACTCTAATGGCGTATCAGCAGGTGGTGCGCCATTAGTATATACTAATGGCGCACCAGCTGTCTGGTGCGCCATTAGTGTCAATCCCATCTATAGCCCTTTTTCTAGTAGTGCGTGGAACAGGGTCTAGATTGGTTTTTCGTGGCTACAAAGGCTTGCGGTGGTGGAACTTCCGATCTAGGGTTATTTCTGGGGGTTTCTGTATTTATAGGATTTTTTGGCGTCGGTCTCACGTCAAGATGGGCCACGAGGTGCACGCTACCAACCAGCCTACGGCCAAGGCCTCTAGCGCATCCTGGTGGGTAGTGGCCACCTCCTTCACCTTCTGGTACTCCCACAAAGCTTCCAGTGCCTCTTTTGTTCCAAAAAAATTGTCAAAAAGTTTCGTTGTGTTTGGAGAACTTTTATTTCTGCACAAACAACAACACCACGGTAGTTCTGCTAAAAACAACGCCAGTCCGGGTTAGTTCCATTCAAATCAAACCAAAACCATATAGAATTGTTGTGAACATGGCATGAATACTTCATAAATTATAGATACATTGGAGACGTATCAGCATCCCCAAGCTCAATTCCTACTCGTCCTCGAGTAGGTAAATGATAAAAGAAATAATTTATGAGGTGTGAATGCTAGCATAGTCCATAAGTTTGAGCAGTGATAATTTCAATCACTTTTCCTAGCATCATAATAGCAACTCTTGCTCATAAAACTCATCATGATAAGGTAGCAACTGAAAACGGAATTTTTGTTGTGGAATACCTATCATATTCATCATGTACTCTTTTGTTTTGTAGCATGGACATTTGGACTTGAATAATTAAAAGAAATAGTCTATAATTTGACATGAGGACATCAATACTCAAGTATATATCAACAAGCAACCATGTCTTTCAAAATATCAACACTAAAGAAATCTATCCCTAGCCCATTACGCTCAATCGTTGATCCATTCATGAAACACAGTCGAATATTAACTATGCCCAATGCACAAGTATGACAACAGTGTTCCCTAGTTGGTGCTTTATAAGAGAAGATGAAGACTCAATAAAAATAAAAATTGCATAAATTAAATAGATAGGCCCTTCACAGAGGGAAGCAGAGATTTGTAGAGGTGCTAGAGCTCAAAGCTTAAATTGAGAGATAAAATTGTTTTGAGAGGCATGCTTTTCCTGTCAACGAAAACGACTGAGAATTCCCAATACTTTCCATGTTAGATACATCATAGGCGGTTCCCAAACATAAAATAAAGTTTATTCCCTTTTCCACCATTCTTTCACAATCCATGGCTAGCCGTATCCACGGGTGCCTTCCATACCAACACTTTCCAAGGAATGACAACATAATTAAAATTTCTTTTCATTTCGGGACTACGCATCCCTATTACCTACCACACTCTCGTGCAATGACAAGTGAATAAATACTCATCTTGATAATAACACATCTAGCATGGAAAATATTGGCCACCCCCTGCCGCTTCATGAGCGGTACAGGCACACAAAAAGGAAATTCATTTTGAAAATTAGAGTTGGCACATACAAATTTACTTGGAACAACATGGAAATACATCATATAGGTAGGTATGGTGGACTCATTTGGCACAATGTTGTTTAAGGAGTTTGGATGCATAAGCAGTATTCCCGCTAAGTACAAATGAATGCTAACAAATAGATTGAGAAGCGACCAACCAAGAAACGAAAACGATCATAAACGAGCATTAAACATAACTAACACCGAATAATGCACCACAAGTAGGATATAACTTCATTGCATAACTATTGACTTTACGTGCCTGAATAGGGAATCAATAGCACCAATATTTCTACTAAAGCATAATTACTCACCAACATGACTCACATATTATCATCTCCATATCGCAAAACTATTGCAAGGAATCAAACTTATCATATCCAATGATCTATATGAAAGTTTTTATTATAGACTTCTTGGATATTCATCATATTAGGACCAATTTCATAGCTTGTGCAAATTTTCATCACTATTATAAACTCTCAAAATAATATAAGTGAAGCATGAGAGTGTTTGACAAACTACTCCAAAAAGATATAAGTGAAGATCAAGTGAGTAGTTAAGTAAATAGGTAGCTATGTGAGGACTCTCTCCAATTTAAGAAATTCAGATGTTAAGTATTTTATTCAAATAGAAAACAAAACAAAGTAAAAAGGTATCCCAAGAATAGCACATCTCATGCGAAGAAGCAAAAACTTAGGTTCAACCAATACTAACCGATAATTGTTGATGAAGAAAGGTGGGATCCCTACCGGGGCACCCCAAGCTTAGATGCTTGAGACCTCTTGAAATGTTATCTTGGGATGCCTTGGGCGTCCCCAAGCTTGAGCTTTTGTATCTCCTTAATTCCTTTTATATCACGGTTTCACTAAATCTTAAAAACTTCATCCACACAAAACTCAACAAAAACTCGTGAGATCAGTTAGTATAAATCATTGCATACCCTTATCATTCTCTACTGCAGAAAATCACTAAAATTATTATTTAACATTGCGTACTAAATGCATCTGCATATTTAATACTCCGATCCTCAAATAGAATCATTAAATAAGCAAACATAACAGCAATCTGTCTAAACGGGACAGTCCATAAATAGTGCAATTTTACTCAAACTTCCCTAACACCAAAAATTCTAAAAAATTACCAGACTTTAGAAAATTTCTCATAGCTAACTGTGTTAAAATTTCAAGATTTTATCATGTTCTGAATATTCAGAAATATTCAAAACATAACAACAAACTTTCAGTTTTCAAACAGCAACATATAGACTTGCAAAATAAGCATGGTAAAGGCTATGCTTGACATTTTTATTGAAATAAAATATGCAAAAAATTACTCTAAATAATAGCAAGAAAATCCTAATAAAATAATATTATGCTGGAAGCAAAACTCATATCATGTGAGAAATAAAAACATAGCCCAAGTAAGGTTACCGATAATGTTGGAGATGAAAGATGGGATGCCTTCTGGGGCATCCCCAATCTTAGGATCTTGTCACTCCTTATTCTCCTCATATCGACATCTCACCCAAAACTTGAAAACTTCAATCACACAAAACTTAACGGAACTTCGTGAGATGGGTTAGCATAGTAAAACAAATCATTCACTTGGGTACTTTCAAAGACAAGATTCATAATTGTTTCCACATAATTCCTACTATACTCTATAATTTCCACAATTTATATTAAGCAATATAAGCCATAGAAACCATAAAACAAGCAAACTATGCATTGTAAACAGAATCTGTCAAAAACAGAACAGTATGTAAAGATCTGAATAATACTACACTTCTGTTACTCCAAAAATTATAAAACATTAGGACAATGTAGGAAATTTGTAGATAAATCATCTGTAAAAAATTCAGAGTTTTTCGACGCCCTAGTGATTTTTAACAATTCTGTTACTGGGTGCAAAAGTTTCTGTTTTTGTACAGAATCAAGTCAATTATCATCCACACTATCCCAGAGGCTTTATTTGGCACTTTATTAAACAAAGGCTATAAAACATGATTACTACAGTAGCCTAGTCATGTGAACACACAAAAATAGTAGGTATAAGTATTGCGTTGTTTCCCAGCGAGCGTGTTTCTTTAATGCCTTTTTAGCTAAGCATGATGATTCCAATGATGCTCACATAAAAGATAAGAACTGAGACACTAAGAGAGAATCATGAAGCATATGACTAGCACATTTAAGTCTAACCCACTTCCTATGCATAGGGATTTTGTGAGCAAACAATTTATGGAAACAAGAATCAACTAGCATAGGAAGGCAAAACAAGTGCAACTTCAAGGTTTTCATCATAAAGAGAGGAAACTTGATATTATTAAGATACGTAGAAGCATATGTTACTCTCTGATAATAATTTTCAGTAGCATCACGAATGAATTCAACAATATAACTATCACATATAGCATTTTTTTTCATGATTCATAAGCATAGAAATTTTATTACTCTCCACATAAGCAAATTTCTTCTCATCAATAGTGGTGGGAGAAAACTCAACAAAATAACTATCATGAGATACTTGATGGACATAATGAGATTGAATACTAAAATCATGATGACAAGTTTCATGGTTATCATTACTCTTTATAGCATACATGTCATCGCCATAATCATCATAGATAGGAACTTTGTTGTCATAATCAATTGAAACCTCTTCCAAAATAGTGGATTCATCATTAAATAGAGTCATGACCTCTCCAAATCCACTTTCATAATTATTAGAATAAGATTCAACACCCTCCAAAATAGTGGGATCATTAGTACCTAGAGTTGACACTCTTCCAAACCCACTTTCATTAATATAATCATCATAAATAGGAGGCATGCAATCATCAAAATAAATTTGCTTATCAAAACTTGGGGGACTAAAAATATCATCTTCATCAAACATAGCATCCCCAAGCTTATGGCTTTGCATATCATTAGCATCATGGATATTCAAATAATTCATACCAACAACATTGCAATCATGCTTATCTTTCAAAGATTTTATGCCAAACATTTTATTGAATTCTTCTTCTATCAATTGAGCACAATTTTCCGATCCATCATTTTCAAGAAAGACATGATAAACACGAATAATATGAGGCCACCTCAATTCCATATTTTTGTAGTTTTATTTTATAAACCAAACTAGTGATAAAACAAGAAACTAAAAGATTTAATTGCAAGATCTAAAGATATACCTTCAAGCACTCACCTCACCGGCAACGGCGCCAAAAAAGAGCTTGATGTCTACTACCCAACTTGTTCTTGTAGACTCGTGTTGGGCCTCCAAGTGCGGAGTTTGTAGGACAGTAGCAAATTTCCCTCAAGTGGATGACCTAAGGTTTATCAATCCATGGGAGGCGTAGGATGAAGATGGTCTCTTTCAAACAACCCTGCAACCAAATAATAAAGAGTCTCTTGTGTCCCCAA
Source organism: Aegilops bicornis (assembly GCA_021605145.1). Classification (NCBI taxonomy): domain Eukaryota; kingdom Viridiplantae; phylum Streptophyta; class Magnoliopsida; order Poales; family Poaceae; genus Aegilops; species Aegilops bicornis. Next base: position 188,965,677 of record CM038674.1, read on the forward strand.
CACAACAAATACAGTGGTAAACTGTATAGGTGCACTAGTTCTCGTGAAGAGATGGTGATACAAGTGTAGTAATGATAGTAGATATTGATTTTTGTAATAGGAACAACACAAACATCAAGGTAGCAAGTAACAAAAGTGAGCACAAACGGTATTGCAATGCTTGAAAATGAGGCCTAGGGTTCATACTTTCACTAGTGCAATCTCTCAACAATGCTAATATAATTGGATCATATAACCATCCCTCAACGTGTGATGAAGAATCACTCCAAAGTTCTTATCTAGCGGAGAACATCAGAAGAAATTGTTTGTAGGGTACGAAACCACCTCAAAGTTATCCTTTCCGACCGATCTATCGAGCTACCCCTATAAGTTTCAAAAATAGCCTAAGAGTTCATACTAAAATAACACCATATGATACATATCAACAAACTCTAATGTCCCTAGATACTCCAATGTCACCACGAGTATACGTGAGTTGATTATACGATGTGCATCAAACAATTTCAGATTCATAATACTCAATCTAAAACAAAGAACCTCAAAGAGTGCCCCAAGATTTATACCGAAGAAACATGGATGAAACGTGCATCAACCCCTATGCTTAGATTACCCCAATGTCTCCTCGGGAATCTGCGAGTTGAGTGCCAAAACATATATATAGTGAATCAATATGATGCCCCATTGTCACCACGGGTATTCATAGCGAGACATAAATCAAGTGCTCTCAAATCCATAAAAGTGCTCAATCTGATAATAACAAAATCTGAAAGGGAAAACTCAATTCCTCACAACAAGATAGAGAGGGAAAATACCATATGATCCAACTATATTAACAAAGCTCGCGATACATCAAGATCTTGCCAACTCAAGAACACGAGAGAGAGAGAGAGAGAGAGAGAGAGAGAGAGAGATTAAACACATAGCTACTGCTACAAACCCTCAGCCCAAGGGTGGACTACTCCCTCCTCATCATGGTGGCCGACAAGATGATGAAGATGGCCTCCGGTGATGATTTCCCCCTCCGGCAGGGTGCCGGAATAGGGTCTAGATTGGTTTTCGTAGTTACAAAGGCTTGCGATGGTGGAACTTCCGATCTAGTTTTTTTTTGTTTTTTTGTATTTATAGGATTTTTTGGCTTCGGTCTCACATCCAAATGGGCCACGAGGTGCACGCTGCCCACCAGCCCACGACAAAGGCCTCTGGCGTGCCCTGGTGGGTAGTGGCCACCTCCTTCACCTTCTGTTCCTCCCACGAAGCTTCTAGTGCCTCTTTTGTTCCGAAATAAATCATCAAAAAGTTTCGTTGCATTTGGAGAACTTTTATATCTGCACAAAAAACAACACCACGGTAGTTCTACTGAAAACCACATCGGTCCGGGTTAGTTCCATTCAAATCATACCAAAACCATATAGAATTATTGAAAACATGGCATAAATACTTCATAAATTATAGATAAGTTGGAGATGTATTAGGCCTCCTCTACTTTTTTGGGTGTCAACTTCACCATATCCCGACCAACGGGGTTCTGCATATCGCAAACTTTATCACCTTCTATGAGTGCTACCTTGGGATAGCACGCCACTTTGACTTGTTCCACTATTTCTTTCCGGTCTGCATTCAATTGAACGAGGACGCCATTTGCGACCTTGGGGGAGCCATCCTGCAGGTCCACCCCAACTCCACCTTCTTTTCCTTTGATCTCCCAAAATCTGTTCGAGAGTGGCATAAGTCGTCGTTCTACGTGGAGGGTCTCGGCAACGACCTGCCGGCCTTCACGAATGAGCCCCCTCAAAATTTCTCTCATGGCCACCGCTCTCCAAGCCGACCCTGGAGGTCAAAGTTCTCGTGGAGGCCATCGCCCACTTGAAGAAAGGCGGGTTGACCGAGGGCCACATCGTGCAGACGTGGGTGGCGCGTGTTGGAAATATGCCCTAGAGGCAATAATAAATTGGTTATTATTATATTTCCTTAATCATGATAAAGGTTTATTATTCATGTTAGAATTGCATTGACCGGAAACTTAAATACATGTGTGGATACATAAACAAATATCGTGTCCCTAGTGAGCCTCTACTAGACTAGCTCGTTGATCAAAAGATGGTTAATGTTTCCTAACCATAGACATGTGTTGTCACTTGATAACGGGATCACATCATTAGGAGAATGATGTGATGGATAAGACCCATTCGTCAGCTTAGCAGATGATCGTTCAGTTTATTGCTACTGCTTTCTTACTGTCAAATACATATTCCTTTGACCATGAGATCATGCAACCCCTGGATACCTAAGGAATACTTTATGTGCTATCAAATGTCACAACGTAACTGGGTGATCATAAAGATGCTCTACAGGTATCTCCGAAGGTGTCTGTTGAGTTGGCATGAATCGAGATTGGGATTTGTCACTCCGTATGACAAAGAGGTATCTCTGGGCCCTCTCGGCAATACAACATCACAAGAAGCTTGCTAACAAAGTGACTAAGGAGTTAGTTACAAGATGATGTATTACAAAATGAGTAAATAGATTTGTGTGTAACGAGATTGAACTAGGTATGGAGATACCGATGATCGAATCTCGGGAAAGTAACATACCGACAGACAAAGGGAAGTACGTATGCTGTCATAAAGGTTCGACCGATAAAGATATTCGTAGAATATGTAGGAACCAATATGGGCATCTAGGTCCCGCTATTGGTTATTGACCGGAGAAGCGTCTCAATCATGTCTACATCGTTCTGGAACCCGTAGGGTCTGCAAGCTTAACGTTCGTTGATGATATATTATTATATGAGTTATGTGAATTGGTGACCGAATGTTGTTCGAAATCCCGGATGAGATCACAGACATGAAGAGGAGCTCCGGAATGGTCCGGAGGTCAAGATTTATATATAGGACGATACTATTTGGTCTCTGGAAAGGTTTCAGAAAGCACCGGGTATTTATCAGATCATCTGAAGGGGTTCCGAGAGGCCTACAGGGAGTTATTGGGCTTATTGGGCCAACGAGGGAAGCACACCAACCCACAAGGGGCTGGTGCGCCCCACCTCTAGGCCGCCGGCTCTTAGGGAAGGAAAGCGGGGCGCCTAAGGCAAGGCAGCCGCCGGCCCCCCTCCTACCTTCTTCTCCCCCCCAGGAAGGAAAGGGGGCCTAGGCAGGCTCCTAGGGCAACCCCTCCTCCCCCACCTATATATATGAGTGAGGAGGGAGAGGGGCAACACACACCACGATCCCCAAGCTGTGTGTGCCCCCCCCCCCCTCTCCCTTTAGCTCTAGTTCCTCCTCGTCCACGTCCGTTGTGATTGGCGAAGTCCTGCAGAATAGTTTCACCACCACCGTCACCAAGCCGTCGTGCTACGGGAACTCGTCTACTACTTCGCCTCTCTTGCTGGATCGAGAAGGCAAGGACGTCATCGAGCTGAACGTTTGCTGAACGCGGAGGTGCCGTACGTTCGGTACTTGATCGGGGCGGATCGTGAAGGTGTACGACTACATCAACCACGTTGATAAACGCTTCCGCTTAGCGATCTACAAGGGTATGTAGATGATCTCCCCCTCTCGTAGCTATTCATCTCTATAGATTTTTTTCATGCAACGTTCCCCAACAACGCACCGCGTCTTGCCTTTGCGGGCTCGGAGCTCCCTGATGTCCCAGTACACAGGGCCTGCGGACCCCGCGCGGTTCTCCTAGAAGGAGATGGTTGCCGAGGCGATTGACGGGCTCCTCGGCTGCTTGGTCGGGCCTGACACCATTACGAGGTCTAACAAAGAGGCCGTGAGACCTTTTTCAGCCAACCTCCCTCCTGACAGCGTAAGCCTCCTATTCACAATTTTCTTGCTTGTTTTGCGGTTTCAGATGCTGAACCTCGCTCTTTTCCTTGCTTTTGACAGGACTTTGCTACCTTCCAAGCCTTTTGTTCGGAGCCTCCAATGTCAGGCCAAAAGGTTAGCCCTACCCTGGACACCCTCATGGTCATCGCCCCCTCCAGGCCTTCTTGCAAGGAGGTTGGCTCCTCCCGGGGGAGGAAGTGGGCTTCGGAGGAGGCACGGGTGGAGGCCTCTGAGGATGACACATCTCCATACAGCAGCGGTAGCGCCAACGGGAGCAGCGAAGGCGGTGGTGATGAAGAGGATGACGACGATGATGCTGACGTCACCGGGGACGTCGAGGGCGACTAGGAGGCTGAGGACGTCGAGGAAGACGGGGATGCCGATGGTGGCGAAGAGGCGGCCGTCGGCGCGTTGCGCCAGCCCTTTAAAAGGCTTCACCGCGGCATCTGGGAGGAGATCCCGTCCATTAGCGAGCCTCGTGGGAGCACCGTGAAGTCTCTTGGCCCGCAAATCCCTCTGATTGCCCTGATGCAGGGTTTAGATCGAGCTCTGACTACCGGAATTCCCCTACACAAAGCATTCGCAATTCCCCTACACAAAGCATTGACAAAAAATTAACAATTCGTAGGATCCTCCCAGGAGGTAGCAGGACCGATGAAGGCAATGATACGTCTCCAACGTATCTATAATTATTTATTGTTCCATGCTATTATACTATTTGTTTTGGATGTTTAATGGGCTTTATTATGCTCTTCTATATTATTTTTGGGACTAACCTATTAACCGAAGGCCCAATGCAAATTGCTGTTTTTTTGCCTATTTCGGTGTTTAGAAAAGGAATATCAACGGAATCCAAAGCGGGCGAAACCTTTGCGAGAATCTTTTTGGAACAAACGCAATCCAAGAGACTTGGAGTGGAAGTCAAGGAAGCAACGAGGCAGCCACGAGGCGGGAGGCGCGCCGAGGGGTAGGCGCGCCCCACCCTCGTGGGCCCTCGTAGCTCCACCGACCTACATCTTTCGCCTATATATACTCTTATACCACGAAAACATCCAGGGAGCTACGAAACCACTTTTCCCTTGCCGCAACCTTACATGCCGTGAGATCCCATCTTGGGGCCTTTTAAACAATCGGCGGAGGATTCGATCACGGAGGGCTTCTACATCAACACCATAGCCTCTCCGATGATGTGTGAGTAGTTTACCACAGACCTTCGGGTCCATAGTTATTAGCTAGATGGCTTCTTCTCAATCTTTGGATCTCAATACAAAGTTCTCCTCAATGTTCTTGGAGATCTATTTGATGTAATAATCTTTTGCGGTGTGTTTACCGAGATCCGATGAATTGTGGGTTTATGAACTTGATTATCTATGAATATTATTTGGTTCTTCTCTGAATTCTTATATGCATGATTTGATATCTTTGCAAGTCTCTTTGAATTATCGGTTTAGTTTGGACTACTAGATTGATCTTTCTTGCAATGGGAGAAGTGCTTAGCTTTGGGTTCAATCTTGCGGTGCTTTCGATCCCGATGTAAAGGGAAACGACACGTATTGTATTGTTGCCATCGAGGATAAAAAGATGGAGTTTATATCATATTGCTTGAGTTTATCCCTCTACATCATGTCTTCTTGCCTAATGCGTTACTCCGTTCTTATGAACTTAATACTCTAGGTGCATGCTGGATAGCTGTCGATGTGTGGAGTAATAGTAGTAGATCTTGAGAATCGTTTCGGTCTACTTGACACGGACGTGATGCCTATATTCATGATCATTGCCTTAAATATCATCATAACTATGCACTTTTCTATCAATTGCTCGGCAGTAATTTGTTCACCCACCGTAATATATGCTATCTTCAGAGAAGCCACTAGTGAAATCTATGGCCCCATGGTCTATTTTACATCATATTAGTTTCCCGTCAACTAGCTATTTCTGTCGCCGTTTATTTTGCAATCTTTATTTTCCAATATATACAACAAAAATACCAAAAATATTTATCTTATTATCTTTATCAGATCTCACTTTTGCAAGTGGCCGTGAAGGGATTGACAACCCCTTTATCGCGATGATTGCAAGGTTCTTGATTGTTTGTGCAGGTACTAGGCAATTTGCGTGTAGTCTCCTACTGGATTGATACCTTGGTTCTCAAAAACTGAGGGAGATACTTATGCTACTTTGTTGCATCACCCTTTACTCTTCAAGGGAAAACCAACGCATGCTCAATAGGTAGCAAGAAGGATTTCTGGCGCCGTTGCCGGGGAGAACTACGCTCAAGTCAAGACATACCAAGTACCCATCACAAACTCTTATCCCTCGCATTACACTATTTGTCATACGCCTCTCATTTTCCTCTCCCCCACTTTTGAAACGATTTTTGAAAACCTTTGTCTTTTCTTTGCCTTCTTCCCGTATGTCTTTGTTTTTGTGTCTCCATGTGCCTTCTATTTGCTTGCATCTTTGCTTGCTAAAAATCTATTGATATGGATCCACTTAAAGTGTTCTACTTGGATCATCTTCAATCTGTATCTTTCGTCTTTGAAACCCCAACTAGCCTAGTTGATGGGAAATCTTTAGATGAGCATGCTCATTTTGTGTGTCACCGTTTGCCTGAAAAAGGGAGATTCTTATGGGATCAAATAAACAGATTGCTGTGTTATGCTTGGAATCTTTGTGAAATTTATGATTTTACTTGTTGCTCTAAGAACCCTAAAAACACCTTCCCTACCTATGTGAGTGTAATGAAAATGAAATCTTATCTTCTTATGCAAAGGGTGCTTATAGTTACTATGATATCGAACAAATTGAAGAATTTGTTGCTTTTAAGGGTGCTTATGAAGTTGCTTCTTTGATTGAAAAGTATGATATTACTCTCTACGAATCTGAAATTTTTGACATACTTAAATATTGCTATGAAAATTATGCTCATAATGTCTATGTCAAAGAATTTACTGAGAGAATGACCGTTGCTTTGGAAGAAAATAATGATATGCATGAATCTATAGATAATGATGGTTTCGATGATTTGATTGAAATATCCCTTGATGAACATGATGCTTGCTATTCTTTTGGCCATGATGCCAATATTTATGAAGATGAATTTGCTATAGTTCCTTATGTTAAACATGAGATCGTTGCTATTGCACCCATACTCGGTAGTTCCTTCGATGAAAAGCATGATTGCAATGATGTTACTATAAATTCTCTTGATGTCAATTGTGCTAATAATATGCAAAACCCTAGGCTTGGGGATGCTAGTTTTGCTATGTCTACTACTTATTGCAATGATCATGATTGGGGTGATTCTTCTTATGATCTTGAAAATTTATTTAAGCCCCATGATGAATATGAGATTGATAATAGTGTTTGCAATAATATTGAAAGTGGATTTGGAAGAGAGTCAACTTTAGATCCCACATATTTGGAGAATGTTCAATCGTATGGTATTTTTGATAAAAGTGGGTTTGGAGAGGTCATGCCTTTAGTTAATGATAATCCCACTATTTTAGAAGTGTGTCAACTTCGCATGCATGTGGATCGTGTTGACAATATGTTATGTGATAGCTATTTTGTTGAATTTGCCTATGATCCTACATGTAATTATTATGAGAGTGGAAAATATGATTGTAGAATTTTTATCTTACTAAATTACCTCTCGTCATGTTGAGATTGCTATCGTCTCTTTCTTCTTCCTTGCATATGCTAATTTTTGCTTGCTATGATAATTTGTTTGCTTATAAAATGCCTATGCATAGGAAGTATGTTAGACTTTGATGTGTTTATCACGTGTTCTATGATGCTCTCTTTGTGCTTTAGTTCTTGTCTTTGATGTGAGCATCATTAAAATTATCAATGCCTAGCTAGGGGCGTTAAACGATAGCGCTTGTTGGGAGGCAACCCAATTTCATTTTTGTTCATTGATTTTTGTTCCTGTTTAGTAAAAAATAATTCATCTAGACTCTGTTTAGATGTGGTTTTATGTTTTAATTAGTGTTTGTGCCAAGTAGAACCTTTGGGAAGACTTGGGGGAAGTCTTTGTGATCTTGCTGTAAAAAACAAAAACTTTAGCGCTCACGAGATTAGCTGCCATTTTTTTACTAGAGAGTGATTTTAAGTTGATTCTTTCTGAAGATGATTAATAGACAAATTCCTCACGCCACCAATTTGTTTCAGAATTTTTAGAGTTCCATAAGTATACGTTTGATACAGATTACTACAGACTGTTCTGTTTTTGACAGATTCTGTTTTTCATGTGTTGTTTGCTTATTTTGATGAATCTATTGCTACTATCGGGGGGTATGAACCATAGATAAGTTGGAATACAGTAGGTTTAACACCAATATAAATAAAGAATGATTTCATTACAGTACCTTAAGGTGGTGATTTGTTTTCTTGTACTAACGGAGCTCATGAGATTTTCTGTTTGAGTTTTGTGTTGTGAAGTTTTCAAGTTTTTGGGTAAAGATTTGATGGATTTTGGAACAAGGAGTGGCAAGAGCCTAAGCTTGGGGATGCCCAAGGCACCCCAAGGTAAAATTCAAGGACAACCAACAGCCTAAGCTTGGGTATGCCCCGGAAGGCATCCCCTCTTTAAATCTTCGCTCTATCGGTAACTTTACTTGAGGCTATATTTTTATTCACCTCATGATATGTGTTTTGTTTGGAGCGTCTTGTATGATTTGAGTCTTTGCTTTTTAATTTACCACAATCATCCTTGCTGTACACACCTTTTTGGAGAGACACACATGAATCGGAATTTATTAGAATACTCTATGTGCTTCACTTATATCTTTTGAGGTAGATAATTTTGCTCTAGTGCTTCACTTATACCTTTTTAGAGCACGGTGGTGGTTTTATTTTATAGAAATTATTGATCTCTCATGCTTCACTTATATTGTTTTGAGTCTTTTAAAACAGCATGGTAATTTGCTTTGGCTATAAAATTAGTCCTAATATGATAGGCATCCAAGATGGGTATAATAAAAACTTTCATATAGGGTGCATTAAATACTATGATAAGTTTGATACTTGATAGTTGTTTTGAGATAAAAAGGTGGTAATGTTAGAGTCATGCTAGTTGGGTAATTGTGTAATTGATAAATACTTGTGTTGGGGATTGCAAGTCCCGTAGCATGCACGTATGGTAAACGTTGTGTGACAAGTTTGAAGCATGGGGTGTTCTTTGATTGCTTTTCTTATGAGTGGCGGTCGGGGATGAGCGATGGTCTTTGGTCTTTTCCTACCAATCTATCCCTCTAGGAGCATGCGCGTAGTGCTTAGTTTTGATGATTTGTAGATTTTTGCATAAGTATGTGAGTTCTTTATGACTAATGTTGATTCAATGGATTATACGCACTCTCACCCTTCCATCGTTGCTAGCCTCTTCGGTACTGTGCATTGCCCTTTCTCACCTTAAGAGTTGGTGCAAACTTTACCGGTGCATCCAGATCCCGTGATACGATACGCTCTATCACGTATAAGCCTCCTTATATCTTTCTCAAAACAGCCACCATACCTACCTATTATGCATTTCCGTAGCCATTCCGAGATATATTGCCATGCAACTTACCACCGTTCCATTTACTATGACACGCTCCATCATTGTCATATTGCTTTGAATGGTCATGTAGTTGACATCGTATTTGTGGAAAAGCCACCTTCATAATTCTTTCATACATGTCGCTCTTGATTCATTGCATATCTTGGTACACTGCCGGAGGCATTCACAAAGAGTCATATTTTGTTCTAAGTATCGAGTTGTAATTCTTGAGTTGTAAGTAAATAGAAGTGTGATGATTTTCATTATTAGAATGTTGTCCTATGTGAGGAAAGGATGATGGAGACTATGATCCCCCCATAAGTCGCAACGAGACTTGTGGGGTAAAAAAAAAGAGGCCAAAGAAGCCCAAATAAAAAAAGAGGCCAAAGAAGCCCAAACAAAAAATAATAATGAGAGAAAAAGAGAGAAGGGACAATGTTACTATCCTTTTTCCACACTTGTGCTTCAAAATAGCACCATGATCTTCATGATAGAGAGTTTCTTATTTTGTCACTTTTATATACTAGTGGGAATTTTTTATTATAGAACTTGGCTTGTATATTCCAATGATGGGCTTCCTCAAAATGCCCTAGGTCTTCGTGAGCAAGCAAGTTGGATGCACACCCATTTAGTTTCTTTTGTTGGGCTTTCATATATTTATAGCTCTAGTGCATCCGTTGCATGGCAATCCCTACTCCTTGCATTGACATCAATTGATGGGCATCTCCATAGCCCGTTGATTAGCCGCGTCAATGTGAGACTTTCTCCCTTTTTGTCTTCTCACACAACCTCCATCATCATATGCTATTCCACGCATAGTGCTATGTCCATGGCTTGTGCTCATATATTGCGTAAAAATTGAAAGAGTTTGAAAAGGCTAAGTATGAAACAATTGCTTGGCTTGTCATCGGGGTTATGCATGATGGGAGCATTTTGTGTGACGAAAATAAAGCATGGCCAAAATATATGATTTTGTAGGGATAAGCTTTCTTTGGCTATGTTATTTTCACAAGACATAATTGCTTGGTTAGCATGCTTGAAATATTACTATTTTTATGTCAATATTAAAACTTTGTCTAGAATCTTTTGGATCTAAACATTCATGCCACAATAAAGAGAATTACATTGAAAAATTATGTTAGGTAGCATTCCACATCAAAAATTCTATTTTTATCATTTACCTACTCGAGGACGAGCAGGAATTAAGCTTGGGGATGCTGATATGTCTCCAACGTATCTATAATTTTTGATTGTTTCATGATATTATATTATCTGTTTTGGATGTTTAATGGGCTTTATTATGCTTTTTTATATTATTTTTGGGACTAACCTATTAACCGAAGGCCCAGTGCAAATTGCTGTTTTTTTGCCTATTTCAAGTTTCGCAGAAAAGAAATATCAAACGGAATCCAAAATGTAATCTAAACCTTCGCGAGGATCGTTTTTGGAACAAACGCAATCCACGAGACTTGAAGTGGAAGTCAAGGAAGCAACGAGGCAGCCACGAGGTAGGAGGGCGCGCCCCCCACCCTCGTGGGCCCCTCGTAGCTCCACCGACCTACTTCTTTCGCCTATATATACTCTTATACCCTGAAAGCATCCAGGGGAGCCACGAAACCACTTTTCCACCGCCGCAACCTTCTCAGACGCTGCGTGAGATCCCATCTTGGGGCCTTTTCCGAGAATCTGCGGGAGGGATTCGATCACGGTGGGCTTCTACATAAACACCATAGCCTCTCCGATGATGTGTGAGTAGTTTACCACAGACCTTCGGGTCCATAGTTATTAGCTAGATGGCTTCTTCTCTCTTTTTGGATCTCAATACTGAAGGAAATATGCCCTAGAGGCAATAATAAAGTTATTATTTATTTCCTTATATCATGATAAATGTTTATTATTCATGCTAGAATTGTATTAACCGGAAACATAATACATGTGTGAATACATAGACAAAGCAGTGTCACTAGTATGCCTCTATTTGACTAGCTCGTTAATCAAAGATGGTTATGTTTCCTAACCATAGACATGAGTTGTCATTTGATTAACGAGATCACATCATTAGGAGAATGATCTGATTGACATGACCCATTCCATTAGCTTAGCACCCGATCGTTTAGTATGTTGCTATTGCTTTTATCCATGACTTATACATGTTCCTATAACTATGAGATTATGCAACTCCCTGCTTAATGGAGGAACACTTTGGTACTACCAAACGTCACAACGTAATCGGGTGATTATAAAGGAGTACTACAGTGTCTCCAAAGGCGTATGTTGGGTTGGCGTATTTCGAGATTAGGATTTGTCACTCCGATTGTCGGAGAGGTATCTCTGGGCCCTCTCGGTAATGCACATCACTAAGCCTTGCAAGCATTACAACTAATGAGTTAGCTGTGAGATGATGTATTACGGAACGAGTAAAGAGACTTGTCAGTAACGAGATTGAACTAGGTATTGGATACCGACGATCGAATCTCGGGCAAGTAACATACCGATGACAAAGGGAACAACGTATGTTGTTATGCGGTTTGACCGATAAAGATCTTCGTAGAATATGTAGGAGCCAATATGGGCATCCAGGTTCCGCTATTGGTTATTGACCGAGAATAGTTCTAGGTCATGTCTACATAGTTCTCGAACCCGTAGGGTCCGCACGCTTAAGGTTTCGGCGATGCTTATATTATGAGTTTACATGTTTTGATGTACCGAAGGAGTTCAGAGTCTCGGATGAGATCGGGGACATGACGAGGAGTCTCGAAATGGTCGAGACGTAAAGATTCATATATTGGATGATATGTTTAGGCCAAGGGGTCAAGCCCATGAGGCTTTAGGTCGGTGCAAAAAGAGTTTTATGAGGTTGTGGGGCCAAACGCCGGCGTTTGGTCCCGGAGTCCGAGTGGGACTCTTACCTTTCGGCAAAACCGACTTTGAGGAGGCTTTTGCTCCAAGTTTCGACCGGGCTCAACATATAAATAGAGGGCAGGGCTAGCACCAAAGACACAACAATTGATCCCTTGGATCTCTTAGCGTGTCGGTGCCCCTCCACCATATTCCACCTCGGTCATATCGTCGCGGAGTTTAGGCGAAGCCCTGCGCCCGTAGAGCATCATCATCGCCACCACGCCGTCGTCTTGTGGAACTCATCCCCGACACTTTGCTGGATCGAGTCCGGGATCGTCATCGAGCTGAGCGTGTCTTTGAACTCGGAGGTGCCGTCGTTCGGTACTTGGATCGGTCGGATCGTGAAGACGTGCGACTACATCAACCGCGTTGTCATAATGCTTCCGCCACGGTCTCACGAGGGTACGTGGACAATACTCTCCCCTCTCGTTGCTATGCATCACCATGATCTTGCGTGTGCGTAGGAAAATTTTGAAATTACTACGTTCCCCAACGGTGGTATCGAGCCTAGGTTTTTATGGTTTGATGTTTTGCACGAGTAGAACACAAGTGAGTTGTGGGCGATACAAGTCATCTTGCCTACCAAAGCATGTCATACTTTGGTTCAGCGGTATTGTGAGATGAAGCGGCCGGACCGACATTACGCCAGACGCTTCTACGCCGAGACTGGTTTCACCGTTCACGAGCACTCGTGCTTAAAGGTGGCTGGCGGTGTCTGTCTCTCTCACTCTAGTTGAACCGAGTGTGGCTACGCCCGGTCCTTGAGAAGGTTAAAAGCGAGTCTAATTGACGAAGTATCGTTGTGGTCTTGATGCGTAGGTGAGATTGGTTCTTACTTAAGCCCATAGCAGCCACGTAAAATTTCCAACAACAAAGTAGAGGACGTCTAACTTGTTTTTGCAGGGCATGTTGTGATGTGATATGGTCAACACGTGATGCTATATTTTATTGTATGAGATGATCATGTTTTGTAACCGAAGTTATCGGCAATCGGTGGAGCCATATGGTTGTCGCTTTATTGTATGAAATGCAAGCATACATAATTGCTTTACTTTATCACTAAGCGGTAGCGATAGTCGTAGAAGCAATAGATGGCGTAAACGACAATGATGCTACGATGGAGATCAAGGTGTCGCGCGGTGACGATGGTGATCACGACGGTGCTTGAGATGGAGATCACAAGCACAAGATGATGATGGCCATATCATATCACTTATATTGATTGCATGTGATGTTTATCCTTTATGCATCTTATTATGCTTTGATTGACGGTAGCATTTTAAGATGATCTCTCACTAAAATTATCAAGTAGTGTTCTCCACGAGTATGCACCGTTGCCAAAGTTAAATGCGTCTTGAGACACCACGCGTGATGATCGGGTGTGATAAGCTCTCGTCCATCTACAACGGGTGCAAGCCGGTTTGCACACGCAGAATACTCGTGTTATACTTGACGAGCCTAGCATATGCAGATATGGCCTCGGAACACGGAGACCGAAAGGTCGGCGTGAATCATATAGTAGATATGATCAACATAAGATGTTCACCATTGAAAACTACTCCATCTCACGTGATGATCGGTTATGGTTTAGTTGATTTGGATCACGTGATCACTTAGATGACTAGAGAGATGTCTGTCTAAGTGGGAGTTCTTAAGTAATATGATCAATTGAAATTTAATTTATCATGAACTTAGTCCTGGTAGTATTTTGCAAATTATGTTGTAGATCAATAGCTCGCGTTGTTGCTTCCCTATGTTTTTATATGTGTTCCTAGAGAAAATTGTATTGAAAAATGTTAGTAGCAATGATGCGGATTGGATCCGTGATCCGAGGTTTATCCTCATTGCTGCACGTAAGAATTATGTCCTTAATGCACCGCTAGGTGATGCACCTATTGCAGGAGCAAATGTAGACGTTATGAACGTTTGGCTAGCTCAATATGATGACTACTTGATAGTTTAGTGCACCATACTTAACAGCTTAGAATCGGGACTTCAAAGACGTTTTGAACGTCATGGACCATATGAGATGTTCCAGGAATTGAAGTTAATATTTCAAGCAAATACCCGAGTTGAGAGATATGAAATCTCCAACAAGTTCTATAGCTAAAAGATGGAAGAGAATCGCTTCAACTAGTGAGCATGTTCTCAGATTGTCCGGTACTTCAATCGCTTGAATCAAGTGGGAGTTAATCTTCCAGATAAGATAGTGATTGACAGAATTCTCTAGTCACCATCACTGAGTTACTAGAACTTCGTGATGAACTATAGTATGCAAGGGATGACGAAAACGATTCCCGAGCTCTTCGTGATGTTGAAATCGACGAAGGTAGAAATCAAGAAAGAGCATCAAGTGTTGATGATTGACAAGACCACTAGTCTCAAGGAAAAGGGCAAAGGGAAGAAGGGGAACTTCAAGAAGAACGGCAAGCAAGTTGTCGCTCGAGTGAAGAAGCCCAAGTCTGGACCTAAGCCCGAGACTAAGTGCTTTTGCTGCAATGGAACCGGTCACTAGAAGCGGAACTACCCCAAGTATTTGGCGGATAAGAAGGATGGCAAAGTGAACAAAGGTATATTTGAGATACAGATTATTGATGTGTATTTTACTAGTGTTCGTAGCAACCCCTCGGTATTTGATAATCGGGTTCGGTTGCTAAGAGTAGTAACTTGAAACGGAGTTGCGTAATGAATGAAACTAGTTGAAGGGGAAGTGAAGATGAGTGTTGGAAGTAGTTCCAAGATAGATATGATCATCATCGCACACTCCCTATACTTTCGGGATTAGTATGGAACCTAAATAAGTGTTATTTGGTGTTAAGCATAAGTATGATTTGATCATGTTTATTGCAATACGGTTATTCATTTAAGTAAGAGAATAAATTGTTGTTACATTTACATGAATAAAACCTTATATGGTTACACACCCAATGAAAATGATTCATTGGATCTCGATCATAGTGATACACATATTCATAATATTGAAACCAAAAGATGCAAAGTTAATAATGATAGTGCAACTTATTTGTGGCACTCGCCGTTTAGGTCATATTGGTGTAAAGCGCATGAAGAAAACTCCATGCGATGGACTTTTGGAATCACTTGATTATGAATCATTTGATGCTTGCGAACCGTGCCGTTTGGGTAAGATGACTAAAACTCCGTTCTCCGGAACAATGGAACAAGCTCTTGACTTATTGGAAATAATACATACCGATGTATGCGATCCAATGAGTGTTGATGCTAAATGGCAAGTATCGTTATTTTCGACTTTCACAAGATGATTTGAGCGGATATGGGTATATCTACTTGATGAAACATAAGTCCGAAATAGTTGAAAGGTTCAAAGAATTTCAGAGTGAAGTGGAAAAATCATCGTAACAAGAAAATAAAGTTTCTGCGATCTAATCGCAAAGACGAATAATTGAGTTCTGAGTTTGGTCTTCAATTAAAATAATGTGGAATAGTTTCACAGCTCACGCCACCGAACACCACAATGTTATGGTGTGTCCGAACGTCAGAATCGCACTTTATTTGATATGGTGCGATCTATGATGTCTCTTATCGGTTTACCACTATCATTTTGGGGTTATGAATTAGAGACAACTGCATTCACGTTTAATAGGGCACCATCTAAATCCGTTGAGGCGACACCATATGAACTATGGTTTAACGAGAAACCTAAGTCGTCGTTTCTTAAAAGTTTGGAGTTGTGATGCTTATGTGAAAAAGTTTTCACCGATAAGCTCAAACCCAAATCGGAGAAGTGCGTCTTCATAGAATACCCAAAGGTAACTATTGGGTACACCTTCTATCACAGATCCGAAGGCAAGTTTTTCGTTGCTAAGATGGATCCTTTCTAGAGAAGAAGTTTCTCTCGAAAGAAGTGAGTGGGAGGAAAGTAGAACTTGATGAGGTAATTATACCTTCTCCCTTATTGGAAAGTAGTTCATCATGTAAATCAGTTCCAAAGTGATTCCTACACCAATTAGTGAGGAAGTTAATGATGATGATCATGAAACTTCAGATCAAGTTGCTACCAAACCTCGTGGGTCTTCCAGAGTAAGATCCGCACCAGTAGTACGGTAATCATGTTCGGAAGTCATGTTACTAGACCATGATGAACCTACGAACTATGAGGAAGCGATGATGAGCCCAGATTCCATGAAATGGCTTGAGGCCATAAAATCGAGATATGATCCATGTATGAGAACAAAAGTATGGACTTTGATTGACTTGCTCGATGATCAGCAAGCCATGTTAAATAAATGGATCTTCAAGAGGAAGACGGACACCGATAGTAGTGTTACTATCTACAAAGCTCGACTTGTCACAAAAGGTTTTCGACAAGTTCAAGGTGTTGACTACAATGAGATTTTCTCAATCAGAAGCGATGCTTAAGTCTGTCCGAATCATGTTAGCAATTGCCACATTTTATGAAATCGGCAAATGGATGTCAAAACTACATTCTTTAATGGATTTATTAAAGAAGAGTTGTATATGATGCAACCAGAAGGTTTTGTCAATCCTAAAGGAGCTAACAAAATGTGCAAGCTCCAAATGATCCATCAATGGACCGGTGCAAGCATCTCGAGTTGGAATATACGCTTTGATGTGTTGATCAAAGCATATGATTTTATATCTGAGACTTTTGGAAAGGCCTGTATTTACAAGAAAGTGAGTGGGAGCACTACAGCCTTTCTGATAAAGTATATGTGAATGACATATTGTTGATCGGAAATAATGTAGAATTATTCTGCAAAGCATAAAGGAGTATTTGAAAGGAGTTTTTTCAAAGAAATACCTCGGTAAAGCTTCTTACATATTGAGCATCAAGATCTATAGAGATAGATCAAGACGCTTGATAAGTTTTTTCAATGAATACATACCTTGACAAGATTTTGAAGTAGTTCAAAATGGAACAGTCAAAGAAAGAGTTCTTACTGTGTTACAAGGTGTGAGATTGAGTAAGACTCAAAACCCGACCACGGCGGAAGATAGAAAGAGAATGAAAGTCATTCCCTATGCATCAGCCATAGGTTCTATAAAGTATGTCATATCAGGTACCGGATCTATTGCATACCCTACCACTAAGTTTGGCAAGGAGTGCAATAGTGATCTAGGAGTAGATCAATGGACAATGATCAAAATTATCCTTAGTAGAATAAGGATGTGTTTCTCGATTATGGAAGTGAAAAAGGTTCGTCGTAAAGGGTTACGTCGATGCAAGTTTTGGGAGCAATTAGCTAGAGTAGCTCCGTGCAGAGCATTGTAGACATAGAAATTTGCAAAATACATACGGATCTGAATGTGGCAGACCCGTTGACTAAACTTCTCACACAAACAAAACATGATCACACCTTAGTACTCTTTGGGTGTTAATCACATAGCGATGTGAGCTAGATTACGACTCTAGTAAACCCTTTGGGTGTTGGTCACATGTCGATGTGAACTATGGGTGTTAACCACATATAGATGTGAACTATTGATGTTAAATCACATGGCGATGTGAACTAGATTATTGACTCTAGTGCAAGTGGGAGATCAAGGAAATATGCCCTAGAGGCAATAATAAAGTTATTATTTATTTCCTTATATCATGATAAATGTTTATTATTCATGCTAGAATTGTATTAACCGGAAACATAATACATGTGTGAATACATAGACAAAGCAGTGTCACTAGTATGCCTCTACTTGACTAGCTCGTTAATCAAAGATGGTTATGTTTCCTAACCATAGACATGAGTTGTCATTTGATTAACGGGATCACATCATTAGGAGAATGATCTGATTGACATGACCCATTCCATTAGCTTAGCACCCGATCGTTTAGTATGTTGCTATTGCTTTTATCCATGACTTATACATGTTCCTATAACTATGAGATTATGCAACTCACGTTTACCGGAGGAACACTTTGGGTACTACCAAGCGTCACAACGTAATCGGGTGATTATAAAGGAGTACTACAGGTGTCTCCAAAGGCGGATGTTGGGTTGGCGTATTTCGAGATTAGGATTTGTCACTCTGATTGTCGGAGAGGTATCTCTGGGCCCTCTCGGTAATGCACATCACTAAGCCTTGCAAGCATTACAACTAATGAGTTAGCTGTGAGATGATGTATTACGGAACGAGTAAAGAGACTTGTCGATGTGAGATTGAACTAGGTATTGGATACCGACGATCGAATCTCGGGCAAGTAACATACCGATGACAAAGGGAACAACGTATGTTGTTATGCGGTTTGACCGATAAAGATCTTCGTAGAATATGTAGGAGCCAATATGGGCATCCAGGTTCCGCTATTGGTTATTGACCGAGAATAGTTCTAGGTCATGTCTACATAGTTCTCGAACCCGTAGGGTCCGCACGCTTAAGGTTTCGATGGCGGTTATATTATGAGTTTACATGTTTTGATGTACCGAAGGAGTTCGGAGTCTCGGATGAGATCGGGGACATGACGAGGAGTCTCGAAATGGTCGAGACGTAAAGATTCATATATTGGATGATATGTTTAGGCCAAGGGGTCAAGCCCATGAGGCTTTAGGTCGGTGCAAAAAGAGTTTTGCGGAGGCCGGGGGGGCCAAACGCCGGCGTTTGGTCCTGGAGTCCGAGTGGGACTCTTACCTTTCGGGCAAAACCGACTTTGAGGAGGCTTTTGCTCCAAGTTTCGACCCCGGGGCTCAACATATAAATAGAGGGGCAGGGCTAGCACCAAAGACACAACAATTGATCCCTTGGATCTCTTAGCCGTGTCTGGTGCCCCTCCACCATATTCCACCTCGGTCATATCGTCGCGGAGTTTAGGCGAAGCCCTGCGCGATAGAGCATCATCATCGTCACTGCCACGCGTCGTCTTGTGGAACTCATCCCCGACACTTTCTTTGGATCGAGTCAGGGATCGTCATCGAAATGAGCGTATCTTTGAACTCGGAGGTGTCGTCGTTCGGTACTTGGATCGGTCGGGTCGTGAAGACGTACGACTACATCAACCGCGTTGTCATAACGCTTCCGCTTACGGTCTACGAGGGTACGTGGACAATACTCTCCCCTCTCGTTGCTATGCATCACCATGATCTTGCGTGTGCGTAGGAAAATTTTGAAATTACTACGTTCCCCAACAAATACAAAGTTCTCCTCAATGTTCTTGGAGATCTATTCGATGTAATACTCTTTTGCGGTGTGTTTGCCGAGATCTGATGAATTGTGGGTTTATGAACTTGATTATCTATGAATATTATTTGATTCTTGTCTGAATTTTTATATGCATGATTTGATATCTTTGCAAGTCTCTTCGAATTATCCGTTTAGTTAGGCCCACTAGATTGATCTTTCTTGCAATGGGAGAAGTGCTTAGCTTTGGGTTCAATCTTGCGGTGCTCGATCCCAAAGGATGTAAAGGAAACGACACGTATTGTATTGTTGCCATCGAGGATAAAAAGATGAGGTTTATATCATATTGCTTGAGTTTATCCCTCTACATCATGTCATCTTGCCTAATGCGTTACTCCGTTCTTATGAACTTAATACTCTAGATGCATGCTGGATAGCGGTCGATGTGTGGAGTAATAGTAGTAAATGCAGAATCGTTTCGGTCTACTTGACATGGACGTGATGCCTATATTCATGATCATTGCCTTAAATATCATCATAACTATGCACTTTCCTATCAATTGCTCGGCAGTAATTTGTCACCCACCGTAATATATGCTATCTTCAGAGAAGCCACTAGTGAAACCTATGGCCCCCTGGTCTTTTACATCATATTAGTTTCCCGACAACTAGCTATTTCTGTCACCGTTTATTTTGCAATCTTTATTTTCCAATCTATACAACAAAAATGCCAAAAAATATTTATCTTATTATCTTTATCAGATTTCACTTTTGCAAGTGGCCGTGAAGGGATTGACAACCCCTTTATCGCGTTGGTTGCAAGGTTCTTGATTGTTTGTGCAGGTACTGGGCGATTTGTGAGTAGTCTCCTACTGAACTGATACCTTGGTCTCAAAAACTGAGGGAAATACTTACGCTACTTTGTTGCATCATCCTTTCCTCTTTAAGTGAAAACCAACGCATGCTCAAGAGGTAGCAGGCAACAACGACAAACATTTGCATCTCAGTGGTGGCATTGGTAGCGCATCTTGTCGAGGAAGACGGCTAGCGCGACGATGAAGGAGTTGTCGATGTTGGGGTTGACGGTGGCGCTGTATGCGTTCTTCCCCAATACGCACTCACCACGGTGGACCGATGGTTGATCCTAGCGATGATGGTGTAGGGAGGCCGGTGGGAAGGAAGGAGCTCGTCGGAGGGCTGCCCCATCATCTTAGGGTGGGTGGGTGGGGGGGGGTCAGCACGATGATGGTGGGGAGCAGCAGCACGACGGTGGTGCAAGTTCGCCGGGAAAATCTCCATCGACGCCAGAGCTAGAGGGATGGTGGGGGACAGCACGGCGTTGGGCCGCGCTTTGGGAGGAGCGGTCTTGAGCGAGGAGGCTAAACCAATGGCCACGACGGTTAGAAGCAAGAAGAAGATGAATAGGAGGGCATGGGAGGTTGAAGAAGGTGACCCGGCTGTTCATTTCGCATCCGAAGGTTGGTAACAATCGACTAGCCCAAATTCAAAAAGGGCGCTACTCTGCGCCGGCGCACCGGCGGAATGATTCGGCCGGTCCACCTAGGACCGTAGGATTCCTAGCGATGCAAATGATTGCTAGCCATCGGATATGCCTCCCCCGCTTTGTCCTTCTTTAACGAGCGCCGCACATCAGCGACAGGAGGCTCGGCGCTTATCGACCCCGCCATATTCCCCGTCAGCGATCGAGTCCGGCACCACAAGACGCCGGGCTCGCGGACGTTCGCCGCCCGCCGCCGCCTCACGCAATCTCCTCCTCCCGCTTGAAAAAAATGATCCATGGAGGCACGAATCCTCGCCGGTTTCAGCATGAAAAATCCTCATGCGCGCCACCAGATGCAGCTCCCTCCTCGTCGATGATTGCAGCTCCATCGTCAACCCCTGCTTGCAGCTCAGCTCCGCCGTCGTCCCCTGCCTGCAGCTCCGACGCCGTCCCCTGCTTACAGCTTATCTTCTTAGCAAACTCTATTAGTAGCAAATGACATCTCTAGTAGTAGCAAAACTCCGATATGGTTGCAGCAACAAAAATCCATCGCCGCCGTCGAGCAACGCCGCCGTGGATGAAAGTAGCAAAATTTAACTTCGGTTCCAGCAAAATCAAACATGGTTGTAGCAAAAAATAAACAATCAGAAAAAACAGGGATGTAGCATCTCGTAAGAATGAATGTAGCAATCGTTAACACCCGTGGTAACAAAAAACTGACAAAAGGTTGCATCAAGAAACACAGTACTGGGTCTCGTATGTCATGGAGATGGGATGTAGCAAAAATTCGACAGACACAGGCAGTAACAAAAAATCAAAACGATTGTAGCAAAATCGTTCGCCGGTTCCAGCAAAAAGCACCGTGAGAGGAGATTTTGGGCGGGAGTGGGTGGAAGCAAAAATATGAGCCGGTTACAGCAAAATCAAAACAAGGTTGTAGCAAAAACTCGTCGTTGACGTGGTCAATTGCAGCTTGGCCATGGCGGCTAGCGCATCCGGCTTCGCAAGCCATGGAAAGGGGTGCACCCGGTTGCGAGCACCCCATGGTGATGAGCGCGCCCAGCTTCGCACTCCTCCGTGCTCGGGTGGCTGTGTTCGCGACCGAGAGGCGAGGATGCATGGGGTAGCTCGATGGCTAGAGATGGAGGAGAAAATGGCTAGCAGGAGCAAAGGGCTTCACGAGATGGAGGAGAAAATGGCCAGCAGGAGCAAAAGGCTTCACGCCATGGCTGGGGTAGGTGAGGAGGAGAGAGGAAAAGATAAAGAATGAGATAAGATGGAAGAGGAGCGCGAGCGACCGCTTTAGACGGGGAATGGGTCCACCAAACTAGTCGCGAGCGTGACCGGCCAAAGATTGGGCCGGCGCGCCGGCTCTAAACGTTTACCATTCAAAAATCAGCAAAGTCACATCCAGTCATTCCCATACTTTTGTCTATAAAATACGTGCCCTTCTACTTGCCGCTAAATCCCGCGCTGATGGCGAATCTGGCGGCCCAGCTCGCTGGCGTGCTCCAAGCCTGCATCAAGCGGAACCCAAAGCCCAGCCGCGCCCACGCCAAGGCTGCCCACGCGCGCGTCCTCGCCGGCGGCCTCGCCGCCGACACCTTCCTCCTCAACCGCCTGGTCGAGCTCTACTCGCTCTCCGGCCTACCGCGCGACGCTCTCCGCGCCTTTCGCACCCTGCCCCACCCCAACGCCTACTCCTACAATGCGGCGCTCTTGGCGGCCAGCCGCGCGGGCGACCTCGACGCGGCCCGGACGCTGCTCGACGAAATGCCCGAGCCGAACGTCGTCTCCTGGAACACCGTCATCTCCGCGCTCGCGCGGTCCGAGCGCGCGGGCGAGGCGCTGGAGCTCTACGAAGGGATGCTCCGGGAGGGCCTCGTCCCGACGCACTTCACGCTCGCCAGCGTGCTCAGCGCTTGCGGCTCCATGGCCGCGCTCGTGGACGGGAGGCGCTGCCACGGGCTCGTGGTCAAGGTCGGGCTTGAAGAGAACCTGTTCGTGGAGAACGCGCTCGTTGGCATGTACACCAAGTGCGGCAGCGTCGGGGATGCTGTGCGGCTGTTCGACCGAATGGCTCGCCCGAACGAGGTGTCGTTCACGGCCATGATGGGAGGGCTGGCACAGACCGGGTCCGTCGACGACGCGCTCAGGCTGTTCGCGAGGATGTGCAGGAGTGGGGTTCGTGTTGATCCTGTGGCAGTGTCAAGTGTTCTAGGCTCGTGCGCACAAGCTGGCGCCAGCGAGTTCAACGTTGTTCGTGCATTCCAGCTTGGGCAGTGCATTCACGCTTTGATCGTCAGAAAAGGCTTTGGGGCAGACCAGCATGTGGGGAACTCCTTGATCGATATGTACACCAAGTGCATGCAAATGGACGAGGCTGTCAAGGTGTTCGACTCATTGCCCAGCGTCAGTATTGTTTCTTGGAACATCCTTATAACTGGATTTGGCCAGGCGGGCAGTTATGAGAAGGCTTTGGAAGTATTGAACGTGATGGTAGAGTCGGGCTCTGAGCCCAATGAGGTCACTTACAGTAACATGCTCGCGTCCTGTATTAAGGCGAGGGATGTTCCATCTGCTCGTGCAATGTTCGACAATATATCAAGGCCGACCTTGACTACGTGGAACACACTTTTGTCTGGTTACTGCCAGGAGGAACTGCATCAAGAAACAATCGAGCTGTTTAGGAAAATGCAGCATCAAAATGTGCAGCCTGACCGAACAACTCTGGCCGTGATCCTCAGTTCATGCTCAAGATTGGGGAATTTGGACCTTGGAGCACAAGTTCATTCTGCTTCAGTAAGACTCCTGTTGCATAACGACATGTTTGTCGCTAGTGGTTTGGTCGATATGTATGCAAAATGTGGACAGATTAGTATTGCCAGGAGCATTTTCAACAGGATGACAGAGAGAGATGTGGTGTGTTGGAATTCCATGATCTCAGGTTTGGCTATCCATTCTTTCAACAAAGAGGCCTTTGATTTCTTCAAGCAGATGCGACAAAATGGAATGATGCCCACATCCTCCTCCTATGCTACCATGATTAATTCATGTGCAAGACTTTCTTCCGTACCTCAAGGTAGGCAGATACATGCACAAGTTGCGAAAGATGGTTATGATCAGAATGTCTATGTGGGCAGTGCCCTGATTGATATGTATGCTAAATGTGGCAACATGGACGATGCACGCCTTTCCTTCGACAGCATGGTGACTAAGAATATAGTTGCATGGAATGAGATGATACATGGATATGCTCAGAATGGTTTCGGAGAAAAAGCCGTTGAACTATTTGAGTATATGTTAACTACAGGACAGCGGCCAGATAGTGTCACTTTCATTGCCGTCCTAACAGGATGTAGTCACTCCGGGCTCGTAGATGAAGCCATTGCATTCTTTAATTCCATGGAGAGTACTTACAGAATTACACCACTAGCTGAGCATTACACTTGTCTCATAGATGGATTGGGGCGAGCGGGTCGGCTTGTTGAAGTGGAGGCACTAATAGAACAGATGCCATGCAAAGATGATCCTATAGTGTGGGAAGTTCTACTTGCTGCCTGTGCTGTACATCACAATGCTGAATTGGGGGAATGTGCCGCAGCACCTGTTCCACCTTGATCCAAAGAACCCATCACCCTATGTTCTCTTGTCAAACATATATGCTTCCTTAGGCCGACATGGGGATGCATCAGGCATTAGGGCATTGATGATTAGCCGTGGAGTTGTCAAAGGTCGTGGATACAGCTGGATAGATCACAAGGATGATGTTCGTGCCTTTATGGTTGCTGATGATCTTCAGACGGTCAGTGGAGAATCTAAAATGTTCAGCAATCAAGAGAGTGCTGCTGGGGTTACAGAAGTACACCAGAAAGAGACATGTGCTGGTTGATTTGGGCTTTTTGATATCAGACGCACTGGTGAATCTGTTTCAGTGATAGCTGAATTCAGTAGTGCCACTTTTGTGCAATTTGCTTGAGAGCCTCAAGCTTTACTGTTGTATGTAGCTTCATGTGTCTGGAAGATGGGAAACACAGCCTGAAGGTTCAGTAGAAAGAATATGCAAGACAGGAATGGGTTGCGTTGCAGATTAGGTGCTAATGAAATTATATGCTCGGTTCATGTCACTACGTGGTGCAGAGCTTCATCTTGATGAGCATGTACTACGATGAGTTGTGCATGTGAGAGCGCAAAATCAATTGTTGCCCGGTTATACGAGGGTAAGTTAAATCTTTGGATAAACACAATAACCTTCCATTTAGTTTTCAGTCAGTATCCGTAAGTGTATTGAATAGATCAACTGTGACATGACTTTGATTACCACTCCACATGCACTGGAGTCTGGAGGGCAGAGTGGTGCCCTTTTCTGTACTTGGTTGTAATTTTAGTAGCAATTGCTCAATTTGAAGCAGTCATTTCTATTTTACGTTTAACTTCCTTGTGCTAGAAAAGAAATTTGCATAAGATGAAATTTTGATCAGTTGCTCTGCACTTGCTGCACACAACTCATTTGGTTGCACTGTTACAGACAAGGGAGGCTGTGCAAGCATCACAATCAAACAGTCACAACTCTGAAACAAAATCAATTCATATTAATGTTGTTTCCAGTTTAATATCTCTTCAATAGTAACATTAATACAACACAATTATAAATTTAATGTTGATGTCTCAAAAATTTGACATAGGGTTTCTTCATTATTGGCCTATAGCCATTGACCATAGGACAATAGGTATTTCTGTTTCGTATGACCTTTGTATTGACTTAGATGCAAACTGCAAATCTTGCCACAGAGAAATACCATTGTGCTGAAAATCTGAGCTGAATGATGCAGGATGCAATAACTGCATTCATAGCTTCACAATGGTTGATTTAAAAGCCAGTGGATATAACTTTTGGATAATCATTATCTGGCTTCGCTTCCCATTCTGTCCAAGATCCGCCGTAAACTGGAACGTCATGCTTCCCAATTCTATAGTCCCTGTAAAGAAATATTGTTAGATACTGCTTGGCAGAGTCAATGTCTCAGTGATAATATCCAAGAAGAACATGCCAGATTTCCAGACCAGAGCAAAGTATGCAGGCAGTTACACCAGATCTGCATGTGATGTGATGACTATCGGTTGATCAAAGTGAAGTCCCTGAAGAGACATCAAACCGGGTGCTATTATTACTATTGCTTGGTGAAACTTTTGTACTTCATGCACACATCTGATAGGCCCAAGAAATGATTGCTTCTTAGGTCAGAATGTACTTCTGTTTTCTGTATTGTACACATTGGAAATTTTCTTACTTGTTTCCTTTCATAGCAAATGCCATAATAAACTATGAGTTTCAGACTAGAACAGTGAGACGAAACAGAATTCACACGTGCTTGCTCAAATTTCTTACATAGCTCTTTCTGCAGGGAGAAGCATTGGTGCACCATCAATCATTTGGGAGAAGACTAGCATTGTCATATTCTAGCCTTTTGTGGTTATCCAAGTATATATTATCTAATAATGATATCGGCACTATACCCACCTCAGGGAATTGAACACATTTAGCTCCAGGTATGTGCCCGCTTCTTACTCCTTCCCTTGGTTCTGGTGCTACACCGTCAAATCTGTGAATGAACTTTAAGTGGCTTTGGTGAGAACAATAATTTAAAAACTGTAGCTAACACTGGGGGAAGATCAACAACAATAAATGGCATCATGTTCAGTTGCTTTGTTCTGAAAATTTAGACACAGATAAAAGACAACATTTTATAAAGGCATGGCATCATGTTTAGTTACATTAAGTTTTTATTTTTGAGGGACAGTTGCATTAAGTTTTGGAAATAAAGAGATGTACACAGGACAATAACCTTTCATATCAAACCGTTCAACCTAATTGTGTGTTTTTAACATCCGTTTTGCAGTGCAACAATACAGAGGGGGGAAAGGATCTTCTAGGTATATGACTTCGGTATGCTGCAATGTGGAACTCTGTAGCAAAATCCTCATTGGCGGGATGATAACGAGGCTGATGCACCCCTAGGTGGGAAAAGAACCGGCGATGGTCTTTGGCATCCACCGTGTGTGTTTTGTGTTCCATGACGAAGACCGCTGTTGTTCCTTCCGCGACAGTGTTCGAGTCTGAAGATGGTTAACTCGGATTTGTTGTTCCTCTCTATACCATCTATTTTGTTTGCCTGTAGATTGTCTTATTCACAAGTGTGGTTGGTTCCTTGTGTAATACTTGTGTTTGTTGTCTACATCTTTCTGAATTAAGACTTGTGTGGAAATCTGAGAACTGAAGGTTACCAGGGGCTGTAGTTACGGTGCAAGGTGGGCTAGCGAATTTTAGTACTCCCTCCGATCCGTTGAGTTGTACTAAAGCAGTGACAATTAATATGGATCAGAGGGAGGATGTGAAATTTTGTGTGAACTGGGGTTTCAAGAAGTTGCATGAATCGTCTTTGGAACGTCTTGGTTAGCAATCTCCCACGCCGTGCTTGTCTCAAACACGATAATACGAGATGCAAGAGAGGAAATGTACAAGGTTTCTCAAAAGTAAGAGTAATATTGCACTCGTGCTGTGGTTCGTTTCAGAACCGTAGATAAAGCCATGGGGTTGCAACATCTTTGAAACAAGATTTGTCAGCAAGTCATCTATACTGTATATTTGATCCATGCGTTACTTAGAGAAGTTTTTTTTTTCCATCTCAACTCACTTACAGAATCGTTTAAACGAATCTCTCTTTGCTTTTCAGATATCAACATCCAGATGCATAGCCATGTCAGATGGCGAGTGGAGGCAGCGACGGACAGTTGTTCTTTTCGTTCAGAAGATGGAATATGAGTTCCATTAACTGTGACTCCAGCCAAATCACCTGTGGTCTGCTATGCTGTCTCAAGATCTTGGCACAGAC